>JAUIMM010000221.1:2527500-3170000 GCA_031769625.1 Taudactylus pleione
TAGCTAAACTCTGATTGGTTGCTATGGGCAACATCACGGTACCGGCCCGCTCGCCCTAGTTAGCCAGTGTAGTGCCGACCGCAATGAGTGCGGTCAGCGCTACACACTTACACAGGACCAGCGCTAGGCTTCGAGCGCCGGTCCTGTGCTTCACAGCTGAGCCGTTCCCTCCCCCTGAGCGCTTGCCCAATAGCGCTAGGAGGTGGGCTCAGGCTGTGCATAACACACACATCGCCACCAGCGCTGGCGGCGATGCGTGTGTTAAACAGCAGCCAATGAGAGTCAGATAGACTCTCATTGACTGCTGTAGCACCCACTGCAAGAGCCGGGCTTCCGTCTGGCTCCTGCAGTGGGTAATGGGACAGATGTCATGACATCATGACGTCTGTCCCATAATGCTGAGCACGCCAGCCTGGGAGGACTGGCAGGCGGCGGCAGCGGGACCAGTGTCGCGGACCGGAGCAGGAGCAGCGTGGATTCAGGTAAGTATATTTTTATATATATTTTTTTAAAACCTGTCTGCACTACTGGGGGCTACTACTGTGGGGACCTCTACTGGGGGTGGGAGCACAACGGGGGAGGGGGTTGGCTACTACTGGGAGGACCTCTACTGGGGGTGGGGGAACAATGGGGGAGGGGTGGCTAGTACTGGGGGCACCATTATTGGGAGGACCTCTACTGGGGGGCTACTGCTGGCACTTAATTGGCAGGGGGAACCTCTACTGGGGACTACTACTTGGGGGGGGGAACTACCTCTGGGGGCATTATAAAAGGGGCCTACTACTAGAGGCACTGCACTGGGGGGACCACTACTGGGGGCAATAATAGGAAGGTCCACTACAGGGGGCACTGGATAGGGGGGATCACTACTGGGTGCCTGCATAAGGCGGACCACATCTGGGAAAACTGCATGGGGTGGACTACTGCTGGGGGCACTATTTAAAGGGCACTGCATATGGGAGGGACTACTACTGGGGGCACTATATAAAGGGCACTGCATAAGGGGATACCGCTACTGGGCGCACTGCATTGTGGGGACTGCTACTGGGGGCACTGCATAAGGGGGAACACTACATGGGGCACTGCATTTGGGGGGGGCACTACTGGGGGTACTGTGTAAGGGGAACTAATTGGGGGCTGTATAAGGGGGACCACTACTGGAGAAACTGTATAAGGGGCACTACTATGGGCCTGCATAAGAGGGACCACAACTGCATACTGGGGGTACTGTATAAGGGCTACTACTGGGGTTAAAGTGCATATGGATAGGAATGTTCAGTGTGAAAATAAAGGGGTGTGTCATGTTGACATGCCCCATTTTTAAGTGACCACGCCCATTTTTTTCCCGCGCGCCTTCGGCGCGGGGGGGGGCTCCCTTTTCAAATTTGCCCTGGGCTCCAAATACCCTAGTTACGCCACTGGTCACCAGCAGTATACTTAAAACTATATAAAAGATGCTGAATGAGCCTGGATAGATCCTGGTGATGCTGCTACAAATCTCATGATGCTGGCACAAAATGGAGGAGAGGAGTTTCCAGTCAAGTAACGCCCGCATTGGCCAGGTCGGAATGACATATCGTTTGTCGTTCAGTAGAGTGTATGTACTACATGATCTGTGGTGAATCATTAACGAGATTGACAGATCTTCCTGCATGTACAAAAGATCTGAAGATGTGACGAATAATGCCGTGGGAGCGCGCATAGGGCCTGATTCAGAGCCGGACACTATTTGCGCTCGCTCGTTCAGAAAAAGGGGCTGGCTATTTAAATGAACCGTTCGCTCTTTGTGGTCTGTTCACGCCTCTATGTTTGAACGAGCGAACAAAACATGTGAACGTAATTTTGAAAAAAACGCCCCATGGCCGCTCGCATCATACGTCATGTCCGCTATTTATTAGATTAATCGAGTACATCGAAAGGCGTCTGAACTGCTCGCTATTCTTGTGGTTGGTTTTTCCTACCACAATCATGTGAGCAGTTCTGACTATAAAACAACCAAGTGACGTGGTCAATGACGCTGCTTTGTTAATTATGCACACCCTTAAAACGCCTGTTTTGACCTTTAAGCACGCCTGCATTCGGATCTCCACTCCCCGTTTTCAAGCACCTTCCCCTGTTACCACCCACAAACGCCTCATTCTGTCACTCAAAATAGCAGGCATTCGCTATTTAGCGAGCACACGATTTTCGGCCGCACTGACTAGTTCGCGCATGCGTAATAAAATCCGTACGCATGCGCAGTTGTGCGAACATCAGTGGGAACGAACGAGCGGCCGCTTACGAGCGGCTCTGAATCGGGCCCATAGTGTGTACACACTGGATGATTTGAACGATTTGTTGTACCGATGAGTCGGAATTGGCCAAATCGTTCAAAATATCATCTAGAGCAGGGGTTTCCAACCACGGTCCTCAAGGCACACTAACAGTCCAGATTTTAAGGATACCCATACTTGAGCACAGGTGACTTAATTAGTACCTCAGTTATTTTGATTTAACCATCTGTGCTTACGCATGGATATCACTAAAACCAGGACTGTTAGTGTGCCTTAAGGACCAAGGTTGGGAATCACTGATCTAGAGTGTAGAGACCTCTAGTTGCACAGCGCATGCTTTACCATTGTGTTTGTGTTTGAGTCATGTGCGTTCCTGGGTGGTGACTGAGAGGTGGCTATTACTAAGCTCGGATTCGGCCTTATAGGTGTGTTATGTGTAGAGATGTGTGGGTCCAGTTCTCAGAGAACTGACAACAACCAAATGTAGGGGTTCTGAGTCAAACCAAGTCTGAGTTCAGAATCACTTTGGGGTTCTGAGCCCAACCGAGTCCCGGTTCGGTTCTGCAGTCAGTTCAGAACTCGGATAAAAAAAAATGAACGCAGGTTTTGGATTGCATGTAACCAGGTTCAAATGATATGATTTTATTTAAAAAAATGAAAATAAAATTCAGATCCATAACCAAAATACGTGAGGGTGGTTTTGCAAAAGTAAAACTAAAACATGAAGATGAATCCGGATCCAAAAACAAAACACGTGGGTCCACGCACATTTCTAGTTATGGGAGTGTTGTGAGCATGTCACTGAAGTGTTTCTTTACACAGATGAGTAATCACTAACATTGGAGACCATACTCAGATAGAGAATCTGCACCTAGCACCTCCTCAAGGACTACAGTACTATGAAGTGGTAACATTTTACCACGCAGCTTTACCTAAACAGCATGCTATTCAGTAGTTTTAAAAACACATTACATGCTGTTTGAGTTTTCAGCCAACAAACTGCAATATAATAGACCTTGTGATTTGGGGCTGAACACACGCTATGAGTGGCTTCAGTTGCGCCAAACAGCTCTTCTCAGCGTGGTAAGTCCAAGGCGACTCGGCCACAACTATTGTCTTTTTTGCTCAAAATGTGCATCCTATTCGCACAAATAAAACAACTGGTGACAAAACTATAATACTTTGCTGCAGTGGCGTAAGTTCATCCCAGACACCCGGAGGCAAGTTATAATTTGGTGCCCCCCCGTCACAGCCGCTGTCACTGAAATGTAGCATTTTGCATGCAGATACAACTGCAGTTGCACACAGAATATAGGCATGCCACAGATCATTTTAATCAGCAGAGGCTACTTGTGCATCCTATTCACATTTCTGTGCGAAAAAGATGTATTTGAAAGGAAACATTTGCATGAAGATATGCTCGGTGCTACAGAGTCACTCTGTGGTCATGCATTATGTGTCACACGGAAAGTAGATGTATGTGGACACATCTGTATGCATTAGTCACAGATAAGATACTGACCTGTATGGTGCAATTAGCATGAGGCTCAGAGTCCTCCTGATGGGTTGGGGAACCCATTGATGCAGGGCTGTAACTAGGGTAGAGTGACCAGTGCCATGGCACAGAGCACCGCAGGGCAGGGGGCGCCATTCGGGCCTATCAATTTTAAGTTTATTATCATTCTCACTTGTAGCTTCCTCCTTTTTTATCCCCAGCATCTCCTAGCCTCTCCTATCTCATCCCTGGCCCTTCCCCATGAGGCCATGGCCCTTTCTTGGGTGTGTTATCTCCCTATTTAAAAAATAGGGGAGAACCAATGCTCTTTCTGGCACAGGGTACCAATAAGTCTAATTATGGCTCTGCCCTGATGGAGGGGAAAACCACCTGATGTTGTGGCTTTAAGAACTGAGTTTAAGTGAAGATACTGTAAGACTGCCACTGTGGTGGGACTACTAATCACAAAATGCCCAGTCTACTGCCAACTGCATCACATGCTGGGAAGTTGCTCCACCAAAAATCTGCCCTCCAGACTCAGTCACTGGTGCCTCCTCCCATGTCTCTTATCCGCAGCTCCGTTCGATGCATCTTTGTTGACATCCATCTCCTGGAAGCAGATCTGTAGCCGAGCTTATCCTTGGGACAGCCACTCAGGACTCTGCTGCATAGGTCTGCAGCTATGGCTACCACCAGGGAGGAGTGGGACGGAGAGTTGTTAATGAGGGGATGCATCCGGACTTCTGCACAGGTCTGAGCGAGGCTAGGGCTGCCACCAGGGAGGAGTGAGATGGAGAGTTGTGGGTGAGGGGGCACCGGATGTGTCACACTGACATTAGAAGCTGCTGAAGAGCAGCGACACTAATGAGTAGGAACTGGCTATAGATGGATGGAGGATGCAGCTGATGGTCTGACACTTGTGTATTGTGGCTTCTCAGGTGCAGGGAAGAGGTGCCATGTATTGGGCAGCTGTGACAGTACACTCCAGGAACATAGTTACAGCCCAAAGTGGGGTGAATATATTGTGGGCAATGGAGGAGGTGCCCCTTCAGTGCTGGGGCCGGCTACAGGCACCTCCGTTGTCTTCTATAGATCTGCCCCTGCTTAGCTAGATTACACTGATCAGTGTGATGTGCTACATTTGTACATCTGTGTGTGACTGATATATATACAAAGTGCTGCAATATAGCGGCTGCTGCCAACTTCCATTGGCTTCATCTGAAATTTTGTATGTACAGTATTTAAAACTAATTCCTGTGCAGTTAAATTTGCAACCCAGTGTCTCTAGTGTACTGTGAGTGGTGTTTTGCTGAGTCTGTGATGCAAATGAGATTTTTCAAAAAAGAAAAAAAAAATAAGAGTTATGGTATAACATACCTTTGTTAACACTCTTTCTTTGAGGTCCATAGGGTCCACAGAAAATAATTTGGGTATATGGTTGGAGTGATCCAGGCACCAAACAGTTAACAAGCTCTCAGCTCCCAGGATGCACTGGGTCCTCCTCTATATACACCCCACCCCCGGCTACAGGCAATCATTTTGTTATCAAGCCCAAGCACTAGAAGGAAAAAAAAATGAGAAGGAAGGACCCTTGTACTCCAGAAACACTCTCTCTTAAGAAATCATAGAAAATACAAAAGAATAGGTTACCCAATAACACCAGGTGTGTTAGGGTGGGTGCTCTGTGGACCCTATGGACCTCATAGAAAAAGTTATACCATAACTCTTATTTTCTTCTTTGGGGTCCATAGGGTCCACAGAAAATACCTTGGGGATGTCCCAAAGCAGTTCCCTTTAAGAGTGGGGATGCTCCTGTGTTTCAGTAGAAAGGAGAATCCTATGCCCAAAGGAAGCATCCTGAGAGGCAAATGTGTCAAATGCATAAAACTTGACAAAGGTGTGGATGGAAGACCAAGTAGCTGCCTTGCATATTTGTTCAGCAAGAGGCACCACAACGAACCGCCCATGACGGTCCCACAGATTGAGTAGAATGTGCTGTTACCATGTTTGGAACAACAAGACCAGCTTGTGTGTACGCCTGAAAAATTGTCATACGCAATCATCTGGCCAAAGTCTGTTTGTTAGCTGGCCAGCCTCGATTATGACTGCCATACAACACAAATAGAGAATCTGACTTTCTAATGGAGTTGGTGCGATCTACATAGATACATAGTCCATGGACAACATCCAGTGGTGCTTCACCTGCCGAGAGGCCTGAAGCTTGCAAATCCAGAACCACAATTTCTTCATTTACATGAAACCGGGATACCACTTTAGGTAGGTACCCCACCCTAGTACGAAGAACAGCTCTATCCTGATGAAATATCAAAAAAGAAAAGTGAAAAGAAAGGGCTGCCAAATTAGAGACCCTACGGGCAGAAGTGATAGACAGAAGAAAAACTGTCTTCGCTGTTAATCACTTTAGGTCTACTTATTTCAGGGGTTCAAATGGGGGATCCTCTAAAGCCCTGAGAACCAATGTCAAATCCCACAGGGCTACCGGGGGGACAAAAGGAGGCTAAACCCTCAGAACACCCTGAAAAAATATTTTAACATCAGGCAATGGTGTGATCCTTCGCTGAAACAAAACTGAAAGTGCAGATGCCTGAACCCTCAGGGTGGCCAGACAGAGACAATGATCTAAGCCAGCCTGAAGAAAAGAAAGCACCTGAGAGAACCTAAACACCTTAGAGTTACATTTTCTCAGTTCACACCACTGAAAATACAAGTGCCAAATCCTATAATAAATGTGGGCAGAGGAAAGTTTCCGTGCCCTCAGCATTGTCTGAATTACAGAATTGGAAAAAGTTTATGCTTTTAAGATAGAGGTCTCAAGAGCCATGCCATCAAAGACAGATGAGGCAGGGACCCTGTATTAATAGGTCTGGCCTGAGAGGAAGATGCCACAGAGTGTCTATGGACAGACTCTGTAGGTCAGTGAACCAATGGCGTTTGAGCCAAGCAGTAGCTATCAATATTACTGTCCCGCCTTCCTGCTTGACCTTCCTGATGACCCTTGGAAAAAGAGAAAATGGAGGAAACAAATACACCAGACTGCAGTTCCACATCACTGCCAGAGCATCCACAAACTCGGCTGCAGGATCCCTGGTTCTGGACCCGTACCTGAGGACCCAGTGGTTTTGATATGAGGCCATGAGGTCTACATCTGGAAGACCCCATCTGTCCACCAGGCTCTGAAATACCTGTGGACGAAGAGTTCACTCTCCCTCATGTATATCCTGCTGACTTAGAAAGTTCGCTTCCCAATTGAGGACTCCTGGTATGAACACAGCCGATATCGCCAGAAGGTGACATTCTGCCCAGACCAGAATGTTTGATACTTCTGCCATGGCAGCCTGGCTCCGCGTGTCTTCCTGATGGTTGAGGTAGGCAACCGCTGTGGCATTGTCGGATTGTACAAGATACAAAAATGTGGGCTGTGCAATCCTAAAATTATGACCCAGCAAACTCACTATATGTTCAATATCAATTTAATAAAACATAGGTACGGTATGGATAAAAATAGTGCTAAAACAATATCTGTTATAGGACATTTAGTAATTGTATAAACATATGACATATAAACATACATAAAAGATATAATAGAAAATCCACATAAGTATTATGTAGCAAATGAGTGGATAAAAGTTGAATTGCAACAAAGTTGAAAAGACTATAGTCTCCAGTAGGTTGTAGTGAGAGTTAAGCCAGATAAAGAAATATCCAAGTATAAAGCTCACATGTTATTTGCTGTCATCAGTCGGTATATTGGGATCAAGATTTTTGGGTAATTAGAGACCTGATGGTATACCTTAAAACTCAGGGGAGTGAGGTAGGGAGCTGAAATGACTGTTTCTTATATCAGGTCAAGTGCCTGCAGATAGGTATTATTCTGGCGGCACTGTGAAAAATGTGTCATATAAAGGAAAAAATAGTCACTCATGATGTCCCGATGCTCAGTACACGAATTTGACTCTTGTTCCAAAGATGTGATGCGGTCTGTGCGGGATCCTCAAGGGAAGATACGGTGTTCCCTTGCAATGCCCCTCTGTAGCCGCTCTGCCTCACTCCAAATGGGAACAGGGCACGGCGTGTGGGTCTCCAATCCTCTGAACTGCTTGCTTGCTCTTGACTGATGCCAGCAGTCTGTCTGCTAGCAGTGCAGTAAACTGAGCTTCTTGGAGATGTTAATGGTATCTGTTGGTGTCTGTCTGTATACTCAATGCATTTCTGTGCTGCTTGGCACCTTCGACAGGAGCTTCAAGCTCTGTGAAGAAGCCTGTGTATCTGCAGCTGAAGGGCCTTAATCTTGTCTTCTGGCAGATATATCCTCTGTGCCAGAGAACCAGGCGCACCCCTAAATGCACCATCTGTTCTACTGGAAGAAGCGATGACTTCTTCCAATTTATGATCCATCCATGTCTGTGTAAACAGGCAATTGTCAGTCTGAGATGATGCTGCAACTCTTGTAGTGATTGTGCCAATAGTAGGAGATCATCCAGGTATGGCAATATCCTGACTCCCTGGTGCCTGAGGCAGGCCATCATTACTCCCAGGATTTTGGTAAACACCCGAGGGGCTGTTGATAAACCAAAAGGCAGTGCCTGAAATTGGAAATGTTTCTGCAGCACTGCGAACCACAGAAACCGTTAGTGGGACAGTGTAATTGGTACATGAAGTTATGCATCTTGAATAACCAAAGGCACCTTGAAATCCCCCAGTTCCTTTGCCAACACAATCAACCAAAGGGTTTCCATATGAAACCTGGGTACCCGGATAAATGTGTTGAGTACCTTGAGGTTTTGAATAGGTAGGTGAGACCCATTGGGTTTCTGAATCAAGAGGTTGGAATAATATTCCTTTCCTAGTTGATTCACTGGAACCGGGATTATTACCCCTGACAACAGCAGGGAGTGTATAGCCTGCTGGATGGTCAAGGCTTTTGAAGAATCCACTTCCGGAATTGTGCAGAAAAACCTTTGCGGGGGACTTCTCCAGAAAGTAAGGGCGTTCCCCTGGGAGACAACCCCCAGGCATCTGTTGTTGTGAGATGCCAGGTGTCTGAAAACTGAAGAAGTTGACCTCCTATCCTGGGATCCCCCAGGGGGAGGCCTGTCCCATCAGGATTCAGGTTTATCTTCAGACCTGGATGCCGGACGACTGTTTGGCCAGGACTTTTTAGACTGTGGATTCTTGCAAGAACTGGTTCTAGAGGAAGATTAACCTTTTGCTTTTCCTTGCGGCCAAATGGCCCAAAAGGATGATTGCTTAGGTCTAGTAATACCTGCTGAAGGTAGACCAGCCATCTTCAGTGGCAAACGCAGGATTTCTAGAGGGGGGTTTCCAAATGCTTGATTTTAGAGTGAGTGTGGCCAGTCCATGAAAAGGGTAGAATTAGCACTTAACCAGCTTTAATATGCATCATGCAAAGTATATTGTGTGCATGATGCATATGATACATACTCTGGAATGGAGCCCACATCTAAAATAAAAAGATTCAGCTCATGCAGGATGTCCCTACTGCTGCATTTAATGGCTTACTGTGATTGCTGGAATTATTCCAGCAATCACAGTAAGCCATTAAATGCAGCAGTAGGGACATCCTGCATGAGCTGAATCTTTTTATTTTAGATGTGGGCTCCATTCCAGAGTATTAGAGCAAGTCCAGGAGTCTGGGGGAGCAGCAGAATAACCTAGCACTGCCCTGGGCATATGTGTACATATTGAGCTCTATAGCAGCACATCCCTAACAGTGCATGTTTTCCAGATCTCCTAGTTGGTGCACAGGTTATTTATTACTGACTGATACATGTTAAAAGTTGCACAGGTGGTGCTAATTATTTCATTTGTGATTTGTGAAGAACATGTAGCACTTGTAAAAGTCTATTATATTACTATTTCTATTGTTGTCATGGTGTGGGCTGGGGAGGGGGGTTTCCAGGCAGACGGAAACCCCCCCTGCATTTGCCTATGATCTTAGAGGCTGCCACCACAGCAACAATCTTGTCTAATTCTTTGCCAAACAAAATGCCTCCTATGAACAGAAGGGATTCCAGGGCTTTTTTTAGACCCTGCATCTGCTTTCCAGTCTCTTAAACAAAGGGCTCTCCGAGCCACAACTGAGACAGCTGATGCTTTAGAGGATAATATTCCAGCATCCAATGTTGCCTCTCCCAAATAGGATGCTGCTTCCTTAACATAGGAGATAATTGTCAGCTGTTCCTTGGAGCTTCTGGAAGAGTATCTTCAGTACCTTCATCCATTCCTCAATGGCTTTGGAAACCCAGGCCATAGCCATGGCCAGGCGAGTAACAGCTCCTGATAGAGAAAAGGCTTCAAGTCTCCTATCTGTGGAACATTTAAGAGAGGATGCAGATGGTATGGGCAATGTGGCACTCCTAATCTACTGACGGTGGAACTTCCCATTTGGTGCACTTATCCAATGGAAAGGGGTATAAGGCCTCAACCTTTCTTGTAATATGGAATTTCCTATCCGGAGAACTTCATGCTTCCCCCATAAGTTCAGAAATGTGCTCAGACTTGGGAAATTCAGCTTTCACAACTTTCTGGCATTTGTATAATGGAGCCTTTCTTTGTACTGGCTCCTCATCGTCTATGTTTAGCACAGCTTTGACCGCAATAATCAGGGAGGGGATATTTGCTGTTGGAAAATCATCAGAACATGTGCCGGAATCTGAGGGCTGGACGGCGTGTGAGGCCAACCGCCTTCTGGTTTTTGGCTGTACTGGCCTAGCTGCTTGCCACAGTTGCTGAAAAGCTGCTGAGGACGAAGTCACATTGTGACCTGAGTGAGCATACATATCCATCCAGAATTGATGCATAGGGGGAATAAACATAGTAGGTTGCAGCTGCTGAGGTTATCCCATCATTGGGGCAGGCCGAGGGACCACCAACCTGTCTGCAACCTGTGCCCTGATCTAGGAGAATGCAACCCAAGGAGGTTCCTGTCCAGAAGCTGGTAGGTTTGACTGATATGGTGACTCTTTAACACAGTGACCACATAATCCATCTTGTATGAAGTCCTGTGGGGATAGTCCCGCTTTGCAGGTCATACGCGACACCAGCACAGGGGCAGCAGCCACCTGTCTTTTAGTCTCTTTGGACATAACAATATCTCTAAAGTTATACAAAGTCTGAGTATAAATGTGACAATGTTTCACACCTAACATATCCCACACACCTGTAGTAGAGGGTTAATGAGGAAAAACAGCAGTGATAGGTTATGACTGACAGCTATTCAGAAATAAAAAAGGCAGCATAGCATACAGCAGATTTCATAAGTCACATGCAATGCACACAGATATACAATTGATATATATATATATATATATATATATATATACACATATATATACAGTATATATATATATATATATATATATATATATATATTGTTCTTTGAAGATCCATTAATTGCACAGAAAATCAGGTTTTATATACGGTATATAGTCGACTTATCGGTCTTTTGGAGAGGTCCCAAACATGAATTAATTGATATCATTGAGTGACATAATTCCAGTGATAGTCTAGCTAAATTATCATATTATATTAGTAATGAATTTGTAAATTCCTGGACGTAAATGTATCAATTGTAAATGGTAACGTTGCAACAAGTCTTTTTTCTAAAGACACTGACAAATACAATTTGCTTAGTGCTGACAGTTGCCACCCTAGACCACTCATCCAGTACCTTCCCTACTCTCAATTTTTGAGAGTTAAGAGGATCACCTCAGATGCAGTGCTAGCTGAATCTCAGATGGATGACATGATGCAGAAATTTATCAACAGAGGGTATGATGCAAAACATCTAAAGTTAAACGGCAGGTATTGAATTTAGATCGGGAAACTATCTTGAAACAGAATATATCTAAAAAAACACTAATATGTTACCCTGGATTAACAAATGTAACCAACATAGCAAGCATATCAACAAAATCTCTAAGAAATTATGGACAATTGTTCAAAATGATGTTGAATTAAAACTACATGATACACGGATCTTGTCCTGCTATAAAAGAGGACGTAGCATCCGTGGCATCTTAGTCAAAACTGACATACCTGGCTCTGGTCCCAGAGCGGATACAGTCAGTATTGGCAAAATGGGTTGTATCAGATGCACGTGTATTACGTGTAGATACCTCATCCCAGGTGACAGTTTCTATCATCCCCTATCGGGACGCAAATATCAGATACGTCACAAACTTACGTGTAATTCTACTTTTGTTATTTATCAGACAATCTGCCCTTGAGGTTTGTCCTACATAGGATAAACAGAGAGGCTATTTAAAGAATGCATGGCAGCACACAGAAGTGCTATTAGAGCAGCCATCAACTTAGGGCACAGTGAACAACCTGTGGCTATGCACTTTGCCATTGCCAGACATTCTTTGTCATCCATCAAAAATAGAATGATTGACCACATCCGTCCCTCTATTAGGGTCCCGCAAACTCATGCAAAATGAGGCCCGTTGGATCCATCGGTTATGTACCATGGCACTAAGGGGACTCAATGAGCAATTGGGTCTTGGAGCTTTTTTGCAACAATATCTGTTTTTAGAGCAGAAGGCTTCACATCAATGAGGCCATAGATAAGTCTTCCCCTTGACATACATAAGTTTACATATAAATGCTGTAACAATTAGTTCTGTTTGCATGTATAGCTATTTATGTACATAGTGCTATATGTTGATGTGCCGTAATTGGATGTGTTTGTAGTGATGTATATCATTGTCCATTTGATGTTGAGGTCACACATATTGACCGGAGATAGGGCACAATATATGCAATTTATTACAGTGTCATGAATGCATACTTTTATTGTCGGTACGAGTATACTATGTTCCCATAGTGATGAGTGCTGATTCATTGTGTTACCATGGTGATAGGATATCACGTTGACGTCATTATTGTGCACGGGTGGGAGGTCCCGCTCCATCGAGGCAGTATGTTCACTTGGTGGCTGTATATAAGGTAAGATGTCTGTTATATCTGTGTAAGTCCTGATGAAAATGCCATAAATACAGGCATTGAAACATTGAAACTACAAAGCTTTGCCTACAGTGTGATTTTCTTTGCCAGCGTGGAGTGCTGCACTTTTTGGGATGGTGCATGAATTATCGTGTGCAGGCAACCAGCTAAGTAACTGCTTTATAAGGAGTGCCAAACCACTTGTTGTGTTTATATGTATATATATATATATATATATATATATATATATATATGCACTAAGCTCTTTAGTCAGCTACCAATAGCCCAGGTAGGATATGGAGCTCTGTATGATCTGATTACTACAGGGAGACTGACCCAACCTCCTGAGCACACAGCCACCAAGAGCACCTGAGAGTGGTCTCTGGCTGACTCATATAGAGGGAGGCTGGGAGGAGCAACCAGAATCAGGAAACTCAAATCTGAACCAGCGTTTGGTTGGGGGAGGGGCCACCAGGGGAAAACATACCTCCCCTTTGCTGTATGGAACCACCTGGCACACTGACATGGCCACCGCCATCAAGCCCCTGGCTGCCAGGATCCCTCATGTCCCGGTAGTCTAGTGTTGGAGACCGTTTGCACATGGCTCCTCACAACAGTGTCCTCCGGCCTCATGGTTCCCTGCCTCAGCGGCTGCGGCGAACCAGCTTACCTACATCCCCGATGTTTCTGGTTGCAGTCCTGGGCCGGCTAAGCCCGCCGAATCACCAGTTCCGTCACTGGTGTTGCGGCGCCGACGGGGGAAGACAGAGCAGCGACACGGGCATCTATCCGGATGCTTAGCTGCTTTAGGTTCTCCCCTCATTCAGTACGCACCGCTGCTCAGATGGAAAAAAAAACTTGTTTGGGACTGCTACCGCAATCCCACTGTCAGTAAGGTGCCTCTCTCACCGAACAAAAAACTGATTGCCTGTAGCCGGGGGCATATGGAGTAGGACCCAGTGCATCCTGGGAGCTGAGAGCTTGTTAACTGTTTATTGCCTGGATCACTCCAACCACATACCCCAAGGTATTTTCTGTGGATCCTATGTACCCCGAAGAAGAAAACAAGAAGATACTCTACACCTAGCAGAACGGCTCAGTCACATCTGTAAAACTTAAATTGGATTAATGTTTCCCTTATTAATTTACCATACAGATATTAAGACTTCCTAACCTCCATACAAACATATACATCCTTTATTACCTCCACTTTCTAATCTGTTTATACATACATTTGACTATTTTAGAACATGTGTCATTGCAGATTCACAGCACAAATTTGTTTTTACTGAATGAGAATTAATGTGCCTAAGTCAATATGAAATCATCTACTCTGCAGTCTGTTTGTTCCCTAAAGAACTGCAAGATTACGCACACACTTGTTAAAGCAAGTTTATCACTATGTGGAAGCAGGAATCCCGTCTGGAGTGAGACTGTTCTCTGTTTTCCATCCATTGATCTGTTTTGTATCAATGTTCAGTATTTTACTCATAGTGATGACTCATCATTCCTTACTAGGGGTTTGATTTCAGTGAAGCTTCGCACAGAACAGCAGTTTTCTAGGCTCCCATCCAATTTATTCACTGGTCAATCAGCTGGCGTTTCTTCCTGCAATTCTTTTCCAATTGACATAATTGATTACTCCTTTTACTTTGTTGTTCCAGACCATTATATATGTATACATATATTTAACCCTTGATCTCTAACATATTATAATGTAGTTATTCTGAGTATACAGTATTTTATTTTGTGTGTTCTTGTAGTTCATTTCTATTCCTCAACTTGAAATATATAACCTTCACATATATATTTTGTAGAGATGTGCGCGGACCCCCGTGTTTTGGTTTTGGATCTATATTCATCTTTGTGGTTTGGTTTTGGTTTTTCAAAACCAGCTGCAAGTTTTGGATTCCAATAAAAATGATAAAAATCGGGAAAAATCAATAAAAAACAACTAAAATGTCCACATTCAAAACCCAAGTTCAGTTTTTAAATCCGAGTTTCGAAGCTGCAACAGATCCGAACCAGGACGTAGTTCGAATCAGTTCTCAAAGTAAATCCAAACCTTGACCTGGTTCTACGAATCTGGACCTACACATCTTTAAAATTTTGTTTATGTGTTTTATGTGTAGAGGTGATTAAAGTTAATGCAGTACAGATATGTCCTCATACACTGAGAGTCTTTACGCCATAAGGTGTGAGATGCCTGATGCATCAAATGTACTGAAAAGCCAATCACAGTATTCTAAAGATGCTAGGCTGTGACATTAATTGCACAGGAACTGGTATAACACACGTACAAAGTCACAGATAAAGCACAATTGAACTTAGAGTGAGGAAAAGCCACTCACAGTGTACCAGAGATGCTAGGCTGTGACATTAGTCACAAAGATATGGTCCAATATTCACAGGGTTCTCAGAGCAATCACCTCAATGCGTTTCACTGAGTAAGGGGGCACCCAGCTTCCTCGGGAGCAGTGTACCACAGATGCTAGGCAGTGGCGTCACAAGTGGGGTTGCGGGGGGTGCGGCCCACACTGGGTGTTACCCTCCAAGGGAGTGACACCAAGAACAGCACACTCATGCCCGCACTCCTCCCCCCACCACCACACTCCTGCCCGCACCCTTCCACATGTGCTGCCGCTGGACATTTTTTTTTTAATTGTAATTACTGCTGGGCAGCTCCTGTTTTAGCTGCTGCTACTGACAGCCGGATATGCAGCAGCAGCAGCATCAGTGTGCAGAACATAACAAGCTCCACCTCCCTGAGCTCTGCTCTGTCAGGTTCCCGGGCATGGCTGGTTGTTGTGTCAAGTCTATGGGAGGCTGAGAGCAGTGCAGACTACAAAGCCAACTTGGATGGAAGATCAGGAATCACCAGCATCAGGTAAGGAAGTTTTAAATTTTTTAAACAACTGCTGTTATATTCTTGGTGCTGGTGGTGTTGGTAAGGGGGGAGGTTTGGAAGTGCTGCTGGTGATGGGGTGTTGGTATGGGGAAGGGGGGTGTACTGTAACTGCAACTGCTGCTGGTGTTAGGTAAGGGAGGGTGGGGGAGGGTGTAACTACTGCTGGTATTATGTAAGGGAGGGTGGGGGACTGTGTAACTGCTGCTGGTGTTAGGTGGGGGAGGGGTGTAACTGCTGCTGGTATTGGGGTGTTGGTCAAGGGGGGAGGGTAACTCTGGGTGCTGCTGGGGTTGGGGTGTTGGTAGAGGGTGTAAATGTGTCTCTGGGTTCTGCTGGTGTTGGTCAGGGGGATGGGAGTGTAACTCTTGGAGATTCTGGGGTGTGGGTAGGTCTGGTAATGGTGTATCTAGGTCCTGCTGAGGTTGGGGTGTTAAGCAGGGGGAGTGTGTTTCTGTTTGCTGTTGGGATGTTGGTTGGGAACTGAGTGTAAAGGCCCCCATACAGAGTGCAATATGCACCTTCCTATGTGACTTGCGATCCGACGGCTGACATATCGGGCGGTCCCCACACTCGGGCCGATCAGGTGGTCGACCTCCCAATATGCCAGCAGCCCCCACCTGCATAGCACTGCATGCAGGTGGGGGCTGAACATGCAGTAAGATCTGGAGGTGCAATGTACGACCCCACACACGGTACAATATAGCAGCTATATCATACCAATCTGTCAGATCGGCTGCTATTTTGCACCGTGTATGGGGGCCATAACTCTAGAAGGCCCATTTATCATTGTATATTTGTGGCTTAATCCACAAAAACTTATTATATAAATATATGATGAAATAGAGGGCACTTCCAATTGACAGATGAATAAATTACTGAACCTAACAAATTTATGATAAAAAACCTCAAATCAGAGGTGCAATTTATTGACGATAAAAGTCCAACATACATGTACATAAAACACCTTCAAAATGGGAACCGGAAGTCATCATCCGTTATGATTCCAATGCCAGGAATGAATATATTACAAGATATTCCAATCATATGATAAAAAATGTTTGTATTCCATTGATTTATATATTGTTCAAGGTTATATTCCATTTTCATTATTAAAGTGGAGATGGATCCTGATTATCCTTTAATCGAGAGAGATGCCAAAAACCCCATAAAACTAATATGGTACTGCATATTCCCATATAGTCCATCCCTGCCTTGGGGTAAATGGGAGATCACTCATTTAAGATATATTGTCCACATAAATATGAAATGAAAAAGGAGAAAAAAGAGAGAAAATTAAAATTAGTTAAAACATAGAAATTAGAATTTAAGAACAATGAATAATAATTAATCTAAAAACCACTTTAGTTCGAAATTAGAGATTAATCCTAAAGGTATAAGGATATCAAGTTGGTAAATCCATTGCATCTCTTTCTGTGCAAGTCTCTTTTCTAAATCTTTGATTCTCCAACTTTCTTTAACCTGTTCTACACCCATAAATCTTTTAATATGGAACTCTGATTCTTCATGAAAGGTTTTGAAATATTCAGAAAGAGGACGTCCAAGTAATACTTTGCGGACATTTTAGATATGTTCAGACATACGCGTTTTTAGATCTCTTGTAGTTTTGCCTACATATATATATCAGCATGTACACTCCAACATATATATTACATTTCAAGAATGACAGGTATCAAAATTGTTAATGAAGAATGTTCTACTAGTTTTTTCAATTTGGAATGAGGTAGTTTTTCTCTCGATCCCTTTTTTATTCATAGTCCTACACATAAGGCACATTCCACATCTGTGAAAGCCTTTTGTTCTTTTACTGGTGGGTTTGTTGCCTATTAAAGTACTTCTAACTAATTTGTTTTTCAACAATGAAGATTTTCTATAAATAAAGGTAGGTTTATTCGGTAGATGTTTTTTCAATGTTGGATCTAGCTGTTTGTGGTGAGAGCCATATTGACTAATAAAGGCCCATTCATATTTGAAGTCCTTTATTATATATTTTTCTTTTTATTTGTCTTTAATTAGATCATCTCTTGGTATATTCATTGTTCTATCTTCTGCTTTGTTCAATATTTCTAATGAATAACCTTTTTCTATGAATCTATTTTTCATTTCATACATTTCCTTCTTCAGTTCATCTAACTCAGTACAATTCCTTTTTATACATTGGAACTGACCTAGAGGGATATTTTCTAGCCATCTTTTATGATGTTCGCTAGAAATATCTGTGTATGAGTTGGAATCTGTCTCTTTCCAATAAGTTTTGGTACATATATTATTATTTTTAATGTATATAAATAAATCTAAAAATGTGAGGTTTATAGAACTGGTTGTAAAGGTTAAAGAAATATTAAAATCATTGTTGTTCAATATTCCACACCATTTATCTAAATCATCTCCCTTCCATATAAAAAAAATGTTATCTATGAATCTGAACCAGTTTTCCAGGTTTGCCCCTGCCTTTAAAATTGGGTCTATGGTCAGATGCTCCCAATATGCCATAAATAAATTGGCGTAACTAGGGGTAAACCTGGTACCCATGGCAGTTCCTAAAATTTGTAAATAAAACGACCCATTAAAATAAAAATAATTATTTTTTAAAATGAATAAAATAGATTCAATAATAAAATCTTTTAATTCAGTAGAATAGTCACTTTTATTTAAAAAGAAAGTAATAGCTTGTTCTCCTTTCTTCCAATCTATTATTGCACATAGGCTGCTAACATCAGCACTCCCTGAAATGTAGTCGTTTTCCCATTTTTGATTATTCAATTTTCTTAACATATCAGAGGTATCTTTCAGATAGGAATTGTTTTTAATGACTAGAGGTTGGAGGTAATGATCTACCATAGCAGACAAATTGGATGTTATACTATTTGACCCAGAGATTATAGGTCGTCCCAGGGGTTTCGTTGCATGTTTATGTATTTTGGGCAATACGTATATTGTAGATACTGTTGGAGTTTCTATATTAATATAGTATTTTTCCATTTCTGATATAGCCCCTGTTTCTAGGGCTCTTTCTGGTAGTTTTTTAAGATTCTCAATTATACCTGCAGTAGGATCTTTCTTGAGTTTTTTTATATATGGTAGTATCATCTAGCTGGCAATTAACTTCAGCTGTATAGTCTGCATGATCCAACAAAACAATAGCCCCCCCCTTGTCTGCTGGTTTTATTATGATAGTATAATTTTCCCTTAATGATTTTATTGCTTCATTTTCTATCTTGATATGTTTTTCCTTCTGCTTGCAGTCAGATTTTTTATATCTTTTTCTACCAAAGTACTAAAGCATTCTATTTGATTACCCTTTACATGTTTTGGAAAAAATGTTGACTTTCGTCTGAATTGTGATGTTTTTGTTTGAATTTGTGGTTCATTTTCATCTTCTTTGGAGATGAAGAACTTTTTATTACACAATTTCCGAATATATTTTTGAAGATCAATAAACGGATTAACATTACCCGTTGGAGCAAATTTTAATCCCTTCTGAAGAATTCTCAGTTCTTCTTCAGTTGGTTTATATGAACTTAAATTAAAAATCTTCCCCCTATTTATAATTTCTCCATTTGGTAATTCCGAATTTTTTCTCTTTCTTTGTTGTTTAGATCTTTCTTTTTTCTTTCCACCTCTTTTCCCTCGAGTAGTTTTTTGCTTTTTTCTTTTTCTATTCTCTTCTTGGTGTCCAATTTTCCCAGTTTAAAAAATACTGTTCTATTTCCCTATCTCTTATTAAGGGATCAAATCTATTTCTCAAAGGGATTTGGGGTCTCTCTACCCTCAAGGGATGATATAAAAGTGGTTTTTCTCTCCTTTTTTGTCTCCAATTTCGTTCTTCATTTTGTCTCCAATCATTTTTATTCCTAAACTCTTCTCTTCTATAAGAGGAAGCCCTACTTTATCTATTTGATGGATGATTCCTTTGAAGAAATCATTTTCTTATTTGGTAAGGTGTTTTTTATTATTAATAATTTCAACCTTTTTATGTGGTGAGGTCCATATCCCCCACTGATTTGCTGTTTGTGTGACCGGATCTTTTAATATCTTTATATTTTCATTCACTATTTCAACAGCTTTTTTATCCCTTTGGTATTTCCTTTGTTTTTTTTGTTTTCAGTTCCCTTGTATTTTTTTCCAATCTCTCTAAAATTATTCTCTCTTTCATTTTAACATCTTCTAGATCCATAAACGGTCTTAATATTCTATCTCCTGATTTAGATTCTGTAATTTAATTGTCTTTCTTTTAGAATTAAATCTATTAGGGAATGAGAACAAGATTTTAGGATAAGATCCCATTCTTTCCTAAAATCATCCTTTGCTGAATCAAATGAAGGAAATTTACTAATCTGTAAACCCTTGGGAATTAATTAGTTTGATTGATATTGTTCTAGGGATATGATTTCCCACCACACCCTATTCTCTTTCATCATACATTTTTCCAGTTTATTTAAAACAGTTGTCAGATCTTCATCACTGACACTCGGATCATGAATGGATTGGTTATCAAACAAATCTTTTAATAAGTCATTTCTAACTTCTCTATAAGAAAACATCTCTGCAGCAACTAATTTTAATTTTCTCTCTTTTTTCTCCTTTTTCATTTCATATTTATGTGGACAATATATCTTAATTGAGTGATCTCCCATTTACCCCAAGGCAGGGATGGACTATATGGGAATATGCAGTACCATATTAGTTTTATTGGGTTTTTGGCATTTCCCTCTATTAAAGGATAATCAGGATCCATCTCCACTTTAATAATGAAAATGGAATATAACCTTAAACAATATATAAATCAATGGAATACAAACAATTTTTATCATATGATTGGAATATCTTATAATATATTCATTCCTGGCATTGGAATCATAGCGGATGACGACTTCCGGTTCCCGTTTTGAAGGTGGAACGCAAGCCGCGATCACGTCCGGTTTCCGGCTTTCCGAGTGGAACGCAAGCTGTGACGACTTCTGGTTTCCTGTACACGCGGTGGAGTGGACACCGTGGGAAATAAAGTAGGAGGGCATGCATTACAAGTTCCTGAATAGCCCCTTTAAATAGTGGGAGATACAATGGCATGGCATTGTGCATTTGAAAAAGGATCAAGATAGATCTGAAACGCATTGTGCTGATGCTGCTATGCCACTTTGAAAATACTTATTGTGGAGGAACTTGCTGTTTACATCAAAGGCAAAGCCATGTGGTGTGAAGCAGAACTGGTCAAATTCATTTAGGACCTGGGACTTGTCCTTATGGTTGCTCACACCACCTACCACACATGGTATGATTTTTGGGAATTTTTTTCTCCATTAAATGCACTCTTTTTTCCTGCCTCCGCACTTTAATATTGTGCTGGTTAATTGTGTATTTATTTGTTTTATGTACATGTATGTTGGACTTTTATTGTCAATAAATTGCACCTCTGATTTGAGGTTTTTTATCATAAATTTGTTAGGTTCAGTAATTTATTCATCTGTCAATTGTTATATAATATGCTTGATGGTTCAGGTGTGTAACCAGTATCCTTTTGTTGAAATAGTAAGCAGCATACCAATTGTTTACAGCACAATATTTTTCTCCCTCCTCCTTGCAATTTAATCCACAAAAACACCAGTTTTCGGGGGTTAACCACAAATATTAAGATTCCCCCTCATGTATACAGGAGAGAACACAGCAGATATCTCCAATACCTGCTGCAATCCCTCCACTCCCGCTGCAACCACTTCTTCCTTAGGTCTCTATGGGGGATGCAATATTCCTAAATTTAACAACTTGTGGAATGCAATGCATTCTGGAGATTGGCCCCCGCAGCTAATGCCATCTGAAGATGGCGTAACACATCGCAAACTTACCAGGGGAACCCTCCCCTGGCAATGACGGCTGTGCATGTGCAGTATCCCTGATAGCACTTGGGGTACATGAAGGGACGGGCTCCCCCTGTCCCTGCATGTGCCAGAAGATGCATCCCAGCACTATGATCACATCATGCAATACGATCATAGCATTGCAGGGGGGCTGTCTTCTCTTGTCTACCCAGAATGCCGGGAGGAGCACAGTGTGACTGCTGGACTGGTAAGGAGGGAGAGTTTGCAGAGCTGTGCATCTTAGTCCCAATTATTTTTTTTTTGGTGGAGGAGGGGGGTGTCACCGTGCTTTACAGCACCGGGTGACACCAACCCTAGTGACGCCTCTGATGCTAGGCTGTGACATCAATCGCACAGGAAGTGGTATAACACATATACAAAGTCACAGATGAAGCACAATGGAACTTGGCTGGAGGAAAAGCCAATCACAGTGTACCAGAGGAGATAGGCTGTAACGTTAATTGCACAGGAATTGGTATAACACACGTACAAAGTCACAGATGAAGCACATTGGAACTTGGCTGGAAGAAAAGTCAATCACAGTGTACCACAGGAGATAGGCTGTAACGTTAATCACACAGGAAGTGGTATAACACATGTACAAAGTCACAGATGAAGCACAATGGAACTTGGCTGGAGGAAAAGTCAATCACAGTGTACCAGAGGAGATAGGCTGTAACGTTAATCGCACAGGTATTGGTATAACACACGTACAAAGTCACAGATGAAGCACATTGGAACTTGGCTGGAAGAAAAGTCAAGCACAGTGTACCACAGGAGATAGGCTGTAACGTTAATCGCACAGGAATTGGTATAACACACGTACAAAGTAACAGCTGAAGCACAATGGAACTTGGCTGGAGGAAAAGTCAATCACAGTGTACCAGAAGAGATAGGTTGTAACATTAATCACACAGGAATTGGTATAACACACGTACAAAGTCACAGATAAATCACAATGGAACCTGTCGTGAGGAAAAGCCGTGGCTGATGACATTGGAGCCATTTTTTCACAGATTCAGACTTAGAGCCTGATTCAGAGATGGACGCAATGCCGATGTTTACGCAGAGAATCGATTATCGATAACTTGCACAAGTGTGTGAGCCGCACTGCGCATGTGTTCAGTATCATTACCAATATTGCTCACAGCGAGGATTTATTCACAAAGTGATTGACAGGCAGGGACAATTGGTGGGCGGCAACAGAGGGGCAACTCAAACGCAGGCGTTTTGCGACCATTTTCAGGGCTTGTCTCAGCTTGCGACTGTGGTGCCATATGCAGTAAAAATTACCCCAGCGTCTCAGTTCCTGTGGCCATTCTGCACATTCTAGTGTTACTGGAAAGACTGGATATCAACTGATCTGCCACATATGGATGTCGCCAGCGGTCACTGTATGCCCGCAATTGTTTTGTCGCTGCCAGCTGTTTTATTTGATGCAAATAAGATGCAAATTTTGAGCGAAAGAGGCCGTTCGGCAGATGTGAGTGGCATGGGACATGGCGTGATGAGGGGGGCTATCTGGCGTGGGTTGAGCCACAGTATAAAAGTACATGTGTAAATCTATTTGATTTGCTGTAATTGTTGTCATGTGCTGAATTCTATGTTACTCATGCTGTGATATGAATAATTTCACACTGCAAAGACACTGCACAGACTTGAATATTTGTGAAACGGGGGCTCATGAAAAAGATTGTATATTACATACAATGGAATGTTTGTAGTTATTTTATAAATCAAAACAAGAATCAAATGCTTGATAAAGATCAATATATCCCAATTTCAATTAAATTCCAACTTTGACTAAATGCAGCTGCTACCCGCACACACTGTGCTCTTTAGGAGACAGATGGCTTAATTATACAACAATTAACAGAACCGGTACAATTTCCAAAACCATTTACTGCATCAGTTAATAACAAAACATCAAACCATCACCAAATATTATATAAACATATAAATAATAAAAAAAACATCAGTTCATGAGTAGAAACCTATTGCACCTAGAGTAGTAAAATCCTCACTCCAAATCAGAGTTTACCTCCAATCTTCAGTTCGAATAGGAACTTCATATAATTAAGGGGCCAAACCACAGCTGATTTTCTGAAATACATATTGTTAGAGTGTGGTCTATAATTTGACCTCGAGCATGTGCCCAAAAGACTCGCCTTACTTCCAGGACTGGTGCAAGGTGTTTAGGCACCTTACGCAAAGCTACACAATGTTGCCCTTGCTATCCTGTGAGTATGGGTCCTTGGCAGCCCTTCACGTTGCTGGAAGAAAGTTATGATAATCCATTATCGGGTAACTGACCATACAGTACTGGTGCACACATATAATGCTTGCATTCTTAGGATATGGGGCCTGATTCAGAGCCACTCGTATGCGGCTGCTCGTTCGCTCCGAGCGATATTTGCCAAGCTGCGCATGCGTACGGATCGTTATACGCATGCGCGAACCAGTCAGTGCAGCCGAAATTCATGTGCTCGCAAAATAGCGAATGCCTGATAATTTGAGTGACAGGAGTAGGCGTATGTGGGTGGTAACAGGGGAAGGTGCTTGAAAACGGGGAGTGGAGATCCAATCGCAGGCGTGCTTAAAGGTCAAAACGGGCGTTTTATGGGTGTGCATAATTAAAACAGCAGCGTCATTGACCACGTCACTGGGTTATTTTATAGCCAGAACTGCTCGCAAAATTGTGGTAGCAAAAACCAACCACAAGAATAGCGAGCAGCTCATACCCTGGTCGATGTACTCGATTAATCTAATAAATAGCGGACATGACGTAGGATGCGAGCGTAGTTTCCCAAAAAACGACCGGAAGTTTTGTTCGCTCGTTCAGACCCAGAGGCATGAACAGACCGCAAACAGCGAACAGTTAATTCGAATAGCCACCCCTATTTTCTGGATGAGCGAGCGCTAATTGCGTCTGGCTCTGAATCAGGCCCATGGTCTCCTATCCTAAAAGGATATTGTAGCAAAAGAGAAAATTGGTGCTAAAATCAACCCCTGGGCCTCTCACACAACCACCACGTGTGACATACATATATTCACAATGTTATACAGCATACCACCATAAAATACTGACAGCATAGCAGTGACCACCATGCAATAGGCTTCTTCACATTGATTTCCATACAGCAGTGTCTCCATACCAATGATCGCCATACAGCACAGACAGCATCCCAGTGACCGGTATACTGCACACATAGCATCCTATTGTCCACTATACTGCACAGACAGCATCCCAGTGACAGCTACACTAGACAGACAGCATCCAGTGTCCTCTATACTGCACAGACAGCATCCCATTGATCACCAAACTGCACAGACATCATCCCAGTGACCACCATATTGAACAGAGAGCATATCAGTGGCCACTAACCACACAGACAGCATCCCAGTGACCAATAAACTGTCTGACAAAACTTTGATTCTACTGGGGGGTTGTTTTCATCCCAAACAGTTAAAGAGGGGTCTTCCTTTTTCACAGTTGATAAGTGTGACTGAGATAACATTGTAGGTATTCCAGTTACATACAGCACTTACCTTGATGGGCAATAAGTTCAAAGAGAGAGGGTACAATGCCAAAGAAGTGGATGAGTCCATCACGAAATACCTAAATATTGACAGACAAACCTTATTATTTCTAAAACCACATGAAGATCTGGGACACAGGATGATTCTTAAAAGCACATATGCAACATCTTCAAGCTTGATTAAAAAATCCTACTATGCCTTTGGCATATTTTGTAAACAGACCATATTGGGGAAAGTATGCATAAACACTCTACTTTACTCATACAAAAGGAGTGCCAATATTAAGGACATAAGTCCTAACAAAAGTCCAGGTTGGCTAGGACCAAGAAATAGCATATTCAAACGTAAGGGTTGTGTTAATTGTAAGTAGTACTGTGTGTCAGGTTATACCTATGATATCAGCTTCTAGATGGCTTGTACACAAAGTTTGTGGTGTAGACAATGATATACCTATGTCAAATGCTATATATAGAAAAGATGTTGAGAATGTTGCAAGGACAAAACTTGTATATCTGTGTGCAAATTTATTTATTTATATATATATATATATATATATATATATATATACATACTAAGCACAACTTGGCCTGGAAAAAGCAGAGGCCACTGCATCATAGCAGTTTGTATTCAGTTTCATCAGTGAAGCTGCTGTGCAATACTGTACAAGTAACAGAAATAGACACCTCCTGCATGCATCTGTAATCCGAGTGCTGCTTCTGTAGACACTGCCTCGGATCACCATCCGACCTTCAGTCCCGATGGTCGCTGCTCGCAGCCAGGCTATGTAAGATGAAGCATACTAAGCATGGCCGTTAGAACCTCTCTGCCGGGTCGATGAAGTCTGCGTCTAACAATGCAGATCCTGGGCTTGGCATTGTTACAAAACAGGGGCAACGCCCCAATTTTGCAGAACTGTCCTGGTTGCTGCCTTCCCAAACAATGCATAGAGAGTGCGAGCGATCACACAGGACCTGTTCTGCACGTGCGCAAAACAGGTTCTGTATCTGTGAAGGCCCAGAACCATTGGAATATACGGAAACCATTGGGTTTACATACATATCTTAATCAGGTCCTAAATCTGTATAGTTCTATAACCATTCCACAGTATACTGACTGCTGCATGTTTATCAGTAACTTGCTCTACTGGAGGAATACATATTTTGTTTTTTTATTGCCACTAATGGATTGTCATTCCGTTTGCACAGATTAAGAGCATTTGGATTTTAGGTATTGCATGTTTCAGTTTATCCATATTAACGATACTGCCTTTGAACCTCTATATACCCCTGCCTATACATTCTAATATCCTGCCTATAAACCTCTAAGGATGATGCTAATTTGCGTACGCAGTCATACAGTAAATAAAGACTCCAGACCTAGAACCTGTGGTTCCAAAGCACAAAGTATTATTCAAGTAAAAGTACAGCAGTTACACGCTATGATCCTCATATAATCTTAGCGCAAAGAGATTATACAGACCCAAGTACAATTATACATACGCAGCGCTCTCTGGTCCAGATGCTAGGCATCAGCAAGAAACCCCTCGTCAATCAGCATTCAGCAGAAAGACTAGGAACCCAGGTCAGAGCACACATATTTATACCCCCCAGAAATAATCAACACAATAGAGAAGTTTGTTGCTAATACCATTGGTCCTAAAGGAGAGGGCATATGTTACAAGGCATTTAACAGGTTGTTTCAAATAGACACGATACAGCCTCTAACAACTGGGGGTCTCTGGTTTCCCACCTCATGCAAATCCTAACAGTTGTTCATGTAATGTACATTTTGTTGCTTGAAGTCTCTGCAGTCCATAAGTTGAGAATGCATGTTGCGATCTCTCCATCGATATTACCGGAATACTGTTGACAGAGTACGCATCAGTACAATACCAAACATGGCTTACTTATCATGTATAAAACCTTAGTTACGAAATAACCTTTATTTCCTAGCAATGATAATAAATGTGCATACTCAAATCTTATACCTTAAAGCTTATGGAACCTTGTATGTGAATATGTAATGTGTGAGTATGTGGGGTTTGATGTAGAGACACTAGTTAACTTGGGGCAGATGCGTGTGCATGGAGCTAATATTCAGCGTTTTCATACAGGGTCTTATGCATTCGCTAATATGCGACTAGTTAACAGCGGAATTGTGCGTATTAATGTGTGTATGAGAACACCTAGCAGTGTGGAATGCTGAGCATTATAGTTCCATGACTTGCTCATGCCCCAGCAGCCCCCACCCTTTTCAGGCTCCAAAAAACTGGTCTTTGTTCTCCCCGGGCCTGTGTGGATGCAAATTAGCACAGCTACAAGACCCAAACCTCAGATAACACTCTTGGCTTTGAAGGTATTTTATTGTAGGAAGCCTGCTAATGTAAGGTGCTACAAACGACCATCTTGCTGTATTCGAGCAGGGCCACCTGGAGTGAGAGCAGACATTATGTCCATGAAGCTTGTCTTCACAGGCTAGTTGTCACGTGGCCATTTGCTCTGTTTAGCTAATGCAATCCAATTTTGACATACTGTACAGCCATTTCTGAAATATATCCTTTAGGGGAATTATAATAGTACACACACTTTATCCAGAGCACCCAAACTACGTAAAGTCATGAAATGGGCTTTTGATGAATCGCCGTAACTTATGGCAATGGTCACAGATGCAATCACATGATGCTAATAGTAATATCGCCACATGTACTAAAGTGTGAGTTTATCTAAAATGGCGCTTAGGCGGCCATTCGCAAAATGGCGTCTTGCGATCTCATTTCCAAGATGGCGTTTTGCAGCCAGTCGCAAGATGACGTTGCTGTGATCCAATTTTAAACTGATCTTGTCTCCGCCAATTATCCAGCTTCAACAGTCCACCCTTTGATAGCGAACAACATGCTATCACAATCTGATTTTAAAATATAATTTAGGTTTACATTTATATACTATTTAGTGTTATTATGGGATGGCACAAGGTGGTTCTTAATCCATCAATAATGTGTCTCTGAGTGGGGACATAAAACTACTACTATACGCACACCGCAGATCTTGGAAGATCATGTGAAAGGTGTGGGGATACACCAGTCCTATAAAGGTAGTCTTGAAGGAGAAATTTGAGACTTTACATTATCTGAGGTATTTTAAAATAACATTTCAATAATACATTCTATGCATATCTAAATATAATACATTAAATGATGGTATTTCCTAGTTCAGGGTTGTAATGCAGTTCTGTATTTACCTCAGTATTCATACTGACCTACTTTTTTTACATTTTCCACACTTCAACACAATAGGAACACACCGGAAACATATGCCAATTATTAAGATGACAATCAGTATAAGGATTAAGAATTTGCCGATGCTGGCGATCACTTCCAGGACCCGTTCCCCTATACCTGAGAACCATTTCACTGGGTTCAGCCATGAAACCCATCCTTCTATCTTCTCCCCTACTTCAGCCACTGAAGCATTATGGTTCTTACGAAATTCCCATTTTAGCTGCAGAATTTCATCCATCTTCCGGTCTATCACTTCCTTAGGGTCGCTGGTATCATTGGTGACATAGGTGCAACATTTTACTCCAAATTAGGTGGCCAACGTTACGCAATACCCTCCAGTAATAGCAGTTAAATAATTTAACACTAGCCTGTGCTTGCAATTCTCTCCCTGTATACCTGAATGTGTCATCGTACATCTTGGTGATATTATCTATCAATTTAGCAAGTTCCTGAATATATCTAAAGTTTAATGTACCCCGAGCGGTGGGATCCAATGCGACTAAAACTTGAAAGCCAGTTGTCTCACTAATTAACTGAGTGGCTTTGTGCACGTCACCAGGTGTCATATTTCGGTGACGGTGTGTTTTTATGTATACCAAGCATTTCAACATGTGTGAGGGTCATAACTTCTGGGACTACTCTTCCCAGGTAACACAAACTTTTGGAACTCGGGGAGAGCCACTTATACGCTTTTCTTCCATATTTAAAATATACATTATCAGGGAGAACATAAGGAATGGTATGCATCATTATCATTAAGCACATTTCCCTTGCAAACAATCCTATTTCTGGGTCTTCCATCTGGTACATGCAAGTTTCTGGCTGTATTATTTTAGCACAATAACCATCTGGCACCTTACCAATAATTTCTTTGGTGGAACTCAATGCATACTGGTACCTAAAATGTCTCCCACTAGATTTAATTGAGCATAACAGATCATGGTTTATGGACTCATTATCAGCTCTTTGTGACAAGGTCATCATCTGATTATTCCCTGTCACTTCCCAACTCCCAGGTTTATTGGGGTTGGTTATGTTTAAACACAAAAGTGATCTATCTACTTGGAATTGATAGAGTTTGAAATGAGGTGGTTTGGATGAGAGGAATTTTGCATCCAATGTTTTCCCTTTCTGTAATTCTAAAATTTCCGTGAAATTCAGCGGAAATGGCACCAACCCTACATTATTCTGTCCCATTGGCACATGTGAACACGCCCAGCAATCAGTTTGATTTAACACTTTGCCTACCATGCTATGTTAATCCTCTAAAGGATACCCACCCCAGTACGGGTTATATTTAGGCTGGCACTGCTGGATACAATTCTCATCAACTAGGGACTCACAAAGCTCACACATACAGGAACCTTCAGACGATAAACCTCCACACCGTCCCCAAGTATCTGGAATAACAGCTCTCTTAACAATACCAGTACTAAGATTGGTCAGACACTCCCCTGATTGGCATTGCACTCCTTCTGACTCCATCAGCGCTGCCATCAGATCCCATCTCCTCTATCGGTCCTCCATCACAGAAACTGGGTATCCCCAAACAGATCATCATGACAAAAACTCTGGAAGAAAGAAGTAGTATGACCACAGCATACCACTCCATTGCTGGGAGCACTGATCTACACATTTCTTTAGCTCAGGTATCTCACCATCACCTTTTTAATCCTTCTGGCACAAGCTCGCAATTGACAGGTCCACGTTATCGGCCTCGTCTCCGCCTTGTATCTCCACCAGTAGGTTAACCTCCCTATAGTGAGTTGAATGGACGCACGTATCTTCCCTGGCCACCATTTGAGGATGTGGTACTTTGTCAACAATCGTCAGATACGGACCTTTCCACCAATCAGTCAAACGACCTGAGCTAAAAAAAATTTGGATCATAACAAATTCCCCAGGTTTGACATCATGACAGTTTGCATTAGACATGTTAGATAATAACACTTTCAATTTCTGTTATTCTTATTCATCTTCATATCTCAAAGGGGGGACAGATAAAAGAAATGACAGTCTGGAATGATCTTGGTTTTATTACCCATCACCTTACACATGTTCTGGGAAATGTCACCTGTAAAATGAGTCCCCCTATCACTTTGAATAATTCTAGGGATATAGTATTTGCATACAGGTTCCTGCAATTAAATCTTGTTATTAATGGCTACTGCTCTAAATAATGCCTGGGCCTCTGGGTTGGATAGTATTCCGAGTATTTGACCTTAGCCTGGCATGGCTGCTGTTTATCCTTAGCAACCTTGTGTCCTGTGTGTGAGAGATAAAGCAGAACAGTTAAATATCATTTAATCATGACCTAAATACAACAATAAATTGTCCACATTTTTCAGTAGAACAGAACCATTGGCAGGTTGAAAAGATTGTAAACAGTCATATAAGGCCTGGGAGAAGATAGTGGGGTTGCCTGTGAACCCATGGGAAACCCGTGTTCATGTGTGGTGTTCTTCACTTTGCAGTACTTACTTATGTGTCCCACTTGGTGACAGTTAAAACATCTTTTTTGAATAGGGTGGATGAAAGGATTGTTGTGGGAGTTGAGCAAGAGGGAAATATGGTGGGTATGGGTAGGAATATGGAGGATAAGGGTATGGTGGGAGGTATGAAGTTTGTGGGTAGCATGGGACCTGTGGTTGTGTATGATATGTGGGGTAAGGATGTGTTTGCTGTGGTGTGGGATTGGTGAGGACATGTAACTGTTCAGGTGCAAGTGTGTGTATAGTGCAGGTGTGTCTACTGGCTGTGATGTTACAGTCATTCCTTCCAGAGCTTGGATACTGGCAGCCATTAGTTTTTCGCTCTGGGTCTCTCTCTTCTTTGAGATGTTTTTACCATGTTCTATGGCAGATTCTATAAGGGTATCTATTGTGACTCCCCTCCAGCCAGGCTGTGAGGTCTGAACCCGGGTAATATTATCTTGGTTTACTTGGTCTGTTCAGGGAACGTCACCATCCAATACACAATCCGTGACAAAGTTTGTCACATCGGTATTGCGTGGTAGACAGGCCCTTAACACCACACGCCAGTCTTTATTAGTTGGCTCATGAGAACTACCCAAATTCCTCAAAGATCTCTGACATTTGGCTAGTTCCTTTTTGTGATTGGGGAAATCATTTATGATGGAATTTAGTTCTGCTCTTGTCCAAGGACAATGCATTACCACTTCCCTCATGGGCACTACACCGTTTGCATCTGCATTTCCATTCGGAACAGTTATTGTCCGAATGGGATGCAGACCGGTAGCACTGCTACCATTGACCTTGTTACCTGGCTGAGGGTTTAATCTGTTGCTGCTACATATGGTATTAACAACTTTCTCTACGGGTGCAGAGGGTGTTAGCACTTCCCTTGTGATGGAGATGGCGGCACCACTCATGATTGTTCTGATGCAGCATCTATCATCTGTACAGCATGGGAAATGGCAGACATTACAATAGGCTCATCATCCATATCATGAACATTTTCTTTATAGTTGCTTAAGAGAGGGTACAAATTGCTTGTTACATTTTTATGGGTATTTTTGATAACTGTACTTGCACCTCCATCCACATAAGGTGGGGGTGGTGCGCGTGAACTGCTGGCAATACCTTCCACAACACTACCTTGCTGCACGTGCGCGCCATTTTACGGCTCTCCCGCATTGCAATTCAGCGTCGCCGATGTATTCTCTGGCAATGTGCTCGCAATGCTAGTTTGCGTTGCTTGCGCATTGTTAAGCCACGCATCCCCTTCATGCTGCCACAATCTTCTGGGAAAAGGTCTAACACTCTTCATCGTCATTTTAAACCATACATCACAATACCTTATTGCATAAGTACCGTACTTAGTATGCATAATACGACGGGCTGATCCAAACGGCGCTTCCATTAGCAGCACATCATTGTCTAACATCTCTATTGTTTGCATGGCTCCCATTCTGAGACAACTCCTATGTTATTCAATAAAGATTTAAACTGGTGAAAGACAGTCAAGCTACTTTCACTTACCTGTGGATGATTTAACAGCAGTGCCCACACACCTGTGAAGATTTGAAGAAGGCTACTCCACCCACCCGGATAAGATTTAAGAAGACAACTTCCACACCTACGGAAGTTTAAGTCGGCTACTTCCACGCACCTCTCTACAACAAAGACAACATGTACAGCTGCTACTGTGTATAGAATGGTAAGCTGCTTACCGAGCGGCTAGCACTTAGCCCTTAAAGGTCATACGGTACCTCTAACTTTAGGGAACAAGTTACCTCTACCAACAAATATTCACTGTTACACACTTTTTTCCTGCGCAGAAAAATACACGTTAACCCAGATATTGACAACAATTGAAAAGAATGTAAACCTCAACGGCTTTGTTTAAACACATGGCAGCACGACCGAAGTACGTATACGCTATTGTGCGACCAGTCGCATACACAATAATGTGACTACCACACAAACGTATGACAACCTTTAGCTGCGTACACAAAAGTGCGTCTTTACTGTGCGCAAAACTGTGACTCAGTCGCGTGTTCAATACTGTGGCACCCCTTTAAATGTTAGGTTCTATCAACAAAGGAAAACAAACTTTTTCCTCTCTTGTCCCTGGATTCTAGTCTGCGTCCCTGGCTCACACGAAAATGGGTAGCAATCTCTCAGCACCGAGCAGTTGCAGGTAAACCCTGCATGTGGCCACTCCACCCTTTGGTGAGAAATCAATTACCTTAAGTGCCGTGTGAGTGGGTGACATCACTATGAGCCCCCAACTAAGGATACTGCCTTTGAACCTCTATATACCCCTGCCTATACATTCTAATATCCTGCCTATAAACCTCTAAGGATGATGCTAATTTGTGTATGCAGTCATACAGTAAATAAAGACTCCAGACCTAGAACCTCTGGTTCCAAAGCACAAAGTATTATTCAAGTAAAAGTACAGCAGTTACACGCTATGATCCTCATATAATCTTAGTGCAAAGAGATTATACAGACCCAAGTACAATTATACATACGCAGCGCTCACTGGTCCAGATTTTAGGCATCAGCAAGAAACCCCTCGTCAATCAGCATTCAGCAGAAAGACTAGGAACCCAGGGTCAGAGCACACATATTTATACCCCCCAGAAATAAACAACACAGTAGAGAAGTTTGTTGCTAATACCATTGGTCCTAAAGGAGAGGGCATATGTTACAAGGCATTTAACAGGTTGGTTCAAAAAGACACGATCCAGCCTCTAACAACTGGTGGTCTCTGGTTTCCCACCTTATGCAAATCCTAACAGTTGTTCATGTAATGTACATTTTGTTGCTTGAAGTCTCTGCGGTCCATAACTTGAGAATGCATGTTGCGATCTCTCCATCGATATTACCGGAATACTGTTGAGAGAGTATGCATCAGTACAATACCAAACATGGCTTATTTATCACGTATAAAACCTTAGTTACGAAATAACCTTTATTTCCTAGCAATGATAATAAATGTGCATACTCAAATCTTATACCTTAAAGCTTATGGAACCTTGTATGTGAATATGTAATGTGTGAGTATGTGGGGTTTGATGTAAAGACGCTAGTTAACTTGGGGCAGATGCGTGTGCATGGAGCTAATATTCAGCGTTTTCATACAGGATCTTATGCATTCGCTAATATGTGACTAGTTAACAGCGCAATTGTGCATATTAATGTGTGTATGAGAACACCTAGCAGTGTGAAAAGCTGAGCATTATAGTTCCATGACTTGCTCATGCCCCAGCAGCCCCTACCCTTTTCAGGCTCCAAAATACTGGTCTTTGTTCTCCCAGGGCCTGTGTGGATGCAAATTAGCACAGCTACAAGACCCAAACCTCAGATAACACTCTTGGCTTTGAAGGTATTTTATTGTAGGAAGCCTGCTAATGTAAGGTGCTACAAACGACCATCTTGCTGTATTCGAGCAGGGCCACCTGGAGTGAGAGCAGACGTTAGGTCCATGAAGCTTGTCTTCACAGGCTAGTTGTCTCGTGCCCATTTGCTCTGTTTAGCTAATGCAATCCAATTTTGACATACTGTACAGCCATTTCTGAAATATATCCTTTAGGGGAATTATAATAATACACACACTTTATCCAGAGCACCCAAACTACGTAAAGTCATGAGATGGGCTTTTGATGAATCGCCGTAACTTATGGCGATGGTCACAGATGCAATCGCATGATGCTAATAGTAATATCGCCACATGTACTAAAGTGTGAGTTTATCTAAAATGGCGCTTAGGCGGCCATTCGCAAAATGGCATCTTGCGATATAATTTCCAAGATGGCGTCTTGTGGCCAGTCGCAAGATGGCGTCACTGCGATCCAATTTTAAACTGATCTTGTCTCCGCCAATTATCCAGCTTCAACAGTCCACCCTTTGATAGCGAACAACATGCTATCACAATCTGATTTTAAAATATAATTTAGGTTTACATTTATATACTATTTAGTGTTATTATGGGATGGCACAAGGTGGTTCTTAATCCATCAATAATGTGTCTCTGAGTGGGGACATAAAACTACTATTATACGCACACCGCAGATCTTGAGTGATAGATTATAAAATTATTTTTCTGGTGATCAATGTGCACTTATATTATGATTATCATTCACCTTGTACTTTCAAATAGAATAAACAATGTTCTAGTTTTATTATCAGAGCCCCATTATGCCCCTTTTTATGGCTCAGAGCCCTATAATGCTGTTTTATATGCCTTAGAGCCCCTTCATGCTCCTTTATGCTTCCAGAGCACTTTCATACACCCATATATGTCTCAGAGCCCCTTCATGTCCTTATATGCAGGTCAAAACCCCTTCATGCCTCTTTATATGCCTCAGACTCCCTCATGCCCCTATTTATGTCCAGAGGCTCTGAGGCATACAGTAGCTTCCTCTTGCCCTTAATGCCTGAGTCAGAGACTCCGCTTTCCATTAATGTCAGGCCATCCTGAGTCCCTGAGTCATTGCCCCCTCATGCCCTTAATGCCAAGCCAGCCCAGTGCCCTCATGTCCTTGCCTTGGGTTACCATTACTCCATATCATGTTAGCATTCTCCACAACATTGACTTCTTCTTTTGCTCCTCACCTTCACACATACTGACTTCAGTCAGTCACACCCACCCGCAGACAAAATACAGAGGAGGAGGTGGGCTGCGGGGCCGACTGTAGCATGAGAGAGGGAAGACAGGCAATGCACTGACAGTAACATTGCTGGCACCACACCTTACTATTGGATTTACTGGACACCACCCATCTGGGATGAGCAATCCTCTGGACTCCGGACAATGCTGTTAATTTCAGAAATGTCTGAAGGGATCTTTGATAGGTGGCAACCAAAGAGTGGTGGATCAGAGAGACAAAGACACTACTAATAGTACATTGAATTCTGCCAGGAGCCCAGGATTCTATCCAGGAACTCAGGGCCGGATTATAGGCAGGGCAACAGGGGCCCCCACACACTGTCCCCAGCCACATCTCCCTAATCATTTTTTTTCTTTGAACGGAGCCTGCTGGGGATCCCGAATAAACCCGCCCCTCCCGGCATTTTGCACAGTGGAGCTTTGCATTCAATGTGTCACTGTAGCTCTGCCCCTACAGCTCCTCCTCCTCCTCATTGAGAAGCGTGACATTTCTTGCTGCTGGCGCCTACATTGGGTATGCCTGCCGGTTGAGCACTGCTCCCCTTCAGCTAATGCCGGACCCAGCCGGATAGAGACAGCTGAGCAGCAGCGGCCACAGTGCTAGTGGCTCAGGCAGTACAGAAGTCACAGGGTGATTCCAGCATCGTGTCCTGTGTGGAGAAGTAGGAAGTGGGGCTGGATGGCTCAAACCAATGTGCAGCCGCTCTCCATGTCTAAGAACTGGACCCACCTAGAGAGCAACACAAAGACTTTGGCCAGGACCACACGGAAGGCAGCCAGAGAATGTAGCAGAGCCACTGGAAAGTGACAGAGAGGGCAACAGCAGGAGGAGGAAAAGGTGACATATTTGTATATCACAGGCCTATCTTTTACTGTGCACATACTGTCCTCCTTCCCTGTCACTGTGTCTGCAATGTCTCCCCTCCCTGTCCCCCTGTGTATATATAGACCTCCCCTCCCTATCCCTCTGTGTATATAGTCCTCCCTCCCTGTCCCCCTGTGTATATACAGACCTCCCTTCCCTGCCCCCATATGTATATACTGTCCTCCCCATCCTGTTCCTATGTGTGTGCCCTATGTATATACTGTCCTCCCCATCCTGTTCCTATGTCTGTGCTGTCCTTCATACATTATATATATATATATATATAAGGGATGAGCAGGTTTTGATTTCTGAAATCCGAACCCCCCTGAGCCCCCCCGATCTGAGGCCGATGCAAGTCAGGCTCGACTTTTCCTGCCTGACTCGGATCTGATATCAAGGCAAAACGTCATCATCCCGCCTTCCGGGTCTCGAGGGTATTGGATTCTATATAAGGTACCCGCGTCGGCGCCATTTTCTCACTCGGCTGTGGATAGTGAAGAGGGAGGGTGGGAGTTAGGGCGGGCTGGGCTGTGTAGTGTAGTGTAGTGTAGTGCAGTGTAGTGTGCTGTGCTGTGCTGCGCTGTACTGCTGTTGTCCATAGGGGCTGTGTCCACTCCTCCAAAGTCCATAGGGGCTGGCTGGACTGTGTTGTGCAGTCAGTTGTCCATAGGGGCCACTCCAAAGTCCTGTGCAGTGTTCCAGTCCTAAAGGGGTGCTGTAGTGTTGTCCAAGGGGTGCTCTGTCCATCAGGGGTGTTCCCCCCAAGTGCAAAAAAAATAAATATTTTTTCTGTGTTTGTGAATTGTGTGCGTAGTAGCCGCACGTGCATCAACAAAGTAGTGCCAAGCGTGCGCCTGTGTCATAAGTAAAGGGCCAGCTGGCTTGACCCTTAAAGGGTGCTGTAACCCCCAAAGTGCACTCCAAACCAAATAAAAAAATATTTTCTGTGTTTGTGAATTGTGTGCACAGTGGCTGCACGTGCATCAACAAAGGAGCAGCGCCAAGCATGCGCCTGTGTACCATAGGTAAAAGGGCCGACTTGCTTTGACCGTTAAAGAGTGCTGTAACCCCCAAAGTGCACTCCAAAAAATTTTTTAAAAAATATTTTTTTGTGTTTGTGAATTGTGTGCGCAGTAGCCGCACGTGCATCAACAAAGTAGCGCCAAGCGTGCGCCTGTGTCATAGGTATAAGGCCAGCTGGCTTGACCATTGAAGGGTGCTGTAACCCCCAAAGTGCACTCCAAACAAAATAAAAAAATATTTTCTGTGTTTGTGAATTGTGTGCACAGTGGCTGCATGTGCATCAACAAAGGAGCAGCGCCAAGCGTGCGCCTGTGTCCCATAAGTAAAGGGCCGGCTGGCTTGTCCGTTAAAGGGTGCTGTAACCCCCAAAGGGCACTCCAAACAAAATAAAAAACTATTTTCTGTGTTTGTGAATTGTGTGCACTGTGGCTGCATGTGCATCAACAAAGGAGCAGCGCCAAGAGTGCGCCTGTGTCCCATAACTAAAGGACCGGCTGGCTCATTTCTTAAAGGGTGGTGTAACCCACAAAGTGCACTAGTCTCCAACAAAAATAAAAGATTATTTTCTGTGTTTGTGTGCGCCTTAGCCGCACGTATATATCAATATAATATAAATGGAGGACCAAACTTTCTCCGATAAAAATAAAATAGGAAAAGATCAAGAACCACTTCCTCCAAGTGCTGTTGCTGCTGCTGGGAGTTGTTCAGCATCCCAGAAAGGAAGTAGGAACTTTGGCTAAGACCGTAAGCAGTCCAGGGACACCTAAATCCCCTTGTCCTGTTGTATCCAAGCGCCTGCAAACCACACCGTCAACTCCCTCCTCGTCAATTTCCTCCTTAGTCAGGATCGGAAGTAGTCCTGCAGGCCATGTCTCTGGCATGACTGACTCTCCTATCCGGGATTCCTCCGGAGGATCCTGCATTGCTAAGCCTACTGCTGCTGCTGCTGCTGTTGCTGCTGCTGGGAGTTGTTCATCATCCCAGAAAGGAAGTAGGAACACCACTACTTTTACTAAACAATTGACCCTCCAACAGTCCTTAGCGAGGAGGATGAAGTACAACAGCAGTCATCCTGAAGCAAAACGTATAACTGAGGCCTTGATTGCTATATTGGTGTTAGACGTGCGTCCGGTATCCGCCATTAGTGCAGTAGGATTTAGACAATTGATGGAGGTAGTGTGTCCCCAGTTCCAAATCCCATCTAGATTCCACCTGCATCCTCAAAGCAGCAGCAACAAGCGTGTGCCTGTCTGTTAAAGGGTGGTGTAACCCTCAAAGTGCGCTCCACAAACAATAAAAAAAAATCTTCTTTTTTTTCTGTCTTTGTGAATTCTGTGGGCTGTAGCCACACCTGCATCCTCAAAGCAGCAGCGACAAGCGTGCGTCTGTCTGTTAAAGGGTGGTGTAACCCTCAAAGTGCGCTCCACAAAAAATAAAAAAAATCTTTTTTTTTCTGTCTTTGTGAATTGTGTGGGCTGTAACCGCACCTGCATCCTCAAAGCAGCAGTAACAAGCGTGCGTCTATCTGTAAAAGGGTGGTGTAACCCTCAAAGTGCGCTCCACAAACAATAAAGAAAATCTTTTTTTTCTGTCTTTGTGAATTGTGTGGGCTGTAGCCGCACCTGCATCCTCAAAGCAGCAGCAACAAGCGTGCATCTGTCTGTTAAAGGGTGGTGTAACCCCCAAAGTGCGCTCCACAAACAATAAAAAAATTCTTTTTTTTTTTTCTGTCTTTGTGAATTGTGTGGGCTATAGCCGCACCTGTATCCTCAAAGCAGCAGCGACAAGTGTGCATCTGTCTGTTAAAGGGTGGTGTAACCCTCAAAGTGCGCTCCACAAAAAAAAAAATATTTTTTTTCTGTCTTTGTGAATTGTGTGCACTGTGTGCACTGCACGTGCATCAACAAAGGAGCAGCACCAGGTGTGTGCCTGTGTCCCATAAGTCTGTTAAAGGGTGGTGTAACCCCCAAAGTTCTCTAAGAAATAAAAAACAATTTTTTTTCTGTGTTTGTGACTTGTGTGCGATGTAGCCGCACGTGCATCAACACAGTAGCAGCGCCAAGCATGCACCTGTGTCATAAGTCAAGGGCCGGTTTGGACATCTGGTCCGGACTGAAGGACATTCCAACAATTTCTGACAAGTCTACTGTCACTGCATATGATACTGTCCTGAAAGCAGCAGCGACAAGCGTGCGTCTGTCTGTTAAAGGGTGGTGTTACCCCCAAAGTGCGCTCCAACGAAATAAAATAATCTTCTTTTTTTTTCTGTGTTTGTGTGTGAAATGTATGCACAGTAGCCGCACCTGCATCCTCAAAGCAGCAGCGGCAAGCGTCCGTCTGCCGGTTAAAGGGTGGTGTAACCCTCAAAATGCGCTCCATAAAAAATGAAAAATTCTTCTGTCTTTGTGAATTGTGTGGGCTGTAGACGCACCTGCATCCTCAAAGCAGCAGCGACAAGCATGCATCTGTCTGTTAAAGGATTACATCGGTGACAGCATCCAAGTAGGCATGTCAGACAGTCCGTACCTGTACTGGCAGGAAAAAGAGGCAATTTGGAGGCCCCTGTACAAATTGGCTCTATTTTACCTGAGTTGCCCCCCCTCCAGTGTGTACTCCGAAAGAGTGTTTAGTGCAGCCGGGAACCTTGTCATCGAAAGGCGTAGGAGGTTGCTTCCACAAAATGAATTATCAACTCTTCCAGGGAGACCAGCCTCCAGAACGTACAGAGCAGAGCGCACGCTCTGAATAAGGGCCGTCCTCCATAATTATGGAGCGTCCTCCTGGACGCTCGTATAGCTGTGGGTCACCACCCACAGCCTATACGAGCGTGCAGGTTGATGGCCGCGATGGTCTTGACTTGTGCACAGAATGTAGCCTATACTATTTAAGTGAATGCAGGTCCAAAGTACCTCTCCCCCACCCTTTACTGGCTGCATGCCTGGTGCATCTCTTGCACTGATGTCAATAAATTGTAATAATGTCTTGACCATCGCGACCATCGCCACTGCGAGCCAGAGCCTGCGGTTGAGTTTCTCAACTGCAAGGCCCGGAGTGATTTTGGCTCTATCACAGCCAAAATCACTCCCACTGACATCACTAGTGATGTCAGTGGGCCGGCTTCTGATGGTAAGCGTTCCCTTGGGAACGCCCCCGTCAGGGAGGCATGCCCCCGGCACGCCCACCAAAGGGGGCGTGCTGTCAATCAACATCAACAGCATGCCCCCTTTGATCAGACACAACGAGCGAAGGAAAGTCCTTCGCTCGTCATGTCTGGCGCATGCGCACGACGGAGCTCCCGCCGTCGTGCGCATGCACAGTGCACACCATCGACCCACTTGCGAGTGGACAGCCACTTGCGAGTGGGTCTGAATCAGGCCCAAAGTTCAGCAACTCAGTGAGGTGAGCAGGATTGTCACCAGAATAAAAAAAAGTAGACCACTATACTATACTATATATTTGTGGCCCACGTTACTAGCAGTGCTATACAGACTGGTGGCAGCAGCACATTCACCCAACACTCCCACCAATGTCACTGTGTGCCTTGTGCACAGAATGTAGCCTATACTATTTAAGTGAATGCGGGTCCAAAGTACCTCTCCCCCACCCTTTACTGGCTGCATCTCTTGCATCTCTTGCACTGATGTCAATAAATTTTGTTTTTGTTATTGCTCAGCTTTAACTTGACGGATCAAGATGAAACAAAGAGCAGGTTATTTCTAGGAGTTACCACTACAAAATGTAGAAAATGGTTTAGTAATTTTTGAACCAACTTGGAACAAACAGACAGACACAAAGTTATTATATATATAGTGCTCAAAGTGGGTTGGTATACGGTGGTATTATATACTGCTGCTTCAAGCCACCACTTCAAAGTACCAAGGCATGCAGTGATCAACAGGGCGCAGGCATGCACTGGAACCAGCAACTACTGTAACTTCCTGCAGTGGGCTGGCTGCAGATGAAGAAACACCAAGGGCTTTTCTGGAAATACAGAAGTAATCTGGAGAGACTCTGGTAGTCTGGAGTTACACTGGAGGAGTTGCAGCTGGAGTGACACAGGGGAGATTTGCTGAAGAGACAGAAATGGACTCCGGGGAGTCACTAGGGGGGCTTGAGAGACAGAATGAGGTTGGCTGGAGCTGGAGAGACACTGGTGGAGCTGGACAGAAAATGGGGGCTTTGCTGAAGAGACAGAAGAGAGCTAGAGAGACACTGAGGGGCTGCAGTTGGAGTAACGCTGGGTGGCTCTGATGAAGAGACACTGGGGGCTGGAAAGAAACTAGGGAGCTGGAGAGACACTGGGTGGTATAGAGACACTGGGGGGCTGCAGCTGGAGAGACCCCAGGGAATGAGGATAGAGAGACAGAGGGGTACTGGAAAGACACAATGGGGGATGAGGCTAAAGAGAACTGGGGAAATAGCTGGAGATTATCCACAACTGGCAGCTTTAGAAGGAAAAAGATAGGGGACAGTAATATTCATTAAGGCACCAATTCTAAAGAAACATTACTGATAGAAATGATACCACATTAGCAAATATATATATTTTTTTGTCTGAAAAAAACTCCACAGCAAATATAGTTTTAATAAAATAAAATTTTTGATCTGGGAAGTTCACATTTTGTTCAGCACTAAAACTTCTGTTAATATACATAATATGGTACAGGCATATACCTTTCTCAACTTAGGGCTGTGGCTGTTGACATAGCAGATATATTTGTCTATTCAGAGGAGGAGGATCAAAAGAAGTGGTACCAAAAGGGGGTGAGCAGGGTCCTGAGTCTGCCACCACCCCTCCTCCCTCTTACCTGTCAGGAGGGCCAACAACAGAAATCATGGTGCCCAGCACACAAATTTTTTCAGGCCACCCCCCTTCTCTGAGTCCCTCGCAGGCACAGGCCAGTTGTTTCAGAGTCTGCCTTACCTATATGTGTTTTTTCTGCAATGGGGAACCTTTGAAGAAATTGTTCGTCCCTAGGACTGCAGTTGGTATTCAGTTTTCATGAGGGAGATCGGAGGATGCCTGTTTGCGAAGGAATTTAACCAATGTGACTGCCATATAGCAGAGGTTTGACCAGAGAGAGGGTGACGGGGAGAGACAGAGGGTGAAGCATTGGATGACAGGGACAGGGTGACAGGGAGAGGGTAACTGGGAGAAGCAGAGGGTGACAGGGAGAAGCATTGGATAACAGGGAGAGGGTAATAGGGAGAAACAGAGGATGACAGGGAGAAGCAGTAGGTTGAAGGATAAGGATGAAAGGGATAGGGTGGCAGGAAGAGGAAGAAGACAATGAGAAGAGGGTGAGAAGAAGGGGGACACGGTAAAGGTGAAAGAGAGAGGGTGACAGGGAGAAGCAGTGGGTGACAGAGAGTGGGTGAAAGGGAGAGGATGAGAGGCAGTGTGTGATGGGAGGGAAGAGAGTGAGAAGAATGGGGACACGGTAAAGGTGAAAGAGAGAGGGTGTCAGGGAGAAGCAGTGGGTGAAGGAGAGCGAGTGAAAGGGAGAGGTTGAGAGGCAGGTAGTGAAGAGGCAGAGGGTAAGCGAGGTCTCTGTAGGAGGGTGTAAAGGGGGTTATTTGGGGAGAGAGAGATCTATTTAGGGAACAAATATTTATGTGAATAAAAAGATGACTGTACAAATTTCTGTGAGTAAAAAGTAATGATTTTTGGGATGAGAGAGAGAGAGAGAGAGAGAGAGAGAGAGAGAAAATGCCAGTATACTTAACTTCTCCCCAGGAGCTCAATAGCACAGGCGATAAATACTTTCTGCACCGGGGTTGGTCATTACAGTATGACGTCAGGTAAGAACTACTGTATTGTGTGCAAATTCTGCCCAAGGCAGAAGATCCAACCAGTTATCTTGCGAAGAGTATAGATGAATTCAAAGAAGTGTTTCCAAATCTTTGTTCACAAGCGCTGTTACTAAGTTAGTTTGAGGATGATAAGCTAACGAGAATTTTAATTTAACTTGTAATGCGGAACACAAAGCTCTCCAGAATTTCGCTATGAATTGAACTCCACGGACGGAAACGATTTCAGTGGGCAGTCCATGTAAACAAAAGATTTCAGAAATAATATATTGAGCCAATTCACGAGCGGAGAGCAATTTCTTAAGAGGGATGACATTAACTGTCTTGGAAAATCGGTCTATAACCACCCAAATCATGGTATATCCTCTGAAAGCCGGAAGGTCTGTCACGAAGTCCATCGCTAAATGTGTCCATGGACAGGTAGGAATTGATAAAGGTACATGGTTCCCAGCAGGAGTTTGCCTGGGGTTTTATGCTGTGCACATTTAGTGCATGATGATATGAATTCTGCTATGTCAGATTTCATAGATGGCCACCAATAAGAACGTTGCAAGAATTCTGTGGTTTTATGAATACCAGTGTGTCCGGCAAAGTGGGATCCATGTTCCCATACGAGTAATTGTTTATATGAATTCAGAGCAACAAATGTTTTAAAAAAGAGGTGGCTTAATTTTTGTGGCAGCAAAAACTTTGGGTTGTAGGACAAGAAGTTCTTTTGGGCTTTAGTAGGAGTTTTTGGGATGATCGAGCAAGACAAGGCATCACCTTCTGATTCTGGGATCCTGGACGAAAGGTCAATGTGAAATTAAATTGTGTAAAGAACATAGCCCACAAAGCCAATCTGGTATTTAGACATTGGATTTTCTTCAGAAATAATAAATTCTGATAATCTCCGTAGATAGTGACTTGAAAATTGCTCCTTTAAGAAGATAATTCCACTCCTCCAATGCAAGTTTGACTGCAAGCAACTCTTGTTCCCCTATGGCATCATTGTTTTCTGCGAGCAAAAACTTTTTCGAGAAGTAACCGCATGGGTGAAATTTACTATCCTCGAACTTTTGTGAAAGAACTGCTCCTACTGCTTCAACAGAGGCATCGACTTCTAAGAAAAAGGGTCTGCTCACATCAGGCTGGCGTAATACTGGCGCAGTGATAAATGCTTGTTTAAGCAGTTCAAAGGCAGTCTTGACTTCAGGGGATCACTGCATGGGCTTTGCTCCCTTGCGCGTCAAGGCAGTGATTGGTGCCACAAGAGATGAGAAGCCTTTAATGAACTTGCGGCAGTAGTTTGCAAATCCTAAAAATATTTGTATTGACTTCAAAGACATAGGCCATGACCAATTTAGAATGGCTTGTACCTTCTCCAGATCCACCTCTGATCCTGAGCCAGAAACTATATATCCCAGGAAGCGTATAGACGAAACTTCGAATAGGCATTTTTCCAGCTTACAATATAAACTTTTCTTCCACAATCTGTTCAGAACCTCTCTTACATGATGCCGATGATCCTCTAGATTGGAAGGAAAAATTAAGATATCATCAAGATAGATGACTGTAGAGATGTAGAGTAAGTCTCGGAAGATCTCATTAACAAAACTCTGAAAAACAGCGGGAGAGTTGCTAAGCCCAAAGGGCATTACTAGATACTCTAAATGTCCGTCTTGGGTATTGAAAGTGGTCTTATACTCATCTCCTGAGTTTATTTGGATGAGATTATAGGCCCCTCTCAATTCTAATTTAGTAAATACCCTAGCTCCCTTAACCCAGTCAAATAGGTCGGTGATGAGGGGTAAGGGGTACCAGTTTTTGATTGTGATGTCGTTTAACCCACAATAATCTATGCAGGGATAAAGTCCTCCATCTTTCTTTGTGACGAAGAAGAACCCGGCACCTGCAGGAGAGTTAGACGAACAGATAAACCCCATGGCTAAATTTTCCTTGATATATTCTGGCATTGCCTTTGTTTCTGGAACTGAGAGTGGGGTAGGTACGTTCATGTGGAGGAATTTTCCTGGGCATCAACTCTATGGGACTGTCCCAATTCCTATGGGGAGGTAAGATATCAGCTCCTGATTTAGCAAAAAACATCATTAAATGAAGCGTATTGAGAGGGAAGTTGAGAAGGGTCTGATACTTGAATTCTATTTACATGTGTTACATGTTGAAGACAAGAAGAATGACAAGAATCCCCCAAGACAAAATTTGCATTGACATAAAATCAGTTTGTGGACTATGCTTTTTTAACCAAGGATAACCTAAAATAATTCCATGGGAGGCCTTCGGTATAAGGAAAAGTTCTAACAGCTCCACATGCAGAGCACCAATACGAAGTTGTAGCGGTTGAGTCTAGTGAGTGACGGATCCATCAACGATGGAACTGCCATCAACCACAGAGAGAGAAATAGAATTAAACAACAGCTGTACAGGGATTTGATACTTCTCAATTAATTCAGCTGAAATTAAATTCCCGGCCGCTCTGAAATCTAGAAGAGAAAGGACATTTTTAGATCCTTGAGTCAGCTCAGGCAACAGGGATAGAAGATTCAGATTTAGTTGGAGACAGTGTCATTACTCCCAACTTAGTGTCTCCATGGCTGGTAAGGAGCAATAGTTTCCCAGACAATGGGTACATGAGGCTACAAGATGACCGGCCTCTCTACAATACATGCAGAGATTCTCCCAGTGATGTTTATGCAATTCTTCTGGGGTAAGTTGGCCCAATTGATCTGCATAGGTTCTTCAGTAATGGTCTTGGTAGGAGCAGCAAGAGGAGGTGGTGGAGTAGGCTGAAACCTGAAGAGATCTGGTTTACTCTTCTCCACCTGTCACTGACAGCAGCTTAGATCCACCTTATTGCATAGTGGGATAAGGTCATCCAACTTGGGTGGTAAATCATGTGTCGCTAGATCATCTTTGAGGTGATCAGAAAGTCCACTTCAAAATGCTGAAATCAGAGCATCCTTGTTCCACTGCAGATCCAAAGCCAACGCTTGGAACTGGATAAAGTATTGACCTACCATCCTGTTCCCCTGATGGAGGTGCATAATTTCTGTGGATGCTGAAATCGCCCTCCCAGGTCCGTCAAAGATTCTCTGAAATGTCAACAGAAATTCTGCATAATCTGCCAACAGAGGATTGGCTCATTCCCATAACTATGAGAGCCATTCTAAGGCTGGACCAGAGAAGAGTGACACAATATACAGTAAGTGACTTTAGCTTTGGGAGAGGGAAAGTTAGTGGGCTGGAGAATGAATAGACGTCACACTGATTTAGGAAGCTGCAGCAAATTTGGGGTTTCCATTAAACTTGTTTGGTGCCAGAAGATGTAAATGTGATGGAGAGGTAGTTATGATAGGACTGATAGAAGGAACAGGCTGAGGATTGATTGTAGCAGTATGCTGACCATGACTAGGGAATCTTGCAGAGACATCTCTTGCATGAATTGATCAAGCTGATGGTGGGAAACTTCAAGACCCTCTAAATGATTGGCAATATTCTGTAACAGGTCTGCTCTTTAATCCTGACCACTAGCCAGATCCATGTGGCCAGAGCAAACTATCAGGTCTGAAGTGGGAAGTGCACCCGGACTGGGTGCAGGTAAGTCCTTGCGAGCAGTTTCCTGATATTCGAATGAGGCTGGACAAAGGGGGTACTTGTTCATGAATTTCTCTACCTTTACAGGATGATGTGGAGGACAGAGACCCAAAGCAAAGGAAGGCTTAACTCCACCAGGTATTCAGAGCACAACTGCGGAGATGCTGAGGTATGGGAACCTAGTACCGGTGCTGACTGGGAATGCTGTTGGAGGAGGCTCTGTAACGTAGCGCAGGTTGCGGTAGATTACCAGAACTGAGATGGGCAGAGCACTGGCAGTGGCATTAGGAATGGAGCAGGCAGCAAACAAATTTTCCAAGTACTGTAAATACTGCAACTGGAACACCGGAGGCAAAAAGAGACAAAGGAGCACAGAGAACTAGTACACAGACTAGCTCTGTAAGATGTTACACTGGCAACCTGAGGACTCCCAGGAAGCCTTTAAGTAACCAAGGCTGCAGCTGGATTGGCTGTCAGAGCCCTTTGTGAATCATTTGTATTCTACCACCTATAGTTAGTAATTTTTATGATTCAATCCTTAGGACCCACCCCTGAGGTTCTCTTCTCTTTTCTTGTTTTCATTCTATTTTCTTCTATCTTTCTCATTCCTATACAACTTCACCATAAAATTGATTGAAAAATAGTCTGGTTTTTGTATAGCTCTGACACTTATTTTGTCTGCGATTTTTTATTATTGATTTCTATTGAGTTTCCAACTGTCTTGGTCTCTGATGTTTATTGTGATCTGCTCAATAAAATTTGCTTTAAAAAAAAGCACACAACTGTACAGTCACCCTATCTTGCTACCTCCTCCTTTGCAACTTTGCCAAAATATGCCTCTGCCTGACACAAGATATACCATCCAGGGTTGGAAAAAAAACAAGTTTTTGGTTTAAACCGTTTTTTTTTTTTTTTGTTAAACCAGTTTTTTGCATTAATGTTTAAATTGAAAGAAAATTGAATCCTGCTTGTTATATTAATACTGTGAATCATTGCTTTGTATTAAAAACATTGATCAATTACGTTTAAATGCTTTCTAACATTAACAATCCATAGACTTCTTTAATGAAGGTTTGATATGGTGTCATTAGCATTATTCTACAATATATATATATATATATATATATATATATATATATACATATATATATATATACTATATATATATATATATATATATATATATACATATATATATATATATATATTATATATATATATATATATACGCTAACTTATTCTTTTGCATACACTTGGGTGCATAAAATATTATTAATAATGTTAACCTAATTTTCACTTTTTATCAAATAGCTATTAGGGGTCCAACATGTTTAGTCATAGGGGCTTACTGTATATCATAGGGTGCGATCTGGTGCCTCTGTAGGAACTCTTGTGAGTCTTCCCATATTTTTAAACCGGTATTCATTTTAAAGTCAAAACCAAGCTGGTTTTGGCTTTAAAATTGATGCCACTTTAAAAATACGGGAAGACTGGCAGGAATTCCCAAAATCGGCACCAGATCACACCCTATTGCATAAGTCCCCTTGTCTTTTAACTGTTGGTATAACTAAATAAAATTTAAGGACTTATCTTTAATAATCTGTTTTTCACTTTCTTATATAGATCGTTTTGCATCTCCGTCTTTACTTCTTAACTGTAAGCAACCTAGGTATATATTTTTATATTTTATATATTTATCCTACTTTATTAAATCAGTAAATGTAAGTATTTTTGAACACTGAATGGTTGCTACAGGCAATTTCTCCGGTTGGTCCACTTCTCCACTATTTTCACTGCTCTATACATTGACCCTTAAAGTCCCAACAATTACAACATTGCCCAAATGTGTAAACCTTTTTATCTTTGAAGTCTTATCCCTGTTATTTAACAAATGGTTTTGAAACATGATCCAGAACATGTCAGAATAACGAGTACTGGCAGTCTATAGGTGGTAAGATTGCGAGCAGGGCCCTCTTACCTCTTTGTCTGTCTGTTATTACCCAGTCCTGTTTTATTACTGTTTGTTTCTAATTGTAAAGCGCAATGGAAAATGCTGGTGCTATATAAGCAATTGTTACTAAATAAATATACAGTACTTGCAAACATTGTAAAACAGTTTCCATGGTACTCTGCCATTGTGCAGCTGGATATCCACACAGTGACTTATGAATTATCTACAAAAATATAGGACATCACACTGCTGGACTTCAGAATATGGTCATAATACAATACTATTAAAAAACTAAACTCATTGTCTTTACCCAAGCCAAGGCCCCTTCACCCTCTACCTCTATGTTGACAATGTCTCACTCTCCTCTGTTTAACATTTCAAATACCTACTGTAGGTGTCACCTTTGTCTTGGTTCAGAGAGGCATGTGCTGATCTCCACCAATCAAAATGTAGCAATCCTGGTGTCTCATCATAGAGCACCCTAATTGGGAGAACCATTGTTTTCCCTTGATCTTAAAAAAAAAAATTCTAAAAAAGGCCAATCCTTAGCAGTCCCACTTCGTACCACTGGGCCATCAACAGCCAACTTTTGGGGCCTGTATGGAAAATCCAGCCCTTGTATCCTTAGTAATCCTCAAATAAGAGGTATTGGCACTCTTACAGCATTTGACCAGTCATGGACATCATCTTAGAGGAATTTTGGCCCGTTCAATCTCACAAAACTGCTTCAAGTCATGGGTATTGGTGGTCTTTCTTCCATGCTTCTGTTTCTGCACAACATCTCAGTTGAATTAAGGTCTGAACTTTCACGCCATTATAAAGCACAACATTTCTTATGCTTTAACCATATTGTTGTAGTTGTTCCAGGAAGGGTTAAATTGTTTCTTGCGATTGATTTTCTATACTGTGCATGAGATGTTTATGTACATTAGCACCATTAGCTAGATTCCTATTACCATATAGGGTAGAATGGATCTTGTAAGAGACTACACCCTAGTCTAATATATATATATATATATATATATATATATATATATATATATGCCCTAGATGTCATATGACCTGTTAGCTTTGTCTAAGGACTGACATAATGAAGTGCCTAGAAGTGATATAAGAAATTTGGTCAGTACCTGGAGGTGTTGGAGCTCCCTAATGTTACATTGGAATCTCGCTCTGAATTTCAATGCAAAAATAATATTAGATGATATAACCATCAGCTTGACAGTATCGAGATTTGCTGGACTGAATGTTGTGATGTGCTAATTGATCAAGCTGAGAATTAAAACTGCTAAATTAATTTATGTCTAGCTTTGCTTGAGCTTTCATTAATACACTGATATACCTGACCCATTAATTGTATATTTGTCACATTAATTGTGTATCCAACTGATTTTACATGGTGCTGCCTAGTTTTGTTACTGCCTGTGTAGATTGACACTACTGTTTCTAGTGGGATTGTTATTTGCATTGTCAGTTTAATATGTTGGTTTGTGTTCTGAACAGTAAATGTTCAGCTTGTAACTTGAATGCATAGAAACTGAGGAAGCTGTAACCTGCTAGTTGAAGCTGAAGGGAGATGGAAAAGTTTGCAGACTCACTCACCCACTATTGGAATACACTGCATCAGGGCCGGCGCTTCCACTAGGCAAGCTTAGGCAGCTTCCTAGGGGCGCCGGCCACCAGAGGGCGCCGGCCCTCCGGCCCAGCGATAACAGCCTCCACTTGCCGGGTGCCGAGATTGTGTTACCAGCGTGCGCCTGGCTCCTTCTCTACCACCCCCCCTCCGGAGCCGGAGCTCCATCTTCCGGGTCCCGCAGTGCACTATGGGAGTGACGTCATGATGTCACTCCCATAGTTCTGAGGGGCGGGCACCGTGGACAGACTGTTTAAGGTAAGTATTTTTCTTTTTTATGCATGTGTGCGCGGGGGGGCTTACTATAGGTGGAATTACTGGGGGCACTACTGGGGGCATTACAGGGGCCTTACCTTACTATTGAGGGACACTACAGGGGCCTTACGATTGCGGGGACTACAGAGGCCTTGCTACTGGGGGCACTGCTGGGGGCACTACAGCGGCCTTACTACTGGGGGAATCATATGTGGGCACTACAGGGGCCTTACTACTGGCAGCACTATTGGGAGCACTACAACTGGGAGCACTACAGGGGCCCTTACTACTGGGGGCACTTCAAGGGGCTTTACTACTGGGACACTGCAGGGAGCATTACTACTGGGGGCACTACAAGGGCATTACAACTGGGGGCACTACAGGGGCCTTTACTACTGGGGACACTGCAGGGGGCATTACTGCTGGGGGCACTACTGCAGGGGGCATTACTTTTAGGGGCATTACTATAGTGGTCATTATTACTACTGGGGGCACTACATATGGAGCACCATTACAGTGGAAATTGCATAAGGGGCACCATTACTTTGGGCATTTATTGTTTTAGGAGAACTACTACTGTGGGCATTGTGTAAGACCAGGGGCCCTTTAAAAATGTTGCTATGGGGCCTAAAAACTTCTAGTTATAACCCTTAATATTGTGTGTGTGTGTGTGTGTGTGTGTATATATATATATATATATATATATATATATCGTGTTAAATACAGTCAGGTGCATAAATATTGGGACATTGACAGAATTTTCATATTTTGGCCTCTATTCACCACCACAATGGCTTTGAAATGAAACAAACAAGATGTGCTTTAACTGCAGACTTTCAGATTTAATTTGAGGGTAATTACATCCAAATCAGGTGAACGGTGTAGGAATTACAAAGGTTTCTATATGAGCCTCCCACTTTTTAAGGGGCCAAAAGTAATGGGACTATCAACTCAAAAGCTATTTTATGTACAGGTGTGGGCTATTCCCTCGTTATTCCATTATCAGTTAAGCAGGTAAAAGGTCTGGAGTTGATTCTAGGTGTGACATTTGCATTTAGAATCAGTTGCTGTTGACTCTCAATATGAGATCCAAAGAGCTGTCACTATCAGTGAAGCAAGCCATCATTAGGCTGAAAATCAAAACAAACACATCAGAGTGATAGCAAAAAAATTAGGTGTGGCCAAATCAACTGTTTGGAACATTCTTAAAAAGAAAGAATGCATCAGAGAGCTCAGCAACACCAAAAGACCCGGAAGACCACGGAAAACAACTGTGGTGGATGACAGAAGAATTATTTCCCTGGTGAATAAAAAACCCTTCACAACAGTTGGCCAAATCAAGAACACTCTCCAGGAGGTAGTTGTATATGTGTCAAAGTCAACAATCAAGAGAAGACTTCACAAGAGTGAATATAGAGATTTCACCACAAGATGTAAACTATTGGTGAGCCACAAAAACAGGAAGACCAGATTAGAGTTTGCCAAACAACATCTAAAAAAGCCATTACAGTTTTGGAATAACATCCTATGGACAGATGAGACAAAGATCAACTTGTACCAGTGTGATGGGAAGAGAAGAGTATGGAGAAGGAAAGGAACTGCTAATGATCCAAAACATACCACCTCATCAGTGAAGGATGGTGGTGGTAGTGTCATGGCGTGGGCATGTATGGCTGCCAATGGAACTGGTTCCCTTGTATTTATTGATGATGTGACTGCTGACAAAAGCAGCAGAATGAATTCTGAAGTGTTTCAGGCAATATTATATGCTCATATTCAGTAAAATGCTTCAGAACTCATTGTACGGTGCTTCACAGTGCAGATAGACAATGACCTGAAGCATACTGCAAAAGCAACCAAAGAGTTTTTTAAGGCTAAAAAGTGGAATGTTATGCAATGGCCAAGTCAATCCCCTGACCTGAATCCGATTGAGCATGCATTTCATTTGATGAAGACAAAACTGAAGGGAAAAAGCCCCAAGAACAAGCAGGAACTAAAGACATTTGCAGTAGAGGCCTGATAGAGCATCACCAGGGATGAAACCCAGCGTCTGGTGATGTCTATGCGTTCCAGACTTCAGGCTGTAATTGCCTGCAAAGGATTTGCAACAAAGTATTAAAAAGTGAAAGTTAGATTTAGGATTGTTTAGTTTGTCCCATTACTTTTGGCCCCTTAAAAAGTGGGAGGCACATATAGAAACCGTTGTAATTCCTACACCGTTCACCTGATTTGGATTTAATTACCCTCAAATTAAATCTGAAAGTCTGCAGTTAAAGCACATCTTATTTGTTTCATCTCAAAGCCATTGTGGTGGTGAATAGAGGCCAAAATATGAAAATTCTGTCAATGTCCCAATATTTATGCACCTGACTGTATATATATATATATATATATATATATATATATATACATACTTCTGCCTGCGCCCCCCTCTTCGTACTCATTTAATCCCTCAGGCAAAACTTACTTTGCACAGTTGGAGTGGCTGATAAGTTTTGTGTTATATATACATATATATATATATATATATATATATATATATATATAAAAATTAGGGGTGTGCACCGGCCACTTTTCGTGTTTTGTGTTTTGGTTTTGGATCTGGATCTTTCTTCGTGTTTTGGATCTGGATTGGTTTTGCCAAAACCACCCTCCCGTGTTTTGGGTTCTGGGTTTTGTGTTTTGGATCTGTATTTTTTTTAAAAAAAGCATAAAAACAGCTAAAATCACAGAATGTGTTGGTTTTTCTGCTCCTATGCTATTATTAACCTCAATAACCTTAATTTCCACTAATTTCCAGTCTATTCTGAACACCTCACACCTCACAATAGTGTTTTTATGTCCAAAAGGTTGCACCGAGGTAGCTGGATGACTATGCTAAGCGACACGAGTGGGCGGCACAAACACGTGACCCATCTAGGAGTGATACTGCAGTGGCAGACAGGATGGTAGTTTGAAAGACTAGGCCCCAAACTGTACATAATGCATAGAAAAAAAAGAGGTGCAAGATGGAATTGTCCTTGGGCCCTCCCACCCACCCTTATGTTGTATAAACAGGATATGCACACTTTAACAAAGCAATCATTTCAGCGCCAGGGTCTGCCACACAACTGTGGCTGAAATGATTGGTTCGTTTGGGCCCCCACAAAACAAGCTAGCAATTAATCTGTCCCTGCACAAACTGGCTCTACGGAGGCAAGATGTCGTCTTCATCCTCCTCATCCACCGATTCCTCACCCTCTTCAGTGTTGTGGACATCCTCATCCTCACAGAGTATTAACTTGTCCCCACTGGAATCCACCACCACAGGTCCCTCTGTACGTTCTGGAGGCTGGTCTCCCTGGAAGAGTTGATAATTAATTTTTATGAACATCATCTTCTCCACATTTTGTGGAAGCAACCTCCTACGCCTTTCGCTGACAAGGTTCCCGGCTGCACTAAACACTCTTTCGGAGTACACACTGGAGGGGGGGTAACTCAGGTAAAATAGAGCCAGTTTGTACAGGGGCCTCCAAATTGCCTCTTTTTCCTGCCAGTACAGGTATGGACTGTCTGACATGCCTACTTGGATGCTGTCACCGATGTAATCCTCCACCATTCTGTGAATGGTGACAGTATCATATTTAGTGACAGTAGACATGTCAGAAATTGTTGCCAGGTTCTTCAGTCCGGACCAGATGTCCAAACTTGGTCCTGCCTGCCCTGCATCACCGCCAGCGGGTTGCTTAGGATACCTAAGTTTTTTCCTGGCAGCCCCAGTTGGGAGCTGTTGACGTATCATGTTCTGCTTCAGCTGACAGTGTTTTCACCAGCAGGTCTTTGCACCTCTGCAGGCTTGTGTTGGCCGGAAAAAGAGACACCACATAGGCTTTAAACCTAGGATCGAGCACGGTGGCCAAAATGTAGTGGTCTGATTTCAACAGATTGACCACCCTGGAATCCTGGCAAAGCGAATGAAGGGCTTCATACACAAGTCCCACATGCCGAGCGGAATCGCTCCATCTTTGCTCCTCCTTCACTTTTTGCAGTTGCTTCTGCAAAAGCCTGATGAGGGGAATGACCTGACTCAAGCTGGCAGTGTCTGAACTGATTTCACGTGTGGCAAGTTCGAAGGGCTGGAGAACCTTGCACAACACGGAAATCATTCTCCACTGCGCTTGAGTCAGGTGCATACCCCCTCCTTGAATGGCCTTTTGCTGCTCCTCCATCCTCTGAAGCATATAGAGGGTTGAGTTCCACCGCGTCACAACCTCTTGCTTCAGGTGATGGTGGGGCAGGTTCGAGAGTGTTTGCTGGCGCTCCAGTCTTCGGCACGCAGTCGCTGAATGGCGAAAGTGGGCAGAAATTTTTCGGGTCACCCAAAGCGTCTCCTGCACGCCCCTGTCACTTTTCAGAAAATTCTGCACCACCAAGTTTATTGTGTGAGCAAAACATGTGACGTGCTGGAATTTTCCCAGATGTAATGCCTGCACAATATTGGTGGTGTTGTCAGATATCACAAATCCCCAGGAGAGTCTAAGTGGGGTAAGCCACTGGGCGATGATTTCCCTCACTTTCTCTAAGAGGTTGTCGGCGGTGTGCCTCTTACTGAAACCGGTGATACACAGCATAGCCTGCCTTGGAACGAGCTGGCGTTTCTGAGATGCTGCTACTGGTGACGCTGCTGCTGTTGCTGCGTAAGGTGACACATCTACCCAGTGGACATTGGGTACAACGGAATATTTCAGGACACTGAGGACACTTTTTCTGACGTTTCTGTACAGTCTCGGTATCGCCTGCCTAGTGAAGTGGAATCTAGATGGGATTTGGAACCGGGGACACACTACCTCCATCAATTGTCTAAATCCCACTGCACTAATGGCGGATACCGGACGCATGTTTAACACCAACATAGCAGTCAAGGCCTCAGTTATACGTTTTGCTTCACGATGACTGCTGTCGTACTTCATCCTCCTCGCTAAGGACTGTTGGAGGGTCAATTGTTTAGTAAAAGTAGTGGTGTTCCTACTTCCTCTCTGGGATGATGAACGACTCCCAGCAGCAGCAACAGCAGCAGCGGCAGCAGGAGGCGTAGCAATGCAGGATCCTCCGGAGGAATCCTGGATAGGAGAGTCAGTCATGCCAGTGACATGGCCTGCAGGACTACTTCCGATCCTGACTAAGGAGGAAATTGACGAGGAGGGAGTTGACGGTGTGGTTTGCAGGGGCTTGGATACAACAGGACAACGGGATTTAGGTGTCCCTGGACTGCTTACGGTCTTAGCCAAAGTTTCTGAACTTGACAGTAACTTTTTATGAACGCGCTGCAGGTGCCGTATAAGGGAGGATGTTCCTACGTGGTTAACGTCCCTACCCCTACTTATTCCACCTTTACATATGGTACATATGGCAAGACAGTTGTTGTCCGGATTTGGATAGAAATATTGCCAGACCAAAGAGGTGGAATGTTTGGTCTTCTGCCCAGGCATGACCGTGATGGGCTTTTTCATCCAACGGACAACAACTGTCTCCCCCGGAGCCTGATTTAAACAAACCACATCACCATCAGAATCCTCCTCGCCAACTTCCTCCTCAGCGCCAGCTACACCAGTATCCTCATCCTGTTGTACTTCAACAGTGACATCTTCAATTTGCATATCAGCAAGTGGACTGTGGGTGCTCCTTTCAGCACTTGCAGGGGGCGTGCAAATGGTGGAAAGAGCCACCTTTTCCCGTCCAGTGCTGGGAAGGTCAGGCATCGCAACCACCACCACACTTGGACTCTCCTTGGGGATTTGTGATATCTTCTTAGAACGCACAGTTCTTTGCTGTGCTTTTGCCAGCTTAACTCTTTTGATTTTTTTAGTGGGAGGAGGGCTTCCATCGTCATGTGAAGCTGAACCACTAGTCATGAACATAGGGAAAGACCTTAGCCATTCCTTGCCACTCCGTGTCATAAATGGCATATTGGCAAGTTTACGTTTCTCTTCAGATGATTTAAATGTTTTTTTCAAGGTCATTTTCCTGAACTTTGTCATTTGGGATTGTATGTGCCCTCTACTATGACATTGGGCATCGGCCTTGCCAGACGATGTTGATGGCATGTTATCGTCTATGTCATGACTAGTGGCAGCAGCTTCAGCACTAGGAGGAAGTGGTTCTTGATCTTTCCCTATTTTATTTTTATCGGAGAAAGAGTGGTCCTCCATTTATGTTATATTGATATATACGTGCGGCTAAGGTGCACACAAACACAGAAAATAATTTTTTATTTTTGTTGGAGACTAGTTCACTTTGTGGTTTACACCACCCTTTAAGAAATGAGCCAGCCGGCCCTTTACTTATGGGACACAGGCGCACGCTTGACGCTGCTCCTTTGTTGATGCACGTGCAGCCACAGTGCACACAATTCACAAACACAGAAAAAAATTATTTATTTTGTTTGGAGTGCCCTTTGGGGGTTACAGCACCCTTTAGCGGTCAATCCAGCCGGCCCTTTATTTATGGGACACAGGCGCACGCTTGGCACTACTTTGTTGATGCACGTGCGGCTACTGCGCACACAATTCACATACACAAAAAATTATATTTTATTATTTTGTTTGGAGTGCCCTTTGGGGGTTACAGCACCCTTTAGTGGACAATCCAGCCAGCCCTTTATTTATGGGACACAGGCGCACGCTTGGCACTGCTTTGTTGATGCACGTGCGGCTGCTGCGCACACAATTCACAAACACAGCAAATATTTTTTTATTTGGTTTGGAGTGTACTTTGGGGGTTACAGCACCCTTTAATGGTCAAGCCAGCCTGCCCTTTACTTATGACACAGGCGCACGCTTGGCACTACTTTGTTGATGCACGTGCGGCTACTGCGCACACAATTCACAAACACAGAAAATATTTTTTTATTTGGTTTGGAGTGTACTTTGGGGGTTACAGCACCCTTTAACGGTCAAGCCAGCCGGCCCTTTACTTATGACACAGGCGCACGTTTGGCACTACTTTGTTGATGCACGTGCGGCTACTGTGCACACAATTCACAAACACAGAAAATATTTTTTTATTTGGTTTGGAGTGTACTTTGGGGGTTACAGCACCCTTTAACGGTCAAGCCAGCCGGCCCTTTACTTATGACACAGGCGCACGCTTGGCACTACTTTGTTGATGCACGTGCGGCTACTGCGCACACAATTCACATACACAGAAAATATATATTTTTTTTGTTTGGAGTGTACTTTGGGGTTTACAGCACACTTTAACGGACAAGCCAGCTGGCCCTTTACTAATGGGACACAGGCGCACGCTTGGCGCTGCTCCTTTGTTGATGCACGTGCAGCCACAATGTACACAATTCACAAACACAGAAAAAATATATATTTTTTTAGCACTTGGGGGGAGCACCCCTGATGGACAGAGCACCCCCTGGACAACACTACAGCACCCCTTTATGACTGGGACACTGCACAGGACTTTGGAGTGGACACAGTCCCTATGGACAACTGACTGCACAACACAGTCCATCCAGCCCCTATGGACTTTGAAGTAGTGGACACAGCCCCTATGGACAACAGCAGCACAGCACAACACAGCCAGCCCCTATGGACTTTGAAGTAGTGGACACAGCCCCTAAGGACAACAGCAGCACAGCGCAGCACAGCACAGCACAACACTACTCTGCACTAGACTACACTACACAGCCCAGCCAGCCCTAACTCCCACCCTCCCTCTTCACTGTCCACAGCCGAGTGAGAAAATGGCGCCGACGCGGGTACCTTATATAGAATCCAGTCTAAAACACAGATCATTTTGGATGGGATTCATTGAAATGTACCAGACCAATGAGTGTCTGTGGAATGTTGCCAGTAAGGACTAAATCACTCCCACTGACATCACTAGTGATGTCAGTGGGGCCGTCTGGCAGGCACGCCCCCGGCACGCCCACCAAAGGGGACATGCTGTCAATCAACATCGACAGCATGCCCCCTTTGGTGCGAGTCCCGGAGCGATGGAAAGTCCTTTGCTCGCCGGGTCTCACGCATGCGCACGACGGAGCTCCCTCCGTCGTGCGCATGCACAGTGGGGACCATCGACCCACTTGCGAGCGTACTGCCGCTCGCGAGTGGGTCTGAATGACCCCCAGTGTTCTTAAAGCAGCACAACAAGTACAAGGCAGCACAACATTCAGGTGCAGGTGCTGAAGAGGTCCAGAACCCCAAACTGTAGTACTATGACCTGCTCACATTTGTTCTTGAACAAGAGCCAAAGACATGGTCGCGGTGCTCGCTGGAGCCAAGGGTCTAGGAGGACGACCTAGAAGAGGAGGTGAAGGCTCAGGGTCAGGTAAGATATTAAAAATGTCATTAACTTACTTTGTAGTAGTTTAAGTCAATTGTTTTAAATTAACAAAAATGTCAACTGATTGAGTGTCTGACTTTTTACATTCCCCAGGGGTTTCTGATTTTCCATATCAATTCATGGAAGGTATAAGTGTTTTATTAAAAATGTATTAATTTATTTATTTTTTCTTTTAATTCCAAGGTCAGCGCTCTCGACGTGGATCCTAAACCTCCATCCAGCAAGCCAACCGAGGTCGTGGAGTTAGAAACGGAGAGGCCGGCTGCATCAACATCAGCTGCTGATCCTCCAGCAAGGAAGAGATGCAGACCCGCTTTCAGGACTCATGCCTCTGGACCGACAAGGACTGACCAATTTATAAGACATGTGGATGAGGTTTTAAAGGTTCCCACGAGTGCAAATCAGGCTTTTGGAATCAATGTCGGCCACGAAATGGATAAGATGACTCCAATTCAGCTTGTCCATTTTAAGAGAGTAATATATCACTTCTAATCCTTGCTCATCAAGCGAATATGAATAAGTATACAGATGTAGGGTCATATATTAGGACTCAGCCCCCCCCCATCGGTCTATGGCAATCTCCCCATCCCACCTAATAGTCCGGCGTATCCCCCTCAGCCAATTCTCTCACATCCCCACCCGTATGATGTGTCACGTAGCCCAGTGCCACCATCTCCCTATCCTGGCACTTCGAGTACTGTGCGCTCATCCATGATGCAATCCAGGCCGACGAAGATTTTTACAATCGGTAAATTTTTTATTCTTCACTTTTTTAGGGATTTTTTAAATTGGTCAGTCCTTTTGTCTTTGGGCCTGATTCAGAGGCGGTCGCTATTAGCGCTCACTCTTTCAGAAAAAGGGGGTGGCTATTCAAATGAACCGTTCGCTCTTTGCGGTCTGTTGCCGCCTCTATGTCTGAACGAGCGAACAAAACATGCGGTCGTTTTTTTGATAAAAACGCCCCCTGGCCGCTCGCATCATGCGTCATGTCCGCTATTTATTAGATTAATCGAGTACATCGACCAGTGTATGAACTGCTCGCTATTCTTGTGGTTGGTTTTTCCTACCACAAATTTGCGAGCAGTTCTGACTATAAAATAACCCAGTGATGTGGTCAGTGACGCTGCTGTATTAATTATGCACACCCATAAAATGCCCGTTTTGACCTTTAAGCACGCCTGCGTTCTGATCTCCACTCCCCGTTTTCAAGCACCTTCCCCTGTTACCACCCACATACGCCTCCTCCTGTCACTCATATTAGCAGGCATTCGCTATTTAGCGAACAAACGATTTTCGGCCGCACTGACTGGTTCGCGCGTGCATATTACGATCCGTACGCATGCGCAGTTGGGCAAACATCGCTCGGAACGAACGAGCGGCCGCTTACGAGCGGCTCTGAATCAGGCCCTTTGGTTTTTGTTCAAGAATGACCGTGAGTTTGATCATAGGGCCTGATTCAGAGCCAGACGCTCTGACCAGAGTGCTCGCTCTGAATCAGGGCCCTCCTACCTCAACTTGGAGCGGCTTTATGGATGCTCGCATAGCTGTGGGTTACCACCCACAGCTTATGCGAGTGTCCATGATGATGGTCGCAATGGTCAAGACCATCGCGACCATCGGGCTTGCGACAGAGACCCTGCGGTAGGGTCTCGCTGCCGCAAGCCCTGGAGTGATGTCAGTGGGGCCGGACCCAGACGGTAGGCGTTCCCATGGGAACGCCTCCATCTGGCAGCCACGCCCCCGGCACGCCCACCAAAGGGGGCGTGTTGTCAATCACCATCGACAGCACGCCCCCTTTGGTGCGAGACCCAGAGCGACGGCTACCCTGTCGCTAGCCGGGTCTCGCGCATGCACAAGACGGAGCTCCCTCTGTCGTGCGCATGCGCATTTGGGTACCATCGACCTGCTTGCGAGCATCCTGCGCTCGCAAGCGGGTCTAAATGAGACCCATAGTGCCATGAATAGGGCGAAAGGACTTCATTGGACTTGTTTCCCAAACGTTGTGACATCTATGTACTTCTTGTGCTCAAAGAACAGTTTGGAAGTTTTGTTTGTTTCCCTTTTACCTTCTTGACATTAGCATACATTTTTCAATGCCTGATTCTTTTTGCGTAGTCCTTAAGGCACTCATTGGTCTGGTACAATTGATGAAACCCATCCAGAATTATTTTTAAAAAATTATATAAAAAAAGTTTATTTATCTTAACAAATCGTGTTGTTTTTATTTATCTATTTTAATATTTGTATATTTTAAAATGTATGGGGTAGGGCTACTGAGGTTGTTGTTTATAGCCAATTGATAAAGTTTTGGCTGTCTGTATCACAACAGGAGAAGGCCCACATTGTTATTAACATAGGCGTCCAAATAACGACACCTATCTTAATCACAACATCAGAACTACAATGGACAACACATCCTACAAGGTAAAGTCCCATTGAGGGGAGGGGTTTACTTTTAGGAATTGTTTAAGGGTTATGGTTAAGTTTTGTACGGGTGGGGGTGAGGTACAAACTCCATTTTGGGAGGGGTAGGTTTTTGGTGTGGGAAAATTTGGTTAGCATTTAATAAAGATTTTACGTTTGTCACCCCTATGAGAGGGTTATGAAAGGTTAGGGTTTAGAATACAATAAACAGTAGAAGTTTTTCAGAATTCCTGACAGTAATAAAACAATATTTTAATTACAATATACACATTAAAAAAATACTTTTTTTAAAAGTGAAAAATACAATAATTTTTATTGAAGTTAGGTAGTGTACTCGTTTAGTTTTTTTAACAATTGACAATGTAATTTTTATTGAAATACCAAGGTAGTGTTGTGTGTTAGTTAATAACATTTCCTTGCCAAGGCACTGCACCCACGCCATTGAAATAGGCCATATAGTAATTTTGCACTTGTTTGGCCCGTCATGAGTACGGTGTGTGTACATTTGGAGCAAACAGAGATGTCCACATTGGATTGTCCTCAGTGTGTTCTGTGTCCATCTGGGATGTAGATACTGGCCTTTGCTGTGTCGATTTTATATGCAGCATGTTGTGAAGAGCACAGCAGGCCAGCACTATCCAGTCAATTTTATCAATTCTCAAATTTATAGGAGTATAGAAAATTCTGAGCCGACTACTCATTATTCCAAAGGCGTTCTCCACCGTACACCTTGCCCTGGACAGTCGGTAATTGAAAATTCTCTTCTCATTGTCCAAACGCTCTGTGGAAATGGCTTAATTACATGTTCGTTTAAAGCAAATGCCTCATCGGCAACAAATACATAATTCATGTGATGTTTGCACTGGGATGCAGGTGGTAACTGTAGCTGGCCAGATATCATTCGTTGGTAAAAGACCGTGTCTTTGAAAGAACCAACATCCAAGGCCCGTCCATTTTTGCCAACATCAACATACAAAAATTCGTAATCAGCATTTACAATGGCCATCATTACAATACTGAAATATCCCTTGTTAGCTATAGTAAAGGGAACCACTGTGCGCCAGTTGTATAATGCGCACATGTTTCCCATCAATTGCCCCTCCACAATTTGGGAAATTCCATCTACACTCGAATTCTTCAACCACAGTTTTCCATTCTTCTATGGAAGCTGGAAACTAAAAAACAAAGGAAATTATGTAAAAACACAAATAAGGCATTTATATTTTAGATTATATAACACATATACATACAAAAATGTATACTTTTAATGACCATATCTAGGACACTTTAGCATACCAAAATGAATAGACGTAGGGGTGGGGGGACTACTATACCTGATTTTATGAACTGCAAAGAAAAAACACTTTTAAAGGGATTACAACCATGCACATATGTTTGTAACATAGGGACACTTGTAGCTTAAAAGACTACAGGGCCATGCAGGTGGGTGGGTATTGCAACATCTCTCATAGGGGCAGTAAACAACAGGGTGCGGCTGCCTATTGGAAATCACAATGAAGGGGTTACTGCGGAAAATTTAGGGACAGCTACAAAAAGGCACTTAAATGGCCTACAGTGGGACACAGCTGGGTATAAACGTGAAAGTGTCTGTAAAATTTGGAATTGACCTTAAAATACAGTGGCTTCAGTACGGAAAATATGGCTTGGCACGTCTCGGGAATAATGTGGCCCAAAGATTGCATGGAAATGAGGCTGCCAAACTGTAGATCCACCAGGTGTCGTCCTGTTGCAAGGTGCCTCAATGTAGAGATGATCCTCTCCTCCGCCAATATGGCTCTCTGCAACCTTGTATCCTGCCTACAGATGAGGGGCATCGCCAGACGCAACAACTCCCTGAAGATGACATTATCCATGCACATGCAATTGCGGAAATCGCCCCTGTTGTTCTCTCGGATTTCGTGAAGAAGTGGCATGTGTGAGAGGGAATCCCTTTGGAGCAGCCACTCCTTCATCCAGCACAAATGTACTCTTCTTCTCCTCTTTGCGGACCTCTCCCGAACAGACAACAGCACAGCTCCCGCATATGCTGTCATGACACAATGACGGTAGGGATCCATGCAGGGGTGTAGAGAGCCCGGATGGGCCCAGGTAAAGGGGGCATGGCCTAATCGTGGGAGGCATGGCCCTGCCCACTTGAGCTAAAAAAAAAAAAAACACTTTTGCAGTGAAGGTGGGGGGGCGCAGGAGCCGGGTAAATAGTATCCGCAACCCCCCTCTCGGTACCCCTGGATCCATAATGAGCAGCGAGAGTAGGCGCAGTTTGTTTATGGCACGCCAAAAAACAAACCAAAAGCAATTTATCTTGGCAACGACGCTCAGCTAGGTATAAACCACACTAAACTAGGCACAAAGAATAATCCTGGCTTTTAAATAGGTCAGCAGCAATTTATTGTCCTCATGAGAGCACCACCCATCCCTTTAAAAAAAAACCATCAAGGATACACCTTCTTTAATGAATATTCACTCCATTCATTAAAAATTCCACTCCCTTGCCTCTTCAGCGACAATCCTTGGTCCTTGGTCTTTAAAGATATCGTTCACAAAGTCTTTCATGTCTGTGAAAGATTTTTTGCATGAAAGACTTTTTGTTGGCAGGAAAAGTCTTTCGTCTTTCACAAAAAAATTCTTCTGATAGGCCCCTTAAACATTCCAGCTGCTAATTATTAGCTATTCAAAGACTGTTGCAATTTTGTCACCATTTTATTCTGAGCAACAACTAACTGCTTATATTCTAGCAGCTAGAATATGTAATTATATATTATTGTCAGAAGTCTATATACAACTGCTATCATTAACTAAGCAAGTTCTAATTATTTTGTGGACATCTTCATTCATTGGTGTAAGCTTGATTAATGGTACTCTGCTGATACTTTCTGTTACTAATACAGGGCCTGATTCAGACCCGTTCGCTATAGCATGCGCTCGCAAGCGGCCCGATGTTCTGCGTACGAACATGTGCATGTTTCGTTGTGCGCATGTGCAAACTACTCACTGCGATCGCATACCGCTCGCCCGCCCAGCAAAGACAGCCCAGGGTAATGAGTGACAGGAGCAGTGGCATCACAAGGTGGGTGCAGGGGGTGCGGCCCACACCTGGGTGTCACCCGCCGAGGGGTGACACCAAGGTGCAGGCTCCCCCTCAGTGACAGGAGCTGGGTGCTGCATTATAGCATTAAGTGTAGCACTCGGCTCCTGTCAGTGAGGGAACCGGCACTGCCCATGCCCGCACCTCCTGCCCCCACCGGCACCACCCCATTGATACATAATGATTCATATATTTTGTTTACAGCAGCCACCAGCCAGGTTCACCCTTCCGAAGGTCCACCCTGCGAGGCCACACCCCCGACACAACCCCTCCGGAAGATCACGCCCCCATTTCGGCGGGTGCCCGCGCACATCGCGTCCCTCCCCGCACTGGGTGTCACCACGGGGAGAGACGCCACTGGACAGGAGAGGCCGTATGTGGGTGGTAACAGGGGCAGGATACTAATAACGGGGGGTTGGAGATGCGAACGCAGGCGTGCCCGGGTGTTTCAATGCCATTTTAGAGGCATGCATAGTTAACAGGCAGCATCATAGTACACGTCACCAGCCATTTTTTTACACTGATTTCCTCGCAATGCTTGCGGTAGGGTAAAGCTACATCAAGCACTGCATTCACATCCGATGGTGCTCAATGTACCAATGTTTTAATACACTTCCTGGAGATGACGTGTTGCTGGTGGGCGGCTCTGCCTGTGCGATTGGGTTGGGCGTACGCATACACAAAGTAGCCGCGCGCTAAGACATGATGGGCGTGCTTATGCCTTGGCGAGCGATCGCTGCCCCGTGGCGTCACTTTGAAAAATTTGCATACGCATCTAGCGAGCATATGCAGATATCGACTGGGTCTGAATCAGGCCCACAGTTCATTGCCGTCTAGGAATGTTATTTTATGATGTTATTCTATGATGACATTTTAACTTTATAAATACTAGTTTCCATTGAGAGAAGCAGGTGCAATATTCTCTGAACACTATTATCCCTATATTATCTTGTATTGTCTTTTGAATGTGTTATGATTTATTTTATGTGTTAAACAAATAATATAACTGACCAGCATCTCATCTTCCTTGTATGCAGATTCACTGGCTTCAGCTGCGTGAAAACACTATTCCATCCTGAGTAACCTGAAAGTTACTCAGATAAACGATGGTCATGCAGATTGATCCAATGCTGCGTCTTGCTGCGTCTTCAGGCACAGCAGTGGATCACAGAAGCCAGCAGGAGATCTCTATTTACACATGACGCCTCCTGTGGTATTAGCATATTTTAGCATCACTGCTGTGTCCAAAAACGCAGGAGTGATGCTAATAGCGTACAACTCTGACTCCGGCCCATGGTGTGCAAGTCACCACTTAGACTGCACTGATTTTGCAAGAACTGAAAGAACTGTAAAGCCATGAAGGAGCTGAAGCTACATTAGAGCTCTAGTTAAAGGGATTGCCTTAATCCGAATCATGGTCAGAGACATTATGGAGAGCTGACTTGCTATTGAAGAAGGCCACATATTGTTTGAAAGAACAGCTACACAAGTATGGCAATATTGATTCCTCACTTGTTATAGTGAAATCTACTAGTGTTGTGGTACAGTACACTCACTTGAAGTACAAAAATGTAGTGTAGCTCACCCCCACATGGTGGCACTCCTCTGCTACACATGCAATGTGAGTATGGCACCCATGACCAGCAGGGCCCCCAAATACATGAGTGTTTAGCACAGAGCAGTGCCGTAGGTATCCGGGGCAACCGGTACAGGTCAGGCCCACTCCATGTGATGTCATACAGAGTGGGCGGGGCCACAATCACCTGGAATTACAGCAATGCTCCATGGTATGCTGTAACTGCAGCGGTGTGCACGTCTGAAGCATCCTAAGGATGCTCCAGACAGCACGGCTGCAGATATTCAGGCATCCTGCTAGCCAGATGCAGGGGCCGTGGGTGAGTGGTGGTGCCACCCACCGAGCTCGCACACCCCTAGTTACAGACCTTGCACAAAGTACCTGATAGAGGGGACACATACAGTATGGATAACAGGTGCCAGACTATCTCATGATGAAAGAACAATAAAACTTTTCCATATCCTTCAGCACAGTCAGTGTAATGGTTACAAGCTCTACTTCTCCAACTTCCTCAAGCAGATGGTAAATGCTGTATATTTTAAGCTTGATGGTTGCAAAAGATTAGTTACACTTTACACTTTACAAGAACACCTCCAGCACAGTTTTATGCATATGACACAGTAGAAAAATGCAGAACATACTCGGTGTTGCTGGGCACAGTGATTCTACAGCATATCAGTCCATCAAATACAGCATACAGGGACCAGGTTGGAAGTTCATCAAACCTCATCTCAACCTTCATGAGAGACTCCATCACACAGGGACTCTCTCTTCTTCCATCACCCTGCATACACCTTCTTAAATCAGACATACTGATATCCTATATATCTAAAGACTCTGCTACTATTACACATTCCAGTATCCAGGGACCTGTCATCTGACATGCTGGCAACAATATGCAGAACTTTAACCCTTCCACTGCTGAGCTCTTCTGCTTTAGCATATGGTTACTCAGGACTCTTCAATGGGATTCCCCTCTAACCACACTGAAGACCTTCCCTCACTATGTGGCACTTCTCAGGGGGCTATCAAACAGTGATCCACCACTACACCTTAAATGGAGACACACACACACATGGATGTCTCTTAATAGCAAATTCCTCACTGGTTTTTCACTATGGCATCAGGGTTCCTCCACTGGTCTGCCGCATGGGTCACATGGTACAGAAGTTCTCTCCACTGCATGCATCCTCCTTAGCTGCTGCACTAGGTAGTATTTCTTCTACTCTCCCCCTATACTCTTGTGAGACTTTTCACGAGGCCATTTTACATACAGGGTTTCTCTTTCTTTTTTATATGGGGGTGACTGCAAGGGACTCCTTGCTTAGTGGGGCTACCGCCCCTTCCTCTCCTCCATATAATTTGCAGCCATTGGCTTATATATACACATCCCCCAGGTTGCCGGGGTATTGAGGGACCTCCCTCCTCCCATCCCACGACCCCAGTGGAATATGGCCAACCACATCTCAGACATGGGAAACATTAGTGTTTATAGACTCTGGTAAAAACCATATAGGCTGCAGTCATGGACAGAACACGGTTGCCCCTGTCTTGAGGCCTTGCAGTGATGTGGATAGTCAGTGTCACTTCACTACCTGTGCTGCCTGCTCCTTCATGCCTTCCCACTAATGGCTGATGTCACCAGGAGGCTGGTCTTAAGTCCAGTGTTGCCCAGTGCTACATTACCAAGAAGATGGAGAAAAACTGCTGCATTGAACAGCTACATGGTACATTTATTCATAAGTGAAGTAGTAGAGTTTTAGGTTTGTTACAAAGACTATGAGACTTCTTTATATTATGAAATGTCATAAAAGATTCAAGCAAACGCCAAGTAAAAAGAAGATAATGGAGTACACTAGGCTTTCTATGCTCAGTGCCAATCACGAGCTGCAATTGTGCTTCAGTAAATGAATGTTTTATATATATATATATATATATATATATAAAATTTGTATTGGAAGTTGCAAGATAGTTAGAAAAACTAAGAAAAAAATCTTAATCTGGTGCCCTCCAAGACAAACACAGAACTTGTGTAGCCACGTATATAACTTCAAGTCCGGCGGCACTCGGGAACAAATTAAACATATCATGTTCTATGTTTCATTTGTTCCTGAGTGCCACCGGAATTGAAGTTATATATATTATATACACATATATATTATATACAGTATATATATATAGAGAGAGAGAGAGAGAAATCACAGGGGCTCTGCACTCACCATAATAACTAACAATAATAATAATAACAAACATAATAAACAGTGGGGTTTTGGTTCATGAATTGATCAATGCATTTAAGCTTGCAGCACCCGTCACGGGACCCCAGTTTACTGCAAGTCCCTACTCTATTGCTCAGAATTATAACATGGACATAGCCATCACATTAGTGTTAAACTCGGGGTATGCTATCAAGGTTTAAAGCTCACAGCAACTTTGCTTTTAAATGTGAGACAGTTACCAAGCACACCTGTTGCAAAGCACCTAGGAAAACATCTGAGACAAGTTAGATAACTAGTTAAAAAGGGTGCATGAGAAAATGTGATCACAAAAATGATTAATTATAAAAATTAATCACAATAAACAAAAATCACTAATCCACAGCACTCACCATTCCTAGATTTGGGGTGCAACATGGTATGTGACCACATTGTTTAAATAGAAATCACAGGGGCTCTGCACTCACCATAATAACTAACAACAATAATAATAACAAACATAATAAACAGTGGGGTTTTGGCTCATGAATTGATCAATCATTTAAGCTTGCAACCCCCGTCATGGGACCCCACTTTACTATATATATATATATATATATATATATATATATATATATATATATATATATATAGGTAAATTCGTGTTTAGACGATATTGCAATATCGGGTGAGTTTTGCCATTTTCACCCTCTCAAATTTATTAAAGACAAAGGGGTTTATGTACTAAGCAGTGATAAGTGACAGAGTGAAAAGTGATAAGTCTGTGATAAGTTCCAGCCAATCAGCTTCCAACTGTCATCTCACAGGCTGTGTTTGAAAAATTACAGTTGAGAGCTGATTGGCTTGTACTTATCACAGACGTATCACTCTTCACTCAAAATTTGGGAGAAATTTCTCTGTTTACCCTGAAAAACTTGGGGGAAATCGCAAACTCGAAAATACTTTCACTTAAAAATAATGCTGGGCATACACGGCCAGATAAAATGCCTGTCAGACCGACAGACATATTATCTGGCAGCCTGCCAGCCGCAGATGTCGCCGGCATACACTGTGACATTTCTCTCACAGTGTATCAGCCCGACATCTGCGCTCCGCCCCCGGAGGAGGAGACATTTCCCTGTTCCTCCCATAGGAAGGAACACAGGAAATGTCTGTCTGTTTGCCACGGCTGGGCATACACTGCCCAATGCGGCCGACAGTTTACCGGGAAATATCGCATCGCACGGGCATGCTGGACAATCTTTAACCCTCGGTCACCCCCCCACACGCTACAATTATCGGGGCGATCCGCCGATATCAGGCGGATTGCCCCGATAATTGTAGCGTGTATGGCCAGCATAAGGAATTTAACAAGAATCCTGATTATAATCACTGGTGTAATTGTAGCAAACTTGGACCTAAATAGAAGTTTCAAATAGACCACCTCCTGAGCTGCGAGTTTGGCAGAAACATGCACAGATCAACGTGATTTGTGTATGTTTCTGCATGTAAACTACCTAAAGTGTTAATTTGAATAAAATAATTACGTTGAGACTCCCCCCAAAAAAGAGCATAACCAGCCCCGGATGCCTAAAAATATGGGGGAAAAAAGTGTAGGGTTCCCCCATAGTTAGGAGCCAGCACTGGGCTGCTGAGCCTGTCCTGGTGTTAAAAAACACATGCTCCGCTAATTCAAAAGGTTCGGTGATACTATTACATTTGCTGTGGACTTTGTACAGCAGAACTTTGTGGAGACATTGGCCCTCATTCAGAGCCGTACGCTCTGAGCAGAGCGCACGCTCTGCATGAGGGCCGGGCTCCATTTTCATGGAGCGTCCTCCTGGACGCTCGTATAGCTGTGGGTCACCACCCACAGGCTATACGAGCGTGCATTTTGATGGCCGCGATGGTCGTGACCATCGCGACCATCGAAATTGCGAGCCGGAGCCTGCGGTTGAGGTTTTCAACCGCAAGCTCCGGAGTGATTTTGGCTCTATCAGAGCCAAAATCACTCCCACTGACATCACTAGTGATGTCAGTGGGCCGGCTTCTGACGGGAGGCGTTCCCGTGGGAACGCCCCCGTCAGGGAGGCAAGCCCCCGGCACGCCCACCAAAGGGGGCGTGCTGTCAATCAACATTGACAGCACGCCCCCTTTGATCGGACACAACGAGCGAAGGAAAGTCCTTCGCTCGTCGTGTCTGGCGCATGCGCACGACGGAGCTCCCTCCATCGTGCGCATGCTCAGTGCAGACCATCGACCCACTTGCGAGCGGACAGCCGCTCGCGAGTGGGTCTGAATCAGGCCCATTGTCATTCTGGGAAAATACATTGTCTTGGATACATCTAGCAGCAGGACTGCTGTATACTGTATGCAGATTCCACTCCTTGAGATACGGTCAGAGTAGCTTTAATATAGTGCCTTAATCATTATCCCAGTTTACTACTCAATTGGGACATGTTATATACCAGGAAACTAGATTCTATTTGCCACAGAGATTGTTACATAATGGGTTATTCATATGAATCATCACTAAATTACTTGGAACAACCGCTAACTGGTAACATCTCTTCTTGAAGGCACTTATATCATGTTATATACTTATTGATCCACAGAGACATTGGTCCAATTAAGATTCTGGGCTTGATTCAGAGATTCGATGGACGTAATATCGATGTTGAGCGCAGTGGAGTGATTTCTTCACACTGTGCATGCCCCAAAAATACACACTGTTCATGCGCAGCAAAGGATTACCAACATCGATATATTTGCCAAGTGAGTGACAGGTAGTTAGCATTTGGGGGAGGTAACAGGGGTTGTTAGAAAACTGCAGGTGTGTTGGGACAGTTTTCAGGGTATGCTCTAGTGATCCTCTACAAATTCATTCACAGCTGGAGAAGCCCCAGTGTCTTAGGAGAGCCGCTTTGTGTGAGACAGCATAGGCTTACTTAAATTTACAATCAATGTTTTTGATTCTTTGCCTTTGCTTATCAGCCTAGCAGATTTTCTCAAACATGCCCCCTGCACAACGAAATGCCCTACTTTATAAATTCCTCCTTCACATGCTCCTCTGCACATCAGTATGCCCATCCTGAACATTAACATGCTCCCTCCATGACGCTCCACCTGCAGACTTATATGCCCTCTCTGCACACCAGCATGCCCCCTCTGCATTCCAACATTCACCCTACCTCACTATTACACTTTTCACTTACCTGATTTTCCTGCAGTGCTCTTTGCTACATAGGATCTGGGTTAGCAACAGCCTCAGTGCAGTGTGTAACATATGATTGCAGCAGTCACATGACACATCAGTAGGGAGTAGTCTAAATGAGAATTACTAGGCCAGTTCCTTTACCAGTGGTCTATTACTGGGACTTTCAAAAATATGCTCCCCAGGTGGTGCCCCAAACTAGAAAACAAGCACAACTGGCCCTGGCGTAAAAGCACAAGCTCCACTTGGTCCACCCATGCTACACCTCTGTCCAGGGACGTAACTAGGTATTTGAAGGCTAATGGTGAAAAAATATATATAACAAATGTAACTTTGAAAATGAAGATGGGCCCCCTCAGCTCTGGGCCCCATAGCAGCTGCACCCCTTGCACCTATTGTAGATACCTCCATGCCTCTGTCTTTGAAATATGTTCTTTTTTATCTACAATTTGTTTTCAAATATTTGTTATTACAAGCTCTCGATATACCAACTTTCCTCATCATGAACTAGTATTAGCAACAGTCTATTGTGACTATAAGCACTAACAGACAGTTGTTTGCACAGAAATCTAAGCTTCAGCATCTGGGAATTATAGCCTAATGTGTGCAGATATTACAGTAAATACATTTTGTTAACATTTTAAAACAAAGGGTTTAAGAGTTTGATTTGTTGAGCCACACTTGCAGGCAGAAAAAAATTATTAAAATAAAATATTGTGTTGACCTGTAGGTTGACCTTTGTAGCTCACATTTACCAAAAATGTAATTCATAGCATGTCAACATGTTTATAGTGTAGGCATGCAACATGTCAACACTGACAAAATGTTGGCATGTTCAAAATGGTGACATTATGCATGTCTAAATTATGATCATATCAGCATTAGTATTAGGAATAGCCTGTGGTTAGGGTTAGGCTATGGTTAGGGTTAAAATTAAAGTTAAGCTGTGTTTAAGGTCAGGTGTAGATAGTATTGTTGCCATTTGTACTGTCTACATGTTGAACGATGGACTTGGAGATTACTTTTTTACTTTTTCTACTATTATTTATTTATAGGGTTCCATAAAGGGGATCGGTATGATTGCGGTTCAAATCCCGACGCCGGAAGACTGGCACCAGTGAAGATCTCGACTACGCTAAAGGTAAGTACTAACTAACCTACCCCCCAACCCTCACCCTCCTTTAGGTGTGCCTAACCCTAACCTCCCTCCCTAATGCCTAACCCTAACCCCCCTCTAAGTGCCTAAACCTAACCCTCCCTTCCGCGCTGCCTAAACCTAACCCTCCCTTCCGCGCTGCCTAAACCTAACCCTCCCGGGGGTTGCCTAATCCTAACCTCCCCCTGGGGTGCCTAACCCTAACCCCTCCTTCCCCTAGCCTAGACCTAACCTTCTCAGGGGGGGTACCTAACCCTAAGTCCCCCCGGGAGCCCCTAACCTAACCCTCGCCCACCCACGTCTGTCCGCGCACGGCGAACAGCTTCCCCTCGATTGGGATGCTGGGGGGCGGCGGGCTCCCGGCGTAGGTAAAATGACAGGCGTCGGGTTTTCGATGCCTGTCATTAGACCCTTTCCCGGGATTAGACAGTCGGGATGCCGACAGTCGACATTTAGATCATCAGCATCCCGACTGCATACCCCATACAGTTCTGCAGCTTGTGTATTTTGCAGAATATCTGCTAAACCCCAAATGTGGATAAATGGCCTGATTCACTACCGATCGCAAATGCAATTACGCATGGTATCGGCCGATTGTTGCGTTCTGCGCATGTGTATGCATTGCAGTGTGCGAATACTCCACTGCGATCGGGACTGCAATCACAGTGACTACGCAGACCCATCGCAGAGTGATTTACAGGAAGTACGGTATGGGGGTGGTGACGGGGAGGTGGTCAGTGACATGCAGGCATGCCAGTGCATTTGAACGCTGTTACAGGGGCCTGCATAAATTAGCCACTGCGATATCTAGCTTGGGCTTTCACTGCATGCGATGAGGTTAGCAATTCCTGAGTAAGGTCAGACCTTGTGCAAGTGTGCGTTAGGCTGAGATTGTACTCGATGTTTCCGATGGTTTAGCAGTCTTGCTAAGTATCACGGATGTGTGTAAGGTAAAGTGGGCGTCCTTATGTTGTGCTGCGATAGCATTGCGATTGCAATCATTAGCATATCTTCGCAGTGAGACTGCGTGCGTAATTGCTATTGCGATCGCAATAGCGAACCTTTCTGAATCAGGCCCAAAGATTGATTTTATTAGGATGTTCCCAAACCTGAGAAAATACAGTAGTGTGCAATAATACCTGGGTCCCACTTTGATGTTAGAACATTACTATGATTAAATCTACTGTACTATACTGGTGAGAGTTTCATATAAGAAGTTCCTGTCTACAATCGTAAAATATAAACCATTGCCACCGTTTCAAAGATGGAGGAAGACACATACGTAGTTAACCTCATCAATACTGCAACTTGACAGCTTTCTAAGATTGCTAAATTGTTTTTTTACAGCGAGCCTGGTATTGCAGGAATTACTAAAATCCCTCAAGATCTTTTTCTTACCAGTAATTCTATGAACTAATTAGCTGAGTATCTTTAGCTTCTGAAGAATTCCATCCCACTCTTTTGCAAATGAAATGCCACAGTAAACGTAAATGAAAGTAACAACACATAATTAGCCATTTTTTTCATTAAGCAAATTTTGCACCTGGTACCTGTAGAAAAATAGCTGCAGCACTTGAAAAATGACTTCAGCGGCGTACAGTGCCATGAAAATTTATCTTGGAGATGATTTTATTGCATGGTTACCCGAGGCAATTAAATCAATAAATCTCAGCTGTCAGAAAGGCTGGCGGAGAGCCAGGTGTAAATGAAAGGCATGAATATCAGTAAATAAAAGCTTCCTGACAACTCATTTCAGGAATTATTTAGCATTTTGGACCTCTCACTTTTGATCTACAATGATCTAATTAAACACTTTGGGAATCACTGACTGCTTTAAAAAAAATGTGTAAAATGAAAAATAATCAGACAAGTTGATGTGATAGTTCGATAAAGAAAGGGTGTGATAATGTGTATGCACTGAACAGAGATGGACGTCCTGCGCACACCATCTGTATGGCATGGCCAAAAACCTCGCTATAAAACAATATTTTTTAATTTCCTTTATCATAAACATGGTGTGAAGAATTAATTTATGTGGTTTTGCATGGACGAATTCTTAAAATAACATAATCATTTAACTGATACTATAACAAGTAAAGTGTTCAGCCTCCTATACTGCACATCAACATTATCTCAACTGTTTAATGTGCATCCCCAAAGCCTATTAAGGGGTAGATGTACTAAGCCTTGGAGAAAGATAAAGTGGAGAGAGGTAAAGTACCAACCAATCAGCTCCTGACTGTCACTTTATAGGCTGTGTTTGAAAAATGACAGTTAGGAGCTGATTGGTTGGTACTTTATCTCTCTCCACTCTGTCTCTCTCCAGGGCTTAGCACATCTCCCCCTAAATGTGCTTTGACACTGACAGGCCAATCGGTCCAGCCACCCACCAATTTTAACCACTGGGAGTCCTATAGCTGCCGGATGCTGGATAATGCTCTTCACTAATTACTCCAACCTTGAATTTTGTTCTGAGCTTCTGGCACTGTCCTATTCCATGGAAACTGCATGATGTTGTGTCTCAGAAATCTAAGGGGTCTATTTACTAAGCTTTGTTAGGAGACTGAGTGAAAAGTGATAAGGTGCCAGCCAATCAGCTCCCAACTGTCATTTTTCAAACACAGTCTGTGACATGGCAGTTAGGAGCTGATTGGCTGGTACCTTATCACTTTTCACTCTGTCTCCTAACACTGCTTAATAAATAGACCCCTAGATGTCATGACGTCGCAACACAGCTGAGAAGAAGTTTTATTTAGTCAAGTCCTTCACTTTTCCAGGAATGCTTGGACCCCTAGATAGAGTACTAATGCTCTGCAATAATTGATTGCAGGAAAACAGGCAGTGGCATGAGTCACCATAATGTTGACAGTCACTGAAGTCGGAATACACTGATTGCAGGCAGAAGAGCCAGTGATTTATCACACTACTTCCTGTAATTAGGCAGTGCAGAACACAACCAGAGACTAGGACGTGTGAGAGGTGCAGCAAACATCCCACCTACATTAGCAGGACAAAGGATCAGAACATCTCTTAGCTCTTATAATCTCATTTACTAGCATTCACATGCATTCACCGCATAATGACATTTACAAAGAATCTGATAACAGAAAAGATATTTCTCTCTATTGGAACAGGCAGCGATGCCAGTAAAACAATTACATTTGTTTTTTAAGCACTAGACAGTCCAAAAAGAATACAAGTAACGCTCAGTTCTGGCCAGTACAAGACACAAAAGTCACCGTGTACTGACAGAACAAGTTCCATAGAGATCAATAAACTCGATGATCAAGGGGGATATGTTTCAAGGAGAGAGATAAAGTGGTGAAGTTGCCCAAAGTAACAGATCAGCTTCAAACTGTCATTTATCTGGCACAGTCTATGACAGAAGCCGATTGGTTGCTTTTGGCATTTATTCCACTTTATCGCTCTTTAATGCATGATACATCTCCCCCTGATCCATTCAAAATGGGAGATGTAGTGCATTTAATATACGTGGAGGTAAATTAAACACCCAAACCTGGGGGTGACCTCTTTTTTTGATAGGAAAGGGTTAATTGTGGTGAGCTGAGATTGTGGGTGGGGTTAGCGGATAGCTTTAGTATATGGGGTGGAGTTCAGGAGCCATTTTAGTGGGTGCTGGTGGAAGGCATTTTAGACAGCCTTCCTGTAGTTGTTCCCACCCTTCCCCCCCCCATTTTTTACTTGTGCTGTCAGCTTTTTAGTGGCGGGAAAGAACGGTGGCAGTCGCCATCTGCCTTAGCAGCTGGAGGCGCTCTCCCGTTCAATACATGATTTAGGCTGATTGTACCCTAATGGGGTCAGCGGCATCAGAGATCTCGGTGGGCCTCACGTGGTCTTATTGGGCGGGAGGTGGATACCTTAGGCAGGATAATGGGCTGGTGGATCGCCCCCCCAGTGCAGTTGGTGATATTGCATTTTGGGGCCATTCTTTCTGCGCCACCATACTGTGTCTGTCTCTTTGCTTTCTCTTATTAGCTAGTTCATTTACAGTCAATTATAGTTACATTTATAGTTACTTATTAGCTTAAAATGTAAATACAATTTAAATAAATTTTAAAAACTAAAATATAAATAATAAAGCTGACCTTCCCTTCCACTTATGCAAGTCTCAGTGTTGTTATTTCAGGTATTACATTGTGGTTTACCCTTTGCTGTCTTGGGGAGGGCACCCGTCAGGTGATGGGGAGTTTAGTGGCCAAAATGAGTAACCTGAAAAAAATGTCATATTGTGCTCCATGGCACAAGTAATGTATGTGCTATATTCTGCTCCTAACCTCACTTACATCTGAGGAAAATGAAAGTGGGGTTATATTTATAATTATGTCATTATCACCAAATCACTTTTAAATCTGTAACTTCTACTTCTTCCAGGCCCACATGAAATCCAGTATCCACTACATATTACAATGCAGTACTCCATTAAACTCTGTCTTCCTTTAGGCTTTAAATGTTCATGCTTTAATAACTTTTACTTCCTCTCTGCAATGAAGCTGTCCCCGATCTGTGTTAAAATTAAAAAAAAGAAGTAAAATTTTCCTCCACCAGATTTAACTTTAGTCTTCCTAAAATGAATATCATTACAGACACAAATGTAGCTGTCAGTGAATTTCTGGGAGAAGATGGGACCTCTCCACCTTTGCATTGATTAGACTCATTCTTTTTACTTGTATTAATTCTTTTCGAATGATATAACACAATGACTACCCATTAACAAAGCACTTGCACATTTTAAAGCTATATACTAGAATATTACTCAGTCTTTCACTAGGAGCTGCAATACAGGAAGGTTGGCAAAGGGGGGCAGAGGGTAATTGCTCCTGGGTGAAACCTGATTTTGCAGATGTGGGCAGGCACTGAGAGATTAGTCTTTAGTGTTACACATAATAGAGACTGTGGCACATGAATGCAAATCTGTTTGCAGAGCTTATCACACTACTCCATCCCTAGCCATGCATAACTACAGCACAGGCAATGCAGAGTTGTACTCATCTCATTCGTATCTCCAAAAGGGGCATAATTGTGGTGTACTGGGGTATTCTCACAGGGTTCCAGTCAATATATAGCCAGTAAAATGTTCGACAATATCTAGATAGACAACAGATGTTAGACTGTGTGGCATATTGTGAATAAGAGGCACTACTGTAGCATTATGTGAATAAGGAACATTACTGTGGCATAATGTGAATAAGAGACACTACTGTGTGGCATAATGTGAATACGGGGCACTACTGTGTGGCATAATGTGAATAAAGGACACTACTGTGTAATATAACATGAATTGTGGTCACTACTGTGAGTTGTAGTGTGAATACACTAGTTTGCATGAATCTATGATCTGATCTGCAAACTCTCTTTGTTCTAGAGAATAGGGTTGCCACCTAGCAACAGCTGGTGGGTTAGGTTCAAGCCTGCCGATGATAGCTGAGAAGGAAAGTAAAGGAACTTTCACTTACCTTCTCAACAGCTGAGGGAGAGGGGGCAGCCTCGGTGACAACATGGTGGTCACATGCGCGCACACATATAAACGTGCTGGCCCCACCCACTGCCATATTTTACGGATGCTTACAGATGACAATCCTGACTAGAACAAGAGAGTTAAGGAGATGCCAACACCACGGTTCCTCTGGCATACAAAGAAGGGACTCGAGACATTTTGATGCAGAAAGAACAAGTTTACTATAACATTTGTAAACATCAAAGAACAGAATTATGCTAAACTTTGACTGGGAAGGGGGGAAAACAGGAAAACACTGGTTGTTTAGGAACAGGCACCAAAGTATAAATGGTAGGGTGTACTGAAGTTGTCAGTAGGCCTTAACTCAGGCGAACTTGTGTGTACTGAAGAAAGGATTCCTCAACTAATTTCTGATCTTTAGGCTGCTGCTCTTGCTGCTTCTTCTGAACCTTTGGAGTGCCTAGAATCAAAGGAGAGATCAGATATTCCTGATAACTGACCCTGAGAGAATACAACCAACAGACCTAGCAAGGTATAGGGTAGGTAGTGTGGAAGCTGTTGCTAGGTGGCAATCCTATTCCCTAGAGCAAAGAGAGTTTGCAGATCATAGATTCCTGCAAACTAGTGTTTGTTCATTGGGAGACTTGTCACCTAGCAACAGCTGGTGGGCAGACTACCACATACCTGTGGGTTGTTCTACGGAACTCTGAGCCTGATTCAGACCAGGTCGCTAGATGCGGATGCTCGCTCTCAGTATATGCAAATTCTGCTAAGTGACGTCAAGGCAGGCGATCACACGCCCATTATGTCTTGGCGTGCGATCACTTTGTGTATGCAGATGCCCACCAGCGAACGTCATCTCGAGGAAGTATATACAACCATCGGTACATCGGGTTCCATCGGAACTGACCGCAGTGCTTGCGGTTGACTGTACCCTACCGCAAGCACTGAGAGCACTTCAGTGTATAATTCAACCAGGGGACATGTACTATGATGCTGCCTGTTAATTATGCATGCCTCTGAAACGGTGTTAAGATGCTCAGGCACGCCTGCGTTCGCACCTCCACTCCCTCGTTTCCAGTGGCCTGCCCCTGATACCACCCACAAACGGCTTGACCTGTCACTCATAGCTGGGCTGTCTCTGCTGGGTGAGCGATTGCTTCCTGATCACTCAGACTAGTTTGCGCTATGCGCACTGCGATGCATACGCACTTTCCAAAACATCGCTTGCTCCGAGCGATCGTTTGTTAGCGAACTGGTCTGAATCAGGCCCCCTATCCTTTGAGTATCTGAAGGCCTCCAATAATGCTTAACAAATGTGCATGTGGATGACCAATGCATAGCCTGAATTATATACTGTAGTGGTAAGCCTCTAGCGGATGCAGAAGTAACAGCCGCCTCACTGAGGGAATGGCCTTTGAAGAGGGAAGTGTCTATTACCAAATTTTGCATGGCCAATACTGTCCAGCCCCTGATTGTGGAAGGTCTGACAGATCGAAAGGGCTTCCAACAGATAATGAAAAGTTGGAGATGTCCCCTCTGAGGGGTACTGTGAGTGCAAGGTACGCTGATAAACAATTGACTATGCAGAGATCAGGGTCAGACTGGTCTCTGACCAGGTCGAATTCTATAAGGGTTTATTTTTAAAGAACTGGTCTTTGTGTGACCTTTGAAATGCAATGAAACCTACTGGGGTAGAAGTAATTCAGGGTTCAGATGTGTGTATTAGCGAAAGCTTGGCACCTATGGCTGAAAAGGTCAGGGCCAGTAATGAAGCCAGTTTATTCATACGATGAAAAATATCAACAGTGGAAGGAATGGTTCCAAGAAAATGTAGAAATGGGTTAATATCCCATGTGGAAGAGAAGCATAGACCAGATGGTCTGGACAAGAAGATGCCCTTCAGCAACATAAGGTAGAGTTTGCTTTCTGTAAGATCCAGGACTAAGAGGGTTAGAGTGGAGCCATAGGAGCATATGTGGTGGAAGCTAGCCCCGCCTCAAACTTAGTGGCCAGGAAATCAATGGCTAAGTTGAGGTCTGAGAAAGGACTGGTGGGGAAAATTTGCGTGGCCTGCCAGGATGTGAATTCATCTGAAATGGACTGGTATCTAGACCTTGTTCTGGGTCTTAGGGAAGAATTGATTAAGACCATTGAAGATGCCAAGTAGTGTCCCTATCGACATGCAATGTAGAAGCTTCTGTAGCAGATATGGAGTTCCCTGAAAACCAGTTCTGAAATATCCCCAGAGAGAGCTTGGTTCCCTTGCGGAGTTGGGAGATCAAGGGAAACCAAACTCTGGAAGGCCAGACTGCGTAGACGAGAATGAGCTGGGCCACCTTGTCCATTTTGATTTTGTGGAAGACCTTCAGAAGAAATGTCGTAGGTGGGAAGGCATAAAGAAGGAGAAGGTTGGTCCATGGAAAGGACATGGCATCCATGTGAGGTGCTACCTGAGTCCAGATCTTGGATACAAAGGTTGGAACCTACTCATTTGATGGGGTTGCGAATATGTCTATTTGTGGCCAACCGAAGGTCTTTACTGTGTTGAGAAAGATCTCTGGACACAGAGTTGCATGATCCAGAGTGAGATATGGATCGGTGTATGGACCAATTCCAGGAATATAGCACCTCCTGACAGAGGGTGAGAGAACGGGTACCTCCCATTTTGTTGAGGTAAGAAAACTGCCATCCTGTTGTTGAGGTATAGCTGGACTGAAATTCCTTGGGCTTGTGGGGACATTAAGGAGGACAAGGCTAGTTTGGCCACCCTCACCTCCAAGAGGTTGATATGGGCTGTGGACTCCTGAGCGGACCATCTCCCTCGTACTGCCTTGTCTCTTGTGAAAGCTCCCCAGCCTGCGTGGGAAGCATCGGAGGTGATGATGATGTCTGGGAAAGGGTGCAGAAGTGGTATGGGAGAAGGCAATGAGAGGGTTGTTCAGTCACAAATCTCCTTGTGAACTGTAAAGGTCAGGAGAATCTAGTCCGACCAGCAGAACCCCTGATGGAGGAAAGCTGACAGAAGGTTCTGGGAATGTCTGCATAGAAGGGGAGCATGGAGAAACGCTGGATCCCACACTCTCATTTTTCATATGACTGTGGCTAAGTATCTCAATGAGAACTGGCAAAGAAGAACTTGTGCAACAAAATGCTGAATCTCTCTCCGTTTGTCTGCTGGAACAGCTATGATGAAAGAAAGGGAATCCAAGAGGAACCTCAGAAAGACAATAGACCTGCAGAGAGTCAGCATTGATTTGGGGAGGTTTACAGTGAAACTGAGACTCTGGAGAAGAGATAAAATGAGATATAAGTACCTCCTGGTCTAAGTGAACCATTAGGAGGTCATCTAAATAGGTGATGCACTGCATGCCTTTCTGACAGAAGTTTGTTACTACCACCTTCATGAGATGGGTGCACATGTAAAGAGCTTTGGACAGGCCAAACACCATGACAGTCCAGTGGTAGAGGGTGTAATTCAACAGGAATCTCAGAAGTATCCTGTGATTTGGATGAACCTGGATCATATGAAAGGCCTCTTTGAGGTCGATTTTGATACAGAAATCGTTCTTTGCCAGCAGTAAAGGCATGTTGGCCAGACCGTCCATATGGACAGAATGAGGCTTTATGTACTGGTAGAGGGATCTGAAGTTTAATGCCGCCCTGTATGAACTGTCTTTGTGGGAAACAGGTGACTGATCCAGCCTGTTTTGGCCTCATATAAAGCAAGGGACAAATCGTTGTCTAGCAGAGGACTGGTGTTCTTCGAGCAGGGGAATATCTGTAAAGGAAATATGTATAGAGGAAGGGACAGGCCTTTTTCTACAATCTTTAAAAACCACCTGTCTGTAGTAATCTGCCTCCAGGAAGCAATTGCATGAGAATGACATGGAGAACGGGGTGTGTAAAAAACACATACCGTATGCTCTGTCTTTCCTGGAGGGGTTGATATTGCCAGATACAGCACCTCTTGCAACTCATGTCCAAGTGAAGCCTCCTTTGGGCACTCTGGGGTTGCCTCGCTGCTCTTGGGTTGAACTGCTGGCTTTGACAGAATGACCCTCCTGGCGAAAAGTGGCTCTTGTTAGGCCGGTGGCCCCTCAGGTCTGCAAAGGATTTGCGAACCTTATAATGGACCTTGACCTCATTAATAAAATCAGGCCCAGAGAGGTCAGAGTCGGTCAGATTAGGGACATCTACAGCCCTGGGGCTAGATTAGTGAGACCTGCTCTAGCTAGCCAGCAAGTTCTGCGGGAGTTAGATATAAAGTCAAAGCTCTGGCCGATCATTAATGTAGCCTTGCTAAAAGCTTTGAATAGGGCAATTTTAGAAGCTACGAGGGAGTCTAGGGAGCCGCTAGAGACTCCTTCTTTCTCTGCCTTGTCTAAGACAAACAGCAGTGGGCTAGCAGCACCTGAGACTTTTAACTGTATTTTTCTCTGTAACTTATCAATAGTATCACTCTGGGTTTTATCCTCCATGAGTGGAGAGAGCTGGATCAACCTCTGGGGGACAAAGGGTAGGGATGTCCGGATGATGATATGGTTACGGAAACCCATTTCCTCCTCCTTAATGAGGGCTGTTTGGAAGGCTAATTTGGGTGGAATTATACACTTTAAAACATTCACTCAGTGCCCAATGTGAAGTACATAATTTAGAAGGGGGCATTCTGCCTGTAAGAGCCACTGGGCCCTTTTGCAGGTCGCTATACTCGCCCCTGCAGGAAGACAAACTAGTTCTAGCCATCTCCTCTGACTCCCAGTCCACAGTAAGTGTCGTCTTTGTATGAGCGGGATGGGGGCAGCATGTGCTGCTGACTAGCCCGCTTATGAGAACGCTGTTGCGTATGGTGCCGGTCAGAGGCAGGAAAGGTATACCGCCATGGGCATTAGAATTTGGTCTGCTACAGATCACTGAGGTATTCCAGCTACGGGCAATACCTGGGAAAGAGATGTTTTGTCCTGAACAGGCACCTCTGGAAGAAACTTTGGTGACATGTTTCTTTTTTGAAGTGTGTTTTCTCACCACTTTATGAGAATATGCTGGTTGGGAAGGGGACTGTGCAGCTTGAGCGAGCTCACCTTCCTCTGCACTGTCTCTGCTGCCTTCCAACCTGACTGGGTTAAACAGTTTTCTCTTTTTAAATATTATCTCCTCATCTTAGGAGGAACTATTCTTAGCCTCATGCAAGCACTGCTTAGCGGGCTGCCTGTAACTCCTCTTGCAGAGAGAGAGGGGGACACAGCCAATGTGTCTGTAGCAGACAATTACATGGTGTCCTCCATCTCCTCAGAGCTGATGTAAAATCTGTCAGGGGGAGGAGCCAGCTTGCTTATATGCGCCCATGTGCGCATGCGTGGCCGGGTGCGGCCGCAAGCCCCACGCACATGCCCTCGCTCCCCCGGCTGTTGAGAAAGTAAGTGAAAGTTGTCAGCCGGCAAAATCACTGGTGTCGGTTCCTAAGCCTCTTGTATGGTGCTCGTGTGTTGCAAGCCTCTCCTGATGATAGAGGTATGGAGCGGGGAACAAGGAGCTACAGCAATGATGTACATAGTGGTGTTTGCAGAGTGATTTTTATGGCTTAAGACCTTAATATGTTGCTTTCTCTTTAGAAAATTTCTTCAGAAGGGTTTATCACGTATGATTTGCCAGCTGACAGCTTCCCGCATGTGCCTCTACACCTGCACACTAGCCGGAACTATACAATAGAGGCAAACGATTCCACCTACTATTAGAAGGTAAGAACGATAAGTATTATATGTACTGCCACCAGCGGACCCACTGGGGCTTGGAAGAGACAGAGGCTAGTAATTATGCTTGCACAAGGAGAATATTGATATTGAGTAATATTTGTTATACATGACCGTGAGAGATCTTTTTAGAATTATTTGGTTGAAATTTTTCTGCATGTTTTATTATGCTTAATAAATGTTTTTAAATATGAGTTGGAGAGTATAGCTTTTTTGAAATCCGGAGTACAGCATTTAGCTGTATCCGGTGCGGTACTCCTCGGCAGCTCAGCTGTTTCCTTTCAGCAGCCGCCGAGGAGCTTGATTACAGTCACAGTCTCGTGAGATTAGGATGCAAAATCTCGCGAGACTGTGCCTGATTGGAACAGAGCCCAGGCAAGCAAGGAAGCAGCTACCAAGGGGCCAGGCTGCCTGCAGTGTGTGACAGCATGAGGCAGAGCTGCTGAGTGGGACTCCAAGGTGTCATGTTACACTGCCTCTGCTGTGGAGCAGAAGAGGAGAGAGCCTGTGTACAAGTAGGTAATTGTGTGTGTGTGTGTGTGTGTGTGTGTATACTGTATGCATGTAGGTAATTGTGTGTGTGTGTATACTGTATGCATGTAGGTAATTGTGTGTGTGTGTATACTGTATGCATGTAGGTAATTGTGTGTTTATACTGTCTGCATGTAGGTAATTGTGTGTGTGTATACTGTATGCATGTAGGTAATTGTGTGCTTGTGTGTATACTGTATGCATGGCGCTTCCGGATCCGGAGATAGGCATCAGCAAGAGACCTTCAGTTCATACAGCATTCAGCATGGACTAAAAAACCAGTATCCGGGCACACATATTTATCCCCCCCAGACTAAAACAGGACAATGGGGAAGTTTCTTGCTGATGTCATTGGTTCCAGAGGAGAAGCATATGTTACAGCACATTTAACAGGCTGGTTCAAATAGACTCTCCCTGCCTCTAACATCAGGGGAATCTTTCTAGTAATGCCCTCTGTAACATTTAAACATTTTGTTGCTTGTAAGTTCTGCGATCCATAACTTGAGTTTGCATGATGCGATCTCTCCACCGATAACACCAGAATGCTGTAAAAAGCGTACGCATCAGAACAAAACCAAACACAACTTGCTTATCATGTATAATACCTTAGTTATCAAATACCTTTATTTCTCAGCATTTAAACTAACTTAACCAACTTAAATCATACATTTTGATGCTTATTGAACCTTATGTGTGAATATGAAATGTGTGAGTATTCGGGGTTTGATATAAAGACATATTTAATGTGTGTATGAAGATGAGTGCATTTGTCTCAAACATTTTCTAGATAGTTCTACATGTCCTGTCAACAGGCCCTCCCACCTTTCCTGTGTTCAAAGGAAAGATACCTCTGTCGGTCTCTTGTGTGAAAATGCAAAATATCCCAACTACAAGAGACAGACCCAAGGTGACACTCCAACCCCTGAAATCATGTCATTGCAGGAAGCCTGCTTATTTATTCTAGCCAGACCACCTGTAGTGGGCAAACACTATGCAGGAAGCTTATCTACACAAGCCAGTATTCACCTGGCCACTTGCTTAATGCAATACTGTAAAGCCATTTCTGGAATATATCCTTTATAATATGTAAAGTAATGAAATAGGCTTTTAGTGAATCGCCGTAACCTATGATGATGATCACAGATGCATTCGCATGATGCTAATGGTATTATCGCCACATGTACTAAAATGTGAGTTTATCTAAAATGGTGCTTAGGCGGCCATTTCGCAAAATGGCGTCTTGCGGCCAGTCGCAAGATGGTGTCGCTGCGATTCAATTTTAAACTGATCTTGTCTCAGCCAATAATCCAGCTTCGACAGTCCACTCTTTGATAGCAAACAACATGCTATCACAATCTGCTATTAAAATGTAATTTAGGCTTACATTTACATATTATTTAGTGTTATTATGAGATGGCACAAGGTGGTTCTTACTCCATCAATAATGTGTCTCTGAGTGGGGACATAAAACTACTATTATACGCACACTGCGGATCTTGGAAGATCATGTGACAGGTGTAGGAATGCACTAGTCTTATAACAGCAGTCTTGAAGGGCATTTTGAGACTTTACATTGTCTGATGTGTTCTATAAATAACATTTCAATAATATATTCTATGCATGTCTAAATATTATACATTTAAATGATGGTACTTCCTAGCTCAGGGTTGTAATGCAGTTCTGTGTCTACCTCGGTATTCATACTGGCAACTATCATAATTTCATTCTTTCGTTTTACTCTATTTTTACATTCTCCACACTTCAACACAATAGAAACACACCGGATGCATATGCCAATTACTATGATGACAATCAGTATAAGGATCAAGAATTTGCCTATGCTGGCAATCACTTCCTGGACCCATTCCCCTAGACCTGAGAACCATTTCACAGGGTTCAGCTATGACACCCATCCTTCTATCTTTTCCCCTGCTTCAGCCACTGATGCGTTATGGTTCTTACGAAATTCCCACTTTAGCTGCAGAATCTCATCCATCTTCTGGTCTATCACCTCCTTAGGGTCGCTGGTATCATTGGTGACATAAGTGCAACATTTTACTCCAAATTGGATGGCTAACGTTACGCAATACCCTCCAGTAACAGCAGTTAAATAATTCAACACTAGCCTGTGTTGCACTAGTTCTTTCTTGTACGCTTGCAATTCTCTCCCTGTGTACCTGAATGTATCATCGTACATTTCGGTGATATTATCTATTAATTTAGCAGGTTCCTGGATATATCTAAAATTTAATGTACCCCTAGCAATCCTTGTGGAATCCAGGGCAACTAAAACTTGGAAGCCAGTTGTCTCACTGATTAACTGAGCGGCTTTATGCATATCACCTGGTATCATATTTCTCTTGCCTCTGTGTTCATATTGTGTGTGAAGATATGGTGACGGTGTGTTTTTATGTATTCCCAACATTTCAACATGTGTGAGGGTCATAACTTCTGGAAGTATTTTTCCCAAATAACATAACAATTACAATACTAAAATTGGTCAGAAACTCCCCTGATTGGCATTGCACTCCTCCTGACTCCACTCCATCAGCTCCGCCATCAGCTCACATCTCCTTTATCGGTCCCCCATCACAGACACTGAGTATCCCCAAACAGATCATCATGACAAAAACTCTGGAAAGAAAAAGAACTAGGATGACCACAGCAGACCACTTAATTGCTGGAAGCACTGATCTACACATTTCTTTAGCTCAGATATCTCACCGTCACCTTTTTAATCCTTCCGGCACAAGCTCGCAATCGACAGGTCCACATTATCGGCCTTGTCTCTGCCTTGTATCTCCACCGGTTGGTTAATCTCCCTATAGTGAGTGGAATGGACCCACGTATCTTCCTCGGCCACCCTTTGAGCATGTTGTATCGTCAGATACGGACCTTTCCACCGATCAGTCAAACGACCTGAGATAAAAAAATTTGGATCATAACAAATTCTTCCAGATTTGACATCATGACAGTTTACATTAGACATGTTAGTTATTAACACTTTCAATTTCGGTTATGCTCATTCATCTTCGTGAGACCCTGCACAGTAACCTCATTATCATATTTTCACATGAGGCTGCCTGTTTGAACAGTATCTCAAAAGGGGGGGGAAATAGAGGAAAAGACAGTCTGGAATAATCTCAGTGTTGTTACCTTTCATCTTACACATGTTCTTGGAAACGTCACCTGTAAAATAAGTCCCCCTATCATTTTTAATAATTCTAGGGATATAGTATCTGCATACAGGTTCCTGCAATTAAATCTTGTTATTAATAGCTACTGTTCTAAATAATGCCTGTGCCACTGTTTTGGATAGTATTCCGAGTAGTCGACCTCAGCCTGGCATGGCTGCCGTTTATCCTCAGCAACCTTGTGTCCTATGAGTGGGAGATAAAGCACAACCATTTAATATCATTTAAACATGACCTAAAATACAACAATAAATCATCCACATTTTACATTAGAACAGATCCATTGATAGGTTGAAAAGATTATAAACAGTCATATAAGGCCTGGGAGAAGATACTGGGGTTACCTATGAACCCATGTGAAACTCGTGTTCCTGTGTGGTGTTCTTCATTTTGCAGTTCTTACTTACGTGTCTCACTTGGTGACAGTTAAAACATAATTTTGAATGGGGTGGATGAAAAGATTGTTGTGGGATTTGAGCAAGAGGGAAAGGTGATGGGTATGGGTAAGGATAGGGAGGGTAAGAATATTGTGGGGGATATGAGTATGGGACCTGCGGTTGTGTATGATATGTGGGGTAAGGATGTGTTTGCTGTGGTGTGGGATTGGTGAGGACGTGTAATTGTTCAGGTGCAGGTGTGTGTGTGGGTGCAGGTGTGTTGGTTGGCTGTGATGTTATTGTCATTCCTTCCAGAGCTTGGATACTGACAGCCATTAGATTTTCGCTCTGGGTCTCTCTCTTCTTTGTGATATTTTTATCATGTTCTATGGCAGACTCTATGAGGTTATCTATTGTGATTCCCCTCCAGCCAGGTTGTGAGGTCTGAACCCGAATCTTTAAATCGTTTTTCAGACCATCCATGAGTACCGTGACTATTATTCCCCTGTGGTGAGTGCTATCTATAATATCTTCTATCCCAGTGTACTGGGTGATAGCCTGCAGAGCCCGGTCGCAATAGTCTTCTGCAGTTTCACTCTCCTTTGGTTTGATTGTGAAGATTTTGTTCCAGTTAACTACTACTGGAAAATATATACCCAATTGAGTCACAATGCGGGAAATGTTATCTTGGTTTACTTGGTCTGTTAAGGGAACGTCGCCATCCAATACACAGTCCGTGATAAATTTTGTCACGTCGGTATTGCGTGGTAGACAGGCCCTTAACACCACATGCCAATCGTTATTAGTGGGCTCATGAGAACTACCCAAATTTCTCAAAAATCTTTGACATTTGGCTAGTTCCTTTTTGGGATCAGGGAAATCATTTATGATGGAATTTAGTTCTGCTCTTGTCCATGGACAATGCATTACTACTTCCCTCATGGGCACTACACCGTTTGCATCCACATTTCCATTCGGAACAGTTATTGTCCGAATGGGATGCAGACCAGCAGCTTTGCTACCTCTGACCTGGTTACCTGGCTGGGGGTTTAATCTGCTGCTGCTACGTATGGTATTAACAACTTCCTCTATGGGTGCAGAGTGTGTTAACACTTCCCTTGCTGTTACCGATGGAGATGGCGGCACCACCCGTGATTGTGGTGATGCAGCATCTATCATTTGCACAGCATGGGAAATGGCAGACATTACAATAGGCTCATCATCCACATCATAAACATTTTCTTTATGGTTGCTTAAGAGAGGGTACAAATTGCTTGTTACATTTTTATGGGTATTTTTGGTAACTGTACTTGCACCTCCATCCACATAAGGTGGGGGAGGTGAGCGTGAACTGCTGGCAATACTCTCCACGATGCTACCTTGCTGCATGTGCACGCCAATTTGTGGCTCGCCCGTATTGCAACTCAGCGTCGCGGATGTATTTTCTGGCAATGCGCTCACAATGCTAGTTTGCGTCGTTTGCACATTTTTAAGCCAAGCATCCCCTTCATGCTGCCATAGTTTTAAACATTCAAAATACTTAATCTTTCTCTCTCGGGATCGCACCATACTGATGTGATCCTGGACATTGTCTAACACATTTTTATCAAAACTACCAATTCTGGGAAACGGTCTAACACACTTTCTCATCATATTAAACCATAAATCACAATACCTTATTGCATAAGTACCGTACTTAGTATGCATAATACGACGGGCCGATCCAATCGGAGCCTCCGTTAGCAGCACATCATTGCCTAACATCTCTACTGTTTGCGTGGCTCCCATTCTTAGACAACTCCTACGCTTTTCAATAAAGATTTAAGCCGGTGAAAGACAATCAAGACACTTTCACTTACCTGTGGACGATTTAAGTCGGCGGCGCCCACACACCTGGACAAGATTTAGTAAGGCAACTTCCACACCTGGATAAGATTTGAAAAAGGCAACTTCCACATCCGGATAAGATTTAGTAAGGTAACTTCCAAACCTATGAGAGTTTATATGTCGGCTACTCTCACACACCTCTATACAACAAAGACAACATGTACACCTGCTACTGTGTATAGAACGGTAAAGCTGCTTACCAAGCGACTAGGCTAACCCTTGGACCTAGCCCTTAAGGATCATATGATACCTTTAACTTTGTTCAACAAATATTCACTGTTACACACTTTTTTCCTGCGCAGAAAAATAGATGTTACCCAGATATTGGTAATAGAATAAAATGTAAACCTCAATGGCTTTGTTCAAACACGTGGCAGCAGAACCGGAAGTGCGTATATGCTACTGTGCAACCAGCCGCATACACATTAATGCGACTACCACACAACCGTATATTGACTTTTTAACTGCGTACGCAAAAGTGCGTCTTTTCTGTGCGCAAAACTGCGACTCAGCCTCATACTCATTACTACAGCACCCCTTTAAATGCTAGGTTCTATCAACAAAGGAAAACAAACTTTTTCCTTTCATGTCCCTGGATTCTAGTCAGCTTCCTTTGCTCACATGAAAATGGATAGCGATTTTTCAGCACAAAGTGGTTGCAGGAAAACCCTGCATGTCGCCACTCCACCCTTTGCTGAGACATCGATAGCCGTTTGTGCCGTGTGAGTAGGTAAGTGACTTCACTGGATGAGACCCCATCTGTTGATTTTAAAATGAACCTCTATATACCACTGCCTGTACCTTCTAAAATCCTTCCTATAAACCTCTAAGGATGACGCTAATTTGCGTATGCAGTCATACAATAAATAGAGACTCCAGACTCAGAACATGTGGTTCCGAAGCACAAAGTATTATACAAGTAAAAGTCAATTACACGCTATAATCTGTATACAATAAGCGCAAATAAATACAATGAGAGAGACAGAGAGAGAGACAGAGAGAAACACCCAGAGAGAGAGACACACATACACAGAGAAAGGCACGCACACAGAGAGAGGCACACATACAGAGAGAGAGGCACACAGAAAGAGAGACACACACACAGAGAGAGAGGCACACGCACAGAGAGAGAGACACACTTAAGGCGCAAAAGGAAATTATACAGACCCCAAGTACAGTATACATACGCAGGCGCTTCCGGACCCGGAGATAGGCATCAGCAAGAGACCTTCAGTTCATACAGCATTCAGCATGGACTAAAAAACCAGTATCCGGGCACACATATTTATCACCCCCAGACTAAAACAGGACAATGGGGAAGTTTCTTGCTGATGTCATTGGTTCCCAGAGGAGAAGCATATGTTACAGCACATTTAACAGGCTGGTTCAAATAGACTCTCCCTGCCTCTAACATCAGGGGAATCTTTCTAGTAATGCCCTCTGTAACATTTAAACATTTTGTTGCTTGTAAGTTCTGCGATCCATAACTTGAGTTTGCATGATGCGATCTCTCCACCGATAACACCAGAATGCTGTAAAAAGCGTACGCATCAGAACAAAACCAAACACAACTTGCTTATCATGTATAATACCTTAGTTATCAAATACCTTTATTTCTCAGCATTTAAACTAACTTAACCAACTTAAATCATACATTTTGATGCTTATTGAACCTTATGTGTGAATATGAAATGTGTGAGTATTCGGGGTTTGATATAAAGACATATTTAATGTGTGTATGAAGATGAGTGCATTTGTCTCAAACATTTTCTAGATAGTTCTACATGTCCTGTCAACAGGCCCTCCCACCTTTCTTATGTTCAAAGGAAAGATACCTCTGTCGGTCTCTTGTGTGAAAATGCAAAATATCTCAACTACAAGAGACAGACCCAAGGTGACACTCCAGCCCCCGAAATCATGTCATTGCAGGAAGCCTGCTTATTTATTCTAGCCAGACCACCCGTAGTGGGCAAACACTATGCAGGAAGCTTATCTACACAAGCCAGTTGTCACCTGGCCACTTTCTTAATGCAATACTGTAAAGCCATTTCTGGAATATATAATATGTAAAGTAATGAAATAGGCTTTTAGTGAATCGCCGTAACCTATGATGATGGTCACAGATGCATTCGCATGATGCTAATGGTATTATCGCCACAAAATGGCGTCTTGCGGCCAGTCGCAAGATGGTGTCGCTGCGATTCAATTTTAAACTCATCTTGTCTCAGCCAATAAATCCAGCTTCGACAGCATGTAGGTAATTGTGTGCTTGTGAGTATACTGTATACTGTATGCAAGTAGGTAATTGTGTGTGTATACTGTATGCATGTAGGTAATTGTGTGTGTATACTGTATGCATGTAGGTAATTGTGTGTATACTGTATACTGTATGCAGTTAGGTAATTGTGTATGTGTGTATACTGAATACATGTAGGTAATTGTGTGTGTATACTGTATGCATGTACTGTGTATATATATGTATATATAAGTTATATATATATATATATATAAATAAAATATATGACTTATAGCAAACTATTGCTGTGCATTCATTTGTTGGTTGTGGAGTGTTGCTGAGTGCCGTCCTTTGCCCTGGTCTTGTGTGTATGTATATGTGTGTATGTATATATATATATATATATATATATATACTGTTGAATTTGTAAATAAACCTTTTAATACATTCCTGCCTATAAACCTCTAAGATTCACCTGCCTAGAACCTCTAAGACAAAACCTGCCTATAAACCTCTAAGATTCACCTGCCTAGAACCTCTAAGACAAAACCTGCCTATAAACCTCTAAACACAATGCTAATTGCGTACGCAGTATTACCGCAAATAAAGACAGGAGTGGAATCTGTGGTTCCAACGCACAAGTATTATTCAGGTAAAAGTACAGTCAGTTACACGCAATCTATACATACATAATTTAGGCGTAAAAAAAAATAATACAGACCAAGTACGGTTATACATACGCTGCGCCTCTGGACCCAGAGATAGACTTCTGACTAGATATCCTCAGTTCACCCAAAATTCAGCATGAACTGGCAAACCAGTGTTCGGACACATGTATTTATTCCCCCCCAGACTGAAACAGGACAAAGGGAGAACTTCCTGCTGATTTCATTGGTTCCCAGAGCAGAAGCATATGTAACGACACATTTAACAGGTTGTTTCAAATAGACTTTCCCTGCCTCTAACAGCCGGAGTCTTTCTGGTAACGCCTCCTTTAGCATCCTAACAGTTGAATCTAAAATATACATTTTGGTTGCTTGTAGGTTCTGCGGTCCATAACTTGAGAATGCATAATGCGATCTCCTCACCGATAGCACCGGGAAACTGTGGAAAGAGTATGCATCAGAACAACTCCAAGAATGACATGTTTATCTTGTATAATTCCTTAGTTAACAAATATCTTTATTTCTTAGCATTTAAACTAACTGAACCTTCTTGAATCATACATTTTGATGCTTATGGAACCTTATGTGCGAATATGTAGTGTGTGGGTATTCGGGGTTTGGTATAAGGACGCTAGTTATTAATGGGTGAGATTTAAGTGCATAATCTCTCATACACGAAGTGAACATCCAGCAGTGTGGATGACTGAGGGTTGTAGTTCTACATGCCCTCTGTCAGCAGGCCCCCACCTGTTGTGTGTTCAAAGGAAAACAAAACCTCTTTTGTTCTCACAGACTCTTGTGTGAAATGCAAATGTATTATCACCTCAAACTGTGGGATTTGGGGCCATCCTGTCTAGGATTCAGGCAAATCCAATTGTGTAGATATTATATTACAATTGCCACAACTATACTTTATCTGCATCCAGGGATTCCCAATTTGTATGTAAAAATACCCATTGTCTCTTCTTATTTACTTCTACTCAGAAAGCTGGTTTTTCCCGTTGCCCTTGGTAGGTTAACAAAAACATTGCCATCTGTTCTTAGCTCCTGAGTTATAACTTCAATTAATGCTGACCACAAAAATGGTGTCTTGCGATCTCATTTCCAAAATGGAGTCTTGCGGCCATTCGCAAGATGGTGTCGCTGCGATTAAATTTTAAACTGAACTTGTCTCACTCAATTATTCAGATTCGACAATATACACATACACAGTACATTATGCTTTTTGTTAACATCCGCAAAATATCGCTTAGATAATTTTATTGATAAGGGCCCCACTAAGTTTGTTGCCCAGGAGCCCCCACAGACCTTGATCCGGCCCTGCCCATACATTACCAGATTTTCATTCCAACCAGCCAGATTGGACAGATATCTGCCAGATAACTGTATAGTGTATGGTCAATCACTGTTTACTAGTAACAGCAGAAATGTAATTGAACAATACAATTAGTGCACTTTTGTCTAATCAACCTTATATTAACTGACTTTATTTTCACTGTATATTCCTGCACTTTTTTATCCAATCACTGTGGAACTGTATACTGTATAAATAGTATGAATAGACAAAGTTTGTGTTAGCAGTCTGGTTACCTTGAAACACGCAGAGGCTATTGTGTTATTAAATTTTATACATATATATATATATATATATATATATATATACCTGTATATATATTTTTAATAATAATAACCTTGTCTTTGCTCAGATGCGTTTCTGCTATACCGCACTTTATATCACTGTGAATATGATACCCCAATTGTCTTTTGCTGGTACAGTACCTAGCCTATGCCAGTCTTAGCCAACATTGATTGTAAGTTTTATTGTTATATATATCTTGTCCACCCTACAGCATTATAGATAAATCTGGAGACTATTGGTGTCCTGTATTTTTTCCCCATATAACCAGTGTGACTGATATCTGAATCCTGATACTAAATTATTTATTCCAGCTTTGATCTGTGGAAATGCAGCCATCCCTATAACCAGCCATTATGAATATTGGAATTGTATGCAAATATGTGTGTACGGTGACCAATGGAAAAAGCACCTATTAATGATCAATTATGTGTATAAAGCACTTCCCAGCAGTATGGGTGTCAGCTTAATCAGAAAAAGTGCAACAGTGGTGGTCTGTTGCTAGTGGAAACATATGATGATTAGAACTGCTTTTGAGTGCCCATCGTGCTTGTATACCTTATGTTTATATAGGGCAGCACAGATGGTGTAATGGCTAGCATTACTGCCTCACAGCACTGAGGTCATGGGTTCGATTCCTACCATGGCCCTATCTGTGTGGAGTTTGTATATTCTCCCTGTGCTTGCGTGGGTTTCCTCCGGGTGCTCCGGTTTCCTCCTATACTCCAAAAATATACTGGTAGGTTAATTGGCTCCCCACACAAATTAACCCTAGTGTGTATGTGTGTGTGTGAGCATGTGATAGGGATATAGATTGTAAGCCCCACTAAGGCAGGGACTGATGTGAATGGCCAAATATTCTCTGCAAAGCGCTGCGGAAAATGTGTGCGCTATATAAATAACTGCCAATAAATAAAAATCAATAAAATATATATGAAAGAAAGGAATACTCAATTCCAATTTTAAAGTGCAATATGTGCGTATTAGCAATAATGTGATAAACCCTAGAGATCTTTGGTATCTAAAAATAATTATACAAATAAATGTGTTTATACCATAAAATGCATCATGCAGAAAAAGTAAATACTAGAATTTCATATCACTTTTAAAGTGCAATATGTGCATATATACAATAATGTGATACAACAGTATACCCCCAGAAGTCTTTGGTATCCTAACTATCTAAAAATAATGATACAAATAAATATGTTTATGCAGTACCATAAAGTGCAACATGTATAAAAAGTACATACTAGAATTTAATAACACTTCAAATTTTGTGCTATTAATATATATATATAATATATATATATATATATATATATATATATATATATATATATAACAGGTTGAGTCTCCCATATCCAAAATGCTTGGAACCAGGGGTATTTTGGATAGTGGAATATTCCGTATTCTGGAATATTTGCATATCGTAATGATATATCTCGGGAATGGGGCCCAAATATACACACAGAATGCATTTATGTGTTATATACCCCTTATACATACAGCCTGCAGGTAATTTTATACAATATTTTCAATAATTTTGTGGCTCAAGCAAAGTTTGTGTACAGAAATGATATTAATTTATGTTTCATATACACCTTATACACACAGCCTGAAGGTAATTTTATACAATATTATTAATAATTTGTGCCTTAGACAAAGTTTGTGAACATTGAACCATCAAAAATGAAAGGTTTCATTATCTCAGTCATGCCAAAATAATTCCGTATTTTGGAATATTTGGATATGGGAGACTCAACCTGTGTGTATATATATATATATATATATATATATATATATATATATATATATATTTAAAAAGGTAGATAAAACAATTTCCTTTGGCTAAAAAGTGATTTTTTTTTTTAAGACAAAACCTAAACATATGGTATTGTGTTAACATAGAATCAACCTATACATATAGTGGACATTTTCTTAAAAGAAAATACATTAATCGTCACATGCAGTAATAAAAGATGGCTAATCTGGTAAAACAATGGTAAGTTCATGAAAGGTAGAGTGAGAGGAGCTCCCAACACAACGCATCCGCAGAGAGGATTATTTGCAAAGTGATTGACGGTCAGGGTCTGTATATGGGCAGTAGTTCCGTTACCCATCCTGCGCAACCATAGGATTACTCAGAAGTCAGATGATCAACCGATGTGCATCCTTGTATGAAAGCAGTGGATTTGCAAAGCTGCCAGTGAGCATCTTAATACAAATCCCGACAGCTGCAACATTTGCATATTTTCGCACAGTCGCTCCATACACAGACACAGTCGTTATGGCCTTATAGTTCCAAGGGAGGTGATTCCTATATAATATTGTATTTACTTGATAATGCGATTGCACCCAAATGTATTTCCTGTTTAGGATAACATATGAGTGTTTTTTTGCGATGGCATTTGCATCCATCTCTGAATAAGGCCCTTTGTTCCTAGTGCTTGGAGGAAAGTTCTCCTCCACCCCCCACCCATTTACTTATCAGCTTATAGCGAAGTGTATGAGAGGTCAGAGATGCACAGGCAGTGCCCGGCCCAGACTACAAAGCGTCAGGACCCTCATCCTATATCAGAGCCCCCCTCCAATACCTGGTGAATGTTTCAGTTGCCTCCAGGAGTTATGCCACTGCCCCAAACACTCATTTTTCATGGTTCGTACTTGGGGATTATATCTGTGGATGCTCCCTATGAGGGTGATTTTTGTTAGCGCTTATTTATCATTGGTGCCAGTAAGAGCCCCAAAAAAGGATCATTCCTTTTGCAGAGATGAGGAACGATTTTTCAGGGTTATTTATCAATTTATTGTCTGGTTGTGTTTTTTTATATAAGACATGTAGTTGTTGCTACTGTATTAGAGACTTATTTTAAGATTCATTAGTGCCTAAAAGCGAGAGTATAATTTGCAAACCAAACAAATGATTGAGAGCATGGACATCAGTGTATGCATGATCAGGGCCGCCATCAAGGGGGGACTGCCGGGCCTGTAGTCCTGGGCCCGGAGAGAGAGGGGGCCCGAATGTCAGCGGTTGGGATCAATCATTCATTTACTGACAGCCAGGGAGGAGAAACAATGCGCAGGCAGCAGTCCATATGTTGCCAGCCGCAAGCCAATCACAGCTCGCGGACCAGCAGCCAATCAGGAGCTGCTGTTTCTTAGAACATACACAATCATATGTTAGTGTCACACTCTCATTGAAAATCTTCTCATATTGTATTAGACTAGTCATTTAATTGGTAATTTTAATCCACAATTCCTAAAATGTTTATATGTGGTGCATGTACTGTATATCATATTTGTTGCAATAGTTTGCTGTGCCATATAAAGTGTTATTTAAAGACATAGTAAGGTAAAGAAATAAAAGGAAAACCCCCACTGTCGAGGAGTTCATGTTAAATAAAATGATTTACACTGTGTCAATTACAGTATTGCAAATAGGGACAACCTGCCTCTCTGCTGTAGCGTAGGAAAGAAGAAGGAACAGGTACAACGTAACATTGAGAAATTCCACACTACAGATTCTAACCACACTTGGGTATTACCCAAGTAGAAAGTTTCTGATCTCTCTACGCAATTAAAATTAAGTCCCAGTTGTCATTATCCAAATACTGAAATAACCTGTAATATGCAGCATGGATAAGCTGAATCCACAGGCTAAAAGAAACCAATAAGAATCATAAGGACCAATCTTATTACATTAATTTTAATATGAGAAAGACACTCACAATGCTTAAATTATATACCAAAATGAGTGATAAGAATGACATATGGAGATAATGTTAGCCAAATAATTTTATTATAAATAAAAAGGAAAAAATTAACAGAACAGTCTCAATTACATGAATCTAATTATCGGGAGATGCAAGTCGACGGAGCAATTATGTCAGATAGGCTCCCAAGAATTGTACAAAGTTCCGCTTGTGGGATATGGTATTTATCCCTATCTGGGTGTCAGGCTCCCCCTAACCCTTGGTTTTCTGTGTCATATCAAATTAGCAAAGATCCTGCTTGTCAACACAACATTCTTTTGGTGATGGTGTGGTGGGGGGAAGGGGGTGACACTCCCCAGGTCAACCTCATGTTGCTAAGAAGGGCAAGTCCTGTATGTATAGGACCCCATCATTTTACCATTATCTATCTGTTGGATCATTTACTGGCAGTCCTAATGGGCTATACATAAATCTGCCCACCTGACTGCCCCATCCAATGCTCCCTCGCTCTGCCCCTACTTACTTCCCCTCCCCCCCCCACCGCTGCAGGTGCATGTGCATAAAAAGATTTAAAAAATAAAAAAACCAGTTGCTGACAACAACAATGAGAAGACTGGACTACCGGACCACGTTTTATCTCATCGCTGCGTAACACAGGTAAGGGAACATGATTTGCTACTTCGTTAATTCTATAGATAGCATTGAACTGATGTGATCTATAGTGAAAAGTAGCAATTTTATAATCAGGGTCGGACTGGCCCACAGGGGTACAGGGGAAACCCCCGGTGGGCCTCACTGCCTGAGGGCCCACCTCCTCCTCTAGGGATCAGGTTCCAGACTGTGCACTTGAATTATACTGCACAGGACTATTGTGTATTTTTAATGCACTACTGTTATTAATCTGGTACATTATCATACATTCTCTAGCAGTATTTACTATATATATATATGTATATATTTAAAGAGGTCCAGACCCACTCTGGAGGCTGGCTACACCCATAAGTATGGGCCCCTATCACTGCATTCTCCTGGTGGGCCCTTCATGCTCCAGTCCGACACTGTTTATAATGCACATCTTCATGAATAGACCTCAACAGTATGTACAATAATCTATGTCAAAACTTCTCCTTATAGGGTAATATAAAGTCTACAACTTCAGACATAACTTCTGTGTTACTACTTTTATTGCTCTTAGGATACAGTGAATAATAACACTACGAACAACAAATTATTTCCATTCACATGAAAATCAGTAGTCATGTATACATTTAATGACAACAATAGATGTCTATGGACTGTTGGAATCTTCTTACATTATAATTGGAGAACCGAAAAGACTCAGGCATGCAGTCTGTGTTGATTTAAAATATAAACACATATAAGTCTTAGAAATGATTCCACATATTTTTACTCCTACAAAGAAACATTAGTTACATTTTTAAACAATTATGAAATTGAGAAAGTTTGATTAAATATACTCATTTGTTACTATAGTCATCAGTGACATCAGAAAGGCATAAAATAAATGTTAGCAGTACGTTAGACATAAATTAACCAATTTTTTCTTTGCACAACTTATTTATATTAAAGCGCTCATGATAAATAACATCACATGGATTTAGGAGATACTGGGCCAAATGTAAAAGGGTGAGAGTTAAGAAAATGTGAGAGTTTAGCAGTAATCTCTCACATTGGTCGAGTTTAATCTTCAAAATGGGAAAACATCTGGATGAGAGTTTAAATCGTGAGAGTTTTTTTAGTCTAAAAACATTAGGGGTGAGCGGGTTCGGATTTCTGAAATCCGAACCCCCCCGAGCCCCCCCGATCCGAGTCCGATCCGAGTCAGGCTCGACTTTTCCCGCCTGACTCGGATTCTGAAATCGAGGCAAAACGTCATCTTCCCGCCTTCCGAGTCTCGCGGGTTTTGGATCCTATATAAGGTACCCACGTCGGCGCCATTTTCTCACTCGGCTGTGGACAGTGAAGAGGGAGGGTGGGAGTTAGGGCTGTGTAGTGTAGTGTAGTGTAGTGCTGCTGTTGTCCACTACTTCAAAGTCCATAGGGGCTGGCTGTGTTGTGCTGTGCTGCTGTTGTTAATAGGGGCTGTGTCCACTACTTCAAAGTCCATAGGGGCTGGCTGGACTGTGTTGTGCAGTCAGTTCTCCATAGGGGCTGTGTCCACTCCAAAGTCCTGTGCAGTGTCCCAGTCCTAAAGAGGTGCTGTAGTGTTGTACAGGGGGTGCTCTGTCCATCAGGGGTGCTCCCCCCAAGTGCTAAAAATATAATATATTTTCTGTGTTTGTGAATTGTGTGCGCAGTAGCCGCACGTGCATCAACAAAGTAGTGCCAAGCGTGCGCCTGTGTCATAAGTAAAGGGCCGGCTGGCTTGACCGTTAAAGGGTGCTGTAACCCCCGAAAGTACACTCCAGTCCAAACCAAAAAAAATTATTTTCTGTGTTTGTGAATTGTGTGCGCAGTAGCCGCACGTGCATCAACAAAGTAGTGCCAAGCGTGCGCCTGTGTCATAAGTAAAGGGCCGGCTGGCTTGACCGTTAAGGGTGCTGTAACCCCCGAAAGTACACTCCAGTCCAAACCAAAAAAAAAATTATTTTCTGTGTTTGTGAATTGTGTGCGCAGTAGCCGCACGTGCATCAACAAAGTAGTGCCAAGCGTGCGCCTGTGTCATAAGTAAAGGGCCGGCTGGCTTGACCGTTAAGGGTGCTGTAACCCCCGAAAGTACACTCCAGTCCAAACCAAAAAAAAAATTATTTTCTGTGTTTGTGAATTGTGTGCGCAGTAGCCGCACGTGCATCAACACAGTAGTGCCAAGCGTGCGCCTGTGTCATAAGTAAAGGGCCGGCTGGCTTGACCGTTAAGGGTGCTGTAACCCCCGAAAGTACACTCCAGTCCAAACCAAAAAAAAAATTATTTTCTGTGTTTGTGAATTGTGTGCGCAGTAGCCGCACGTGCATCAACAAAGTAGTGCCAAGCGTGCGCCTGTGTCATAAGTAAAGGGCCGGCTGGCTTGACCGTTAAAGGGTGTTGTAACCCCCGAAAGTACACTCCAGTCCAAACCAAAAAAAAATTATTTTCTGTGTTTGTGAATTGTGTGCGCAGTAGCCGCACGTGCATCAACAAAGTAGTGCCAAGCGTGCGCCTGTGTCATAAGTAAAGGGCCGGCTGGCTTGACCGTTAAGGGTGCTGTAACCCCCGAAAGTACACTCCAGTCCAAACCAAAAAAAAAATTATTTTCTGTGTTTGTGAATTGTGTGTGCAGTAGCCGCACGTGCATCAACAAAGTAGTGCCAAGCGTGCGCCTGTGTCATAAGTAAAGGGCCGGCTGGCTTGACCGTTAAGGGTGCTGTAACCCCCGAAAGTACACTCCAGTCCAAACCAAAAAAAAATTATTTTCTGTGTTTGTGAATTGTGTGCGCAGTAGCCGCACGTGCATCAACAAAGTAGTGCCAAGCGTGCGCCTGTGTCATAAGTAAAGGGCCGGCTGGCTTGACCGTTAAGGGTGCTGTAACCCCCGAAAGTACACTCCAGTCCAAACCAAAAAAAAAATTATTTTCTGTGTTTGTGAATTGTGTGCGCAGTAGCCGCACGTGCATCAACAAAGTAGTGCCAAGCGTGCACCTGTGTCATAAGTAAAGGGCCGGCTGGCTTGACCGTTAAGGGTGCTGTAACCCCCGAAAGTACACTCCAGTCCAAACCAAAAAAAAAATTATTTTCTGTGTTTGTGAATTGTGTGCGCAGTAGCCGCACGTGCATCAACAAAGTAGTGCCAAGCGTGCGCCTGTGTCATAAGTAAAGGGCCGGCTGGCTTGACCGTTAAAGGGTGCTGTAACCCCCAAAGTACACTCCAGTCCAAACCAAAAAAAAAATTATTTTCTGTGTTTGTGAATTGTGTGCGCAGTAGCCGCACGTGCATCAACAAAGTAGTGCCAAGCGTGCGCCTGTGTCATAAGTAAAGGGCCGGCTGGCTTGACCGTTAAAGGGTGCTGTAACCCCCGAAAGTACACTCCAGTCCAAACCAAAAAAAAATTATTTTCTGTGTTTGTGAATTGTGTGCGCAGTAGCCGCACGTGCATCAACAAAGTAGTGCCAAGCGTGCGCCTGTGTCATAAGTAAAGGGCCGGCTGGCTTGACCGTTAAAGGGTGCTGTAACCCCCGAAAGTACACTCCAGTCCAAACCAAAAAAAAATTATTTTCTGTGTTTGTGAATTGTGTGCGCAGTAGCCGCACGTGCATCAACAAAGTAGTGCCAAGCGTGCGCCTGTGTCATAAGTAAAGGGCCGGCTGGCTTGACCGTTAAAGGGTGCTGTAACCCACAAAGTACACTCCAGTCCAAACCCAAAAAAAAATTATTTTCTGTGTTTAGCCGCACGTATATATCAAATCGATATAACATAAATGGAGGACCAAACTTTCTCCGATAAAAATAAAATAGAGAAAGATCAAGAACCACTTCCTCCTAGTGCTGAAGCTGCTGCCACTAGTCATGACATAGACGATAACATGCCATCAACGTCGTCTGCCAAGGCCGATGCCCAATGTCATAGTAGAGGGCACATACAATCCCAAATGGCAAAGTTCAGGAAAATGACCTTGAAAAAGACATTTAAATCAGCTGAAGAGAAACGTAAACTTGCCAATATGCCATTTACGACACGGAGTGGCAAGGAACGGCTAAGGTCGATCCCTAGTATGTTCATGACTAGTGGTTCAGCTTCACATGACGATGGAAGCCCTCCTCCCACTAAAAAAATCAAAAGAGTTAAGCTGGCAAAAGCACAGCGAAGAACTGTGCTTTCTAAGAAGATATCACAAATCCCCAAGGAGAGTCCAAGTGTGGTGGTGGTTGCGATGCCTGACCTTCCCAGCACTGGACGGGAAGAGGTGGCTCTTTCCACCATTTGCACGCCCCCTGCAAGTGCTGAAAGGAGCACCCACAGTCCACTTGCTGATATGCAAATTGAAGATGTCACTGTTGAAGTACAACAGGATGAGGATACTGGTGTAGCTGGCGCTGAGGAGGAAGTTGGCGAGGAGGATTCTGATGGTGATGTGGTTTGTTTAAATCAGGCTCCGGGGGAGACAGTTGTTGTCCGTGGGATGAAAAAGCCCATCACGGTCATGCCTGGGCAGAAGACCAAACATTCCACCTCTTTGGTCTGGCAATATTTCTATCCAAATCCGGACAACAACTGTCTTGCCATATGTACCATATGTAAAGGTGAAATATGTAGGGGTAGGGACGTCAACCACCTAGGAACATCCTCCCTTATACGGCACCTGCAGCGCGTTCATAAAAAGTTACTGTCAAGTTCAGAAACTTTGGCTAAGACCGTAAGCAGTCCAGGGACACCTAAATCCCGTTGTCCTGTTGTATCCAAGCGCCTGCAAACCACACCGTCAACTCCCTCCTCGTCAATTTCCTCCTTAGTTAGGATCGGAAGTAGTCCTGCAGGCCATGTCACTGGCATGACTGACTCTCCTATCCGGGATTCCTCCGGAGGATCCTGCATTGCTACGCCTACTGCTGCCGCTGCTGCTGTTGCTGCTGCTGGGAGTCGTTCATCATCCCAGAGAGGAAGTAGGAACACCACTACTTTTACTAAACAATTGACCCTCCAACAGTCCTTAGCGAGGAGGATGAAGTACGACAGCAGTCATCCTGAAGCAAAACGTATAACTGAGGCCTTGACTGCTATGTTGGTGTTAGACGTGCGTCCGGTATCCGCCATTAGTGCAGTGGGATTTAGACAATTGATGGAGGTAGTGTGTCCCCGGTTCCAAATCCCGTCTAGATTCCACTTCACTAGGCAGGCGATACCGAGACTGTACAGAAACGTCAGAAAAAGTGTCCTCAGTGTCCTGAAAAATGCCGTTGTACACAATGTCCACTTAACCACGGACATGTGGACAAGTGGAACAGGGCAGACTAAGGACTATATGACTGTGACAGCCCACTGGGTAGATGTATCACCTTACGCAGCAACAGCAGCAGCGTCACCAGTAGCAGCATCTCAGAAATGCCAGCTCGTTACAAGGCAGGCTACGCTGTGTATCACCGGTTTCAGTAAGAGGCACACCGCCGACAACCTCTTAGAGAAACTGAGGGAAATCATCGCCCAGTGGCTTACCCCACTTAGACTCTCCTGGGGATTTGTGATATCTGACAACGCCACCAATATTGTGCGGGCATTACATCTGGGCAAATTCCAGCACGTCCCATGTTTTGCTCACACAATAAACTTGGTGGTGCAGAATTTTCTGAAAAGCGACAGGGGCGTGCAGGAGACGCTTTGGGTGGCCCGAAAAATTTCTGGCCACTTTCGCCATTCAGCGACTGCGTGCCGAAGACTGGAGCGCCAGCAAACACTCTTGAACCTGCCCCGCCATCACCTGAAGCAAGAGGTTGTGACGCGGTGGAACTCAACCCTCTATATGCTTCAGAGGATGGAGGAGCAGCAAAAGGCCATACAAGCCTATACATCCACCTATGACATAGGCAAAGGAGGGGGTATGCACCTGACTCAAGCGCAGTGGAGAATGATTTCCGTGTTGTGCAAGGTTCTCCAGCCCTTCGAACTTGCCACACGTGAAGTCAGTTCAGACACTGCCAGCTTGAGTCAGGTCATTCCCCTCATCAGGCTTTTGCAGAAGCAGCTGGAGAAAGTGAAGGAGGAGCTAAGACGGAGCGATTCCGCTGGGCATGTGGGACTTGTGGATGAAGCCCTTCATTCGCTTTGCCAGGATTCCAGGGTGGTCAATCTGTTGAAATCAGACCACTACGTTTTGGCCACCGTGCTCGATCCTAGGTTTAAAGCCTATGTGGTGTCTCTCTTTCCGGCCGACACAAGCCTGCAGAGGTGCAAAGACCTGCTGGTGAACACACTGTCAGCTGAAGCGGAACGTGACACGTCAACGGCTCCTTCTTCATTTTCTCCTGCAACTGGGGCTGCCAGGAAAAAACTTAGGTATCCTAAGCAACCCGCTGGCGGTGATGCAGGGCAGGCAGGACCAAGTTTGGACATCTGGTCCGGACTGAAGGACCTGGCAACAATTTCTGACATGTCTACTGTCACTGCATATGATACTGTCACCATTGACAGAATGGTGGAGGATTACATCGGTGACAGCATCCAAGTAGGCATGGCAGACAGTCCATACCTGTACTGGCAGGAAAAAGAGGCAATTTGGAGGCCCCTGTACAAACTGGCTCTATTTTACCTGAGTTGCCCCCCCTCCAGTGTGTACTCCGAAAGAGTGTTTAGTGCAGCCGGGAACCTTGTCAGCGAAAGGCGTAGGAGGTTGCTTCCACAGAATGTGGAGAAGATGATGTTCATCAAAATGAATTATCAGCTCTTCCAGGGAGACCAGCCTCCAGAAGGTACAGAGGGACCTGTGGTGGTGGATTCAAGTGGGGACGAGTTAATACTTTGTGAGGATGAGGATGTACACACTGAAGAGGGTGAGGAATCGGTGGATGAGGAGGATGAGGATGACATCTTGCCTCCATAGAGCCAGTTTGTGCAGGGACACATTAATTGCCAGCTTGTTTTGTGGGGGCCCAAACGAACCAATCATTTCAGCCACAGTTGTGTGGCAGACCCTGGCGCTGAAATGATTGGTTTGTTAAAGTGTGCATGTCCTGTTTATACAACATAAGGGTGGGTGGGAGGGCCCAAGGACAATTCCATCTTGCACCTCTTTTTTTTCTTTGCATTATGTACAGTTTGGGGCCTAGTTTTTCAAACTGCCATCCTGTCTGCCACTGCAGTTTCACGCCTAGATGGGTCACGTGTTTGTGCCGCCCACTCGTGTCGCTTAGCATAGTCATCCAGCTACCTCGGTGCAACGTTTTGGACATAAAAACACTATTGTGAGGTGTGAGGTGTTCAGAATAGATTGGAAATGAGTGGAAATTAAGGTTATTGAGGTTAATAATAGCATAGGAGCAGAAAAACCTACAAATTCTGTGATTTTAGCTGTTTTTATGCTTTTTTAAAAAAAAATACAGATCCAAAACACAAAACCCAGAACCCAAAACACGGAAGGGTGGTTTTGGCAAAACCAATCCAGATCCAAAACACGAAGAAAGATCCAGATCCAAAACCAAAACACAAAACACGAAAAGTGGCCGGTGCACACCCCTAAAAAACATGCGAGTTTAAATGTTCTCGGACTCTATTACATTGGTCGAGTTTAAAAAGTGTGAGAGGTTACTGCTAAACTCTCACATTTTCTATACTCTCACCCTGTAACATTTGGCCACTTACCAGATACCCAGGAAGTATAGCTAACATTTACGTACAGAAATCACTTTACATAATCTTAATAAAATATGTAAATGTTTATTTCATAAGATAAGTATTTGATTAATATTGCAGATCGTTTAAAAAGTATTAAATGACCAAAGTATAAATTCTCTTGTGTGGCACCCAGCTTTCTGTCACAGGCCATATGGAATTACTGTAGATGGTAAGTGTTGGCACAGGTTTGGCATTTGCCCTGGGCAATAGGAAAAGACAGGCATAATTTCTTGTGATGTATGGATTAAGGGCCTGATTCAGCAACGAACACAGCTGCTTATATGCACTCAGTCAGTCGATTAATTCGCACTGCACATGTGTATGTATCGCAGTGCATGTGCGCGAGTCAGACGCTGTGATCGGAACTGCGATCGCAGAGGCTATGCAGACCCATGGCAGAGTGATTGACAGGAAGTGCTGTTTGTGGGTGGTGACGTGGGTGTGGTCAGGCGAACTCAGGCGTGCCAGAATATTTCAACGCCATTGCATTGGCGTGCATGAATTAGCCACTGCGATATCAGACCCCACCTGAGGACTCATAGTGTGTGCTGAAATAAACAATTCCAGAGTAAGGTCTGACCTGCATTAACTGTGCATATGGGTCCAATGTTACTCGATGTTACTGATTGTTTCTCATTGTTGGCCAAGCATATGGATGTGAGTAAGGGGAAGTGGGCATCCTTATGTCAGACTGCGATCGCAATGCAAATGCAAACATTTACATGTCACCGTTGTCCATAGTTAATCAGACCCTAAGCTTCAAATTCATGTTATGAGTCATTTAAGACTTTAAAGAGTATTTGTACTAAACAAATTAAAATGTTTTATTTATTGAAAATTGTGCTTCTAAAGTGATAGGAGGTTGGACTATTTATCTGGTATATACACTTTTGCACAGTGCGCCTTTTTACAATTTAGCACCAAAACACATACCAAATCACAACTCTAGTTTTTGGACGTGTCTCCAAAGAGTGGAGAGTATGCAACTTGATTTATGCTGTGTGTACCAGCAAATGCGTGAGGATGACAGAGTCATGTACCTGTAGGTATGAAGGGTTGTCAGTGCTATACAATATTTATGTACCTTTAGGTACAGTATGAAGGGCTGTCAGTATTACTCAGTATTCATGTACCTATAGGTATGGAGGACTATCAGTTTTAAACAGTATTCATGTACCTGTAGGTATGGAGGACTATCAGTGTTACACAGTATTTATGTACCTGCAGGTATGGAGGACTATAAGTGTTACACATTATTCCTGAGCCTGTAGTTAGTGATGATTCTCATTGTTACACAGTATGGATGTACCTGTACTAATGGAGGACTGTCAGTGTTACACAGTATTCATGTACCTGTACGTATGGAGGACTGTCAGTGTTACACAGTATTCATGTACCTGTACGTATGGAGGACTGTCAGTGTTACACAGTATTCATGTACATGTACGTATGGAGGACTGACCATGTTACACAATATTCATGTACCTGTATGTATGAAGGACTGTCAGTGGTATACAGTAGGGGTGAGCGGGTTCGGATTTCTGAAATCCGAACCCCCCCGAGCCCCCCCCGATCCGAGTCCGATCCGAGTCAGGCTCGACTTTTCCCGCCTGACTCGGATTCTGAAATCGAGGCAAAACGTCATCTTCCCGCCTTCCGAGTCTCGCGGGTTTTGGATCCTATATAAGGTACCCACGTCGGCGCCATTTTCTCACTCGGCTGTGGACAGTGAAGAGGGAGGGTGGGAGTTAGGGCTGTGTAGTGTAGTGTAGTGTAGTGCTGCTGTTGTCCACTACTTCAAAGTCCATAGGGGCTGGCTGTGTTGTGCTGTGCTGCTGTTGTTAATAGGGGCTGTGTCCACTACTTCAAAGTCCATAGGGGCTGGCTGGACTGTGTTGTGCAGTCAGTTCTCCATAGGGGCTGTGTCCACTCCAAAGTCCTGTGCAGTGTCCCAGTCCTAAAGAGGTGCTGTAGTGTTGTCCAGGGGGTGCTCTGTCCATCAGGGGTGCTCCCCCCAAGTGCTAAAAATATAATATATTTTCTGTGTTTGTGAATTGTGTGCGCAGTAGCCGCACGTGCATCAACAAAGTAGTGCCAAGCGTGCGCCTGTGTCATAAGTAAAGGGCCGGCTGGCTTGACCGTTAAAGGGTGCTGTAACCCCCGAAAGTACACTCCAGTCCAAACCAAAAAAAAATTATTTTCTGTGTTTGTGAATTGTGTGCGCAGTAGCCGCACGTGCATCAACAAAGTAGTGCCAAGCGTGCGCCTGTGTCATAAGTAAAGGGCCGGCTGGCTAGACCGTTAAGGGTGCTGTAACCCCCGAAAGTACACTCCAGTCCAAACCAAAAAAAAAATTATTTTCTGTGTTTGTGAATTGTGTGCGCAGTAGCCGCACGTGCATCAACAAAGTAGTGCCAAGCGTGCGCCTGTGTCATAAGTAAAGGGCCGGCTGGCTTGACCGTTAAGGGTGCTGTAACCCCCGAAAGTACACTCCAGTCCAAACCAAAAAAAAAATTATTTTCTGTGTTTGTGAATTGTGTGCGCAGTAGCCGCACGTGCATCAACACAGTAGTGCCAAGCGTGCGCCTGTGTCATAAGTAAAGGGCCGGCTGGCTTGACCGTTAAGGGTGCTGTAACCCCCGAAAGTACACTCCAGTCCAAACCAAAAAAAAAATTATTTTCTGTGTTTGTGAATTGTGTGCGCAGTAGCCGCACGTGCATCAACAAAGTAGTGCCAAACGTGCGCCTGTGTCATAAGTAAAGGGCCGGCTGGCTTGACCGTTAAAGGGTGCTGTAACCCCCGAAAGTACACTCCAGTCCAAACCAAAAAAAAATTATTTTCTGTGTTTGTGAATTGTGTGCGCAGTAGCCGCACGTGCATCAACAAAGTAGTGCCAAGCGTGCGCCTGTGTCATAAGTAAAGGGCCGGCTGGCTTGACCGTTAAGGGTGCTGTAACCCCCGAAAGTACACTCCAGTCCAAACCAAAAAAAAATTATTTTCTGTGTTTGTGAATTGTGTGCGCAGTAGCCGCACGTGCATCAACAAAGTAGTGCCAAGCGTGCGCCTGTGTCATAAGTAAAGGGCCGGCTGGCTTGACCGTTAAGGGTGCTGTAACCCCCGAAAGTACACTCCAGTCCAAACCAAAAAAAAAATTATTTTCTGTGTTTGTGAATTGTGTGCGCAGTAGCCGCACGTGCATCAACAAAGTAGTGCCAAGCGTGCACCTGTGTCATAAGTAAAGGGCCGGCTGGCTTGACCGTTAAGGGTGCTGTAACCCCCGAAAGTACACTCCAGTCCAAACCAAAAAAAAAATTATTTTCTGTGTTTGTGAATTGTGTGCGCAGTAGCCGCACGTGCATCAACAAAGTAGTGCCAAGCGTGCGCCTGTGTCATAAGTAAAGGGCCGGCTGGCTTGACCGTTAAAGGGTGCTGTAACCCCCAAAGTACACTCCAGTCCAAACCAAAAAAAAAATTATTTTCTGTGTTTGTGAATTGTGTGCGCAGTAGCCGCACGTGCATCAACAAAGTAGTGCCAAGCGTGCGCCTGTGTCATAAGTAAAGGGCCGGCTGGCTTGACCGTTAAAGGGTGCTGTAACCCCCGAAAGTACACTCCAGTCCAAACCAAAAAAAAATTATTTTCTGTGTTTGTGAATTGTGTGCGCAGTAGCCGCACGTGCATCAACAAAGTAGTGCCAAGCGTGCGCCTGTGTCATAAGTAAAGGGCCGGCTGGCTTGACCGTTAAAGGGTGCTGTAACCCCCGAAAGTACACTCCAGTCCAAACCAAAAAAAAATTATTTTCTGTGTTTGTGAATTGTGTGCGCAGTAGCCGCACGTGCATCAACAAAGTAGTGCCAAGCGTGCGCCTGTGTCATAAGTAAAGGGCCGGCTGGCTTGACCGTTAAAGGGTGCTGTAACCCACAAAGTACACTCCAGTCCAAACCCAAAAAAAAATTATTTTCTGTGTTTAGCCGCACGTATATATCAAATCGATATAACATAAATGGAGGACCAAACTTTCTCCGATAAAAATAAAATAGAGAAAGATCAAGAACCACTTCCTCCTAGTGCTGAAGCTGCTGCCACTAGTCATGACATAGACGATAACATGCCATCAACGTCGTCTGCCAAGGCCGATGCCCAATGTCATAGTAGAGGGCACATACAATCCCAAATGGCAAAGTTCAGGAAAATGACCTTGAAAAAGACATTTAAATCAGCTGAAGAGAAACGTAAACTTGCCAATATGCCATTTACGACACGGAGTGGCAAGGAACGGCTAAGGTCGATCCCTAGTATGTTCATGACTAGTGGTTCAGCTTCACATGACGATGGAAGCCCTCCTCCCACTAAAAAAATCAAAAGAGTTAAGCTGGCAAAAGCACAGCGAAGAACTGTGCTTTCTAAGAAGATATCACAAATCCCCAAGGAGAGTCCAAGTGTGGTGGTGGTTGCGATGCCTGACCTTCCCAGCACTGGACGGGAAGAGGTGGCTCTTTCCACCATTTGCACGTCCCCTGCAAGTGCTGAAAGGAGCACCCACAGTCCACTTGCTGATATGCAAATTGAAGATGTCACTGTTGAAGTACAACAGGATGAGGATACTGGTGTAGCTGGCGCTGAGGAGGAAGTTGGCGAGGAGGATTCTGATGGTGATGTGGTTTGTTTAAATCAGGCTCCGGGGGAGACAGTTGTTGTCCGTGGGATGAAAAAGCCCATCACGGTCATGCCTGGGCAGAAGACCAAACATTCCACCTCTTTGGTCTGGCAATATTTCTATCCAAATCCGGACAACAACTGTCTTGCCATATGTACCATATGTAAAGGTGAAATAAGTAGGGGTAGGGACGTCAACCACCTAGGAACATCCTCCCTTATACGGCACCTGCAGCGCGTTCATAAAAAGTTACTGTCAAGTTCAGAAACTTTGGCTAAGACCGTAAGCAGTCCAGGGACACCTAAATCCCGTTGTCCTGTTGTATCCAAGCGCCTGCAAACCACACCGTCAACTCCCTCCTCGTCAATTTCCTCCTTAGTTAGGATCGGAAGTAGTCCTGCAGGCCATGTCACTGGCATGACTGACTCTCCTATCCGGGATTCCTCCGGAGGATCCTGCATTGCTACGCCTACTGCTGCCGCTGCTGCTGTTGCTGCTGCTGGGAGTCGTTCATCATCCCAGAGAGGAAGTAGGAACACCACTACTTTTACTAAACAATTGACCCTCCAACAGTCCTTAGCGAGGAGGATGAAGTACGACAGCAGTCATCCTGAAGCAAAACGTATAACTGAGGCCTTGACTGCTATGTTGGTGTTAGACGTGCGTCCGGTATCCGCCATTAGTGCAGTGGGATTTAGACAATTGATGGAGGTAGTGTGTCCCCGGTTCCAAATCCCGTCTAGATTCCACTTCACTAGGCAGGCGATACCGAGACTGTACAGAAACGTCAGAAAAAGTGTCCTCAGTGTCCTGAAAAATGCCGTTGTACACAATGTCCACTTAACCACGGACATGTGGACAAGTGGAACAGGGCAGACTAAGGACTATATGACTGTGACAGCCCACTGGGTAGATGTATCACCTTACACAGCAACAGCAGCAGCGTCACCAGTAGCAGCATCTCAGAAATGCCAGCTCGTTACAAGGCAGGCTACGCTGTGTATCACCGGTTTCAGTAAGAGGCACACCGCCGACAACCTCTTAGAGAAACTGAGGGAAATCATCGCCCAGTGGCTTACCCCACTTAGACTCTCCTGGGGATTTGTGATATCTGACAACGCCACCAATATTGTGCGGGCATTACATCTGGGCAAATTCCAGCACGTCCCATGTTTTGCTCACACAATAAACTTGGTGGTGCAGAATTTTCTGAAAAGCGACAGGGGCGTGCAGGAGACGCTTTGGGTGGCCCGAAAAATTTCTGGCCACTTTCGCCATTCAGCGACTGCGTGCCGAAGACTGGAGCGCCAGCAAACACTCTTGAACCTGCCCCGCCATCACCTGAAGCAAGAGGTTGTGACGCGGTGGAACTCAACCCTCTATATGCTTCAGAGGATGGAGGAGCAGCAAAAGGCCATACAAGCCTATACATCCACCTATGACATAGGCAAAGGAGGGGGTATGCACCTGACTCAAGCGCAGTGGAGAATGATTTCCGTGTTGTGCAAGGTTCTCCAGCCCTTCGAACTTGCCACACGTGAAGTCAGTTCAGACACTGCCAGCTTGAGTCAGGTCATTCCCCTCATCAGGCTTTTGCAGAAGCAGCTGGAGAAAGTGAAGGAGGAGCTAAGACGGAGCGATTCCGCTCGGCATGTGGGACTTGTGGATGAAGCCCTTCATTCGCTTTGCCAGGATTCCAGGGTGGTCAATCTGTTGAAATCAGACCACTACGTTTTGGCCACCGTGCTCGATCCTAGGTTTAAAGCCTATGTGGTGTCTCTCTTTCCGGCCGACACAAGCCTGCAGAGGTGCAAAGACCTGCTGGTGAACACACTGTCAGCTGAAGCGGAACGTGACACGTCAACGGCTCCTTCTTCATTTTCTCCTGCAACTGGGGCTGCCAGGAAAAAACTTAGGTATCCTAAGCAACCCGCTGGCGGTGATGCAGGGCAGGCAGGACCAAGTTTGGACATCTGGTCCGGACTGAAGGACCTGGCAACAATTTCTGACATGTCTACTGTCACTGCATATGATACTGTCACCATTGACAGAATGGTGGAGGATTACATCGGTGACAGCATCCAAGTAGGCATGGCAGACAGTCCATACCTGTACTGGCAGGAAAAAGAGGCAATTTGGAGGCCCCTGTACAAACTGGCTCTATTTTACCTGAGTTGCCCCCCCTCCAGTGTGTACTCCGAAAGAGTGTTTAGTGCAGCCGGGAACCTTGTCAGCGAAAGGCGTAGGAGGTTGCTTCCACAGAATGTGGAGAAGATGATGTTCATCAAAATGAATTATCAGCTCTTCCAGGGAGACCAGCCTCCAGAAGGTACAGAGGGACCTGTGGTGGTGGATTCAAGTGGGGACGAGTTAATACTTTGTGAGGATGAGGATGTACACACTGAAGAGGGTGAGGAATCGGTGGATGAGGAGGATGAGGATGACATCTTGCCTCCATAGAGCCAGTTTGTGCAGGGACACATTAATTGCCAGCTTGTTTTGTGGGGGCCCAAACGAACCAATCATTTCAGCCACAGTTGTGTGGCAGACCCTGGCGCTGAAATGATTGGTTTGTTAAAGTGTGCATGTCCTGTTTATACAACATAAGGGTGGGTGGGAGGGCCCAAGGACAATTCCATCTTGCACCTCTTTTTTTTCTTTGCATTATGTACAGTTTGGGGCCTAGTTTTTCAAACTGCCATCCTGTCTGCCACTGCAGTTTCACGCCTAGATGGGTCACGTGTTTGTGCCGCCCACTCGTGTCGCTTAGCATAGTCATCCAGCTACCTCGGTGCAACGTTTTGGACATAAAAACACTATTGTGAGGTGTGAGGTGTTCAGAATAGATTGGAAATGAGTGGAAATTAAGGTTATTGAGGTTAATAATAGCATAGGAGCAGAAAAACCTACAAATTCTGTGATTTTAGCTGTTTTTATGCTTTTTTTAAAAAAAATACAGATCCAAAACACAAAACCCAGAACCCAAAACACGGAAGGGTGGTTTTGGCAAAACCAATCCAGATCCAAAACACGAAGAAAGATCCAGATCCAAAACCAAAACACGAAAAGTGGCCGGTGCACACCCCTAGTATACAGCATTAATGTACCTGTAGGCATTGAGGACTGTCCATGTTACACAGTATTTATGTATCTGTAGACATGGAGGACTGTCAGGGTTAAACAGAATTACTGTACCTGTAGGACTCTCAGTGTTAAACAGTATTTATGTTCCTGTAGGGATTGAGGACTGTCAATGCTAACCAGTATTACTGTACCTGTAGGAATAGAGAACTGTCAGTGTAACACAGTATTCATGTACCATAATGTATGGAGTGCTTCAGTGTTACACAGTATTCATGTACCTGTTTTAATGGAGGACTGTCAGTGTTATACAGTATTCATGTACCAGTAAGGATGAGGACTGTCAGTGTTACACTGTTTTCCTGTACCTGTAGACATTTAGGATTGTCAGTGTTACACAGTATTCCTGTACCTGTAGGCTTAGATGACTGTCAGTGTTATCCAGTATTTCTGTACCTGTCGAAATGTAGGACTGTCAGTGTTAAACAGCATTTATGTTCTTGTAGGAATGGAGGACTGTCAGTGTTAAACAGTATTAATTTACCTGCAGGAATAGAGGACTGTTAGTTTAACACAGTATTCATGTACCTGAATGTATAGAGGGCTGTCAGTGTTACACAGTATTTATATACCTGTAGGGATGGAAAACTGTATGTGTTATACAGTATTCATGTACCTGAATGAATGGAGGACTGTCAGTGTTATACAGTATTTATTTACCTGTAGAAATAGAGGACTGCCAGTGTAGCACAGTATTCATGTACCTGAATGTAGTGAGGTCTGTCAGTGTTACACAGTATTTATATACCTGTAGGGATGGAAGACTGCCAGTGTAACACAGTATACATGTACCTGAATGTATGGAGGGCTGTCAGTGTTACACAGTATTTATTTACATGTAGAAATAGAGGACTGCCAGTGTAAAACAGTATTCATGTACCTGAATGTATGGAGGACTGTCAGTGTTACACAGTGTTTATATACCTGTAGGGATGGAGGACTGTCAGTGTTACACAGTATTTATATACCAGTAGGGATGGAGAACTGTCAGTGTTACAGAGTATTTATATACCTGTAGGAATGGAGGACTGTCAGATTTACACAGTATTTATTTACCAGTAGGGATGGAGGACTGTCAGTGTTACAGATTATTCATGTACCTGTAGGGATGGGGGACTGTGAGTATTACACAGAATTTATATACCTGTAGGAATGGAGGACTGTCAGGATTATGGAGTATTTATATACCTGTAGGGATGGAGGACTGTCAGTGTTACACAGTATTTATATACTTGTAGGGATGGAGGACTGTCAGTGTTACACAGTATTTATATACCTGTAGGGATGGAGGACTGTCAGTGTTACACAGTATTTATATACCTGTAGGGATGGAGGACTGTCAGTGTTACACAGTATTTATTTACCAGTAGGGATGAAGGACTGTCAGTGTTACACAGTATTTATTTACCTGTAGGGATGAAGGACTGTCAGTGTTACACAGTATTTATTTACCTGAAGGGATGAAGACCTGTCAGGGTTACAGAGTATTTATATACCTGTAGGGAAGGAGGACTGTCAGTGTTACACAGTATTTATATACCTGTAGGGATAAAGGACTGTCAGTGTTACACAGTATTTATATAACTGTAGGGATGGAGGACTGTCAGTGTTACACAGTATTTATAAACCTGTAGGGATGGAGGACTGTCAGTGTTACACAGTATTTATTTACCTGTAGAGATGAAGGACTGTCAGTGTTACACAGTATTTATTTACCTGTAGGGATGGAGGACTGTCAGTGTTACACAGTATTTATTTACCTGTAGGGATGAAGGACTGTCAGTGTTACACAGTATTTATATACCTGTAGGGATGGTGGACTGTCAGTGTTACACAGTATTTATTTACCTGAAGGGATGGAGGATTGTCAGTGTTATAGAGTATTTATATACCTGTAGGGATGGAGGACTGTCAGTGTTACACAGTATTCATATACCTGTAGGGATTGAGAACTGTCAGTGTTACAGAGTATTTATATACATGTAGGGATGGAGGACTGTCAGTGTTACAGAAAATTCATGTACCTGAAGGGATGGAGGACTGTCAGTGTTGCACAGTATTTATATACCTGTAGGAATGGAGGACTGTCAGTGTTACAGAGTATTTATATACCTGTAGGGATGGAGGACTGTCTGTGTTACACAGTATTTATTTACCTGTAGGGATGAAGACCTGTCAGGGTTGCAGAGTATTTATATAACTGTAGGTATGGAGATCTGTCAGTGTTACACAGTATTTATATACCTGTAGGGATGGAGGACTGTCAGTGTTTCACAGTATTTATATACCTGTAGGGATGGAGGACTGTCTGTGTTACACAGTATTTATTTACCTGTAGGGATGAAGGACTGTCACTGTTACACAGTATTTATTTACCTGTATGGATGAAGGACTGTCAGTGTTACACAGTATTTATTTTCCTGAAGGGATGAAGGACTGTCAGTGTTACACAGTATTTATATACCTGTAGGGATGGAGGACTGTCAGTGTTACAAAGTATTTATATACCTGTAGGGATGGAGGACTGTCAGTGTTACACAGTATTTATTTACCTGTAGGGATGAAGGACTGTCAGTGTTACACTGTATTTATTTACCTGTAGGGATGAAGGACTGCCAGTGTAACACAGTATTCATGTACCTGAATGTATGGAGGACTGTCAGTGTTACACAGTATTTATTTACGTGTAGGGATGAAGGACTGTCAGTGTTACACAGTTTTTCTATACCTGTAGGGATGAAGGACTGTCAGTGTTACACAGTATTTATTTACATGTAGAAATAGAGGACTGCCAGTGTAACACAGTATTCATGTACCTGAATGTATGGAGGGCTGTCAGTGTTACACAGTTTTTATATACCTGTAGGGATGGAGGATTGTCAGTGTTACACAGAATTTATTTACCTGTAGGGATGAAGGACTGTCAGTTTTACATAGTATTCATATAGTTGTAGGAATGAAAATCTGTCATTGTTATGCATGTTCTGACCAGGTAAGTTATTTAAATATGCAGTAGTTTTGGAACCGCTGAAAAAAACTTTGTAAGCTTTCATCCATTTAGTTCAATGTAGTCAGACAATCAGATCCATAAGTGACTGTTATATATTCATCTCAGATAGAACATTTTTAGATGTAAATGGAGCAGTAAAAGAACAGTAAGTATTCAGAAACAGTATTAAGACATTATCAGAAAACTTTTAGATACTGGCATCCGTTATCCCGAAGGCTGACAATTAAGCATGAGGGACATTAAACCACGAGTGTTTAGGGTGTTGCCACCTTAATAATGTGCTGTAAGTTGCCCCTCTAAGTTTATTTTGTATAGGCAGCCAATGACTGGTCGTGGGGAGTGGATTAAGGTGCATTTAGTGGAGAGAAACATAGGAATCTGCCTCTTTGTTCCAGTTTTTCCATGACAGAGAAGTACACTTTGTCAGTTTTAATATTCTTTAATAAAGTCTTCTTTACTGTTTTTTTCTTTCTCCTGATCGCTTCCCTGCTTCCATTCTCCTGTTTCCTTCCCCCTCCACCTTCTTTCCACCTGTGATTCTTTCTTTCTCCCCTGTTATCTCTACTTAGTTTTTGTAGCCATCATTATGTCCTGTCACCGGCATTTTTTTTCTGTGTGTCCTCCCCCCCCCCCAATGGCTAGCTGCTTATTTGCTGTCTGGGAGTGCTGCAGCTGCAGGCTCCTAGGTCAGTCCACTCCAGTGCGAGTTAAGCCTGAGACGGTGGCTGTGCACGCGCAGTTGCGCAGAGCTGTGGCTGTAACCATGGCTGTTGGCCCTGCCCTTGCCTCAGCTACTGGGAGGCAGGCATTGCTGGGCGCAACCCCGCTCCTTGCCTCCTCCCAAGATCCCAGCATGGGCTGGGCCGGAGGCGGCGGCTGCATCCGAGCACCCAGAAGGAGCCATGGCTGAGCATGTGTCCGCTGGCTCCGTCTGTGTAGCGAGTGATCAGCGTCGGGCAGCGTAAGGTTAGCTAGTGGGCATTTTCCTTGTCCTCTCCTCTGATATTGATAGCTCAGATGATAGGGGCAGAAGATGCTCACATCACTGCCGACGTCATTCTCGGCAGCGGTCCAGGCAGTCTCGCTGCCCTAGTGGGGATAGTAACATGCAGTGCTTAGTGGGATGCGTCAGAGGGTTCATGACAGGATACAAAGGGGAGAGTACTTTAATGTTTTAGGGCAGCTAAGTGGCGCAGAGGTATTGGGGAGGAGGCCTATTGCTCCTATCATAATTTCCAAGCAGTTTTCTTTATATTCACAGTATACTACCTGGAATCCCACTCACAGGAACATTTAAATGTCATTGTATATCTTCATTTAATGCATTCTATGTACCATTTCATGAGTAACTCCTCCTGACCCTGGTCATCGATTTCAGCTGTAAGGACGTGGAGGTTTGGCTGTAGGTGAGTCAGCCGGTCCCCACCCCTTCAGTTCCTGCCCCGAGGCACATTAACACTCCTTTTTGCCAACCCCCAATCACTTATCATGGGATGGTGCTGTGCCTTCAATGGTTCCAGCTGTATTGTAGGAGCCTGTTGCAGGTTCCAGCACACATGCCTTCGATGTTGGGAGTCTCAACCTTTGAAATATTGCATCTGTGTCAAGGCTGGGCCCACCCCTAGCAATCCCTCTGCTGGTGGCTTTTTTAAGTAAGGCTACATCCCCAGTGCATCTCAGTCGGATGGTATTCTGGTTAGAGTTACATTTGCACAGTGCTGAGGAGATTTTGTTTTGGGTTTTTTTTTCTCGAGGGCTTCATTTCTGATTTTTTTTGTCCTATTTCTAATTATTCCCCCAGGAATTTGAAGTCAGCAACTGAACTGCCACATGTGGTGCTTCCAAAAGTCATGAATGAGGTGGGGCTGGGTAGGATGGCAGGTCCTTTTCCTGCTCCTCCGTTGGGGGATTTGGTTCTTTCTCTCTTGGGGACATGCTCCCCAAGAAAAAAAGAAAAATTTCGGCTCATTCATTATCTTTCTTACCCATAGGGATCCTCGATCAATGACACTATTCCTCTGAAATTTTGGCGTGTGCAGTATCAGTCATTCAACCTGGCTTTGGACCTGGTTTGTGCATCTGGCACGGGATCCTTGTTGGCTAGGATTGATGTTGAAGCAGCCTTCCGCCTATTACCACTGCACCCGGAATCTTTTAGATTCATGAGTTTTTACCTGCAGGACGGTTTCTACATAGACAAATTGTTGCCTATGGGCTGTTCTGTATCAAGCGCCTTTTTTGAGTGTTTTCAGCACATTCCTGCATTAGTGTTTTGTTACCTGCACAGGGGAAGTTGAGTTGGCTCCTACCTCGGCAATTTCCTGTGCATTGGCCCAGCTGATTCCCCTCGTTGCGAGAACCTCCTCCTTGCAATGCAGGTGTTATTTGCTTTTTGGGGGTCCTTGTTGTGAACAAAAAATGGAAGAGCCAGTGATGCGGCTTTCCTTCCTGGGTATCGAGATCAATACCTTGTCGGGTTGCTGTTGTCTCCCCCAGGACAAATTAGATAAGTTGTGCAGGGCGATTGTGGTTGTGCTGGGTGTGGGAAACGTCACCCTGCATCAGGTGAAGCGCATGCTGGACCTGTTCCATTTTGCCTGCAGGGTCATCCCCATGGGGAGGATTTTTCAGGAGATTCGAGCGCTCCATTGTGGGCATTCTCCTCCCTCATCATTTTGTTCATTTATTGGCTGAGATTAAACGCGACCTATGGGTTTGGAATGAGCTCCTTTCCCAATTCAACGGCATTAGTATCTGGCCCACTCCATCCTGTAGTAACTCACAGTTGCAGCTCTTTACTGATGCTGCTGGCACGACTGGCTTTGGAGCATATTTCAATAGCTCGTGGTGCGCACAACCTTGGCCATTGATATGGGCTGCGGAAGATTTATTAAGAACATGCTGTTGCTTGAACTATTTCCCATTATGGTTGCATTAGAGCTGTTTAAGCAACGTTAGTATCGTTTTCTGGTGCGACAACCTGGGCGTAGTGCAGGCGATTAACTGTCAGAGTTCCTCTTCTGGTTGTTCGTTTGTTATCATTCTGCATTGCCTACTGCTTATCATCCATTTTGTGGCCAGGCATGTGCCTGGGGTACTAAATGGGATTGCGAATGCACTTTTGCGTTTTAACTGGCATCGGTATAGGGAATTAGCCCCTCAGGCTGAACTGTCCGGTTACCCGTGTCCTCCTAATGTTTGGCAGATCATTAGGCTGGCATGGAGGAATTAGCATTGCGGGCCATTTCCCCCAGGACATTGCATTTTTATCAGATGGGTTGGCTTGAATGGGAGGCACACCCACTATGTCTTGGCGTGTGATCATGGTGTGTATTTAGATACCCACCAGCCTGTCTTAAGATGCCCACTTATACACGTCATCTCCAGGAAGTGTATGCAACAATCAGTAACATCAAGTACCATCAGAAGTGTAAGCAGCACTTGTAGCTGACCATACCCTACCGCAAGCACTGCGAGTGCTTCAGTGTGTAAGTCAACCATGTGACGTGTACTGTGATGCTCCGTCTTAATTATGCACACCTCTGAACAGCGTTAAGATGCTCAGACACGCCTTCGTTCGCACCACCACTCCCCTGTTTCTTTCGACCAACCCCTGTTGCCACCCACAAATGGCTTGTCCTGTCACTCAATCTAGTGAGCCTTCTATGCTTAAGGAGTGATCGCTTTGCGATTGCATGGACTGGTTCGCACACTGCAATGCTTACACATGCGCACATTGCAAACATCGCCAGGCTATGTGCGAATCGGGCCCTGTGGTCATTAGGGATTTCCTTTTGATAGCGGAAGCCATGACTTCCTGCGAGTTGGTGTGGTCCTTCATTGTCCCTAGGCATGTGTGGAGGAATGCTGGATGTGGCTAGGAGAAAGGTCAATACTGCAGTGTCTAGGTATATGTTGGAGACAGGTGATAGTGTGGTTGAGCATGTCTTGATTCAATTCCTTAATGCCAATGGAGATGGAGTTCATCTTAGTCCTGCGGGTTTAGCTATTTTCCCGGACGGTATTTTATATTGGTTGAGGTGTTTTGGTTAGAGGGGTGCCTTGTGGTGGTGGCGCACCGGTTTAGGCCTTGCTTGGCGGAAAACAGCACAGTTAGTTAATGTTAATAATTTAGTGGATGCACTCTCCTTGAAGTGGAGTATGACAACAGCCAATTGTCCTGAGCGGGAAATGGCTACACCACTTGAATGGGTGGCTGAAGGTAAAGGAGAGTTGATCACCAATGCTTGGCTTGTGTGTGTTTGTTTGATTGTTTTATTGTCCTGTGCATTCTTTTTTGTGCCACCACCATTATTATTTATAGTCAAAATTGAATTACTTGTCAGAAATAAAATTGACAAAAATTTTAAACGCCAGCACTGTTGTCTGTTTCTTTATTTTTAGAAATGAAGTTGCATTGTTATATTTAAGAAGGTTATGGTATGGTAACACAAGAATACACGTTAGTGAGTTTATTGACTCGTCATTAAACTGTTGCTCTGATTCACCAATAGATTTTAGCTGATTGGGTTTCCCTGTAAATATTTATTACATAACTCAATTTTAAGATTGTTAGGGGTAAATTTACTAAGATGGGAATTCTATTAAGAAGTGATGTTGCCCATAGCAGCCAATCAGATTTTACTTCTCATTTATCTAGCAACTCTAGAAGATAATACCTGGAATCTCATTGGTTGCTATGGGCAACTCCCATCTTTGTAAATGTACCCCTTAGAGTCAATTTTACTTTGATTTTTTTTTTAAAACCATGCGTCTTTTCACTCAACAGTCTTAAAGCTAATGCTGAACATTTATTATCCTATTCATCCACATGAGCAGTAGCTGCTTCAATCACTTCCCTAGAATGTCTGTGCTTCTTTAAAAAAAACTCTCTCTTTAGATAAGCACTGCATCTTCTATCACACACTGATGTGCAGTTAGTAAGAGCCATCTCCACTTCTAAGCTGCTATCCGCCAACCCCTTTGCATCCTGCCAGAGCTCAAGAAATTTATTTTTCTAATGAAGAAGTGTTACCTCGCCCTTATGCTCAGGCCAGGAAGTTTGAACAGCCCACCACCTGACCTGTTCAGCCACTGGTGGGCCAGTGTGTGGCCGTCTGATTGTGTGACTATCACACACATACTTTTTATTACCTCCAAATAACAACATTCTATTCCAGTATTTTCCTTCCTCAGCCTTGTCTACAGCACTATTTGGAGCAGGTAACTCAAGGTTGATGAGATATATAAGAAAAGTGAATAGTTCAAAGTAGTGGCTCTGCGGAGGGCTGCACAGTACTTGAGCTGCAATGTTTACATAACTATGTACATCTCTTATATACGTCTGCACATTTCTTAATTGATATTTACAGGGAGATTAACTTGCAGTGAAAGGTTTGACTTACTTAGTTTCCCAGATGTGTCACAGCACTCCTGGCTGGGCTTAGTAGTTCCACAGCCCCCGTCCACTTACAAGCAATCAGGCTAATCCCTGCTCAGGCAGTCTTCCAGTTGGCCACTATTCCGTTACTGTAACTCACAGACCCAGGCGCCTGGCAGCTCTCAGCTACCCTGGGCTCAGATTATACAACCTTCTGTCACTGTCTCTATGGCAGCTTCTTTCTCATGTTAGTTACCTGCAGTCCAATCTCCCACACATCTGAAACCTCCTCCATTTCAGTCCACAGCATTGTGCATCTCCTCCCCTTAATTGTCACATACCGGCCCTGTCATTGGTTGTCACTGCTTGATCACACCCGGCTGGTAACTGGGTGACATAGGTAACCACCTATGTCACCCAGGAGCGTGGTCATATGCTTGTGCCAAATGGGATAACTCCCCAGCAGACCATCTGCATCACAGCTGTTAACTATTCTGCCAACACTGTGGCGCTATAAATATTGGTTTTGTTTTTTATATTCAGATAGGACTTTAACAGCAATAAGATGCCACCAACTGTTTTTAGAGTTATTTACCTCTTTTATCATGGAGGAAATGACAAAATGCTTTGTTTACATTAGAGATGTGCGGGTTTGGATTTACTCGGTTTTACTCGTATATGTTCGAATCTCAAAAACGGTATCTTATTGGCTATCGGCTATCACGTGTTTTGGTTAGCCATTAAAAAATCCGAACTTGCAATAATTTTCTTGAAAATAACCAAGTAAATCCGCACATCTCTAGTTTACATGTAAAGTTTGGTGCCCTGTAAAGATTGATTACAGATTTTGGGCAGGATGTACTAGCTGGAAAATGCGATAAAAACCCTGTTATCTGGGTTTACCGAATTTTCCTTATGCACTATTGGGTGGCCGCTGGAGCTCCGATGCGTAGGGTAACGCTTTTGCTGGCATTACCCTAAAAAATTCTATGGGCTTCTACCGCATTGCACTGGCATGAGAGATCCCTCCCAGCATGCCGCGGCTGCTGCATCACTCTGCCCATGCGCAGATGGACTCCCGGTTCATAAACCCAGAAGTCCAGGGCACAACGCTGACCGCAAAGGACAGCTCTTATCAGAAGAGCTGTACTTCGCGGTACTGATCGCATGTGTTAGTACATATGCGATCAGTAAGGATGCGGTGACTGGCAGGACGTACTCCGCATGGTTAGAACATCCTGCCCTTTGACTACTGAGCATGGTCTTGTGTGAGACTTACTAGCTACATTTGCCCATCAAGTTAACAAATGGTTTGATGGCTGACATGGCCTATGGTGGTGTTTTTGCAAACATCAAATGCTTCTTTTAGTATCATTTTATTACATTTATTTGGTGAACAGATGGTGACTTTCTTGCTCGGTCTCGTAAGTGCTCACTTGCTCATATTTGCCCACTATCAAACCGGCAAAGCTAATTAGCACCGTCTCCCCCCCTCTCAGTGGCCATGCAGACAAGTAGTTATAAAATCAGTTAAAGACATGGTAAGGGGCCAGCCAATAGTCAGGATCATAAATGAACGGTTGCAGGGTCAGCAGAGCCAAGTCACAGCTACAGACAGACAGATATAAGGTAGATGAGCCAAGCTGGATAAAGGAATATCAGACAGACAAGCAGACAGAAGGAACAAGAAAGGTCAGGGAAAAGCTGGGTCACAAATGTTAAAAACAAATTTCCCAGGCACTGCAGTGTGCACAGAGCCTGACTTTGTTCCCAACCCCTCCCGGTGGTAAAGACCCCATAAGGCCAAGAACAGCTTGATACTATAGCTAAACATTTTCATTTTCAGGATTTTAAGTTTGTTTAGTGAATAGTTAGTGACTTCTAGGCACAACCTTGTCAGACCTTCTGTGTTGTTGGCTATTGTAGCTCTCATTACCCATCAAGTTAATAAATTAATTATGGGCCCACAAGCTCATTATGTATCACATAAGTACCATAAATTAGTGCTTTGTGAGAAGCTAAATATTTTGCCAATATGGGTGTACATCAAATTAGTGAATAAGTATGGTTTTGCACATCTTATTGTGCGGTATTCTCGTTCTAATGGCAATGAGAAAATCATTTCATACAGGTACATTAAAATGGTGTTTGTGTAAAAACTAATAATATTCATTGTAAGAATTAATTGGTGAACAGATGTGACTTACTGGCTCTGACTAATAGACCTTCTTGTAGGGTCGACTAGCCCATATTTGCCCATAAAGTTACCTTGCAGCCTGATCACTGACAAGGTTAGCAGTTCATACAAGTACCCTAAGGTGATGCTTATATGAAATCATAACATCCATTTTTATGTAAAGTTTCCCTAGTGAGCAGATGGTAACTTCATGACTTATTTCCATTAGCCCTTCCTTGAGTAAACTAGCTAAAGCTTGCCCATCAATTTAAACACTCAGGGCCGGATTAACAATGGGGTGGGTCACACAGCACGATGACTGACACTGCTAGCACTTCATCTTGTGTCTTGCTATGAAACTGCACAGCAGTGTTATGTAGTGTTCACTCTAGCACCCTGCACCTATTAAAACTCATGCAGTTCCTCTTTCCTGCCTGGGGTGTCACGCTCTGCTCTGGTGCTTCTAGCACACAAACTTCTTAATCACAGCAGTTTGTTGCACCAACTGAGTGTGCTAGAAGCACAAGATCAGAGAGCGACACCCCTGGCAGGATAGAGGAACTCCATGGTTTGTGACAGGTGCAGGGTGCTAGAATGAAGACTAGTGTTACGTGTGAGAAGAACAAAAGTATGTTTATAGATGTAAGTTTATTTGATCAATTGTTGTAATATGTAAAGCAGCAGCTTCCAGACAAGGAAAACTCATTACCTTGCAATGTGCTAATTCTTATACAAGCCCCGGATTTGAAATATCTTAGAGTTAATTAAAATTATATCTTATTTATTTATGAACATTTTAAAGGGGCAACTTCATTTGTCATGTAATAAACTTGTGGCCATTTTCGCATAGTGTAAGATTTAATCCCACATACTGGGAACAGTCCTGGGCCCATTGTTGATGCTACATTTTTCCCTACTATTACTTAAAAATGAACTAATAGTTACAGTTCTAGTTATGTGACCAATAAAGTTGCTGACCTTAATGGAATCTTGGAGCTCTTGTTACATGTGCCCTTCGGAGGTGCTTTAGTTGTCTAATGACAAAACCCAATTCCAAATGAGAACTAGATAAAGCAGACTCCAAAAATGTTTAATTAAATACAAGGCATTGTTTCATAAAAATTTTATTTAACCATTTTTTTTAAATAATTTGTTGTTCCGGCAGCATAATTAATCCCTCTATGAAAGATTCAGACATACCAGTTTAGACAACATTATTTATACATAGACATAGTATTTAAAAACATCAGAAGCCCTGCACTTAAGCCCCAGCTGCCAAAGAAGTTGGCATCACTTAATTTGGGAAAGCTTTTCTGGAGCCTTTTGCAGCAGCAGAAAGGTAAAACCATTTTAGCACATGAGGGCACATCACCCCCCTCCCTGTCCTAAAACTATTACATATTTAAACATTGGAATTACAGATTTTCTTTGTCATGAATAAAAAAAAATGAGAAAGTAATTTGTGCAACACATTAAATACAAAGCAAAAATCAGGCAGGTTACAATTGTATACATTCAAAGCAAAAAAGAAAAAGAAAAAAGAAATAATAGCAAATAAAAAAGGAACTTCATACTTTAGAACCACAGCATGGTATTAATTGCTTAAACATTGTAACAGTTAAGTTCTGTACAAAACATTTTAACTTACGAAAACTTTACAAAGAATAACATGCTCATTAAAACAAGGATACCTTGCGGAATTGTCTGAATATGTATATGTGGATCCTGCTTAAAAAAATACAAAGTTTTTATTGAAATAGATAAATGGAAGAAAAAAAGTGACAGTAAAAAATGTGGCAATAGTAACACTTTATTCAAATAAAATAATACAAAAAAAATGCCTTCAAAGAGTCATTAAGTATTATCATCATGACTACAAAAACTTTTAGAGTTCCGTTATTTTTCTTATCAGTATATGCAGACATTTTTGGTACCTGTAGGAGTACTCATGCTTTACTGTTTACAAGAATCAGCAGTAATTGCCGGGTCTTGTAGCTACTTCTTACACTGCAGTTATGTTACCAACACTGCAGTTGTGTTACCAAGTAACTGAGCAAATTGGTGGAACGAAATTATGTATTACAATCATGTAAAAAAATACACTAGGCTTGTTGATGGCCCCACAATTAAACTGATGAGTAGTATTATGACTAGACAATGTCTTTATCAATCATGCACGTATGTACACATATATTTATACTATGTACAAAATTCACCTTATTATAAGCGCTGGTGTGTTCTTTTTATAAGGTTAAAGTGAGTTAAAACTTCTTTGTACAACTAACTGACAACAAGTTATATCAATTTGAAATGTGTGTGTACATTTGTAAAGAAAGAGAGAAAAGTATATCTTTGGCATGCAAAACCTATGATTTGCACGTATACATGCGCTAATCATGTCTGTGCAGGCAGCCAGAGAGGAGAGTTTGATAATACAGCTTTGTGGTCTGTACATGCATGCAGATATTCCCCCACAACGCTTGTTCTATTCACCTGCCATTAAAAAGGACAGATATGCACCTCGGTCCCTTTGAAGAGCGGAAGGGACATACACAAAGATGTTTAGGGCAAAAACAAGAAGAAGAATTCTATCCCCCATTGTCCACAATTACGCTGGTACAGAGATATTAGTTGCCATATCTGAAAGGTGAATTTTTGTTCAATGGCAGGTACGTGATGCAAACAGTAATGTAGAAAATTCTGAAGCGCGCTCTAAAGGGTCCGCATATATTTGACATCTCTCTTGCTTTAAAACATGAATCTGACACCAGTACTATAGTTACAGTTACATCAGTGGATAATGTATTATTCTGTCAGCTTTTTAAACATTATGAAAGTTGTAACATTTATATAGCTATAAAATTACATGGCTCTGTGCAGCTCTAGTAAAAAAAAACTTTGATTCTATCTATATTCGGTATATCAATTGTTGTGAAACTACATTTTCCAAGAAGCTCTCTGATCTGTCTTAAGTGTTTTTTCTTACAATTTTCCGCCTTTATTTACTTAACGTTATTTAACTGTTAACTTTTTTCCACTGTATGGAATGGATTTCTGGCATCTGTATTACTGTCAACCCCTAAAGGGCAGAAATTACTGGCAAATGATAGAAAGGGCTTTAGAATACAACAACAGATTGTTAATGTTTTTGTGAAGTGGTGCATCAGGTTTTTATTGTGTGTCTGCTTTTACGGTGCCCTAAGATGGTGCATTTGTATGTAAAGATGGACCTTTGAGAGTGCAGATGTAACTTGACTGGCCAGTGAGACCACCCTTCACTTCTTGGACTGACACAAGTGTTTATCAGTCTACAGTTTGGAAGTAGAACATCTGGGATTTGTGATGTCACCTTACATGTGCAAATGGTGACATCATTTGTTAAAACAATGTACTGTATGGCTTCTGCTGTGACCTTGAATAATAAAAAAAAACACTATCAATGCTACTGGAACCCAGTGCCACCTGTTCTCTGTGACAGAAGGGTTGAATAATTTGACTTTTGACAGCTGCAACCAATTGATTGTTATAGCACATACTGCGTTTGGACCCTTAACTGTTGTGATAGAGATTAGAGACAGCCATACAGCTCAACGCTTTATTAACAAACACACAAAGCTAGTGTCCTGCCCTCAAGCTTGCAATCAAGATTTAGCTAGGGAATCACTTATGGCCAACCGTACCTATAACATGTATGTTTAATCAAACCCGTATTTGCCTTCCCTTCATCACATAAGTTTGTGGATAAGTCACCATGGACTTTAGATGATAAATAACAAGCACATCCTTTCCCGTTTGTAAACCTCCATTATTTGGTTTGCATTTTGCTTGTATTCCATTGGAGGAGAAACATTGAATGCAAAATGCACTAAAATATATTTTTTAATAAATATTGAAGCTGTATTTTATCTTAACATATGAAAATAAAAACAAATGGCAAAGGGAAGGGAAACTTTGCTTCCGTTGTAGCAGGTCTTTGCATGCAAAATAAAGCTTGTTAATGCTCCGCTACAGCTAATGAGATACATGTTGGCCATTATTTGTATAGAGCTGGATTAGGGAAACCATGGAACTACAAGACTCACAACAGCTTAGAGCCACAGATTGAGTACCTTCTAAGCAAGAACCACTCCTCGGATACTTTGCAAAATAGGTGCTTGTTAAAGGACAAATAGTAAAAAAATATATAAATAAACCAATTAATATAAAAGCCTTTTAGGTCTATTTTCCCTATTTTGTAAATCATCCTGACTGCAACAAAAATGTCAAAGCCATATTTTCAAATAAAAATCAAGAGATGGTATTGTTTATTATAAAGAGAATGGTGGTTCCAATTTGGAGAAAGGAGGAGGAAAAGTAATCTCTTCTGATACCATACTGCAATCATCATGGGATATGACCTATGGTTGGGGTAGGAAAAGCCTGGGAAGTAGTGCACATTGCTATCAGCTTTTACCAGCCAATACTATCAATCCCTCTCTCCCTCACCTCTTGTTTTCAAATCCATGTTCGAGAAGATCTACTCATAAAACACTATGATAAGATCCCTGTTGACTAAGTATAGGAACAATGGCTTTTTAAAAATGCTTACTCAGTGCATAGTGCTGGAAGTCACTGGGCCTTGTGTGTCAAGTTTATATTAATAAACAAGGTCATATTGATGCAAAAAAAGATATATGTAATATACAAGTGCATCTATAACCTCAAAACCAACAGATAATTTTCAGTTAAACTCAAAGCCAGAATTGCCTTCCCATATACGATGCACAGTAAAGGGTACACAGAACATTACATTACAATACAGTAACCAAATTATAAACAGAACACAAGTAATAATTAGCAACACAATTCTCCACACACAATGCAGCTGGGAAGGTGAAGGCCAGAGCCGTAACTAGACTTTTTGGTGCCCTGTGCCAGAAAGAGCATTGGCGCCCCCCTCATTTTTCAAAGGGACATAATGCACCCAAAAAAGGGCCATGGCTTCATGGGGAAGGGCCAGGGAAGGGATAGAAGAGGCCAGGAGATGCTGGGGATGAAATAAGAGGAAGCTACAAGCAAGAATGATAATAAACAGAAATTTGACAGGCCCAAATAGCGCCCCCTGACCTGTGGTCCCTGTGCGATGGCACCGGCCGCACTACCCTAGCTATGGCCCTGACAATGCACATAACAGATAGAGGAGACTAAGCATGTTCCTCGATGCGGACTGGCCAAAACATCTAAGTGCTCCTCAAAAAGCAAGGTATTTTTCTATACACATCTAGGCCCTGATTCAGAGCTGCTCGCAAGCGGCGCCATGTTTAAGCACTGTGCATGCGCCGCGCACAGCGTGCGTGAGTGCGAGCCCCGCCGAGCAACTGAAGTTCAGTCGCTACGGGGCTCGCAACGAGATGGGGTGGCTGTCGATGGTGAGTGACAGCTCGCCCCGTTTTGTGGGCGGGAAGGGGGGTTGGCTGAACAAACGCAGGCGTTCGATTAGGAAAGCCTGGCATTTGTAGGGAAGTCTTACTGACATCACTACTGATGCCAGTAGTGGACTTCCTGTTAGAGCAGGAATTCCACTCGGCCTTGCAGCAGCCTAGACCCTACCATAGGGTCTCGTCGCAAGGTCGATGGTCGCGATTATCGCGATGGTCTCCTGGCCGCACGCACAAGCTGTGGGTGGTCTCCCACAGCTTTGCGAGCGGCCGGAGATCAAAAAAAAAAAAGGCCACAATCCCAGTGTGCGGGCAGCGGCAGCGAGCGGCTCTGAATCCGGGCCCTAGTGCACTTTGCAAGTTAGTTCCTCTTTTGTGCCCTAAAAGATAATGTGCTGTTAAATGACCAAAAAACATAGTGAGCTCTAAAAAAAGAATAATTATTATTATGCTACCTGTCTTTTTTCTAGCAAGCTCATGCATAATTCATTTATTTATTGCTGCAATGAAAATCAAGATGATCTATAAATATCATTTAACCTCAAAGTGTCACATCAACAGGAAACAATACCAGACTTAATATAACAGTTACATGCTCTAAACATTTATGAACTCAAAAGGTGGATGGAGATTAAATAAAGTAACAGGAAGATACAATAATAAAATAATTATGACTTTTGCTATTGGTGGTAAAAAGTATCTACAAGTGCTAATTCCGTTTTCCATTGGTTTTAATTACCTGTTTCCGAAAGTTCATCATATATAATAGTACCATTAGAGCAAAGTATGGAGTACTTTCTATTAAATGTTCCAGATTTATACTTTTTAATAAGTTCATGTAAAGATGTGCTGTACATGCTAGATTGCAGTTTATGCAGTTGTAACAGGTAAAATCAAACAACAGTTTGAGCAAATGCAGGTGCTTAGTACCCCTCACCCTGATGTGCCGATATTGCACGATATGTGCAACTTGTCATAAATCTTTTCATCTTTTTAAATCCATGTTTTAGAAGCTCTATTCATAAAACACGATGAGAACTTCCTTCTGGACTAAATATTTGAACAATAGCTTTTTTAAGGTTTTTATTCTACAATACAAGGTATGTGTGGGAATCTGCTAAGGTATAAAAAGTTAAACATCTGCGGCTGGATTTACGATTTCTCTGCGCAAAGCAAGTTGATATACATAACCTTAGCAGCAGAAACTGCTGATCTTACATTAAAGTCACATACAGCTTCTCTGGTTCATCACTTAAAATGGCACTACCGGTTAGGGTGGAAATATCCCATACCAACTAACTCTTCTTACAGTAGCCCTAGGGGCTACTCCATGCCGTTATCTAGTTATCTACCAGGGCTCAATCGTTATGGTCACTGCCCTGGCCAAAAATCAGTGTTAAGCTGTGAAGGGATGGGATTGGGAAGACCACTTAACTGTCATTAAATAAAAAGTTATAATAACATAGATTGCAGCTTTTGAATGGTTTCCTACTTACATTACTGTATCTCAGTGTCCATTTTAAAGTGGTGGGTAAACTAGACTTCATACCACAGAAATGGAAGAGCCCTGGGAAACACTTTTTCAGCTTGAAGTTCCCAGAGATCCACCAAAGATAGAAGCAGCTGGTAAGTGAAAATCATTAACTGTGGATTCTGATTTTATTAGCAGTTGAGAAGGTTTATCAGAACCAGTGTTAACTGAACAATGTATAATTTCTTGCATGAAATATTAGTTTATTTGTTGCTGTTGAATACTAGAAGTAAAGCTGGGTGTGTACCCAGCCGGTGGAATGACGCAATGGAAAGATACATCACGCCATCCGTACACACTGCACGATGTGGTGTATGATGGCACCATGAGTCGTTAGCAGCATTGCGTCATTTCTCGCATTGTCCCATCTGCTGTGCAGCACAGCAGATGAAACGATGCGATGAACAACCCGTGGGTACGCGTGATCGGGCATACACATTATGCGATGCGCAAAATGTATTGTTCCGATCCACATTGGAATTATATATCACAAGACGTATCGCATAGTGCTTACCCAGCTTAAGAACTATACATAAAGTCTGTGAGGTGGTCTTCTGTGGGATTGCATGTTAACTCAGTGGTGTAACTAGGAGGCAGATTTTTAGTTGGGAGTACAGAAAAAAAAAAGCAAGTAACTGCACATTGGTAAAACCATGCTGCACTGCAGGTGGGGAGATCAGGGCTGTAGCTAGGGTAGTGCGGCCAGTGCCATCGCACAGGGCACCACAGGTCAGGGGGCGCTGTTTGGGCCTGTCAAATTTCTGTTTATTATCATGGCCCTTTTTTGGGTGCATTATGTTCCTTTGAAAAATGAGGGGGGTGCCAATGCTCTTTTTGGCACAGGGCACCAAGAAGTCTAGTTACGGCTCTAGGAGAGATGTAATATATGCAGAGGGAACTACATTTGGGAGGGGCGTGTCTAAACTCTAATCTAAATTGCAGTATAAAAATAAAGCTGTCCAGCATTTGTGGGCAAAGTACATGCAAAAGCAGCCAGTATTTTTTCTGCAAATACAATGTGAGGCATTTATGGAAAATGGTGAAATGGAAAAGATTGTTTATCTAATAGAAAGAGAGCAGTTTCTACATATCATTATTTCCAGTGCCGTTTAGAAAATGATTGGTTGCTGTGGTGAAAAGCACCATTCTGTTGACTAGTATGTACACCAGACAACATTCTGGTGATTAGTATACAGTATAATCAGAGACCATTCTGGTGACCAGTATATAAACCAGAGACCATTCTGGTAACTAGTATATAAATCATAGACCATTCTGGTGACTAGTATATGAATCAGAGACCTTTCTGGTGAATAATATTTAAATAAGAGGCCAATCTGGTGACTAGTATATACGTCAGAGACCATTCTGGTGACTAGTATATACATCAGAGACCATTTTTGAGCCTAATATATAAACCAGAGACCATTCTGGAGCCTATTATATAAATCAATGACCATTCTGGTGACTAGTATATAAATAAGAGGCTAATCTGATGACTAGTATATAAATTAGAGACCATTCTGGTGACTAGTATATAAATCAGAGACCATTTTTGAGCCTAATATATTTGCAACAGACCATTCTGTAGCCTAATATATAAATCAGAGAAGATTCTCGTGACTAGTCGATAACTTAGAGAATTCATTTTGGTGGCTTGTAGATAACGTACAACATATTTTGGTGACTACAATATAAAGCAGATTATAATTTTGTGGTTAGTACATATACTCTAGGTCAGCCCAATCTGGTGACCAGTATAAACAGCTTAACCCAGCCTGGTGGTTAGTTTATGAAGCATGCCTGATCAACTGCAGGACAACTAAAGGGAGCCCTATCAGCCAATAACAATAATTACTGTTGTTGTTGTCATAGTAATTTTGTCCCTATGTCATTCAACTACCTTTCAGACTTGATTAAGGTTCCCCAAGCCATAAACAGCCCAGTGCAAATGTTCATTAATAATTCTGAATAATGTGCAGACTGAAATAAACTATTAAAGTTACCAGAGGGTCTATTAGTGTCTACCAAGCAACTATAGTATGTTTAAAACATGGATATCAGAAGAATTTTAGCTAAATAAGTCCATAAATATATGTATTTGTTGTATTTCATATAGATACCTCTCAACTATCTATCTGCATGACAATGAATGGGTGTTTGGAGGGGAGTAAGGAGCAGTCTACCACTTTCAAAGTGCTAGGCACAACCCTGAGACATGACTACACCCCCATGATGAAGTGACCACACCCCCATCAGAAAGTGACCACACCCCCAGCTCCAATTCATTGCTGCAAAGTTTTACATGATTTAGAACTCAACAGGGGTTCTTGCAATTGGATTTACTTGTGGCACATTCACAGTTCGGTCTATACTGGAATTTCACGACTCATTGTTATTAGTAAGCCTTGCAGTGCATACAAGTATATTTTGTTTCAATTATATGTAAAGAAAAGAAACAGTAATAATTATGTGATAAAACAAGACATTTTCATTGAGCTTGGATATCAGAAAAACAATGCATAATAATTTAAAATGTAGGGACTAATACATGACCATAATCCTTACATTTCTTGAACTCCAGTTAAGTGCCAATGTTATAGTTTATTTGTGATAAGAGAAGAGCTGTAGATTAGCACTCCATTTAGAGTATACTGTATATAAAATCATTTGGCTATCACTGCAAATATAATGTGAGGCATTTATGGAAAATGGTGCAATGGAAAAGATTGTTTATCTAATAGAAAGAGAATAGTTTCTACATATCATTATTTCCAGTGCCGTTTAGAAAATGATTGGCTGCTGTGGTGAAAAGCACCTTTTGTCCTTGCACATGTTTCGTAAATGTCCCCAGTTATTTATTTTACAAGTATAGGTGCAAAATTAAATGTTTCTGTTAATCCTATCACAGTCTGACCTCCTGTATATTAGTAGCACAATGTGAGCATTGGGAAAGGCAAGAACATCAGCAGATCCACATAGTCATGTAGCACTATCATCAGGACACACCATAAAACATAAAAAGCTGGGTTTCAGACAGTATAAAAACTTCATTCTGGCATAAAACAGATGTCTCTTGATTTGGCTCAACAGTATACAACAATTGAAATATGCAGAACATGTCATTTCCATGTTAATTATTCCACAATAAAACAAACGTACAAGTTCTCAGTAGTGACAGAGATTCCTAATGGCAGTACAATAGGCACTGTATATTTTTCACAATTATTATTTGCCCATTTTATGTTTCACTGTTATATTAACAAGGGCAAAATAAACTGTAATATTGCTATCTTGCCATACTGGATGCCTGGATGCCTAATACTGACGTAAATACTACAAATATTAAAAAGTAACTAACATGGCGTGAAAACTTTAATTGATTGCTTCTGGTAGAAAAACATGTAAATCAGCACAATGATGGACGTAAATCTGTCCAAACTCCAATGTTGAGCATAGTTTCATGTGTTTGTTTGCAACCATTAAAAAATAAAGCTTAGTTAGATTTTACATATAGCACAAAATCTTGTACCAGCAAATCAAATATCTGCTTTCATCAGTGTAACTTACAGACGGCAGTCAAACACTAATCATTTATTGGCTGATCTGCTTAACAACACTGTTGTACTATCTGCACTGTGGTATCCAATGTGCTACAATACAGTACAGACTCACTTTACTATATACACTTACATACAGATACATGCGTAAAACAAACACATGTATGAAATAATGAAAAACTGCAATTGGTATAATACATTATACACATGGCTAACTTATCCAACAAAACAGGGGTTCATTTTATCTAAATGCACAGCCACTTCCAGTGCTGAACAAGTTTGAGAAACAGTCTCTAAAAATGTCACTATTGCTGTGATTATCACTGTGGTCTGGTAATGCAACAGATTATATGCAGTTAACTCTGGTGTAGCTTGATACAAATTGTATCATGTGAGACTGATTTAGCTTTACCACAGAGCCAGATTGTGTCTAGTTATATAAGGCAAGGACATATAGCACAGTGTCTGCGGAAAGTGACCTTTCTTACATCACCAAATTTACCATCGCCATTGATTATTAATGAAGGGTTCTCACTACAACACAATATGTTTAATTGTGTTTTATCACTATTGTGGCCAAGACCACAATTACCAATTTACCAACATAACTCATATCTCTTATTTCTAGAGGAGGAGACAGCTCAGCTCTGAACTAAACTGTAATAACCAGCGATGAAGACACGCTTGAAAATTCCCAGTCCATCCCATCAATTAAATGCTCATGCTGGTAACTGGTAATTTACTAGAGATATGCGATTCGGTTTTGCTGAAAACAGAACACACCAGAACTTTGGGGTTCCGAGCTGAATACAGTCCCGGCTCTGATCACTTTTGGGGTTCCAAGTAGAACAGAGTCCCAGCTTGGAGCTGCTGTAAGTTCAGAACTCTGATTTAAAAAACGAATCTCGGGTTTTGGATTGCATATAAACAGGTCCAAAATACATGATTTTAGTTGGTTTTTTAATCAATTTCAAAGAAATCCAAAACCAAAACAGAAAAGAACCAAAACACTTGAGGGTGGTTTTGCCAAAACCAAACACAGGAGTCCGTGTACATGTATTATTTACTGTATAACCCCAGCATCAACTGCATCAATGGAATTGGAAAAAAGTTTGTGACCAGAAACAAGGTTTTGTATGTATTTTATTCACCAACACTGCTGTTAAATAAAATATTGAGATGATGGCTTGCTTTAAGAAGCAGTATCAGTTTTAACTGCTAATTACTAGATTGACAACTAAAATGTACTTAAGCTAAAAAAATATCCTTGCCTCCTAACAAACATACATGTAAGAATTCTCACTGCAACACAGAACCTATGTCAACTAGCATAGTAAGCACTATCATTAGCTGGCCGAGAGTAAGAATTTTGGGTTCAAGTATAAAGAACATGAATAGCCTCTTGACATGACAGACAGTTGGTGTAATGCATAATACTGAATATACTGAAATTTATGGCCCTTTAAATATGCAACTTCATGATTTTACTTATAACAGTGCCTAGTTTGATAATAATGCCACCGTTTTTTTTTCACCTTTGGACCTACCCAGAATATAAATCCATACCTACTAATGTCTTGCCAACAGAAACCAGTATAAATCTGGCCCTGTTTATACCTTGCCAAGAGGCATTAGTGTAAATCCAGCTTTGCTCACACCTTGCCTATAAGCACCAGCATAATACAAGCTTGTTCATATCTTGCCTAGATTCACTAGTATAAATCCCAGTTTTGCACATACAGTACCTTGCCCACATGCACCAGCATAATGCCAGTCTCAGTAGCACCCACAGGGGGGTTTCTAAATACCCAGAAACCCCCCTGACAGACTCAAGAGCAGGCATCATATCCTTAAGCCATGCCCCCTCACTGCAAAATGCCCCGTTTTGCGGGTCAATCTGGGGGGGTGGAGCCAAATGACGCAAATCGCATCAGTTTCATGCTAGGGGGAGGGGCCTAATGACATGGTGCCAGCCTGCCAGGTCTACAAGGTAAGGGTGTGTTTGTAATGTATACATGTATGTGTGTTTAATGCATGTGTGACATATGTATGTGTGTATATATGTGTGTGCATATCTATGTGTGTGTATGTATGTGTATATATATGTACAAACAGTACGTGTGTGTGTGTGTGTGTGTGTGTGTGTGTGTGTGTGTGTGTGTGTGTGTGTGTGTGTGTGTGTGTGTGTGTGTGTGTGTGTGTGTAAACTCCCCTATAAAATGCCCCTCCTCGTGCTCATTCCTTGCCTACAGGCACAAGTATGTCAGTCTTGCTCATATCTTGCATACAGGCATCAGTATAATCCCAGTCTTGCTTACACCTTGCCTAGAGGCACCAGTATAATGTCAGTTTTGCTAATTCCTTGCCTAGAGGCACCAGTATAATGTCAGTATTGCTCATACCTTGCCTATAGGCACCAGAATAAAGCTTGCCTTGCTGACATCAGAGCTTAGTACAGGTCCCTCTTGGATTTTTAGGCCCCCTGGATGAAAGAAATGTAAGCCTTGCTGACTTCTATATATCATTATAAGTACAGGCATGAAAATGTAACATTTAGTGACACTGCTACAATCAACACTTACATGGACGCTACTGAAAACTCTATTAATTGGTTTAAATAGGCATGGCTTCATAATCCGAATATTCAAACAGAATTATGTATATTGTGATAGCATTAATAGCAATGTAAAACGTAATAAATAACAAGCCCACATTATCCTTTAAACACGTTGCATTTCTTTTTTTGTGTTTTGTTTTTCAATAACACATTCACTAATGAATCTCTTTTAAAAAGATATTAAAATCATCAATCGAAAGAAGTGTTGGATCAAGCACATTTGGTTTTCAAACTGAAGTTTGAGGTAATTCATGAATACATAATTATTGTACTAATTTATTCCAATTCCAATATTTTTTTACTTCTAGAGAGGTAGCCAATATAAAAAGGACCTAAATAACTTACTAGGATCTCAAGATGTAATATTGAAAGCGCCACGGACCTTAACCCAGTCAGATCCATCTCTTGTTCCCTTAATCAGTAGCAAACTATTGACATATGCAGAAATTAAGTTTTTAATAAATTATTATTAAAATATCAACATATCAGAATTCTACATCTCTAGAGACACTTTGGCAAAATGATACATTAGATAATAATTAATATACAAAAAAAACACTTGCTGAAATCTAACACAGCTGTCCAATTCTACTCCTTAAATGCTAAGAAAGTAGCCTTTTCATAGATGTTATTTGAATTATTGTAACTTTATTCATGCTAATGGAATTGTGTTTTCAATTAAGCCATTGCTATGCTCCAGTTAATTTCCTCTGGCATTTGCTTGTGTGATAAAAAGTTGCAAATATTTGATACGTATCAATATGATTATTACTCACAGATAAGTCCTGTTTTTTTTCTGATAATTTTATTTTATTTACTTATAGACTTTTTTTTGTTTTTACTATTGTCATAACCTTTTGAGAAGGACCCTTAAAACAGATTGCAATACTAGAATGGATGGGAACCTGAAAAACAAACTTGAAATCCCCTCATAATGTAAACTTGCTCCAGTCAATTTTGGTTCAGTGGGATTTACTGGAATATAATTGCTTAAAAATTATCACATTTCTAGATAGTTTTCTTATCAAATGTAATGGCACTGATTTAACACTGATTCATCTTTAGTTTTCCCCCAGTATTCAATATATATTATTTGTAGATTTTATAGATGTACCATAATGAAACAATATCAATTTAATTTATACCAACCAAAACAACAACACTTCCTAGAAAATAATACTTCTAATATTTTTCCAATTAAAGTGTTTTCATAAAACACATGTACTTAAGACTTTTTTGTTCCAAATCTTCACAAAGTGCATCATGTACTTAAGTAAAGGCAGTGAAGACTAAAAACAATACTTGTAAAAATGTACCGTTTCATCAACCACGTAGGAATGGATCCAATAGACAAAAAGGCATATTAAAGATTTGAAAATTAATGACTGAATTGGTTAATGCTATGGTATGATCTGAATTTACACTAATGGTAAAATCCACTTCTAACAGACAGGATATAAAAAATTAAAGTCAAGGTAATGAGTGGATATCCACCAGCCACTGTCTTTCTGCTGGTAGAGGTAGAATGCATGGAAATGTACAATGAAGTAAAGCAGACACTACAATAATTGAGATTCAACGCGTAGCCAGTTGAGTCCTTGTCGAACGTAGCGGACCAGATCGGTCATAGTACTGTGTTGTGTTAATGGCTCCATCACTGTGTCGAGGTCTTGAAAGAACTCTGTAACAACAAAATAGTTGTAATTTTAACACAACATTTTATAATGTTGTCCATTCATATACTGCTATAGAATGGTCTTAAGCAATGATCATGAGTGGTGTTAACTCTCTTGTATTTTTGGTTTGATTTGGCAATGAACTAAGACTTGTCAGCCTCAAGAACTGACTCCATTATGCCAACCACTCATGTTAAAGATCAAGGACTCTTGGTGTCATGTGAAATAGGCGACACATGGTAAACGTTTTAAACCTGCAAATCACACATGGACCTGTACACAATAAAAATGTTCAATGAATAAAAAACATGCATTAAATTAAATACATTTTAGGATTACATTTGAAACGATCTCAATAACCTGATAATGTGACTGATAATCTTTTTAACAGTCGTATCAAAAAAAATATTAAGCACAACCTCAAAACAATTTTATTATGAAAAAATATGGATGTTACTATAAATGTTTAAAAGTATCGTACGCAACAACATTTTAGGCAAAGTTGGCAACAAGAGTCCTATAACTGACTAACAAAAAAATATTTAAGGAGTCAACCAGTTAAGGGGAAAAATAATCTAAAATGGGTTATACTCTGGTATAATCATGCTGCCTTCATTTTAATTGTCTTGTCAATAGTGTCTAGATGATATTTCATTGTTGTTCTGTTTTTCTCTTACACGTGAATTAGAGCATGAAGGGGCGGGATAGTGTGTGAAAGATAAGTGGTTTTCTGTCTACTTGTGATAAATGTTTTGAATAGCAAAACAGATGGGCTTGTATAAACAATGCATTCATTCTTCGTTATTACCCAAGTTGTTTTAAAGTACAACAACTGTATTTTATTTTCATTACAAGATGCACTGATTACAAATAGAAAACTGGAGTTGTAGGATTTTGCTACTTTTTTTGCATTCGTTTTTGTACACAGGAATATATGGGTACTGTAGGTTAATGGCTGGGATTATAAGGGGACTGTCAGTTAATGTTTGGGAATGCACATGGTAATACAAAGGTACTGTGGGTCTAATTGCTAGTAGTGTGCAGAGGAATACATCAGTACTGTAGGTCTAATGGCTAGATCTGTACACAGGAATACATAGGAACTGTACTATAGGTCTAATGGCTTGGAATGTACATAGGAATACACATATTGTATGCTATCGGTCAATACATCAGTATTGTAGTCACTGGTGTATCTATAATGGGTGCAGGGTGTGCAACCATTTCTTCAATACTTACTTCTCCGGAGTCCCACGTCAGCAGCAGCGAAGCGTGCACACATTTGTGGCGCGATCAGCCAACATGTAACTGGGCACATCAGTATATAAGTATAATGGCTAGGAATATACTGTACACAGGAATACACAGGTACTGTTCTAAAGATATAATGGCTAGTGTCAGGGACCTGTACCCAGTATCCCTGACATGGGCGGTGCACCTCTGCGATAGACAGAGAGCCGTAATTCCACCGATGGAAACGGTTTAAAGAGGCCACCGGTCCTCTGTTGTCCCAATAATTGCACAGGCTCAGCAACAAGATTCCCAATCAGTTAATCTGTTGCTTAACCTCTCCATAATTGCGCAGACTCAGCGGCCCAGACAACCACACAGTTCGCTGAGACCAACCCTATGCTTCTCGTACTTAAAAATAGGTGTAGCATCACCCTAGTGGACTAATAATCTCTTCAAAGACGAGGTTTCAGAGCATACATGAAATAAACTAATAAAGAATACTTTATTTACAAAATAGGATTACCACGCTTAAAAAGAATGTTACAGAGAAAAGAATGGTTACAAAGGTACATACATGTATAGCAATATAAAATAAAAATTGTATAAGTAGAAATTTACAGAAAACATACAGTGTTCTGCCCAGAAGAAATGGTAAGACATGCAAAGAATGCAGGCTAAACTTCAAAGCGACATTGATCCCTCAGTTTGAACACCGAACCCAGGACTTCAATCCCTTTTATCAGAAGAGCATTGCACCTCAGGTGATGTCATACCAGTCATCTCTGATTGGAGCATTAGATACTTGGGAGGCAGGAACCTCCCAGCTAGCTTCTAAATCCCTTTAAACTTAGAACAGAATAAGCCTAATAACTTCCCTTGCGGATGGATTACCTAAAATATGGTGTGTTCATCTTACTGGTCCTTATTTTATCTATTATAAAAGTGTACATAGGATGGGTTTGTGAAGGTGTGTTCTTGAGATATCTCATATCTTTAAAACTATATGTCTCAGTGATCTGGGAATCGCACACAACCTGGATATTGAGTCCAGTTATATGTTTTTTTCCAGCTACCAGCTATCGCTGATACATCAATTTGTCACATAAACCATCCAAATATGACTGCTCTTTTGATCTTGCTATATCTCATCACACCTGAATGTCAGCCTGGTTATTATTTGCTTTACCCCCTATGGTGCTTGCTTCCTATAGATACAAATACAAAGGGCTGAGCAATCCACATGTCCTGGTGATAATGGTACCATAATTGGATGGACGCACAGATGGGCTGTAAACTAGACAAATCTGTGTAGTATTTTCTGACTTTGTTAACAGACTAGTGGGAACATGGCCTGTCCCTTTTAATTTCATTACCTGCGCACGACTTTAACCAAACTGCGTTCCTGCCTTGTACACTTCAAATAATAATTATCATGTGAGTCATATGTTACACTTAACAATTAAGCTGTGGCTCCGAAATTTGAAAATAGGCCCTTTCAGGAACATCCAGAGCTAGGTTTCATTTGCACGTCAAGTGGTTAGCTTTCTATCTTTCCTGCCTTTCATTAACCTGTAACAGGACTCAAAAGATACATGACCTAATAAGGACAGTCAGCTCTCCTGCCCTCACATTTGGAAAACCAGTTATTCTATGGCTTTTAATTACCAATCTGCTATGACATGAAACTATAATTCGCACTATGGACCTGATTCAGACCCATTTGCAAGCAGCTGCTCGCTTGTACGCAGCCGATGTTATGCATTTGTGCAAGCATATTTTGAGCAATCGGGTAGCGCTCGCTCGTATAGCAAAGCCAGCCCAGCAGAGTGAGTGACAGGAGAGGCCGTTTGTGGGTGGTAACAGGGGCAGGGCAGTAGTAACGGGGGAGTGGAGTTGTGAACGCAGGCATGCCTGAGTGTTTCAATGCCGTTTCAGAGGCGTACATAATTAACAGGTAGCATCAGAGTACACGTCACCTGGCTGATTTTTACACAGGCTGCTCGCAGTGCTTGTAGTAGGGTACAGTCAACCACAAGCACTGCAGTCTGATCCGATGATTCCCGATGTACCGGTGGTTGTATATACTTCCTGGGGATGACGTACGCTAGTGGGCAGCTAAAGATAGGCTTGTGGGAGTCTATTAACACAAAGTGATCACTCGCCAAGACATAGTGGGCATTATTATGCCTTGCCATGCGATCGGCTGCCTTGACGTCACTTAGCGGAATTTGCATACTCTGGGAGCAAGCAGCCGCATCTAGCGAAGGTCCTATGTGCCATATCGCTATATTCCTCACAGCTAGGAATGTGCAAAGGAATACACATGCACTGTAGGGGTTGGGTATAATTTGCAGGTGAATGGATTCCCGGCAGATGAAATACCTATGCTGGAATACTAATGGTGAAGTATCCCAACAGGTCCTGGTAAGAACCCTAACCCTTCCCCTCTCCCCCCTAAACCTCCCTTGGTGGTGCCTAACCCTAACCTCTGTGGGGGTGGCTAACCCTGACCTCCCTCAGTGGAGCCTAACCCTAACCCCCCTTCCCGCACCCTAAACTTAACCCTCCTGGGGGGTGCCTAACCCTAACCTCCTCCCAGTGGTGCATACCCATAACCTCCCCTTCCCATACCCTAACCCTTCCTGGGGGGTTCCTAACCTTAACCCACCCGGGGAGGCTCCTAAACCTAACCCCCCCATCCCCGGCATAAGCTAATACTTACCCGCAGCTTCTTAATTCGGGATGCCGGTGGTCGGTATTCCGGACGTCGTAATCCTGATGTCTTTGGGATAGCGGCATTGGCATTATGCTGGGCTTTTGGATTCCAGGGTCAACACCCGGGATCCTGTCCACCTGCATATTCAACATATCCCCACTATAGGTCTAATGGCTATTAATGTACATAGGAATACACCAGTAACTGTAGGTCTAATGCCTAGAAATGTACATAGGAACACAGGTACTATAAGTCAAATGGATAGGCATGTGTACAAGAATACAAAGGTAATATAGGTCTAATGGCTAGGAATGCACACAGGGATACACAAGTACTGTAAGTCTAATGGCTAGGATTGAACACAAGTACTGTAAGTCTAATGGCTAGGTATGTGCACGGGAATACATAGGTACAGTAATTCTAATAGTTCTGTCCACCAGAAAATACTCAAATTCAATACAGCCAAGATTTTAGTGTGCAACAGCCAAGAAATTCTCTTACTTGTATTTAAAGAAAAGGAAAGGTACCTAATGTGAAAATAAACTTTAGTACTCATGGAGAGGGTACTTTAGATTTAGAGTTGCAGACTAGTTGGCCACAGATGTGACCACATTGTGTGTCTGGAAACAAATGCCAATCTTTGCTTGCACAAATCAATGTGATCACACCACCACTATTCATTAGCTTGTGATAGTAGCCATCATTACTATCAGTATGGATTTGCACCAGCCTATCCTCGATGCAAGAGATCCATGTGAAATCAGACTGATCTCTGCATATACTCCACTCTGATACCCCGCAATTCCCCCAACACGACCACAAGACACCCTCAGAATACTTAGCCTAATGTGCAAAAGCCTCATTGCCTGCCAGTTACGCCAATTCAGCTGCATGTGAGATGCAACTGAGATGTGTACTGCTCTTCTTAACTGAACAGACATAGGTGTGTTTGGCTCTGACACATGTGCAGTTGCTAAAATGTGAGAGATCTGTCTGAAAAGTGAACTTTTCACAGAATTGTGGGTTTGCTTATTCACATAGTGAAAGAAACCACTGAGAAAGCCACAACCTGTGATTCAAAATAAAAAAAACAACCTTTGGCAAAAAAAACAGTGGACAACGAATATAGCAGTTTGCACCACTTCCTACATTTCAGTAATTAATTCCTTTCTCCCTTATTTAGTTTTTGCCATTATTCTACATACTGTACTATTAAATGCTATATAGTCTTATTTCATACTTAATATTAATTTACAATGTGGGAAAATCATCATAGCGTAACAGTTACATAACTATATTTAACTTATTTTATTACAGCCTATTTAATATTAATATCAATCCCCTTCATAGGATGTAGTTATGTGACCGGTCGCCAGTCACAATCCCGACTGCAGAATGCCGGCAAAGGATTTATGATAGGCTGCCAAATACCGACGCCTATCATAATCCTGACGCTGGAATCCAGGAAGGAGGGGGGAGGGTTAGGTTTAGGGCAGTTAGCATAATTACCGTTAGGTTTTGTGGGGGGAAGGTTAGGGTTAGGCATCCCTAGGGGGGAGGGTTAGGCACCCCTAGGGAGAGGTTAGGATTAGGCACCCCCCAGGAGGGTTAGGTTTAGGGAGCGGTAAGGGGGGTTAAGGTTAGGCACCCCTGTGGGTAAGAGTAGGGTTAGGCACCACCTCGGGAGTTTAGGGTTAGGCGCCCATAAGGGAGGGTTAGGGTTAGAGGGGAGAGGGGAGGGTTAGATGACTTACCTGCTGCTGTCGGGATTTCCTGCTGTCGGGCTCACACTGTCGGGATTTGAACTGGCGGCTAAACAGCCGCCGGCATGTCAATCCTATTCACCCTTCATATATCTCTTGGACTGTATTTCATTACTCTTGAAGCCTCTTTGTTTTTGTGCAGTGTCCTTGAAAAGATTTGCAGATAGGAAACTTCATGGCCATAAAGTAAATGATTACCCCCAGAAAATATAGTACTATCTCGGCTTCCAATACATGTGCAAATGTGCATGGTACCTCTACCTGTAATATGTGATCTAATAAACAAAAGTAGTGTAGTGGTTTTTCAGTGTGTCTATATAAAATGTACTACAGAATATGGGAAAATAACTTTGCCATTCTCTGTTTATTGCACCCACTGCATTCATCGCTAAGGGGCATATTTATTAAACCTGTTTTGCAGGAATTCCCCCAAAAATTTACATTTTCTAGGGATAACCGCAAAATATAAGAATCCCCGGATGTATGAAGATATCTGCTGTGGTACCCCCATTTCCGATAACAGTAGCAACCCCCATTCTGGAGCTTGCATTCCGGAGCTTGGCCCCTGGAGCTTGCATTGTAGCCTATGAGCTTTCATGATTTTATGGTTACTTTGCCTATTATTTTATTGTTTCCATGTGTATGGCAAATTCAACTCAATCACAGTAATGTTCACTAGTCAAATTGTAAGAAAAACACATATAATAATAATAATAATAATAATAATAATAATAATAATAATAATAATAATATGTAGCACTAAGGCAGAAGAGGCAATATTAATGTAATTTAACTGCAATGTTATTTTACCATCTTTTAGCTACAAGAAATACATTGTATTGTAATAATGGTCCTAATTCAGAGGTGGACGCAGTGGTGATGTTTGCACAGCTGTCCAATGTTTTTGTACTGCACATGCATCAGAGTTGCGCTGTGCATGCATCCCGATGGCCACCGGCCGCGGTCGCAGAACGAATTTGGATGCAGAGAGAGACAATTTCGGTGTGTACCCCCTCTGGAACGGAGTTTGCATGGGTGATGCCAGGAGCAGGAGACATGCCTTCTCTTGCGGGTGGCTGGGAGCGCCACATGATTTTCAGAAGCCTCCCGGTAATTCCGGCAGAGTAGGCAAGTATGATATGGTAACACAAACAAGGCCAGATCAGACATATGCAGCTATTCAGGAGAAACAAATGGTTTGCGAGGGTCACGCCCCCTTAGAAAAGAAAAAGCATATTTGTGGAGTCACGAAGCGACACGTGCTGGTGAGTGTGGCGCTGTGAGCCCCTCAGCCTGGCACACATCCAGGGTGGGGCGAGATCAGTGTGATCACTCCCCCCCCCCACAGGCAGAGGAGCTCACCAGCAGTGAGCAGTCTCCCACTGCAGCCCAGTGCACAGCAGCATTTGTTGTACTGCTGACAGGTAAGAGAAGGGGGGGGGGGATGTTGGACCCGGGCCCTTCCAACAACCCCGGGCCCAGGTAATTAGTACAGGCTCCCCAACCTGCCCATGTTAACAGTCAGTACAGCCACACACTAAGAGGTGAATTCAATATGAAACGTAAACTTCGCTGTCGAAGTTTACGTTTCATATCGGAGATTTTACCTGCGTTAAAGTATCGGGCGCGCGCCCGCTTATCCCCGTATTCAATATGAAATTAACAAAAACGGGAGCCTGCGAAGATGGATTTGCGTACACTTACGAATTTTTCCTTAAAACAATTGTAGGACCCCCCTAAAGTTGTAAAAACATGAGGGATCACTATGGGTACCCCCGTTTTAGCCTTTAAATGAAAGTCGGGGATTTAAATAGCCGCAGCAGGTGTTTTTTCCCGACATTGAAGAAGTGATGCAGAAGAGCACTTAGGTTATTTCTTTCGTTTTTTTAAGTGGTCCCATCAAATTTGGGGTACATGAAAATGGGTACTAACATATTTTTAAGTCCCTAAAGTAAGTTTTTAAAAATTCTGCAATTGTGCACCTGCCCCTATAAATCTATTCTGGAAAACACCTGCCGCATACTTGCAGAATAGCCCTGAACCTATTTCCCTATTGTTAAACAATTTTTTCCCATTTTTTTTTTCATCCCATTTTTTAAATTCATTTTTTGCGGTGTCCCTATTTTTTTTTTAAAACTTTTTTTGACACAGTTCTTTTTTAAATGTCATTCCCAGGGGTGCAGGATATTTTTTTTAAGCCTGCACCCCTAAACCCCAATTCTGCACTTTTTTTCGACACCTATTCAATGGTGAAAAGTTATCCCCGTTTTTTATCAAAGACTTTTCGACCCTGCGATAAGTCTTTGAAATTGAATACGGTGTAAAAGTAAAACCTGCGATAATGACGTCATAGGTGCGATATTAACGCAAAAACGATGTTTTCGCTCCCATATTGAATACCCCTAAAAGACATAAGTGGTCATCAATTAACAGGTTTTTCTGGCCTCATCTATCAAATCCAGTATGATTCGATTATAAATCAAATGATGTGGAGATACTGTTATGATAATAGACTGTGAACATCCTGGCAGTCTGAATTGATGATTCAAATCTGTGTAGGATTTTAGAAAAGCAAAGCTATATTTTAGTTATTCATTTTATATGTTTTGTTTTATTTACAAATCCATCAACTAATCTTATTATGTTTTTTTATTGAATATGCTTTTGAATAATCACTCACACTACTAAATAGGATTTAACACAGAAACTAAAATTTTCACCTTGTGTGCTCTAATATCATATTTTAATTAATTTCAATCTAGATATTTAGCATTATAACACACTGTGCTAATTGCTAGATTCATAATATTTCATTTTTACATCAAAACACCCTACTGTGGAAATGCTTGTAGGTTTACATTGGGTTTGCGCATAATGCCTATAATTATATCATTAATAAGATGCAATTTTAAATTAAGCTAGTTTGTATATTTATGTAAGTTGTTAGAAACTAAAAACCAAAATAATAATATGATTGGGAGTGAAATTCAAATTGCATAGGAAATTACATCATAAATCTCCTGCAAAATATTGATAAACCTATGGTACATTTGTGCTAATCTTGCCAACAGGGCCGCCATCAGGGAGGGGCTGCCGGGCCTCCAGTCCCGGGCCCGGAGAGAGAGGGGGCCTGGGTGGCAGCGGCAAGGAAAGTCATCAGCGCTGTGGCAGAGTGTCACGTAAACACTGGAGCTGGCCGTGAGCCAATCATAGCTCGCAGAACGGCAAGCAATCAGAGCAGCCTCTCCTGATTGGCTGCTGTTCTGCGAGCTGTGATTGGCTCGCGGCCGGCTCCAATTACAGCTCGCGGAACGGAAGGCAATCAGAAGCAGCTGCTCTAATTGGCTGCCGTTCTCCGAGCTATGATTGGCTCACGGCCAGCTCCATAGTTCACATGCCGCAGCAGCACACTGATGGTCTCTCTGCCTGTCTGCCACCCAGTGCATGCTTCGCCCATCTCTCTCAGGACAGGAAGTGCCATGAAAAGAACATATAGGTTGTTCCTGCCTTGTGCCCCCTGCGAGTCCAGCCAGCCATACCTGCATTGCCCCCTTAGTCCAGCCAGCCTGCCCATCCCCTAGTCCAGCCAGCCATTCTGCCTTCCCTGCACTGCCCCCTAGTCCAGCCAGCCTGCAACACCCCCTAGTCCAGCCATCCATCCTGCCTTCTCTGCACTGTCCTGCCAGTCTAGCCAGACTTCCCTGCACCCCCCATTCCAGCCAGCCAGCCTTCCCTGTCAGCTCGCCCATCCCCATTCCAGCCAGCCTGCCTTCCCTGCCCAACCCCCATTCCAACCAGCCTGCCTGCCTACTTTCTCTGCCCCTCCCCCTGTCTAGCCAGCCATCCCTAAGCCTCCTCCCCAGTCCAGCCAGCCTTCCTTCCCTGCCCACTGCACCCCAGTCCAGCCAGCCCTCTAGTTTAGCCAGCCTACCTTCCCTGCCCCTCCCTCAATCCAGCCAGCCTTCCCTGTGCCCCTACCCTCTCCTAGTCCAGCCAACTAGCCTGTCTTCCCTGCTCCAGTTCACTCTTGCCAACCCAGTGCCCCCACTTGTCCATCCTTCCCTGCCCTGTGTTCCCCAGTAATGTCCATCCTTCCCTGCCCTGTGTTCCCCAGTAATGTCCATCCTTCCCTGCCCTTTACCCCCCCCCACCATGTCTAGCATCTCTGGTTTATGCACCAATTGATGCACCACCGCCGAAGTAGCTCCAAAGCTCCACCAAAGTCTGCCCTATACCCCGGGGGACCTGCCTATTTTGTCAGTACCGGGTCCCACAATTTCTGATGGCAGCCCTGCTTGCCAACCTTCAAATGTAAATATGTCCAAATCAGTTTAAACTTTTCCTGATTAGTTAAGTTTTAGCAAGACTTAATGTATTATAAGGAGATATATTGGGCAATTACTCTGACATTATACATATAATGTTCACTCTTGAATTTTTTGAATAAGCTGACCACTGAGGAGGGCACATTTTTATTTTGAAGGCCAATTTGTTGAAAGTATTGTCAAATCTAATGTATACAGTTATATATACACATCAGTAAAAAACATTAATATAATCAATGTTACTATATATGTACTGTAATATAATGTCCCCCAATTCACATTATGCTACACATAATGCCCAAAATTCCTATGCCACACAGTAGTGTCCCTTATTCACATTACACCCCGCAGTAGAGCCCACAATTCATGTTATGCCACACAATAGTGCCCGCAATTCACGTTATGCCACACAATTGGGCCCACAATTAAAATTATGCCACACAGTAGTGTCCCTTATTTACAGTATGCCACATAGTAGTGCCCCTTATTCACATTATGCCACACAGTAGTGCCCACAATTCATGGTATGCCACACAGTAGTGCCCCTTATTCACATTATGTCACACAGTAGAGCCCTTTATTTACATTACACCACACAGTAGTACCACTTATTCACATTATGCAGGAACAATAGTGCCCACAATTCATGTTATACCATACAGTAGTGCCCCTTATTCACATTAGGCCACATAGTAGTTCCCCTTATTCACAAGATGCCACATAGTAGTGCCCCTTATTCACATTATGCCACATAGTAGCATCCCTTATTCACATTATGCCACACAAGAGTGCCCCTTATACACATTTTGCCAAACAGTAGTGCCTCTTATTCACATTATGCCTTACAGACTGTAAAATGGAGGTTCTTGTCTATATGTGAGCCAGGGCACTAGTATCCAAACTTTTTCTCACTCTATTAACTTACACATGTAGGATCCATGTATTCAATGGTCAGAATACCTGACTTGTTGCTCTTGGGTGTTACCTGTGCAACTGCTCAGGATGTTCTGTATGATGCATTAGTACTGAGTACAATTAATACTATAGAAATATAAAACTAGATTCATATTTGATAATTCAGATGACATTAAACTATATTTCCCATAATACTCAACAGTATATTGAATTAAACTTGCATCAACTCTAACTGAAATTTTTACAATTGTAATATTCATATATGTTACACTTCACAATATTTAAACATTATAGAATTACAAATTTGCTAACAAAATGTAAGTTTAATAATGCTCAATGACTATGCAAAACATGTTTTTGAGCTAGAACCACTAAGGAGTGCTAAGGAGTTCATTTTAAGAGGATAACTAAGTGAATTGGCTTTTAATGAATATCCCTAACATACTAGAAGCTACAGGTGGGTAGTGTTTATAATCATGAGAACACATCAAGTGGGATTAGCAAAATCATCACAATGTGGGGAACTCAGGTTACATCAAAGAGACAGCAGAGAAAATTAACCAATATGTACCTACAGCTAAGAAGTAAGGGTAGAGGTATTCAAATAAGAAACACATTTTATGTTTTTGCTGCCTGCTCTTTATCCCGATGGACAGACAGACTGATAGATGCAGGTATGATTACATGAATAGACACAAGCAGAGACACCAGGGGGTTTATTTACAAAGTGTTGGGTTGTAAAACCTGACACTTCTTTTTGTGTTTATGCCCGATATTTAAAAGGGCAGTGCTTTTACTAGCTAGAAACGGCTAATAAAAGCACTGCCCTTTTAAATATCAGGTATAAAAAGAACAGAAGTGTCAGGTTTTACAACCCAACATTTGGAAAATAAACCAATACAATGCTTCAATATTTCTTCGACTCGTGTTTACCACATATAAATTCTGACTATTGTGAGACTTTTGGCATGATTCTGAGTTGGGAAGAAAGCTAATATCAGCAAGTAACTGTCCATCTGGAGTCTCTGGACAAACCATCTCAGAATTAGCATTCTTGTATTCAATTTTGGAAGTTATATCAAATGGATAAAAATGTAATGGTGTAGATATCGGTGTGAAAGAATTGCAGCGAGAACTGCTGTTGTTTTCTATGTTAATTAGAAGTAAACTCGTTTACAGATTTTTCTGTCATATGTCATTCATTTAAGGAATGAATGTTGGAATTGTGGATCGAACCCATATGTGGGGCACTTACTCAAGGGGAAATTGATCTGACCCCATAGTGTATAGTTTCAGCTTTCAGACTCTCTCAGGTACTTCAGTTTCCCTAATAAGTTTGCTGATGTTTTTAGCTACCTGGCACTAAAGAACATAATTATAATTTGATTATTCTCATAAGCAAAAGCTACTGGCCTATTACATTATCAGGTACATACCTTTATTTTCTCTTGTAAGTTTTTCAGCCATGTCCCAGTGTTCATAACTACGCAAAACGTTGTTGGTGATATTCACGTGACTGGCAGCCATATGGTGTATGCGCTGAGGGATAGATACTGTGCCTGTGGAAGAGGAACCTGGCACTGAGCTACTATTCCCAACAGAACTCGCTGGCGATGGACTCAGTGACATTGGAGAAGGGGTTTCTGTATTCCTGAAATAAAGTCCAATTTTTAGTATATGTTAGTGTTTGTATTTGTCTATCAACAAATGCATGGGAAGTAGAAATGTTATATTTAAACAATATTACCTACACTAACCTTGACTTGCAAAAAGTTGACTGAATTAGGCACAAGCCTGTATGCACATGACGAGATAGCAGTAACCTGGCCAAAACTACTTCTACAATTTCCTTTTATTGCACATAACTCACACATTTCATACTTAATGACAATCCCAAACATTGGAGTAATGTCACATCTACATTATCTTTCCTGCAGGCACACTGTAATGTATATATTCACGTGATAGCAGACACCTTTTGTCCTGGGGCAAGCACGAGAAAGTGGCCTATGGTGGGGAAACACCAAACATGCTAACAACAATAGCCTATTGAGTTGCATTGTATAAAGATCGACAATGTAAAGGTCGACAGTCAATAGGTCAATGTCAGATGGTCGACATGCAATACGTCAACGGGGACAAAAGGTTGACAGGTACAAAAGGTCAACTGACAAAAGGTTGATACATTTTTTTTGTAATTTAACCCTAATCCTAACCCTCTCCCTTGTGCCTAACCCTAACCCTCCCCCGGTGCCTAGCCCTAGCCCTCCCACTAGTGCCTAAACCTAACTCTAGCCTAACCCTAACCCTCGATTGATACTAAAAATGGTGTCAGGAGGGGGTGCGCAAAACCTGCAGCCTACCTATTGTACAGAATCCGAGTATCACCCTACTCAAACTACAGGATAAAACAAAAGCAATCTGCACATGGGATGGCACTGGATATCAAAATCTCAAAGAATAAATATAATGTCCAAAAGAGAACTACTTAATCCTCTTTTTCTCCTTCTCCACTTTGGTTTGATATTAGATACACTTCCTTGTGGGTGTTCAAAATCCTCGGAGATCCTCCATATTGTATAAACCGAAAAAACACAAGAAAAAACAGATACAAGGTCCTGTAACTTGTAATTCTTAACAAGTCTTTTGTGATTTTGTTAGGAGACCTGGAAAATATGCACTGTTTGGGGACCTGGGGACATAGTTTGAGAACTTGTGGTCTGCAGTGAGGAAGGTACAGATGGAACTGGAGAACAAGAGTTACTAAGGGGAGGACTAAGCTCTTCATTTTGATACAAGAGGATTTTTGTAGACCTATCAAAGAAACCTTGATGAGCTTCTTGAATGTTCCCTGCCTGTAAGTAAGGTACGTGTTTGCCTCTGTATACCACCTCCAGTTGTTGTGATTTATATACCAGGGGACGTAACAAGGAGGGAAGATAAAGATACCTAGATAAGATTTTCCCCACCTGCCTGTGAGTTGGGGTACGCAATCTACATATACGTGTATAGGATTGTTTTCCAGTAAATTGGGAAATCATCCTGTTAAGAATTACAACTTAAAGGACCTTGTATCTGTTTTTTCTTGTGTTTTTCCGGTTTATACACTATGGAGGATCACCAAAGATTTTGAACACCCACAAGGAAGTGTATCTAATATACAACCAAAGGGGAAAAGGGGAAAAAGAGTATTAAGTAGTTCTCTTTTGGACATAATTTTATATATCCAGCGCCATCCCATGTGCAGATTGCTTTTGTTTTATAACCCTAACCCTCCCCTTGGTGCCTAACCATAACCCCCCCAGTGCCTAAACCCAAATCTAGCATAACCCTAACCCTCCCCCTTGTGCCTAGTCCTAGCCCTTTCCCTAGTGCCTAAACCTAACCATAGCCTAACCCTAACCTTCCCCTTAGTGCCTAACCCTAACCCTCCTCCAAGTGCCTAAACCTCACCCTAACCCATAACCTTAAAATGTTGAAAAACCATAAAAACATGCATCAATAATTTTTGCTTTGACCATTTAAACCTGTCAACCTTTTAACCCTGTTACCCTTCTGCACTGTTGACCTTTTGTCAGTCAACCTTTTATATTTGTCAATCTTTTGTCCCTATTGACCATATTGTTTCGACCTTTACAATGTCAATCTTCTATCCGGATACCCCTATTGCAGGAGGTAGTAGCCATAATGGCTTGCACCTGTATCACCTGGCAGCCTAATTGTGGCTATGCCTTTTTCTTCCATATTCTCACACTGAAAACTGCCACATGTGCCTGTGACAGTGAGCAAACAGCCAAATAAGCACATATACTGGGAATGCACAATGCTTGGCAGATAATGGGCAGCCCTACAGAAACCCATATACACCAGTACTGTAAAAATAAGAATGGCCACTGGAACAATTGCCCCAGCCAACACTTCTCTGTAATGATGACAGTAAAAGTTGTCAAATTAAAGTTAAAACTACAAATAATGGATTCAAAAAATAGCATTTTCAATTCTCACCAATTAAATGCTTTTAGAAGTCTTTTCTCGTACCTACATTTATGTATCGTACATCCAGACAATGTCCAAGCGAGTAGTCAAATAGACACATAATAATGAAGAAAATAAATATATCTTTTAAAACTTAAAAAAAAAGAAAGCCAAAACAAACATGCATTACTGTATATAATTCAGCAAGGCGTCTCTTTTCAATAATAAGAAAAAAAAGACTGTTGTTTTCTGTTCAGATTCCACAATTGTATAGAGATGATTCACAATGCTAAAAGGTTTTCCTTTTATTTCTAATCACAGTACCTAAAGGTGAAATAAAAAACTTATCATCCATCTAAGAGCTTATTTATTTTACCCTATTCTGCTTTTTCCATGTTTAAAGAGAAAGAGTGAAAGACCACTGGCATCACATAGTTATAATGAATTTCTACCTGCTGCCAAATTCTGTCAGTACTACTGGTAGCCAGGAAAAAAAAATCAACAGATAATACAAAGCCTATTATTTTAGCATTTGGGAAAACCACAATGGCAATTTTCTACAAACACAGTCCACACCATAGTCAAAGTGCAATTCATAAAAGACCCCCGCCACGTGTTATTGTCTGCAGAAAGCAAGGAAGAATTACAAACATTTCTATACAATTCCTTCGGAAATGGAATGGGAAATTGCCGGTAATTACAGATGAATCCTTACATACTGTTTAGAAATTTTTAAAGGCATGTGTTTGGTGCAGAACTAATGCTGATTACAGAGGTGCATTTAATTCTAGACGAGGAGATTAGCAATCTCCTGGTGACAAAAAGCTGCTGGATATTAACAGGCACTCTCTTACACACACAGACAGTAGGATGTCAGAGCTCTACAAACTGCTTCTGAATTATACTTGATAATTTAGCTCCCTGAAGAAAGCCGGTATACTCTCTATATGTCACTTACTGATACATAATTGTTTCAGCCATTTCTAATCTATGGTTCAGCCAAATGCATGAGACATTTTATGTCCTGAAACTATGCTATGAATCGCTTTGTTAATTATATCAATTTATCTTAATTTTATTGCATTGTGGGCATTGATGCAAGGAATGTAGAAGTATTTCCCTAAATGTGCACCATTGTGCCAGTGCTACTACACTGCTGCACTCTGCATTGCTCTTTTCTTTGCTCTGGAAGATGAGAAGGGTAAATTATTTGGAAGATTCTATGTGTGAGGTTCCAACACAACAAATTTCTGTGGCTGTGGATTTACTGGGTTATTACAGGAGGAAAACCTCAAAAGGAAGTGTGTTTTATTGCACGGATATACTGTAGAATGAGAATTTTCTTCTCTGACACTGACAGTTGTATAAAAGGTCAACAATTCCCAATATTTAAATTAGATATGTGCAGGCTCAAATTAGTTTGGATTTTCCCACCAAATTCTGATTTTTACCGCCAAAAATTGGGTCTCAGAAAGAGGCAAAACGTCATCTTTCATGGACAAACATCATCTTTCATGGACTTTTGTCTATGAAAGATGATGTTTGTCCATGAAAGATGACATTTTGCCTCTTTCTGAGACCCAAATTTTGGTGGGAAAAATCTGAATTTGGCAGAAAATACCAAACTAATCCGAGCCTGCACATATCTAATTTAAATAAAATAAAATATCCAATGGTAAACTATTCTTTGCGCAATAATGAACTACATATAATAGAATAAGAGAATGTTCATTTGGTATAAACATTGTTCAAATTGTTAATGGTTTTGATCACAATGTATATCAAGAAACATATCGGTACAGTGTCCTGGTGTCATTTATTATTGACACAAATAATTTGCTTCACAGTTTCAGATAAAAGCATAATACATTGTGTTAGGAATTTGTTTTTTGCCTATATAAGGACATCATTGTCAGTCTTACACCCACTGCCTGATGAAGCAGACACCTCAGCGAAACTCATTGCAAAGTGACTTAGTAAGACTTTTATTAATTTTATGCTTTGTTTTGCATCTTAAAAACATTGTTCCATATCTGAATTTCATATTTTATAGTGTTTTTTAAATAATTTTTTTTAATAGTTTGTTTGTTTTTCAAAACATTGCAGTCACATTATAAGTGCCCGTATAGATGTCGGAATTTCCTGACCAGAGTAAGCGGGGCACATGTCCTGGGTGCCAACTTTTTGGTGGCACCATTTTTATGGTTAAAAAAAAATTCCTTCTTCTCATTTATGACAATAACATATTACATAACAACATGTACAGTAGGTATGTGTAATTGTAGAGCCAGATAATGGTGTGCTGCAGAAAAGTGCAATAGCATCGGCTGACAGTTTGTTTAGAAGGAAAAGGTTGGAGGAAGTGAGTCATTTTAAACAAGGCTTTTGTGCGCCCTCTGCCAGCCACGCCCCCCCTGAGAGCATGACATCATGTGGAGAGGCGGGGCTGACAATCCCAGTATTACAGCTCTGACCGCAGCATCCTAGGTGGCTGTTGGAGCTAAAAGGTGCCTGTCTGTGGGTGCTGTTCTAGTCAACCTGCTAGCCAGTTAAAGGGGACTTTGGACAGCACAGGGCACTGCACTCTGGCCCTGATTCAGAGCCGGATGCTCTGACAGAGCGCTCGCTCTGCATCAGGGCCGTACTTCCTGATTTTTAGAGCGGCCTCCTGCCCGCACGTATAGCTGTGAGTGACCACCCACAGCTATAGCGAGCGGCCAGGAAGATGGTCACGATGGTCAAGACCATCACGACCATCGGGCTTGCGACGAGACCCTTGTGGCAGGGTCTCGTTTCCGCAAGCCCTAGAGTGCTTTCGGCTCAAACAGAGCCGAAAGCACTCCCACTGACATCACTTGTGATTTCAGTGGGGCCGGCCCCAGACGGTAGGCGTTCCCATGGGAATGCCTCCATGTGGGCAGCCACGCCTCTGGCACGCCCACCAAAGGGGGCGTGCTGTCACTCAACATCGACAGCACACCACCTTTGGTACGAGACTCGGAGCGACGGTTTGCCCGTCGCTATCTGGGTCTCGTGCATGCGCACGACGGAGCCGGCTCCGTCGTGTGCATGCGCACTGGGCCAACATCGACCCGCTTGCGAGCGCTCAGTGCTCACGAGCGGGTCTGAATCAGGCCCTCTGTGCACTGGCATACCTCTAGTTACAGCACTGGTTTCAAGTAAACAGGTTTCCATCATGTGTCAGCAAAAGGAGGAATGGAAATAAAATTGAGGCACAGATAAGGTGTAGGTACTGAGGTCCTGGGAGCATTTGAAAGGTTTTTAGAGGTGCTTGGCTGAAGGAATGCGTAAGAGAAGGCTGTATATTCCTGTGATGTCATGTTTAGATGATGTCCACCATCTGCACTTATTTCGGTCCATGTGAAATTGTGTTGAACTTCGTTCCACAACAGTGTGTGTGTATGTGACCTTGTGTGTGTTTATTTTGTTGCCTAATATAAAAATTCAGACAATTTTCAACAACATCATATTTTAACATTTGCTCTAAGCACCATCAACCCAAGTTACTCCACTGCTTGTGACTTAAAACTACACATTCCATGGTGATTTGTCTCTCAAGTGCAGTCATGGGGCAGCCTGAGTCACAGTCCAGAGTCACAGTATTGAAATTTCCAGCACTCAAAGTATGGCTGATTATTGTCAAAATTAAGGGGGTTTTCCTTTTGAGAATTCAGCCGGCAATCCTACAACCATGGAGGCAGTGTCAGCAAATAATATCAAAGAACTTCATGGAAAGGATTTGGAACCAAATACTGTGCAGTTTAGATTAGTCAAATGTAATTATTGGCTTCAGAATTCTGCATGTTCATGAATCTAAAAATCCATAATACTTGTAATTGTGTAATAAAAGAAACACCAAAAACATTTTGTAACACTGATAATTCTTAATAGCAAATGTTTGGATTCTGGGGAAGCACTTTGTAGATATGAAGTACTAATGGAGTCAGGGCCGTAACTAGGGTCGTTCGACCAGTGCCTTGGCACAGGGCACCGCAGAACAGGGGGTGCTGTTTGAGCCTGTCAATTTTCCTCTTTATTATCATTCCCACTTGTAAATTCCTCCTCTTTTATCCCCAGCATCTCCTGGCCTCCCCTATCTCTTCCCTGGCCCTTCCCCATGAGGCCATGGCCCTTTTTAGGTCCACTACCTTATGTTCCTATTTAAAAGATGGGGGGGGGGGCGCCAATGCTCTCTCTGGCACAGGGCACCAAAAAGTCTAGTTACTGCTCTGAATAGAGTACTAGGTCCTCTTGTCATAAACATTTATTACGACATTGGATTACATGGCAGTCTGCCGGCATGGATACATAGAAATTTGACCTCCGCAATCATTGTAGAGCTTAAGGGTTTAAAGAAGGTATGTAACTTAGAGGCCACTAAATGTCTCTACAATAAGGGGATGTCTGTTCGTATGCACTTCACTTAATGAAGAGTACATTAGTGAATCTAAGGGCTCTCACATATATATATTGCACCACACGAGGCCAGTTGAAATTGTATCCCTTCATCATCATCAGTCATTTGGCACATAACCACAGTTTATTAATTAATTTATTAATTTTCTACATTATTTTCAGGTGTAGGTATATTACCATTAAAAGAAGGATTGATTACTTTGATAACTGCCTGATTAAGTGCTTTCTCATTTTCACCACTGATATGAGTTCTATGCAATTTCACAGCACTGAACATCAATAAATTATTCATTGGTCTTTCATTATGAGACCAATCGCCAAAAAATCACTGCTATGGAGGTTAACTTTACTTTGACTTTCTGAAATGACACAGTACTTGCTATCTAATTAACAGCACTTTTATGACTATCATTTGGTTTAAGGACCAAATTGATAAAGAATTCTAAACCCACCTGCATTAACTTTTTAGACATTTTGGGCAGCTAATTCTTGACTTTGACTTACAGATATATTCATCGATGACCTGAAATATGACCTTCATTTCTTGGCCATGTTGTATTTTACATAGTTATAAATCATTTTTTATAAAGGACACTTAGAAAGAAAAAAAGAAACACTTACTTGCCATTGCCTCCCCATGGTGAGGGCGCCTGTGAAGACTTTGATGAGTTCTGTATTAAATGAGATGTTAATTAACATATATTAATTATGATTATCAATTGCTGGTAATACTGATCAAAACAGAAAAACATATGGGCAAAGAAACAACAAATGACTATTAAAGTAATCTGGAAAACAAAATGCGGCTAAAGATCTGCTATTGTACGCTGGTAGACAGTTGGTATGATTTTTATTTAAATATATTGTTTATGTTTATTGGATATAATTATGCCCATTTATAATCGCATGTTTTTACAAGAATTCAGTTACAGGCTATAAATGTAATAGGATGAAATTAGAGAGCACCTGTCACGTATTCAGCCACACTATAGCATGTACGCATTTAAATATATATTCTGCAGCTTTAGTTTAATCAATTGTGTTCACAGTCAGATGAAACAAAACTCTATTCTTTACATTTTGTCCCCTCTCTTGCCTATATTACATTCCTCTTCCAGAGATGGTCTGTAGCACATGCAGGTTATTGCTAAAACAGTCACAGAAGTACTCATGTCCTAGGGATGTGGCATCCACTGCTAAGAAAAGATTTGGTAAATAACTAACTTCTGAAAGATACAACAGAGAGCGGAGCATGCAAGGAACAGCAGTTTTATTCTAAATGCAAATGCACTTGGGAAACAATATTCTATAAATGTACTACAAAAACTATAATATAGTATTACTGAAAAAACTGATTGGTCTTCTTTAAAAGCGAGTCAAACTAAACCAAAATACTCGTAAAAGAGTTTGCAATTAATCTTTTTCAGATTATTACATTTAGGAGTAACAATAAAATTGCAGTAATGTACAGTGGATTATAAAATGTAATACATGAATGTAGTGAATTTATATATATATATATATATATATATATATAAAATATATGTAAACAGCGGGTTCTTGTCGATATCTTGACAGATGCCTCAATGCAGGTTATCCAAAATGGAAGAGAAGACAGCAGCACGGTACACCAAAAGTCCACATAAAATAAGATAAATAGATTATCCAACCACAAGTGCCTGTGTATATCTGTATATATATATATATATATATATATATATATATTGTGACACAGTCAGGTTAGGGGGTCCCTCTCCTGGGTAGAGGACTCCTTCCTTACACACACAGCAGCTGGGAAACAGTACGCCAGACTGGATTCGAGTACAAGCTGGTCAGCGCCAGTCTTTATTGTACAATGTCAGAAAAACATAAAGAAAACAAACCATAAGTCCTAGCCCTGTCGGGGCACTAACTTCACAAGTGACTTCCCTCACTACAAGAACCTGGCAGGGCCTAATGCCCTCGCCAGCAACAAAGCACAGCACAGTACTTACAAATGGGTTTTTCAAGTGTCTCTGAGCAAACTCCCTGCCTGCTCTCCCAGGTGAGACACTCAGCCCTAAACACACTAGGCTTATATTGGCCACTCTCAGATGGAAACCCTAACAAGCCTGTTACCAGGCTGCGAGAACCAAAACCTGGAGTGGCCGTGAGTGGAGCCCTCCCTCTCCTCTCACCCACAACCCCCAGGTCCCAAACCGGCTTTTCAAAAAGCCGAGACTCAAGCCTGCTACACTGCAGACTTTCTCCTGGGGGTTTAGAACACATAAGACAGGAATCTGGGACAAATGTACCTGCCACAAACCACTTTACCAGTGATCCTATCACATATCCCCCCCCTTTGTTTCGACCTGTGGGGTGGAACAACTGAAGCCCCCAAACAATGAACGCGTGACAACGTGTCTGCATTGGCCAGCTGGCTTCCTGGCCTGTGTTCCACTGCAAATTTAAAAGTTTGTAACGCCAAGAACCATCTCGTAATTCTCGCATTACTGTCCTTCAAAGGGGCATGGTCAGTGATCAATTTGAACTTTCTTCCAACCAAGTAGTACCTGAGAGCCGCTAATGCCCACTTTATGGCCAACGCCTCCTTCTCCACTGTGGCATAGTTTCTCTCATATACATTCAACTTTCTACTTAGATAGAAAATAGGGTGTTCCTCACCCTCCTTGTTCTGGGACAGGACCGCTCCTATACCTACTTCTGATGCATCGGTTTGTACTATGAATTCCCTTTCAAAATTAGGAGTCATCAGGACTGGTTGGGAACACAATGCTACTTTCAACTCCTGAAAAGCTTTCTCTGCCTCAGGACTCCATTCTACCATGACTTTTTGTTTGCCTTTGGCCAGGTCAGTCAGTGGGATTGCCATGGTGGCAAAGTTGGGTATAAACCTCCTGTAGTACCCCGTAATTCCCAAGAAGGCTCTCACCTGCTTCTTATTCAGAGGCCGTGGCCAGTTTTGTATGGCATCAACCTTATTGAGCTGAGGCTTTATCAGGCCTCTGCCAATGGTGTATCCCAGATATTTTACTTCCTCCATGCCTAGACAACACTTTTTTGGGTTGGCTGTCAAACCTGCCTTATAAATGGAGTCCAACACTGCTTGTACCCTGGGTAAGTGAGACTGACAATCAGGACTATGAATGACCACGTCATCCAGATAAGCAGCCGCATACCGTCTATGGGGCCTTAGAATCCTTTCCATCATTCTTTGGAAGGTAGCAGGTGCCCCATGTAGCCCGAAGGGCAACATCTTGTACTGAAACAAGCCCTCTGGCGCTGAAAAAGCTGTCTTTTGTTTGGCGCTCTCGGTTAACGGTACTTGCCAATACCCTTTGGTTAGGTCAAGAGTGGTTAAATACCTTGCCGTCCCTAGTCTCTCAATCAGTTCATCCACTCTTGGCATCGGGTAGGCATCGAATTTTGAAACACTGTTCAACTTTCGGAAGTCATTGCAGAAACGCACACTCCCGTCGGGCTTTGGAATCAACACAATGGGACTTGACCATTCACTATGTGATTCTTCAATAACCCCTAACTCTAGCATATTTTTAATTTCTTTCGACACCGATTCTCTTTGTGCTTCTGGTAATCTATAGGGCTTTAGATTAACTTTGACCCCTGGGTCAGTGATTATGTCATGTTTAATGACCGAGGTTTTCCCAGGTACGTCAGAGAACAGCACCCTATTTCTAATCAGAAACTCCTTGACCTCTTGTTGTTGAATTGCCGACAGGGTTTTTGCCACTGTCACTTCGGGAACTAAGGGCCCTGGATTTACTGGAGGGGCTCGGACGGCCGACAGTACCGTTCTATCTTTCCAGGGCTTTAACAGATTTATATGGTATATCTGTTCCGGCTTTCTTTTCCCCGGCTGGTAAACTCTGTAATTGACCTGTCCCACTCTTTCTAAGATTTCAAAGGGCCCTTGCCATTTAGCCAAAAGTTTATTTTCCACAGTGGGAACCAACACTAACACTCTGTCCCCAGGAGCAAAGCTGCGTAACCAGGCATTGCGGTTGTATACCCTCTGCTGTACCTGTTGAGCCTGTTCCAGGTGCTCTCTCACTATCGGCACTACCGCAGCAATTCTCTCCTGCATTTGAGAAACATACTCAATCACCGTTTTGTAAGGACTAGACTGCCCCTCCCATGTCTCTTTGGCAATGTCTAGTAACCCCCTTGGGTGTCTCCCATACAACAAGTCGAAGGGTGAAAACCCGGTGGAGGACTGGGGAACCTCTCTTATGGCCAACAATAAATACGGCAATAAGTAATCCCAATCCCTACCATCCTTGTCGACCACTTTCCTAAGCATGTGTTTTAACGTCTTGTTAAACCTCTCGACCAGCCCATCGGTTTGGGGTTGATAAACCGAAGTTCTTAACTGTTCAATTTTGAACAGGCGGCATAACTCTTTCATGACTTTTGACATAAACAGTGTACCCTGGTCAGTTAGTATCTCCTTGGGTATACCCAGCCTGCTAAAGACATGAACTAGCTCTCTGGCAATGGTTTTGGTTGACATATTGCGCAACGGGATCGCTTCCGGGTACCTGGTAGCGTAATCCATTATGACCAGAATATACTGGTGTCCCCTGGCAGACTTCATTAAGGGTCCAACCAAATCCATCGCTATTCTTTCAAACGGCACCTCTATAATAGGCAATGGAACTAGTGGACCCTTAAAATGTGGCCTGGGAGCATGATACTGACACTCAGGGCAGGATACGCAAAAGTCAGACACCTCTTTATGAAGCCCGGGCCAGAAAAACCTCTGCATTATTCGCTCAGTGGTTTTCTCTACCCCTAGATGGCCTGCCATTATATGACCATGGGCCAGATCCAACACTGTTCTTCTGTAGGCTTTGGGAACTATTAGTTGTTCCACAATATCTTCCCCCTTCTTAGTCACCTGATATAACAAATCCTGACACATTGCCATGTGGGGATAGGACAAAGGACTATCAGGGTCTACGGGTTTACCATCAACTACTTTTACATTCTCCCTGGCTTTTACCAAAGTAGGGTAATTCAACTGCTCCACGGCAAAGACCTCTCTTCTGACCTCTAAATCAGGCAGATGATCACCTGGCCCAACAACACTTCCCACCTCAATGGGAGGCACATCAGTTGGCGGGCCACCATCACGCTCCGCATTCTCTAGTTTGCCAATCATAGTAGAAAAAGGGAATAACTCTGACTCAGAAGAAACTCCCTCCTCCACTACATCAACAACCTTCTCGAATGGATCGGGGTTGTTCACCTCTGGAACAAAACGGCTTTCCCATAACTTCCAGAAGTGAGCAAAGTCTCTCCCCAATATTGCATCGTACACCAGACCATGCACCAAACCCACAGAAACTATAGCAGAGCCACATGGTGTCTCGATGTTCACCTCGGCCGTAACATAATATCGAGTATCCCCATGTATGCAGGTCACACCAACAGTTTTCCCTGTATGCCTCAAGGGGTTCACCAGCTCAGCTTTTATAAGTGTCACCAAGCTACCAGAGTCTAACAGTGCCTCTACTAGGTTGCCATCTACAGTGAGTACACACATGTACTTATCAGTCTCAGCCTGCCGGTCAGCCGTACAGGCTGTCTGTGCAATGAAGACCCCCTGCAGTAGACATGAGCAGTATCACATTGCATAGGTTCAGTTGTAAGTGAACAATTAGCGGCAATATGGCCGAAGCCACCTCATTGGAAACACTGAGTCATATTAATGTCTAGTCGTTTATGGGGCAAGAACCTTCCTGGCCTGGCAGGCCTGTCTCCAGGTTCTACACCCTCAGTCTTAGGTACATTCCACCGCCCAGCACCCTTCTCCCCTGGAACAGTCTTACCAGTGTCTGTGGGAGTTCGCCGGTGTGCCATCGGGGCTCGGTGGGGCATACTCATCAGCTCCTCAGCCGCCACGTACCTCTCCACCAGCTCGACCAACTGGTTTGCGGACTTAGGGTCTGCATGGCTCACCCACCTGCGCAGAGTCACAGGTAATGATCGCAGGTACCGGTCCATCACGACCCTTTCCACGATCTGTGGTCCCGTCAGCGTCTCGGGCTGTAGCCATTTTGAGGACAGATGGACGAGGTCATGCATCTGTGAACGTGGAGGCTTGTCCATATGGAACTCCCAGCGGTGGACCCGTTGGGCACGAACAAAGGAGGTGACTCCCAAGCGAGTTAGGATCTCCTGTTTTAGTTTTTTATAGTCCTTGGCATCAGCCAGGCGTAAGTCGAAATATGCTTTTTGTGGCTCCCCAGACAAAAAAGGTGCCACCAGACTTGCCCACTGCTCCTTGAGCCAACTCTCCCTTTCAGCCGTTCTTTCAAATGCGGTGAGATAGGCCTCCACATCATCGCCCAAAGTCATCTTTTGGAGGAAGTGACTGGCTCGTACGGAGTGAGTGGTGGTGGGAGGACCAGTATTAACATCTCTGGGCCGGGCGACCAGGTGCTGTACCACCTCTCTTATGGCCTGGCTGTTTTCCGCTAAGGCCTGGCGGGTTTCCTCAATGGCGACCTGTTGAAGTCTGTTAGTCTCCTGCTGAGCTTTGCTAGATTCCTGCTGAAGTTTGTTTGTCTCCTGCTGAGCTGCTGTAGCTTGGAGCAAGGCCTTAATAATGTCCTCCATTTTGTCCTGGGGTGTAGGTTGGAAGCTGAACCTTGCCTCTCTGAGCATTGGCTGACGCCTCCTCTATGGGACTCCAAGGACACAGTGTTATTTCCACACTCACCAATTGGGTGTCTGTCCCTTTAATTTTTAAACGGAAAGTTTTCCTCTTGCTGCAACTTCAGTGTGTGTGGGTGCCCGCATTCTCCACCATCTTGTGACACAGTCAGGTTAGGGGGTCCCTCTCCTGGGTAGAGGACTCCTTCCTTACACACACAGCAGCTGGGAAACAGTACGCCAGACTGGATTCGAGTACAAGCTGGTCAGCGCCAGTCTTTATTGTACAATGTCAGAAAAACATAAAGAAAACAAAACATAAGTCCTAGCCCTGTCGGGGCACTAACTTCACAAGTGACTTCCCTCACTACAAGAACCTGGCAGGGCCTAATGCCCTCGCCAGCAACAAAGCACAGCACAGTACTTACAAATGGGTTTTTCAAGTGTCTCTGAGCAAACTCCCTGCCTGCTCTCCCAGGTGAGACACTCAGCCCTAAACACACTAGGCTTATATTGGCCACTCTCAGGTGGAAACCCTAACAAGCCTGTTACCAGGCTGCGAGAACCAAAACCTGGAGTGGCCGTGGGTGGAGCCCTCCCTCTCCTCTCACCCACAACCCCCAGGTCCCAAACCGGCTTTTCAAAAAGCCGAGACTCAAGCCTGCTACACTGCAGACTTTCTCCTGGGGGTTTAGAACACATAAGACAGGAATCTGGGACAAATGTACCTGCCACAAACCACTTTACCAGTGATTCTATCACAATATATATATATATATATATATATACTGTATATACACACACATACATACATTTTACACACACAGTACTATCTTTGAACAGTATTTATATATTCTCTCAATTATTCATGCTTTTCCTCTTCAAATTTGTTAGACTGTAGAGGTCATATATTTTGCTGTACTACTTTTGCCCCCTTTCCAATGTAGCATCCCATCACAGATAGAACCAGCAGACTGTGCTGATTAATTTGTCATGCGACACTTGTATATGTGTGTGCGACCGAGTCTGTATATGAAGTGCGAAGTGCTACGATGCAGCGGCCAGAGCCGTAATTAGACTTTTTGGTGCCCTGTGCCAAAGAGAGCATTGGCGCTCCCCCCCTACAGTATTTAAATAGGGACATAAGAAAAAGGGCCATGGCCTCATGAAGAAGGGCCAGGGAAGAGATAAGGGTACTCCTGTGACAGCCAGGAGATGCTGGGGATAAAAGAAGAGGAAGCTACAAGTGAAAATGATAATAAACCAGAAAATTGACAGGCCTGAACAGCGCTCCCTGCCTTGCGGTGCCCTGTGCCATGGCACTGGTCGCACTACTCTAGTTACGGCGCTGGCAGCGGCCGTGGCTTTATTACCACGCCAAGTTCCATTGTGCTTTGGTATACAATATACAAGTGTTGCATATCAAATTAATAAGTAACGTCTCCTGGTGCATCATAGTCGCATCGCGTTTTAACTAAGTCGTATTTGGGACAAAAAAAGACGTCTGACGGTAGAATCGGAACAGGCGACTCACTCACACTCAGCATCTCGCGGCATATGGCGTACTGAGGCTAGATGTGTGAGAACACATCTGTAACCTCACAGACAGTCATGTGACAGCTAACAACTTTACTGTGTCTTATTACTAATCATAAGCCTAAGAATTATTATGAAAAAAAAGTGCACTGTGTTTTGCAACATTTAGTACAATGGTAATAAAATATTAAAATAGTTTACTTTCATTCTCATTAAATTACTACTCATGTATTTTAGGCGTAAGCACAACCATAATATAATAATAATAAAATATTTCAAAATCTGTGTATTTCTGAGCTGAACAATGGTGCCAATTCAGTTACAGCTGCGATGGTGGCCGGTTGGCACATGCGCAGGATTTATACTGTTCATGTGCCGATCAGTGTCTGTGAGATCGCTCGGAGTGCCCCCTAAGCTGCAGCATGATTGACATGCTGCGGCCTTTTGGGGGCGGAGCGGCGACGTTTACAAACTGAGGTCGCCACACCCCCTTTTTGTAGGCATGTCTAGGCCAGGGTCTGTGTCTTTTGATGCAGATTTCCTGGCCCTGGCAGAGGATGAAGACGCAGCACTCAGATCTGCAATGCCGGTAATGGGCATCTTTAGACTTCAGGTGCCTCCTGAATTTTTTTTGTCCAAAGACGCAGCAGCGATGCAAATACCATACAACTCTGGATCAGGCCCAGTATACTTTAACTAACGAAAATATTTAAACTTAATTAAGTACATCCACGACACTCACAATCATTCCTCTACAACAGGCTGCCATGTTAGAGAGAAGGAGGTGCTTCTTCTCTTATATCCCTTTTACACCGACCTGTAAATCCCAGGTTGATGCACGTGTATGCACATCAACCCGGAATTTTATCGGTATAAATGGATCCACTCGGATTCAGAGACCGGGGGAGCCAACTCCGGTAGTTTGCAGGGATGACCATGGGTCATTCTCGTGTCACCCTGCAGTGTAAACGGCGCGATCCGGTTCACGACTACCCGGATCGTGCTGCATGCCGCCTGCTTGGCTGGCTTCAGTGGCGCTTGGAGATGATGTAAGAGGGGAGAGGGAGGGGAAGAAGTGCTGCTCACCTTCGCTGGAGAGACGGGTCAGTGCTGACCCGGCTCCGGTGTGGCAGCACAGTGTAAAAGGGGTCTGTCCCAGGTCTGATCAGGGTTTTAAATGTGTTCCAAATCCCAGGTAAGACCCGGGACTTTGGTATAAAAGGGGATTACTAAGTTTGCATTAGCGCAACATATTGTACAGTTGCTCTGCAGGAAAACACTGTGTGGATTATTTGATTCATACACAGTGGAAGTGTCAGAGAGATCACAGTTATTCATACAAGCAGAATCAGCTCTTTGACCTGTATGTCATCTCATCATGACACTGACCTGAAGATGTGGGTCTAGCATCAACTGTCTGTAGTGGACAAGGGAGGCAACAATTTACATTTTAGCAGAGTTACAGTGAAATGTAGGGGTAATGCTGATCACTGTATTTTACCATGGTTCGTATTTGAAAAAAAATTATGTGGTGGTTCAGTGAGCCTTTAAGGATTAATAAAAGTCCTGTCAAGTTCCATGACCTGTAGCCTTATGCTTTTATAAAATCACCTAACTCATCAGTGATTATTACCATAAGAAGGCTGCACATTTTCTTGTATTATTGAGTACAATATTCCCTTCTGTTCACCTGGGAAATAACTTGCGGAACTACAGAACTGTCACCCTCACCTTACCAATTCAAATCAGCAGTGCTATCCTTTATTTACTATTCACCCAGCATCTAAAATTTGTCAACCACTAATTTTTATAACCACCAGTATTGGTTTTCTTTCATCCTGCAATATGATGACTGAAGGAGGGTATGAAATCCTGACTAGCAAGTCCCCAAAGCAATGCTTGTGTGCCTACACTTCTAGGACGAACAACTCAAATTTGGCAACATGGGCCATTGGATCAGGGTCCAAAATTCAGCTCAGATTTTGTCAAAGTATAATAATTGTTTTACAATCCACACATGGTATAGTGGACAACAAATTTACAACCAAATAATCCAATGTGTGTGGTCTGCTTTAGAGGAAAAGTATCCATTAATGTATTACATTTCCAATCCCATTGTGTATTCATTATTATTATTTTTAGCAAGATCTAAATAAAATCATATACAGTAGGTGTTTGAGGCAGCCATGTAATCCTCCAGGATGTTCAAGAAATGGAATAGTGCCCACTATCTCAACTTCCAAATGATTGGTTCTGTGGCTAATTTGGACACACAGATGTAAGACCAAATTGCTCATTACTATTCTGGGCCGAACAACCCAATCACAAAGCACAAGGTGCATGTACTACTTTCAAGTGAGTTGATGCCAAGACACAAGAGTCAACAACGTTTACAGACATACCTTCCTTTCCTTCCCACGATTAATTGTGGGGCTACAAAATATATAATGCATTGCCAATATATCCGAACCAAATGAGCAAATGTGCTTTCCATGAGACCTTTCAGCTTTACATATATATAGCATATTGTCTAACAGATTCCCATTTAGAATAACTATATGAGTTGTAGACAAGACAATTTATTTGGTCAGCAGATCTTGTCTGTTAAGAGTACATTGGCAAAAATATTCATACAGTTTGATTACTCAATGACCAGTCTAATTAGTTTGTACTATGTTATCATTATGTGTGCGAGGAGTTTAACTTACATGAATAACAGGTAGTACCTGCATAGATTCAGAATACCGTAATTAATTACTGTAAATGGGAAAAGAGTAAATTCAGTGATCATCATCGTTGATCTTATTATATATTGTCCTTTTTTTTTTTAACAAAACCTAAAACTTTACACTTATGGGTTTTATTTGAAACTATTGCCAAAAAACACTAAAATAACTATTATTATTGAAAAATATGAAATGGGCACAATTCATTTGAGTGATCAGCTCAGTGATTTATCTGATAATTACTGTATTTATATTTAACCAACTTGCTGCTGGAACAATTCACCAAATTTCATGTTACCATCCTACAAAATCATTAAGCTCTATCTATGTAAGTAACCGTCATTTTTACTTCTCTTCTCCTACAGGTAAGACACATTTTATAAGGTCAAGCCATGGATAATGGATATTCTACATTATAGTCATTTAGATATGATTGGTATAAGACCATCAAGTTTTGGAATCTCACACTTATTTTAGTAGTAGAAAGTGGCAGCTCTGGCAGATAACTTGCATAAAGTCATTGTAAAGCTAAATGTAATGTAGAGCAGATTTTTTTTCTACATTACTTTACTGAAATATTTATTTCAGAATCCTTTTTTTAAGTCAAAATTAGATTTTCTATATATACATAATAGCATCTGAAAAATAGATTTCCTGCTGTTAAATTATAGTATTTAAATTGTATCAGGCTGCATTGTTAAATCTTTCTGCTGTCATAACAACGTACATGCCTACTCTCCTGGCAGTGGTGCTATGGTGTGATAATGCAATTCACTGTGACACATGTCATTATGGCCTCATCTTCCCCCAAGACCACCAATGCAATGGCACAACTTTTGTGCTTATGTCATGGGACAAGGTAGCAAAACCCCCTCCCATCCGGATCTCCTGACAAGGCCATAGCGGCCTTGAAACATCGGCTGATTAAAACAGAATACATTGTTTACAAGTCCGGATGAGTGCTGCCTGCTTCTTATTGTAGGAGCTATGCTTGGTATACATCTTCCCTAGGAAGGCACCACGGCATTGAATATCATATTACCCATAGTGCCCTTCTACATGCAACTATATATATATATATATATATATATATATATTGTAAAACTTTCTTTAGCTGATCTTTATATAGATATGCAGACTGCGCTTCCTTTAAACTAACAGTTTATAGCTCTTTATGATGTATGGTGTTATTGTTATTGACCAGATTTTTTAAGTGCCGACATAAAATACAACACTGTACAATTAGTACAAGGATAACAGGCATTATATACATGTCAATTATCTCTTTCATAATACTAAGTAGAGAAATTTTGCATTACCTTAAAATATTCCATGAGCGATCTGGAGTATTTCATAGCATGCTCCTTCTTTAATTTAAACATTCTCAAGTAGAGCAGAGATAGGCATCGGTAGCTGTAGTAATTAGAAAAGGATTATGTTAATTCCAGTGTTTTATAAAACCTATAAAGTGTACCAAAAAAAATCATAATTTTTATAATTTCTCTTCTAAAAAAAAATTGAAACAGGAGTAAATGAAATAAAAATGGAGAAGGCATTACAATGCCATCTTGATAACAATATGAATCAGCATAATAAATGTTTAGTCAGCTGCTAAAATAAGCCATTAGTTATCCTTTAATAGTTTAATGGAAAACAAGAATAATGATCTTCTGTAAGCAGCTTAAGCGTTTTCTGTATTTTTAAAGTCTTCTTGTGGATTATGGCGTCCTTGACACTGTCTCTGCGGACTCACCATAGAACCGCCAGCTTCTTTTCCCCTTCACTGGCAGTCAAACTTGTGAAATTCTTCAGCCTCATGGCATACCTATATATATAGATTGTGAAAATGAGGTTCAACAATATCCAGAATTAGGCACTATATATTAAAACGTTTAAATCACACATGGGTTATTCAATGAAATGCCTCTATCTATTCTGCACTAGTCTTTGTAAATCACCAGATGTTTCCTTATACGCCTAGCATCTATACATCATATGGCGCGATACCCATCGCGACTGAGACGCTACGAGCGGAACACAGTACATTATTTTTCTTTCAGTTTTGCATGGTATTTGCATCACAGACACAGCAAAACACCACTCAATGTGTACAAGAGACATTGGGCTGTGACTTTAACCGCACAGGAATTAGTTTTAAACACGTACAAAATTGCAGATGAAGCACAACAGAATGTGTCATGAAAAAAAGCTGCAGCGGCTGCATTGGATCCCTTTTTAGTTTTTACACAGATCATACATGCCTACTTTCCCATTCTCCTCTACACCATTTTTTTTTTAATTTTAAAAATTGTGTTATGTGTGTTTCAAGGCTTTGAACAATTATTAACTTATTTTTTTTTTCACATAATTAACTTGGTTAGCAATGTTCCAACATTTCCATATTTCCATTAAATTCATTGTGGCTTATTATTAGTCATCTGCATATTCAACCAGAGTTGTAAATGGAACAAAGCAGGCCATAGGGGTCTATTTACTAAGCAGTGTTAGGAGACAGAGTGAAAAGTGATAAGAGAGTGATAAGGTGCCAGCCAATCAGCTCCCAACTGCCATCTCACAGGCTGTGTTTGAAAAATTACAGTTGGGAGCTGATTGGCTGGCACCTTATCACTTTCTTATCACTTTTCCCTCTGTCTCCTAACACTGCTTAGTAAATAGACCCCTTAATCATGTAGCTACGGCATACATGCTTACTCTCCCAGAATTTGCAGGAGGCTACAGAGTTTTGGGGTATACCCCCCCCTGCACCATTGGAAGAGTCAGCAGATCTCCTCATCCCTCCTACTTCCTAGTAAAGTGGGCAGGATGGGGTGATTACATGGGGAATTTGTGGGTCTGTATGGAGGGGGAGGGCTAAAATGATGCAAATCCCTCCTCACGGACCCGTGAATCATGGCACATTGCTGTGACAGGGGTGGGGCATAATGATGTGGAGAGCCCGGTCCTATCCCCGAAACTGTCAGGTACATCTCCTCTCTGGGCTTCTCCCAGAGAGGAGTTAATTAAAGTAGGTAAATATGATATAGGTGTTGTGCACAGGGACACCCAACGTGATTGGTCAGGTACAAAGTACTAGGATAAGGGCCTGACTAGGAGTCTGGGCCTGCCAAAAAGTTTTTATTATATGTGACATTTAATATATTTGAACTAGGATATGTTTATTTAAAACATTATAATAATTCAGGTATATTTATTAATTCCCTCAGTGATAGGGATGTAGTATTTCACAACCAGAGATACGTGTACCCCTAGAGACACCTGAGAGAGATTTACGGGGTAGTGGTTATGGGAATGCAGCTGTCACAAATAGAACACACAATTTGCGTATAATATAGTAGTTTCTCACACTGAATCATTTTATCTATATTTTAATTAAAAAAAAAAAAACATTTGTCCTTTAACTTTTTATATTGTTAAATTGCCATCTACTGGGGTATTGGCAGCTTCATGTCATTTATTAATTGGAGTAACTGTATATTTTAGTGCACCGTTCAATTCATTTGGCTAACCAAGCACACTTCACGCTATGCACTTAGTGCCTTGGAAATCAATTCATCACATCTGATCACTGGTTTCCAAGCCTAATGTGATTTCACAGGCACTTGTTTTGGAATAAGTAATAGGGCTCAGTCTTGCATAAGGAGATTTTAAGATATCCAGACAGCCTAATTTAAAAGAGTAAGACAGAACGGGAACATTTACTGAGCTTAGCTTATGGATGTCCTGATCCAAATTGCATGTTTAAAGCCTCAGCGTTATTGGCAATTCTGTTTCACCAAGTCAAACAGCATTTATTCAATCTTCTGCATACTGATCGGTGGAAATTTACAAGACATAACATAGGACAAAAGGATGTTTCAATTCATGTCACTCATTAATATACAAGCAAGTTATCCACTAGAGGTTTAAAGAAATAAATGTAGACAAATAAGGGTCCCGAGCCTGAGGACCTAAACAGTCAACCATTCTGTAACCATTTCAATATTGTTACAAATATTCAATCATAGATGCAGGGACAATCAGTGTAGAAGCTTCTCTTGGATCAGGCTGAAAATGAAGTAAAATATAGTAAAAATCATTAAATATAATTTCTAGAAAAATTGTGATGTAATTTTGTTGGAATTTTAAACCATGCCAAATTTTACTCATTCACCTGCAATTTGAAGTTTGTGTTGCTGAACTGAATAGAAAACTGGTGGTTATTTTATAGATTATATTTTCAAGGAATATAAAAATCACATAGGCATTTTGTGGCCCATGTGTTATACGCATTGTTTAATCACTCCTATACCAACACACAGTAATAAATGGATTTCAGAATCCATTTACCATTAGCATTCATGCACACTGCAGACAGTGTTTGTGAGCATTGTTGCATCATAAATTGAGAAATTATTTTATTAATAAGCAAAAATATATGAAAGAAGTAAAAGCAAAGTTTATTATGTGCACAAAGTGTCAGTAAGACACGGCTTATAAAGGGGACGTTCACATCTGGAGAACTCAATTGGATATGGCAATTTATAAGCTCAGGTGCATTGAATGCAAATGTATTTACCCCGAACTGTATGTAAGGGCAATGAAAATAAAACATGTGATTGGATAAAAAGTATTATCTGAAGAATAACATATTTTCAAGGATATGACTTCACTACCTTACCCAGCCAAAAGTGGGGAATTGGTAGGGTTATTGGCACTACAAATCAATAACTTTAGGGGGGGGAATCAATTAGCCTCGATAATTTACCGCAGGCTAATTGATCACCCGAGACTAGTCAATTAGTCCTGTAGGCAGCTCGCAGACTGCATTTAGCATAGATTTTATTTCAGTTCTGATCAGACCCGAGAAAAAATCCCCAATATATAGCCTGTGCTGCGACTATGTTAACACATAGGTCCGGGAACTTTTCCCGGATTCTATGTGTTAACGGCTGTTACCAGGGTAATTTAACGGGCGATAAAAAGGGGCTCCAAATGAATAGCCCCAGGCGTTAAAGGTCCACAAAGGCTACCACCCTTTTTCACACCCGTTAAATTAATGGAACTAATTGAATTTCCCCCCATAGTTTGTAAACTCTTTAGAATTTGACACAAAAACCTCAGTGCAATTTTTTTTCATTGCTACACTTATCACTACATCAGTGGCAGAACTTGTGAGTGGAGGGCCCAGGTGCAAAAATGTGCTTTGGGCCCCCCTCCTCCACCCCAATTCCAAGTTCAAAGTGCAGTGGGTGACAGGGAGAGGTAGAGGGTGACAAGGAAAGGGTGACAGGGAGAGATAACAGGCAGTGGGTGACAGGGAGAGGGAAGAGGCAGTGGGTGACAGGGAGAGGGTGACAGGGAAAGATAACAGGCAGTGGGTGACAGGGAGAGGGAAGAGGCAGTGGGTGACAGGGAGAGGGTGACAGGGAGAGATAACAGGCAGTGGGTGATAGGGAGAGGGAAGAGGCAGTGGGTGACAGGGACAGGGTGAATAGGGAGAGTTGACAAGCCGTGGGTTACAGAGAGAAGCAGTGGGTGATAGGGAGAGGTGACAGGGAGAGGGAAGAAGCAGTGGGTGACAGGGGAGAGTGTGAGAGGTGACAGGTAGAAGCAGTGGGTGACAGAGTGGGGGAGACAGGGATGTTGACAGGCAATGGGTGAAAGGGAGAGGGATAGGCAGGGAGAGAGTGAAAGGTAGAGGTGTCAGGCAGTAGTGACAGGGAAAAGCAGTGGGTGAGAGGGAGAGGGTGACAGGCAGTGGGTGACAGGGAGAGGGTGATAGGGAGAGTTGACAGGCAGTGGGTGATAGGGAGAGGCAGTGAGTGACAGGCAGTGGATGACATTGAGATGCAGTGGGTGCCCGACACATTATACCACACTGTAGTAGCCCCTACATTATGTCACACTGTAGTGCTCCACACATTATGCTCCACTGTAGTACCCCCCACATTATTCCACCTCTATTGCCCACACATTATGCTACACTGTAGTCCTCACACATCATGCCACTTGTAGTGCCCACACATTATGCCACCTGTAGTGCCAACACATTATGCCACTTGTGCCCACACATTATGCCACCTGTAGTGCCCACACATTATGCCAACTGTAGTGCCCACACATTATGCTACACTGTAGTCCCCACACATTATGCCACCTATAGTGCCCACACAATGTACTCACCAGCAGCATCCACAGGCAGCCGGCAGAGCAGCAGTCACTGCCTCACAATGAATCATACACATGAGGCTGCGCTGCTGCTGGGTCAGGGGAGCATGTGATGGGCTCCTCCAATCAGAGCTACGCACATTCTCCTCTGACCCCACTGCAGAGACTACTGGGATTTATTACCCAGTAGTGCACTGCAGTGCTGAGCCTGACTGCACTGTGCTCCGGTTCCCTGCGTGTAGCTGCCGGCCGGGTCAGTCACAGCCTTGATGACTTCCCGGCAAGCAGCTTCACTGCACCTGCCATACAGGCAGTGTGGACCCCTATATTACGGCGGGCCCCAGTGCAGTGCACCGGCTGCACCACCGGTAGTTCCGCCCCTGACTACCATATCATACAGTTAAATATAAAATAAGAAAGAATATGTTTAAAAGATACAAGGGTAAATTTAGTAAAGTCTCATTTTACAATAGCATACAATCAAATTCTAGCTATCATTTTTTAGAATGTACCAGATAAATGATAGCAAACTGATTGACACCTCCACTCTTGTATACCCACACTTTACTCGTATAGCAAGCATTTGTCAGAGCCTCAATGAACCATACACATGTGATTAAAGTACATGTGCACATGGGGATTTCACAGGATAGACAGCAGTCCCAGCAGCTGCAGGTACCATACCAGCTGCAGTCCCTACTACAGTTAGAGCTGGTACTACCATTAGGTAAACCTAGGCATTTGTCTAGGTAGACAATGGTTAGTGGCACCTAAAACACTGAATAGGTGACAAAATGATACTTATCCAATGTTTTTAATGCCACAGCTGCATCCCTACATGTAGTGTCAGTTGCTATCACGAGGAGAAGCAGACGTCAGATGCTACCACCCCCTAGTGTCAGTATTATGCTTGGAGTGTGGCACTTGGCTATGATGTCACAGCCCAGTGCCACGCTCTGTGTCTGAAGCGCAGAGGATGCCATACCAACCAGCTGTCTGCTTAGGAGTAGAGATGAGGATAAAAGGCCTAAGGAGGAGGGGGTGCCACCTATTCTGGGGCACTGCCTAGGCTGACCACATGGCTTACAATGTGCCTGGATACTATATAGTAGTTACTCCTCTGGGTAAGAGCATGGCTCATTTGAGTTGTTTTTGTAGAGTTGTTTTAGATGCGTTATTCAGGATTGCTTAGGATTTGTTTGCAGAACTGTGATAATATAATATTGACTTTTTAGAAACTCTTGAGGTGAACTACTCCAGAAAGAATTATGTATTCTATATTTGCTTTATAAAATGCTTTAACATTGCCTTAAAATGCCTTGGAGTGCTGTATAAATCAGCTCATACTGTATCGTATGCTGTTTTATTTTTTCACGCAACTTTATTTGTTTCCAATAGGAACAAACCCATTTCTTGCATTTCTCACTGCATTTGGAAATCCAGTTTCAAACTGTCTCAGGAAGAGACAGCAGGGGGTGAACAGGCAATAAAAATTCCCAGAGAGCATGGACCAGTTCTTAGCTACAACCCCTGGGACCCCTGATGCTACAGGAGTGATTAGATGTCAAGATGTTCTTTCTAAAGATATATCATCTAGCAGTAAGCCACTGTCCATGAGTACTACTTACTATTGTGCTTCAAATGAAAGGTGACAAACAATCATAGTTATTTTGTTAGTACACATTCCAGCAATGGCACATTTTACCATGACAATAACATAGTCTGCACTGCTGATTTGTTTATGGTAACAACTTTGTACAGAACTCCATTTAGATTACTAGTATATTTACAGATATGTAATACATACTATAAATGGCTCCGGAAAGCAGAGTTGCTTTCATAAAGGGGCAAAAGGGGTATTTACACTTTATCCACTATAAAATTCTTGTTATTTGTCTTACGGCACCGGGATTCTTAAAGCCAGCATCACCAGTGCAAGGATGCCAACTACATGCCATCTCGACAGCAAAGATCGTAAAATACTCTATAGCCCTTGTGTCCTAAGAACTTGGTAGATTATAGTTCCCATGTTTTCAAAAGGGAAATACCCTCTTACAAGCAAGATGACTGTCCAAAGTGATCTTAAGATTAAGAGAATAGTTAAAGCAACATCGACAGAACTGTTTTGCCACCACAGATGTTTCATTTATTAAAAGCTTGCCACTTATTGTAAAACAATAAGTCCGATTTCTTTTCATGTATACTGTGGCAAGGAAAAAAAAAGTCAATTTTGCAATTTAACCAAAAAATATCACAGTGGCAGCTGAGCCATGCTCGGCTGCGCCACGACACAGTTCCGGAGTGGTAAGAGTTACTTTTCCGATTTGCCAAGTCAGTCATCGCGCATATGTGTTCTTGATTGCTGGAACATGTAGAACTGAAACTTGAAATTTGGCTTTTCAGTTACACTTGAAGAATTTTTTTTTTATAAATGTACATTTCAGGGTTTTTTTCTTACCCAAAATAAAACAAGATACCCCGAGTAAGAGTAAATAAGAATGTCTTTTAGTTGCAATTAAATTAATGCAGAACAAGGGAAAAAGGTATGAAGGCATATGGCATATAATATAGATCTTAGATGCTATAGCATGGTTTCCGTGTTACAATGAATACTTACCTATTCTACTAATTATTTTTATGTCTGCAAATCTCTAAAATCTGTGACATGACATGATTGGTCAAACTGAAACCTTACTCAAGTATTTATTAGAATAGCAAGATTTAGTCTTTTACATACAATTGCTTCAAGATGTCTCCTTCACTAGAACTTATTATATTATTATATTAATTCTCAAGATTTAACAAAAAATATTTCAGGTGCATATTAAAAAAAAATTAAAACATATTTCAAAACATCTGTGAATTAAAATGCTTTGTTTCATGTTCTGCTATCACCATCCTGAGATAATACTTGTTAAATAAATAATTGTTAAATAGGCTTAGCCATGCAGCAGCTTACCAATGGCAGGGTTATCACCAGCTATAACAATGTTATCTCCAGTAGTAACACTAGTAAATGCTGCAAACAGTGAATCTAAATCCAAACAGCCATTTTCATAGACACTTAATTAAGACTAACAATTTTATTGTCCACCTAATGAGATACAGTGTTACTTACTAGGCACATTGTGCGTGACTGTTTTGCCTCATATACCAAAGTTTTACAAACTGTGACAACCGGACAATCTATAATAAATAATCGTTTCAGCTGTACCTGATATATTGTGGGAATAGACAACATTTTTCTATTATACCTATTTCATCAAAATACCCCTAAGGACCTTAGCTTAATTCACTAGATGGTGATCAGTGGAACATTTTCATACTCTGAAGGGTTAAGGTGCCAAAAAGAAGTTCCAAACAGACTACAATTGCTTGTTAAATTCCTCTACAAAAACTCTGAATATATTTGCAGATGATCAAATGTGTAAAAAAATGTTTTCCATTCCTTATTGCGATGCCAACATTTATTAGACATGTTCAGCAACACAGGTGTGTGGTGCCACCTCTAGAACAAACGTAATCACATTCCTAATTCCTATTAATGATAGAGACATCTGTGTGTGGTTAAAAAGATCTTTGCCAAATTCCGCAAGGTCAGTGATACCCCACTGAAAACATTCTCCCACTGATAAGTATCAGCAACACTAGTGCTGGTGCCTTAAACAATAATTTGACCAATTTTTTGCTTATAATAAAAAAAGGTTGTGACTAATCCATTAAAATCATCATAGATTAGCATTCAAACTCCATTTTTGGTCGTTGACAGCCCTTGACAATAATAAAACATAATTATTTTACTTTCATGAGAAGGGAGGTTAAATCCACTAAATGAATCAATTGATGCTTCAAATGAGATGAGCTTCCTAATGTCTGTAAAACAGGAAAGAGCTGTAATTCACTTTAACTTTGTTGATTAAAGTTCACTTTTGTTCTCCTCGACCTCATAGACAAAGGAAATAGAATAAAAGAACAAGTTTTCTCCATAGGATAAAAAATGATCAAAAACCTCTTGAACATAATTTGCTATCTAATATTGCACCCTTTAAAGGCAGGTCTCTCTGCCAAATATTCTAATGATTGCACTTTATAGCCACCCACTACATCTCAATTTTAATTTTATGAATATTGCAAATTATAACAGTCACATTATAACCTCTAAAGGGGCTAATTTATAAAAGCACTGTCCATCAATTACACATTTTCCATCACATTAATAAAATGGCAAGAAGTAATTACGCCGACTTCGGAGATGAAGATGCCTTGAACAAATCATTATGCTGAAATTATTTTCTTTAAAAAACTAAGCAGGTTCTAATTACCACTGAAATGAGATAAGGAAAATGATCACAAAATAGACATTAACCTGATGAGTTCCACAGTCTCGGAGTACATGGTGTATGGAGATTTCGCTTCTAATGGATCTCGCTCCATAGCATTCCCACATTCGATGAAAGACAGGGCAGCGTCAGCATAATTCACAGCTTTGCCAAACTTTTCTATCTAAAACATTGCAGAAATATAGTGTTATAATGTAGAAAACTAACTCAGATTTATTCAGCACTGTATCTCTATGCAAGCAAATATTAACATGGGTCTTCTGTCCCACTTTGGTTGCCTTAATTGATCAACTCTTTTATCTACAAATTGAAAAATGTGTAGTATTTGCAGAATTCTGTATACCTGATAGCCTATGCAGAGTAATGTCTGACTGACTGGCAGTGTCAGACTAGGGCCTGAAGTACCCTCTAGGGAATGCAGTATTATGGACCCAAGGTTAGGGGGTGTGACCAACCTCCAGAGTGGGTGTGGCTAGCCACCACAGAGGTCTTGGACTTGGTCAACTATTAGAGAGTACATGCACAGAACAGAGCCCCCTTGATAAATGAGGGGACAGGGGTGTGTCAGGAACACCCACTCTGCTTGGCAGGAGGGCTAATCTTGGTGTAGTTTCCATAGAAACAAACAAATCACTCACGATCATCCAAGATTCTGCTCCACCAAGTTACTGACCCCTAAAGTAGGGGCGGGCAATAAGGGGCCCCGCAGCTGTTGCAGAACTACACATCCCAACATGCCTTGCCACAATTTTGCTATTTGGCCATGCTAAAACTGTTAGGAATTGTAGTTCAACAACAGCTGGAGGGCCGCCTATTGCCCATTCCTGCCCTAGGGGGACCAGGGATTTACCTTCTACACCTGCGGGCCAGTCCAACCCTGGTGAGTGGTAAGATAAGAGAGGCAAGAGTACAAAAGCATAATATCAAATGAGGGAAAAGGGTATATAAGGAAGATAAAGAATTGGAGAAGTGTTATATAACATTTTATAAATTATATAATATCTTTGTATTGTTAATATCATTTGAATTTTTTTTAATTATCTTTTGTTCTGTTGGTGTGAAAAAAAACATACATTAAATTGTATGATTTCAAGTGGCAATTGACTTAGTGTGAGATGCTATTGGAACGGCGCCACTTTGCAACCACCAGTGTCATACTGTAGAGGTGTGCAGATATATTGGCAAAACTGAGGTACCATGGGGCTGATTCAGACCCGCTCGCGAGCGCAGGATGCTCGCAAGCGGGTTGATGTTGCCGAATTGCGCCAAGCCATCGTTATGGGTCTTGCATCAAAGGGGGCGTACTGTCGATGGTGACTGACAGCACGCCCCCTTTGGTGGGCATGCCAGGGGCGTGGCTGCCAGACGGAGGCGTTCCCATGGGAACGCCTACCATCTGAGTCCGGCCCCACTGACATCACAAGTGATGTCAGTGGGAGTGATTTTGGCTCTGATAGAGCCAAAATCACTCCAGGGCTTGCGGTCACCGAGACCCTACCGCAGGGTCTCGTTGCAAGACCGATGGTCGCGATGGTCAAGACCATCGTGACCATCATCATGGACGCTCGCTATAGCTGTGGGTGGTAACCCACAGCTATGCGAGCGTCCATGAGGCCGCTCCAAGTTGAGGGAGGAGGGCCCTGATTCAGAGCAAGTGCTCTGGTCAGAGCGTTCGGCTCTGAATCAGGCCCCAAATCCTACCATAGTGTTTGCAGCTGAACATAACAGCTGCACATTGGAGAGTACTGAAGGCAGTCTAGACTACTGGTACTTTTCACTTTCTAATAATATCATTAATGCAGACCAGTTAACCCTTAATTATAAGCTAGTTAAAATCATGTACTTCCACCTTCAGAGATAAGCGGTTCAGTTTTACTCGGTTATGTTCAGATACCAAAAATGCACCAAACCGCTCATCTCTATCCACCTTAGCCAATAACAACTGCAAGTCATCTTATTATCAGTTGTGGAATATGATTGAGAACAAGGGGCCTGATCCAGCAGAGGATGCAGTATATCTTTCACCCAGATTCCCTTTGTTCGGGAACTGCGCATGCACCGGACCCATACCACGCATGCGCAGTACGGGGTTTTCATGGTCGCTTGCAGTTCAGCAGCAGACTATCATTGAAGAAAGGGGGGTGACGACGGGCTCATTTCCCAAATTGAAGGAGTATTGATTTTGATCGATTTACAATCGAATCGATAAACATTGATGTTGTGTTTCTGGGGCTAAATCATAAACTTACTAACATACAATTTTTATTTGTTTTTTAAGTATTAGTAAATGTGTAATTTAGCCCCAGAAACACAACATAGATCAAAATGGATTAAAATCGACCTTTAGTAATTATACACCTAAATATCTATGAAAAAGTATGGCTAAAGTGACCTACTAACAAACTAGGGGCCAAATGTAATAGGGTGTCTGTTTTGGTAAATTGTAAGTTTTGTGCTAAACTCGCAATTTGTCACAACTCTCCAATGTAATAGAGTGTAAGTTCAATAGAACTCGCATTTTTTCAGTGTTACTAATAATCCCCATTCTCAAACTCTCATCCAGATGTTTTCACATTGAAAACAATCAACTCACCCAATGTAATAACCAAAAGTCCCCAAATAATAGACCTGCTTCAGGATAGCGAGTATATCCTGAGCAGGTCAGATTAACACAGAAACATGCACATATCCATGAGATATGTGCATGTTTCTGTGTGTACTTATGTAAAAGGCTTTATAAAAAAAAATGACGTGTAGCGCTCCCCCTAAAGCATAACCAGCCCCGGGCTTTATAAGGCCTGTCCTGGTTCTAAAAATACAGGGGACAAAATGCGTAGGGGTCATCTGTATATTAAGAACCGGCACAGGGCTTTGCTGAGCTGATGCTGGTTATGGAAAAACAGGGGGCAAAACGAGTAGGGGTCCCCTGTTAATTCGACATTGTATCTACTGATGTAACCACAAGGTTAATTGAGGTGAACCTTGTGTCTACATCAGAAGATACAATGTCGCGGTTCCCACCATAAAATTCTCTCCATTGAAGTCTATGGGGAAGGCAGGCTAACCACACACAGCCAATCAGCAAGCAGCTCTGCCGGAGATGCCCGCTGATTGGCTGGCGGCTCCTACAATAACTGGGCACACGTGTGCTCCAGTCATTTGCGCAGAGTAAAGTTATGTGTACACACATACCTTTACTCTGTCCAGCTTGGTTTTGGGAATGCTCGTTTTTTTTATTTTAACCCCTTGGATACCTACTTGGAACGAAGAGAACGTGACCTACGCATAGGAGAGGTGAGTATGTTTTTTTTTATATGTACCCCTATGGATTACTACAGATACTAGGTGAGTATGTGTGAGTGTGAGTGTAAGTGTGGGTGTGCAGGTATGTTAGAATAAACATTTACATTCACAGTGTGTTTTTTGTTTTTTTACGTATTTGTTTGGCTGTGGAACTACAAGTATCAGTGGGCCCGTAATGCCCCACATGCTGGCATTTGTGGTTCTCCAAATACCACCATGCAGGGGAGGCTTGCTGGGACATGTAGTACCACAACTAGAGACAATATTTTAACCACTATTTTACACTACACTAAAACATTATCAACCCGACACCCACCGCCCTAGGGTGCCAGGGATAGCCCTGGGTTATCAGTCTAGGCCTGGGGTGCCCTGGAAAGGGGGACCCCTTTATTGCCAGGGTCCTAACTCCCCGGGGATCCCGGGCCTGGGCTGACTAGCGGTCAGGGGTAATGTTTTGGCCGGGGAAACTGGGGAAAGGTTTTCCCTGGCTGTGGTATTACCCCCCCCCCAGCTAGAAAGAGTCATGTGCTTGTTATGGAATTTGCAGAGGATCCCTACTCATTTTGTCCCCTGTTTTTCCACAATCAGCACTGGCTCTGCAAAGCCCTATGCTGGTTCTTAATATACAGGGGACCCCAATGAATTTTATCCCCTGTATTTTTAGAACCAGGACAGGCTTTATAAAGCCCAGGGCTGGTTATGCTTTTGGGGAGGGACTGCACATCATTTTTTTTAAAACACACACAGAAGCCATCACGGATCTCACTGATCTGTGTTGGCTTCTGTATAACTTGCACCTTTTAATGCTAGTCGCATTAAAAGGTGGCAGTTTACATAGGGAAAAACTTGTCTAAACTCGCAAATGTAGTAGACTCGAGCTGAAAGTTCACAGGCTATGGAATTTGCGAGTCACAACACAAAATTGCACCTTTAAAAAATGTGAGAAGGTGCGAGTTTGTACTGTTACTAAAACTAACACCCTATTACATTTGGCCCTATATCACAGTTTCTCAAACTTGGTCCTCAGGACCCCCAACAGTGCATGTTTTCCAGGTCTCCTCACAGAATTACAAATGAAATAATTAGCTCACCTGTGGATCTTTTAAAATGTGTCAGTAATGAGTAATGTGTGAGTAATGAATACACCTGTACCCCTGCTGGGTGACCTGCAAAACGTGACCTGTGTGTGGGGTCCTGAGGACTGAGTTTGAGAACCACTGAACTATATTATTATATATGTGATCCTTACTTGTCCCCTTGTTTTCTACTCACTCATGGCTTGATTCAGAGGTGCACGCTATTTGCGTGTGCTCGCTCTGAATCAGGGTGTTTTTTTGTCTTTAGTTTCGGCCTCCAGGTTGCTCGCAAAGCTGTGAGTGACCACCCACAGCTAGTGCGAGCGGCCTGTCGATGGTCGCGATTATTGTGACCATCGGCATTGCAAGGAGACCCTAAGGTAGGGTCTCAGCACTCACAATGCCGATTGGACTTCCTGCTCTAATAGAGCAGGAAGTCCACTACTAACATCACGAGTGATGTCAGTAGTGCCGCCCAGAAACGGCAGGCGTTTGTTCGTGAACGCCTCTGTTTGTGCAGCCACCCCCCTTCCCCGCCTACAAAACGGGACGAGCTGTCGATCAACATCAACAGCCGCCCCGTGTTGTAGTGAGCCCCGAAATGACGGAGCTGCCGTCACTCGCTGGGGCTCGCGCATGTGTATGCCTGAGGCGGCGCATGCGCAGGGGCCAAACATCGACCCGCTTGCGAGCGCTATGCGCTCGCGAGCTGGTCTGAATCAGGCCCTGAGTCTCACTCTCCCATTTTTATAAAGACAAATATTTTATCTACATTCATCTTTATACTTTATTCAAGAACATGTAAATAAAACACCAAAATATCCTTATCATTCAGTTAAGTAAGTTTGTTACCTAAAAACGACTGGCTAGGTATTGTGTTTCAGTTATGTAAAACATAAAATGCAGAAACAGGAGAAAAGACCAAATATCAACTTACCAAAGCATCTGCTTTGTGCTTCAACCTTTTAGCTTCCTGCATGTAATAATCAGCATTATGTAACCTGAAAAATGAAAAAAGTTTTAAACAAGATTATTTTTTACTAACAACAATTAAAAGCCTGAATGACAGGAACCCAGCAATTAGTTTTGACATGTTTACAGGTTGGCAAATGTCTGCCCAATTGCTGCGGTAGGGATTACTACACATTTGTGCTTCATGTGTAAATTGCCCACAATGAGGCTCTTAGTTGGAATTAAACATATGTGGAAAATGCCTGTTTGCAGCCAGAGGAAAGGGTAGTTCAGTCATTTTATTCTTAGCTGCACAATTAACAGTAAAATCTATTCATTTTCCATGTACTCTTATACTGTATCTTTTATTTAACCACAGTATTCTGACACTAGACCCACCCAGCTTGCTTGTAACACTTTGATGTTTTATTGCTAATGCCTGGACATTGCATGATTGCCGGTACACATTACAGCGATGTAAAGAAGGATGGAACCATCACTTGTGCCGTCATTCATTAATATGCACGGCGTCCAGGTGGCTGTGTAGCACGGCCGACTGGACTATATCGCTAGCGACCGCGGGAGCATACAGATCGGGCATACACACTGAGCAATATACCTGATTTGTCGTTACGACTTGGCCAAATCGGGCAAATCAGAACGACATCGCTCCAGTGTGTACCCAGTTTAAGACCAAGAGTTTAGTCACTAATATAAAGCTATGCAGTTTGCATGTTGACATTATGAACAAAGTTGTCGTCATTCTGTTGACATTCAGAAACGTTTAACATTACAGTACTGCATGTCAACTTTGATAAGATGATTACATACCAAAATATAAAGCTACACACCCAATTTCATCACATTATAAATTGACCTACGTTTCATCAAATGTTATTTTTGATCTTCGAGAATCGGTGTTCCCATTGGTAATCGCGGGTAACGAGGACCATAAATCAGACTCTACAAGATGCTGAATGTTCTCCAGACCACTACTTGGTGGCCTGCTGTTGTCTTCTTCCTGCAAAAGACAGTGAGTATGATGTGTGGCTTCAAGTCAGCATAGGGACTTATGTGAATGGCCAAATATTCTCTGTAAAGCGCTGCGGAATATGTGTGCGCTATATAAATAACTGATAATAAATAAATAAATAAATTGGTCTGTCCATGATAAAAAAAAAAGTCTTAATTATCTCAAAAGGGATGCACTGCATACAGTATCTTACCTTGGACTTTACTGCTACTGAAGACAGAAACCCCTATAAAAGGTTTCATTTACTAAACTGTAAAGTCTGACAGCATTTCAATACAGGTGGGTGAGCAAGTCACCTTTCTGTTGTATAAACAGTTCCCTTGGCAGCACTGTGACTAAACAGCCAAACGTAAGTTCCTGGATGTGAACATTATTTATATTCCGATGCAGGATGGTGTTAAATCGAGTAACTTTAGCCATAATGGGATACAATATGCTGAAGTGCATCATAATTACAGCCAATGTTATAAGGTAAATATGTTTTGACACAAATCTCTTGTCCATTCAGTCACAGCAATAATTTGATGCAACATTATCTCTTTATAGATGAGCAACAATAAATATGGTAATCAGATAGATTCCAAAGGCAAACTAAGTATGCATAATGCTGACACCAAATGGTTAGCAGAGATAATGTGTTACATACTGTAGCATTATGTTCTGTGTTACTTTTATGCTTGCTACTTTACTGTCAGTTTGCACATTTTAGTTGCAATTGAGGATCATTTAACAGAAACTAGGGTAATGCTAATTACACAATGTATTTAGAGCCATTGCATCTGGTTTAGCATCAGGTCACATTGGTTTACCCTGCCTGATGCTAAGGTTAAAAAATAAGTTAGGCTTATACACAGATTTCACCCTCATTAAAAAAAATAATAATAATTTTTCCTATGCACAAATTATATTTATATTTGGCAAAGTAATGAATCAAATGGACTGTGTTTATTTCAGTCTTAATTAAGTCTGTATTATTAAATGCAATGACTTATGTGTGACGTGCTGCAAATAAGAGGCACAATGGGCTGTGTCGCTTCATCATAAATGACTGTCACAGACTTATATCCTAAGAAATGAAAGTTGTATTTATTTACTTTAGTGTTCGTTGTTGTGCTGCCATTCTTTTTGTGTCTTGTGGAAGTTATGGGGACATGCACCGTCGTAGTGCTGCCGTCCTGACTGAAGGAACTGTTATCACTGGAGTGTCGCCTACGGATTGGCTCATCCCCCAGAGGCGACAACAAAGGAGGAAAAACTTTCTCTTCTCTTTTCTTTGTTGTCTTTTTTCCTCTAAAAAAGAAAAATAGGATGAAAGTATTTTTTATGTAATAAGCAATCAGTTGTCATTTTTTATTTTTGCTCACTCAATAAAAGCACCTTTATAACATAAAACACCAGCAGTGTAAAAATTCCTGTAAAATGATTGAAAGTCTGCTGCAGATGGAGCAGAGCTTATTGCAGCCAGCAGGATGCTATGGGCCAAACCTATACTTTGTAATTAAAATGTATGCACACACAACGATTTGCGTTGTCTAATGCAATTAGCCTGGAAGCTTAGCTGATCACATGATATCCACATCCACTCATGAGAAGCCCTCTTCCACTAGGTCAGGCCTGGTCAACCTGTGGCTCTCCAGTTGTTGTGAAACTACAAGTCCCAGCATGCCTTGCCACAGTTTTGCTATAAGGGAATGTTAAAACTCTGGCAAGGCATGATGGGACTTGTAGTTTCACAAGAGCTGGAGAGCCACAGGTTGGTCAGGCCTGCACTAGGTTATCATACTTGCCTACTTTTAAAAAAGGATTTCAGGGGGATTGGGAAAGCAACTAAGCTCATATCCTGTAATGCAACATACAGTATATGCCCTATAATGGAATATACATCTCTAGTAAATCAGCCTTCTTCCTTGGACACACATCCATTCATGTATCCATCAGTGTGACAGAGAGCAGCGGTCATTTTGATATTTTTCTAAACATATTTCTGCAGTTTTCTTATTTTTCTCCCCAGTTTTTCCTGGGTAGATAATGATAATAGTATTGTGCCCACCTATTCAAGCCTCACAGAGATTGCTAAGGGTAAATTTACTAAGAATTGAGTCTGTCCAAGTTAGCATTCCCGTGAAAGTTATCCCTGATTTTCAACAAGGTTGTATAAACACAAATAGATCTGCAAAACACGGCTAAACACACAAATACACAATCTAATCAATTTGCAAGTACTTTCCATAGATAGGAATAGAACACAGGGATTTACCAAAATATCGTGTCTGCAAACACGATTGTAAATGGAGCAAACTCGGGAGAAAATAGAAGTTTAAAATAGACCACCTCCTCTGCAGCGTGTTCAGCAGAAGCACTGCATAGATCAGTGTGATCTGTGCAGGCTTCTGTGTTCTATACTGTACTGAAAGGGTTAAAATTTAAAAGAGAAATGGTACCTTCCATCCTGAAAAAGTATAACCAGCCCATGACATCTGAGCCCATTCTGGGACAGTCATTTTTTATTATTGTTGTTTCTTTAAAAAAAAAATCACAGTGAGGGTACAGGTACCAACGGTCTGCTGGCAGTTGTAGTTCTACAAGTGACGCAGGGCAGGCTGACTGGGACTTGTAGTACCACTGTGAGGAACAATATTAGTACTTAATTTAACCCATTACTCCTGCACCCACTGCCACCAGGTGTGCAGGGAGTGGGGACCTCATTTTTGGGGGGAGGGGGTTAGTTCCAACTTTCCAAGGAATGCCAGCCCAGGGCTGACCAGTTTGGGGCTAGAGAATGGTTTGGCAGGGAGATACCATGCTGTGTGTCCTCCTGATGTGCCATTACCATCCCGGCTGGTTCAGCCTGGTGCTGGTTACAGGAAAATGGGGGAAACTCACATCGGTTTTTCCCACTATTTTCCTGTCCCAGAATGGGCACAGAGGTCCAGGGTTGGTTATGCTTTTAGTGGGGGACCCTACTTTGTTTTTATTTTGTTTTATTTTAAATTAACTCTTTATTTACCCTACAGTACACGGACGCATTGCACAGATCACAACAGATCACACTCATCTGTGCAGTGCTTCTGCTAACTCACAGGCAGATCTATACATTTCAGTCCAAATACAGCTGAACACACATACTTGAAACACTATTCCATACACCAATAGATAAAATTAGGGTGCTTTGTTCCACCAGCGCTGGAAGCCTAAACACATAAAATGTCAAGAATAGTCACGTTCTTTAAAAAAAATCAAACACAGTCCATTTTTCTTCCAAGGGCTGTATGTAGAAAGATATTCCTTGTTTTATAAAAGCATAAGGTGTGTTCCTCAGGAGTCCTGGGTATCCTACGGATCCACACCGTCCTTCTGCTGAAAAAACAACCCTTGGAACCACCGGGGATGTATCTCAACCTAACTATACAAACATAGTTAGGTTGAGATACAGCCTGTCTGATTGGTTGACAACGGTATTTAAGGGGGGAAAGGGAGATTTGGATTTCATCTGCTCATTTTGTCGATCATCAGCGGCTCTGACCGTTGGTTTACTTTTAATATAGCAAGAGAAATTAATGCTAAACAAATATCTGCAACAAACTGTACCTCATCTGTATAGCTGAAAAAACAGCAACACTATTTTTATTAGAACTGTATTAAACCAAATAAGTACATTTTATAGCAGACATCTGTGTAGAAAGATAATTTTTATTAAGTGCGAGCAATAAATGAATGTGAACATATCTCATATGTTTTGGTGTGGTCATTGGCACTTGGTGCTACACAGATAAAAATTATTTGATCACTTCAAGAGATTTATAAACGACAAACCTTTTTATGAAAGAGAAGGCCTCATTAGCAGGCATTAATTGTTACATATTGTTGAGCTGATTGTTAGCTAGCTTTGGGCTGTAACTGCTCTAAAAATGGGTTTTTAATTGCAATAATAACCAATTGTGAATGAATTTATTGGAATAATTAAACATGTTTAATGACTTAATTTGCCAACATGTTTTGGCTAATTGAAATGCAACGACAAACAGTTAATATAGTGTCAGAAGCCGACTTGACTTCGATAGATTTATGAACGGGAGGTGAGGAACAGACACAAGTTAGACATGGCAATGCGATTTTTATAGCAGTATCTGTATGTACTATAATTCATCTATATTTCTTATGTGTAACAATTACCAAAACAGTCTGAGACCTTTACTTCTAATGTGTCACCATAAATCCTTCCCATACTTTGATTTCCAGAAGCTAATTTTATTTAAAAAAAAAGTGTAACAAGTATGACATTCAAACAGCCCGATATATAGGGCTTTATTCAGAGCAACTCTTAACCTTAATCACAAATTAAGATTGGTTGCTATGGGCAACATCACTTTTTAATAGAACTGCCATCTTAGTAAATTTACCCTTAAGACTCTAAATTGGGCCCACAGTGATCTCTCCAGGTTTATCTGTGGCTTCTGGTGGAGTAGAAACAGTCCATTTTTTGCGAGTCCACGCCTGATCCAGCCCCTGTCTCAGTGCCTTAGGCGCAACAAGTCTCAAGTCAGACTTGAGCCAAAAAAAAAGATGCGGATTGCGAAAAGACACATATGTGCAGTGCGAAAAATCACTTTGAGAGTGAAAACAGTCACAACTTGAGTTTAAGGGTTAAATTTACTAAGATGGGAGTTCTATTAAGAAGTGATATTGCCCATAGCAACCAATCAGATTCTACTTTTCATTTATCTAGCACTATCTAGAGCAGGGATGGGGAACCTTTTTTCTGCCGAGGGCCATTCTGATATATAGAACATTATTTGCGGCCTTGTGCAGGCCACGCACCCCCGTGTGATGTCACAGGGAGGCAATACCACAATCGCTGGTGATTACAGAAATACCTGGAGAATCCGGAGGATGCTCCGGGGAGCTGTAAGGGCAGCGGTGTGACCATCTGAAGCGTCCTAAGAATGCTCCAGGCGGCACTACTGCATAGATTCTTTCTGCAGTGTGCCATTCTAGGCATCCTGCTAGCCAGATGAGGTTAGCAGAAAAAAGCTCAGAGGGCCAGATCAAATGATTCCGAGGGCCTTATACGGTTCCCGGGCCTGAGGTTCCCCATCCCTGCTCTAGAAGCTAATACCTGTAATCTGATTGGTTGCTATGGGCAACATCACTTCTTAGAAGAACTCCCATCTTAGTAAATTTACCCCTAAGACTCTAAATTGGGCCCACAGTGATCTCTCCAGGTTTATCTGCGGCTTCTGATGGAGTAGAAACAATAAAGAAACTATAGCAAAAATATCTGAATATTTACTTTAGTGTGTCGGGTAATTGAAAAAATAGTTTTCCTTCCAAAAAAACAATAATTTGTCTTCTTTCCTATGAATAGTACATTAAGTAATGCTGTATAGCAAAATAATGAATATGTAATTTTAGTACAGTCTAAAAGCATTATTTTAATGTAATCTATTCCATTCTCTTTCCATAATGTGCCTGTCTTGGCTGTAACATACTGTATATAAATATTTACACTACTTCTCTAGCTCTATAATGTGCCTAATTAAGTTCTGAACTTAACATATTCATTTTTAACATCACTTTTGTAGAACATTACATACAGCATTCTATAATAATGCCAATATTCATGAGTTTAATAAAGAACAACATATAAAATGTAATGAATATATAATGAAGCAAATACTTGAATGACAGATACAAATACAATAATATAATACCATACAAACATTTATAAATACAGTATTCTTTGTCAGTACCTGACGACCTAGTGGAGATTCCCCCGATGTGAATTGGTGACTTAGTTATTATAAGTAGACACATTTATAGACAATGCATTGTGTTGTTTTGATTTGGTGTAATATATCTTGTATTACGCTAGAGTGTATCAGAAGGTCATCTGTTTTATTTATGGAAGTCTTGTTTACACTCATTGTAATTGGCCCTGTTTGGAATATTTGCCATGTGCAATTTTCAAAGAGTAACAGAGATTATTACATGCAAATTGCATTGACATAGTGACAAAGCCATCATGTGGTGTGAATTGAATAAAGTGACATAGTCATTATTCGGTGCACTGTTGATATAGTGAAAGTCACTGTTAGATTTTATGTCTCTGAAGGTGAATCCCAAAGGTTAGGTGTCTCTTCAGCACAGCTGTTTAATATCTATCATCTGATGCTTTAGAGGAGTTGTATCCACAGCAGCTTTTATACTGGCAAATGAGGAATCCTTACACTGGTCAATAATAAGACAATATAAATCTTTGCTAACCCACAGTCAACCGAAACAAACATACAATATATTTTACTTAATTGTCTGTAAGAGATTTCAGCTGGGGATTGACCACATCTAAACTTTTATATTCACCTGCAGGCAATTGGAAACAGGGTATAGATCAATGATCCCTATGGTTAATTATCATTTTAGATGGCATATTTATATTATTTACATTATTATACATTTATTATTTTACATAATACAATTATAAAATATATCTAAAATATGAGTATATGCAACACACATACAGTAGCTGATAACCTAAAGAAAATGCAAATTAAGATATTTATCAATACAGTGATGCTAAGTCGTTGAAAAAAGTTTAAAAGTACTCACTCTTTAGTGCTGGTTGCCCTAATATTAGGGATAGGGGAGATACATGGAGGGAGAAGTAGACAGGGGGCGAGGGTATCATCCAGACGTTGTTTTTTGCTGTCACTTGGCATGTCACTGCTTTCAGACTGCTTTAAAAGAAATTATAGGACATTTTAGTATATGAAGTGCATAACATTTTTTTTATAAATATATTGATTTGCAATATTTTTTTTGTTTTAAAAAATAAACTAGAATGCCCTAATCCATCTTTAGCAATCTGTAGCTTTCCATTTGCTGTTGAACTACAAGTCTCAGTAGGGCAGATTGCCTAAGTCTAACCTGACCACTCAGAAGGTATTAGTAGCAATAACTTTTCACCAATATTTCAAAACAATCACATATTAGTAAGGTGGTGGGTAGAACTCAGGTCTAATAATCTCTTTCACGTTGCCAATATAGAAGTACTGTAATTTAGCCTGCAGTGGGTCACAGGTTTAAGAGATCTCCTTTCAATGTGCTACAGCAGAGTGCATGAAGAACATATTCCATTCAACTAATGGGATTTAATGAATCTCTTCAACAGTGTTGACCTTCTTTTGGTGTATGTAGGTCAGCTCTTCTCCTTATGAGCCATGTAATGAAACACGTAACATCTATATAATCTACTGGAAACATTCTGTTCAGGGACAGTGCAATACTGTCAACACTAGCATTTGAGACATACAGGCACAGAACAGTCACTTAGGAGCACATTGAAGTAATGACATGGCTATGCTTACAGGTTACAGTATGCAGTTTCACTCCTTATTTGCTCATTAGCCCCACATTCTGTAACTAAATATTATAGAAGGAACAGCAATAAAGCAAATATCTATGTATGTGTATACAGTATATACATATATTCATACTATATTATTAACTACACAGCTATTTGTTGCATTCATTAACATATACTGTAGAAATGTAATTGAAATTGGTTTATTTTATACTACTGTGCACATATCCAGTGTATATGTATATACTGTAGGTAGTGTGTAACAAAGTGGATTACTTGGGTAAGTGGACAATAAGCATATTGAATGCATCTGGGCACATGTTTACTTCTTTTTTTCATTTTATTGTTTGTTGTGACTATGCCCACATGCCTGGCTGCTTGGGTTCAAATGCATCACCTTCTCTATATTACTAATTGTTAAGTTATTTTCCTTAAATGTGAAAGGAATTAACTCTCTGAATAAAGGGAGCCTGGCCCTAGAACCCTTCCTGTTCTCGTCATTCAGGAGACACACTTTTCTTCTCATGTCTACCTATTGTGAAAGAACACAGATATCCCACATACTCTATGGTGAACAGCCCTTTTAAATGGAATGGAGTGGCCATTTTATTTAGGGCTTTAACCACTTTTACCCTTCATCCTAGGGGTCTGATTCTGAGTCACACACTAAGTGACTGTAGTTGTGTGCAGCCGCACAAGCCAGGTTTACTACCTTATGCTAATGCGAGAATCCATGGGAGGTCCATGGATCTTCAAGCAGAAATCCATGCCACCCATTGATTTTATGCCATCTGCCACAACTGTAATCAGTAGTATCGGCAACAGCCAATGCGAGATCCGTCAGACACAGACTTCCCTTTCCCATACATTCGACACAGAGTTTTAGATACACACTCACAACACTCCCATGACACTCCAACAAGAAAGATGGGTTCCAATGCGATTGCATTGTTGCTGCCCCAAATTGCCCAATTTCACAGAAAGATATTTCCGTACAGAACGGACTTACATAAAAATGCATAAATCTGCACCTGGCATGCACTGTAAATCATCATTTGCTTCCTGTCCAATTCAGAATCAGCCCCTGAGCTGAAGGATAAGAATTGTAGACACACTGTAACTCATTTTGGTCAAATCCCTAGATGGTAAAGTGGCTACTTTAGTTTCCCTCTATGACCCCAACACCCATCAGGTGTTGAGGGCAAGATATTCAAAAGATTACAAATGGCGATCTACTTTTATAGGGCGATATTAATTTGGCTCCTGGTCCTAAAGTGGTCAAAACTAAACATTTACATATGTCTCTCTCCCCTCAAGTGGTCTTTATACAGTGGAATTTTAGTTGTACAATGTTTGGTATGCATATCATATGAGGAGAGAGACAACACTTTTTTTTAAATGTTCATAATTCCTAATCCAGGATTGGTTCCATATTGTCAGACAAATGGGCCCTCCAGCTTACCAAGCATTTAAAAAAAAAATTCCCAGAATTAAATATTGGGAATTAAGGCCCCATTGTACCCTTGAATACTGATGCTAAATTGTATACCAAACAAACCCCATCCTCTCCTCACTTTTAGCAGAGTTCCCTAGGTTAACAGTGTGAGTTTGGGACTCCCATCTCCATACACTCTCGCTGTGGCCATGGATACTGTCTGACCACCTTCTGCAATCTTCTGATGCCATCTAAGTCCTAACAGAATCCTTGTCTCTTTACAGAGCCATGAATTCCCCTTACAACACCTCTATACTTAATTATTGGTGTGCTTTAAAGGCAGTATTTCTATTCAACTGGGTGCTCAATTGAATAAACAATACCTTCACATGCAGATTGACATAGAAAATAAACTTGTTTCATTAGAATTGCAGAACCAAAAATGTATCTCTAAATGTCATTAGACAACAACTCTAAAAACTCTTTATAGCCAGAATTCAATCTGTTCTAAGAAAACTCTGACACAAGTTTTACACTGTGGGCTACAAAGCCAGAAAGAAAGTTATGTAGCCTGCGGGCCCGCAACCGAGTTAAGCACTAACTAGACCATCGTGACCAACCCCCACAATATAGCTAATATATTTTCCTACTAGTCCCATCTTTACAATTTGATGACTCCACCCCCTAACCATCTGCCACTAATATAATTTCCTTTGCCTCTGATCTTCACCTAAACTGTCTCAACCAGAGTACAGTACAATAACTTGACTTCCCTGAATGCCCTTTGGACTTTAGACGACATCAGTTTTTGCATTTAAACATAATGTACATCATTTCTACAGAACCTTCTGTGAGGAACTTGCCTCTTCATTGGTTGACCTATTCAACAAAGCTACAAAATGCATCAGCATCCCCACAGAAATGTTAGAAGCACAAATTATAACAATACCTAAACCTGGTAAAGACCTGTCAGACTGTTGGAATTAAAGCCCCATTGTGCTCCTGAATACTGATGCTAAATTGTATGCCAAATAATCACAAACCCCATCTTCTCCACACGAGGCTCACAAATTGTATTTATTTGCTGAAGATGTTTTGCTTTCTGTCCCCATTTTGGAGTCTTCACTGCAGACTCTGCATAATGCTTTAGACAAATATGACTTCCTATTATAAGCTGAATGCCACTAAATCAGAGGCTCTATCTCTGAACATTCATACATTCTAGACTTCAGAGGTATCTCAAATACAGTTGGAGGGATGTTTCCTTGACATACTTGGGTATTCAGATCCCAAATATATTTGACATCAATATTCCTCTCTTGATATACCAGATTATAAGACTTAAAAACTCTTGGGTATGAAGTATTTTGGCTGGGCAGACTTGCAGCTTTTAAAATGGTGCTTTGTTAAAGTTGATGTATCTAATTAGCACCATCCCCTTGTGGTCCCCAGACACAATCTGGAGTAATTTAACAAAATATGATGATATATATCTAGAAGAAATGTCCTCCTCCCCCGCATGGTTAACAGACACACAACTTCCTCTAAGAAAGGCAGGGTCTTATGCTCCCTGACTTCTACCTTTATCAAATGGCAAACAATCTCTCTCTATTGACCAAATAGTCCCCGTCCAAAAAACAATATAAACTGTGGGATGATCTTGAGAGGGCCTTGATAATTTCCTCTCTGAGACCTCCCATGGATCCTAAAATGGATCAGACCACTGCCATGGTCGATGTCCTTTAGATTTGGGTTGGAAGTTATTGACCAGTACCGAATTTGCGGTACCTACTAAAAATCACTGGCTTTAGGCACTGTCCCAACCTATACCAGACCTAGGCCTCTTGAGCTGGCAGTCAGAAGACCTCTCTACTATTAATGACGTACTTCTCTTTTAATCTTTATTCCCCTTTGCCAGCTCCACAGCAAGTCTGGTCTGCTCCTGTCAGAATCCTACAAATTCATTCAGATTGCTCACTGGGTAAAGGAGATGTGTAAAATCAATAATGCCGTTTGCCTGCTATTTGCACAGATTTTCATCAGACTGACCAACAATATATCCAAGGAAGCAATCACTTTCAGGTATCTCTTCCTTCTCCCTGAGTGTCTAAGGTGATGTCAACCTGGAACTCAGAGGTAAAAACATAACCCGTAACAGTAACCTAAGAGCATACTACAGGATTGTGGTATCACGGCAATGGTCACACATCATTTGATGATAGCAGCCTTTATTCAATCTATGGACGAACAGAATCGCTGTGGGAACTGAGATGATGGAGCCATATTTCTTGCGTTTGGGATCGCAGGCACAGGATGTGACATGCCACCGAAATGGTCACAACACACCTCAGATTTTAGCCGACACTTTTCCATTACCATCCCCAAATGCTCACCGACTGTCAATTACACTGTAAATAAATACTCGGTACAAGCAACTACTTTAATTCACCATGATGCTGCAATGTGACTCAGATGCATGCGTAGATGGCCAATAATACAGTAGCTCAACTGCGAAAACATTGGCATGGCATACAACTCTGAATTAGGCCATCAGTGTGCAAGGCAAGAGGTGACCTGTGGTGCAATCAGCAAATTTCATCAAAAACAATCCAGCAAGAACTACACAGAGCAGGATGCCATAGTCAGGCTGCAATGTATAAGCCTCCATTACACCTGGCAATACTTGTGAGTTCCGTAGTGCAGAGCGTACAGGCAATGGACTACTAAGAGGTGGAGAAAGCTAATATGGTACATAAAGATTAGGGGAGAATGAAAACTTATACACTATACTTATACACATCAATTTCTGAATTCTCATGATAAAAATGTAGGATGCTCTCTTAGCAAAAGTCTGGAGGATTTCATCCAATTGGACAAGATAACCACTCCCTCACTTTTAGGCAAGTCTGGGGGTGGTAGTTTTTTTTTTTGGAGACCGCCACTGTTACCATAAGTCACAGAAGAAAGAAAATCCTTAAAAGAAGTTAAAACTCACCTTGGTGGCAAAAAGGTGTCAGTTTTAAATGTTCATTGGAATTGCCCTTACTTATAAACATGTTAATGTTTATTTTCTAAGATACAGTTTCATTAAATGCACGTTGTGATTATTTACTTAGAGATTTAGAAGAGTACATTCCCCTTCCAGATTGTAAGTAATTGCACTAAATTATAATGTGCCATAACATGCTAGTAGCAGTACATAAACTCGTACTTAAAATGTACATATGAACATATACTACAGTACAGTGAATAGAGAATGGTTCCATCATCATCTCAATATCCATTATTTATAAGAATTAATGACATGTAAGAACATTGCATGTCTTCTACTATCATTATAATTGCCAGTAGGATTTACAGAAGGATGTATGATGTATTTTTTTGTATTATTAATATATTGTCCAGTATATATCATCCTGAATAGCAAAAAAAGTTAAAATAAGTTTGATAAGTTAGCACATAAATTGATGATTTAACAGTCATTAAATGATTGCACCAATAACAAAAAGTATTACATTTTATTGCTGAGCTTATCTTCTTTACATATATGTCTATTTTAATAATTAATTTGATCATAATGATGAATTAATAGTCATTTTGAAGATCAGGCATCTTCAGACACATCATTTTAATTACCTTAATGTACACTATTGCTATTCTACTCTTTATTTAAAGTAAGTGTAACAATATATGCTTACTGTATTACCTAGATAACACACACAGACATCAGTTATAATGTCAAATGCAAATAGGCTTTGAATGCAAAGATATTACTAAATTATTTTAACACAAATTGACTATAAGTAACAACCTAAACAAGCCATAAAAAAATAAACAATCTGCGGGCTGTAATGAATATTCCAAGCTGAGCGTAGTTTTGTAGATTCTCTGTAACTGAACTCACCTTGTGCTTCCTTCTGGACTTTGTTGAATTTTTCTCAGTAGCTGTGGCTGGCATTTGAGGCTTCTGTTTAAAACCTGTATCTCTTGCTTCGTTCTTTAAAACCTCACTTTCAAAAGTTTCTTGACCTGGTATTCTGGATAATAAACTGAGGTCTATTTTCACCCATAAAGATTTAAGGTCTTCAAATTCCCTAAGTGGAGAAAGAAGTTCGCTTTGTACAATGGGAAGAGGAGAGAATGGCTCCTCCAGATCAATATGTACCTGGTCTAATGATATACTGCTGCTATTACTGGTTAAGCTGCTCACACTTAGGATATTGTTGCTACAGTCCTTTGACTTGATTGGATTTGTGGGCCCCGTACAAGCCGTTGATATTTTAACCTGCAAAACTTCTTCTTGATCAGTGTTGGAATCTGAAGCTGAATCAGTTTCAATAAATTCCCTAGATTTAGGAATAATTTTGCTTGCTCCTCTAGCTTTCTTTTTCTCTGAAGTGCTTCCTGGGCAAGTCCTTTGTTCCTTTCGTGGTGCAGTTTTAGCAACAGTAACTTTTGCCTTTGCTTTTGGTGGCTCTTGGCTTTCTCGTACATCTTTCTCTTTGGGAGTGCTGCTGGTGGGGTTTGGTTTGTTCCATGTGTAGTCTTCGGCACTGGAAGTTCTTTCGACCTTTTTTGGTTGTTTCTTAGCAACAGCTCTTTGCGGCGTAGGTTCATTATGAGCTGGTGACTTTTGTTTCAAGGGTTTTGCCTCTGGGGGTTTTTGGGGAACTCTAGGTTTATTTTTTTCCCTTACTGGACTCAGCAGCTCCCTATCTTTGGATAGGGACTCGGGCTGCGGGATAATACTGTTAAGTTCTCTTTTATTTTCCCCTTCAGTCTGTTGGTTATTTTGAGATTCAGAATTATTTTCTGAATGCACCTCGTTTTGGTTGTTAATTATTGTTTTATTGTGTGGGTTGACTTTATTTAACCACTTATCCAACTGCCATTTGTTTGTAGAAGGTGGTTCTGGCTGTGAATAAAACCAAAATAATATGTCAGTATTCAAAATGGAATGCATACAATAAAATATGTTTTTAGATTACACTGATAATGATCACAAAAATGTTGACTATTTCTAAAACTGGCTAATTAGTAAGAACACTGGATGTATTCATTTTAATTAATAGCATTGCCCCAGAGAAATCTAACAAAACAAAAATGCTAAATAAGCCAAACAAATGATACATTTTTATAATGTTGGTTTTATGTCTCTCCTGAATACTATGCAAACAGAATATGAATTGCTTATATACAATACTGAATATATAAACATAAAGTAAATGTAACAATAAGGTAAATTAGATATATATAATTAGATCTGTAGTGTAATGTAAGATTTATTGTAATATGAATTACATAATTAGAAGGAAAACATACCACATCAGACTCATGTTAATTAAACCCTGTGTTTGAACATATAGTGTACATATCACACACAAAGTCAAAATTGCATTTAACTAACTGCAATCTTTTAAGAGGGTTTCCTTGATTATTCCTTAATTATTATTATTATTTATTTTATTAGGATTAATAGTTACCCAGTTCCCAGCTTCCAAGCCCTAACAATGAGCTCCCACCTGGCTCTTCAGACACTATGGGGCTGAAGAAGATTTATACACAATTCTGTCTGCATATGGATCTCATGATTTTTTAGGAGAGAGCACATGCATCAGGACCTGCATTCACAACTTTGGGTAACTACAGGCAATGTAAAGTAATACAGATCTCAGTCCCATCTCCACTTCCGGAGGATAAGTAAACCATGGGTGTGTCTTGGGCAGGGGCAGAATTAGGTATTTGAAGGCCCCATAGCAAAAGTTTGTAAGAGCCCCTATGTACCAGCCAATGAGGGATACTGTATAAAACTCATGTAACTTTGACAAGGAAGATGGCCCCCCTAAGCTCTGGTCCCCATAGCAGCTGCACCCCTTGCACCTATGGTAGTTACACCCATGGTCTTGGGCATGCTGACAGAATGCAGGCTATTCAGAGGTGAGTATAGGCAGAACACTGTCTGCTTTCAGTTGCATCTCCTGCACAATGCATTGGGCTGCTGCAGATGCCTGATGATGATGATGACGTTTGCTTTAACCGGTGGTGGTGTGGTCATATAGATGTGCATGACTCTGAATGCAGGCTGAAATTTGCATTTACTTGTGAATATGTAATGCGGCAGGAATTGAAACTGCTTTACAAGCAATTCTGAATCAGGCCCTATGGTTCCCTGGTTGACAGATCCACTCTATTCTATTGCAGCATGTTGCCCACTCATTGCTATGCCTCTCTAATACTCAAATGGTGACTACACTATATCACTCTCTGTAACACCCAAAATACTCATAACACTAAACAGCGATAATAAATATGTCCATTCATTATTATTGATATTAAAGAGTCACAAAATTGAATAAGCAGTATATTGGATAGGAAATCAGTGGTGAAATGAAGTCAGTGTTATAAACTTCAAGGTGCGACTGATAAGATCTAGGGCCAGCGCAACAAAAGGGATGTAGTTGAGATCCCAGCAGTTGGGATGCCAGCATTCAGAATGCCGTCGCTGGAATCCCGACACCAATCAGAATCCCGGCGCCAACATCTCGACCGCCAGCATCCCGACTGTAAGTATTGGGGATAGGGAGAGGGTTAGGGAGTAGGGGCTAGCAGGAGGGTCAGAGTTAGGATACGGGGGGGTTAGGGTTAGGCTGCAGGGGGGTAGAAGGTTTGGTTTGGGCTGTGGGGGGCAGAGGGATAGGTTTAGGGGTAGGGGAACTTACCAGCAGGTGTCGGTATCCTAACCCTGTCAGGACGCCGGCATTGGAATACTGATCGCCGGTATCCTAAGCACCGGCATCCCATACCCAACACCAAAATAAATATGAATTACCTGACTTTAGTGGCTCATCTCACCATTTTTTGATTGTCAGGGTAATGTAAAACAAACAGAAGGAGGGCGGAGGGGCAATGTTAAATGATTATTTAAACCAGTTTAACAAAAGGTAATATTATAGGATAAAGAATATAACATTCACCAGTATTTTACAAAATACTGTTCACTGATATATTTACCTCTGGGGTTGCATTACGGTTTTCTTCATTACATTCACTGTCACTAGAGCTGCTCTCACTGTCAGAGTCTGATTCTGAGCTGGTCTCGGACTCACTGGAACTTCCAGAACCTCCGCTGGAATTGACCAGGTTGGCGCTGTGAGCTGTTGGCAGAGGGAGGCCGCTAGAAAAATAAAAATACTTTACATGAATGTTTGAAGTACCAACCAGTATTCATATAAATGCAGTCTATTGATTCGCTGGAAGGCTGCAATCTCATATAGAAAATGGTTGTCTCCATTGCACAAGACAGGTACAGTACATGCTAATAAAACTATCTTATTCTGGTTGTATTGTGGTAAACTCCCCTTTACTTACTAAACAAACAAATTGGAATGATAAATTTGTCAACATTTTTGTTTCTCAAACTATGTACAAAATGCCGTAAAACACGCAAAATATTTAAGCTTTTTTATGTTTAGAACTTGATTTGTAGCAGTATACACTAATAAACACAACAGTAAAACAGTCTTCAATTATGATGCAAAGAAAGCCTCAATAAACTTACATATAATTATTTATAGTCAAAATGGTTACATGTAAAGATTCAGTTTCAATACTCAAATAAAAAATCGGAATAAAATAAAAAAGAACAGATGCTAACATTTTCTAATGTTTATTCACTAACTTACTATAACTTCTCTGTGCCATTGTCACAGGTGTCATTCTGAGAGCATGAAATGCTTATTGGAAAAGACAGCAATAAATACAGTGACACCAAACCCACACAATATATTCTGTAAAAGGTATATTTTAAATAGAATTTGATTTGTCAGGATTATGTCAGGTTACTGAATTTGCATCACCATTCATTTTGTGATAAAGCTTTAAAACACAAGTCCAAATGTATTATGTATAGATTTTACAGACATTTTGTGCCATTGGTTTAAAAGTTATTTGGTTATAAAAATAACTGAAATTACAATTTGTGAGATATATAAATGAGATTAAAAAAAAAGTGGCTCAGTGAGGCAAACAGCATTTCCCCCTTAATTTATATTATATACCTTCCAACGCATCATAAACGCAATGGGGCTGATGTACAGTTGGCAGAATAGAGAGAGTTAATTACTCAAAAGACAAGTCCACGGACAGCAGTATATATATTGTGTCATAGTGAGATGTGTTTACCTCTTCATTGTCGACATGTGCGTCTAGTTTACTACAGGCCATCATCAGTGTGTACTTGCCCCTGCCCTATAGCAGGTGCAACAAATACGCCTACTAACAAACGTATATGCACTTACTTGCTGCCCTGCATAAGCCCCATTGGAATAAGCACAGGACGCAGGACTTTGGCCCTCATTAAGAGGCGGCCGCAAGAAGCGCCGCTCGCTCTGAATGAGGGCGGCCGCTTGCTTTTTCTAGTGCGGCCTCCTGGTTGCCTGCTAATCTGTGGGTTACCATCCATTGCGACCATTGGGGCTTGCAACGAGACCCTAAGGTTGGGACTCGGCAACTGCAAGCCCAAGGGGGCTTCCTGCTCTGATCGAGCAGGAAGCTCCCCACTGACATCACTGCTGATGTCACTGCGGCCACCCACAAAACGGTACGCGTTCCTTAAGGAACGCCTCCATTTGTGAAACCACCCCCGCCCCGCCTACAAAACAGGCCGAGCTGTCGATCAACATCGACAGCCGGCCCTTTTGTAGTGAGCTCCGGAGCGAGAGAGTTTCTCTCTCGCTCTGGGGCTTGCGCATGCACAGTGCGGCCGCTGTGTGTGCGCAGGACCAAAACATCGACCCGGTTGCTAGCGCGAAGCGCCTGCAACCGGGTCTGAATGAGGTCCTTTGTCCCTCCCTTACCACCACCTCTCCAGTTCTTAGTTTTGGTATGTGTGGAAGGCGTGTGTGGCTACATATGCATGCATTCTCTTTCTGAGCATGTGCACTGCAAATTCACACAAAATACTGGTGAAAACTGGCGTATTACTCAATCAGCCACTATGTCATTGTAACTTAATAACAAAAATAACATTTGTATCTATTTTGCACATTCACACCCTAAGTGCACCAAAGGGTAGTTGCTATGAACTAGCTTGCTAACAATCACTGAGGATCCCAGGAGAGAACAAAGTATGTAAGGAGTGATGGGGATAGTGACAGGAGATAGGATCCCAGGGGAGGAGAAAGGGTGTAAGGAGTGATGGGGAGAGTGACAGGAGATAGAGTGCCAAGATAACAAAAATAACATTTGTATCTATTTTGCACATTCACACCCTAAGTGCACCAAAGGGTAGTTGCTATGAACTAGCTTGCTAACAATCACTGAATAATAATTTAATGTGATGGACATTTCCATTTATAATTAAAATCGATGTAACTACTTCAGACAATTCCAATAGGTATACTTGAAGCCACACAACCATTCCAATGTACACTAGAGACAGAAGTACCTGCATCACTGTAGATTTACAGTATTTAAGACTATCAATGAGGCGTAACCAAGCAGTAGTTTGTAAAAGTTGCAATTGATAAAGTAAATGGTCCTAAAGAGTATTCATAATGTTGACATTCAGAACATATTGGCATTTTGTACCACACGTGTCCTAAAGTGCAAATAGACATACATTCCATGTGAGCCACCAATTTTGCAAAGGTTCATGCAAAATTTCTTTGATAGGGTCAAGAAATGGATAATGATGTGTGAGGCTGACAAATAAGCACATAAATGTGCAGAGAGTCATATCTCTAGTTTGCAAATGACTACTGGTATCATTAGATCCCATCATAAATAGTTCATGTATAAAAAGAAAATGCCACTTCCAAAAAAGACAGAAAATAATGATAACTAAAAAGCATGGTGTTAATTTAATACTTTATATTTCCTATTTTTGGGGGGCAAAACAATGGTCTTTATCAGTGTCAGAGAATAAATATATCATGCAAATAAAAAACAGTTAATATTTTGATGTTTTTCTTGTTTCTATCCTAAACAGGTGAGAAAAGATGATGTTATGTGACACAATGTCAGGAGAGTAGTCGAGACTTCCAGGTAAAAGAAGGGAGAGTGTCAGTAAACAGCATCACAGGAGCGATGGGGAGAGTGACTGGAGAAATGATCCCAGGGGAGGAGAAAGGATCCAAGGAGTGATGGGGAGAGTAACAGCAGATAGGATCCAAGGGGAGGAGAAGGGTGCCAGGAGCGATGGCGAGAGTGAAGGGAGATAGGATCCCAGGAGATAAAAAAGGGTGCCAGGAGCAATAGGTAGAGTAACAGGAGACAGTATCCCAGTGGAGAAGAAAGGGTCCCAGGAGCAATGGGGAAAGTGAAGGGAAATAAGATCCAAAGGGAGGAGAAAAGCAAGGAGTGATGGGGAGTGTAAAAGGAGATAGGATCCAAGGGGAGGAGAAAGGGTGCCAGGATCGATGGGGAGTAACAGGAGATAGAACCCAAGGGGGGGAAAGGGTGCCAGGAGTGATGGGGAGTAACAGGAGATAGGATCCAAGGGGGGGGGGAAAGGGTGCCAGGAGTGATGGGGAGTAACAGGTGATAGGATCCAAGGGAGGGATAAAGAGTGCAAGGAGTGATGGGTGAGTAACAGGGGATAGGAACTCAGGAGAGGAGACAGGGTGCCAGCAGTGATGGGGAAAGTGAAGGGAGATAGGATCCCAGGAGAGGAGAAAGGGTGCCAGGAACGATGGGGAGAGTGAAGGGAGATAGGATCCCAGGAAAGGAGAAAGGGTCACAGGAGTGATGGGGAGAGTGTAGGGATTTACAATCCAAGGGGAGGAGAAAGGGTGCAAGGAGTGTTGGGGAGTACAGGGGATAGGATCCCAGGAGAGAAGAAAGGGTGCCAGGAGCGATAGGGAATGTAACAGGGGATAGGATCCCAGAGGAGGAGAAAGCGTATCAGGAGTGTTGGGAAGTAACAGGAAATAGGATCCAAGGGGACGAGAAAGGGTGTCAGGAGCGAAGGGGAGAGTTACAGGAGATAGGATCCCAGGAGAGGAGAAAGGGTGCCGGGAGTGATGGGGAGAGTGACAGGAGATAGGATCCCAGGGGAGGAGAAAGGGTGTAAGGAGTGATGGGGAGAGTGACAGGAGATAGGATCCCAGGGGAGGAGGAAGGGTGTAAGGAGTGATGGGGAGAGTGACAGGAGAAAGGATGCCAGGAGAGAACAAAGGGTGTAAGGAGTGATGGGGAGAGTGACAGGAGATAGGATCCCAGGAGAGAACAAAGGATGTAAGGAGTGATGGGGAGAGTGACAGGAGATACGATCCCAGGGGAGGAGAAAGGGTGTAAGGAGTGATGGGGAGAGTGACAGGAGATAGGATACCAGGAGAGAAGAAAGGGTGTAAGGAGTGATGGGGAGAGTGACAGGAGATAGAGTGCCAAGAGAGAAGAAAGGGTGTAAGGAGTGATGGGGAGAGTGACAGGCGATAGGATCCCAGGGGAGGAGAAAGGGTGTAAGGAGTGATGGGGAGAGTGTAGGAGTCATGATTACCACTACAATAGGTAATTATGAATAACCAGAAAGTTTTAATGGAGAAGTGCATTAGTTTCTATGTAAGAGTGGTACAGTGGTTTTATGATTAGTCTTGTTAAAGTGAAAGTAGATAGTGTAGAAGAAATCTAAATGCAATGGGAGACCCTAACTGTGAACATGCCTGATATATTAGAGATATTTTTAGCTACTAGTCAATTGATAGGCTAAACAATAGTTCAGTCCAATTTATAAGGACATAAATATTTTCCTAAGCTATTTAAATGCCCAAACCAATAACAACTTATATTCTGCAAGCAGAATGCATTTAAAGTATTGTATCATATTAGGCCAGCAAATATTGCCCAGTCACAATTATGCTAAACTCTCAAAGATGAAGATAACACAAATTATATAACATGATAATAAAGTAAAGAAAATAACAGTAGTAAACACACACACACACACACACACACACACACACACACACACACACACACACACACACACACACACACACACACACACACACACCATATGGTCAATGGATTAAAATACATCTATGAATTGCGTATACGTTGAGTACACAGGTGGGATGTCTTTTGATCACATGTTACATGAGCCTTGAAGCTCATTGTAGTATTAATGATAGCAGTCATTGAGAGGATATACATCCGCTTATAAATGTGGACTTGCTAATACAAACTGGCATCTGAAGTAATTGCTACTAACTACTTACCAGAGCTAAAACAATCATATTGATTTTTGTGCATTTAATTCTACCCTAAAGATGTTTGAGGATTAATGTATTTGGCTTTTAATCCTTCTTGAACTAGTAACCTTTTATTTCAACATTTGCCGTTCTTTTTCTTCTGAGTGAGGCACTACGCTGCGAAGACGATTAGCTTAAGAACTCTAAATACTGAACACGTTTAATTCTAAACACCAGGTGTGGCTTCTACATTATTATAAAGCTTATGTAGAAAAAATATATATATTGTGCAAATTAATCAATACATTGTGCTATTACAAGCTTATTTCAAATAACCTAATTTAGCAGTTATCAATTTACTCATTTATAATTTATATCATTTAACTCTCTCATAATATATAAAGATATGTTGTTATGGTGCTGAGGTGACTGCTTAATACTTTTTGTATATTGTAAAAGTTTATTTCTGCAAATAGTACGCCCCAAGTGTTAACTACATTTGCATCTGTTTATAGATTAATTTAACAATGAAAACTGACTACTTTAGTACATAGAGCTCTTAAAACAAATGCTGCCCTTTTCGTGGCTCAATACAGCACTTTCCTTAGACCTGAAATTGACTAATTTAAAAGGTTGAAAGCTAAATGTGACCAGTCCATTTATATGCACATGCACTGGCACAACCTTACAAATTAAAATGCAGTTGAATTTTCATTTCAGTACCTGTAGATTTGAACATGAGTGTAAATTTAGCCTCATATACTAAGATGATATGACCAAGTATGTGCCTGGACACAATGACGTTGACCATGGTACTGTAATAATTATTTGTCAATGGAAGGACACCATAACCATGAAGCTGCTTAAACATGGGACAATTGCGTCATCATCCAAATTCTGGGAAAAATATCAAATTAAGATCAAATAATATAATACATCACCTGGCATGTCTGAAAGATCATTTTGCATAATACTGTTTATACATAGGAATGTACAAATGACACCTAGGGCAAAATTTACTAAGCGTTGGGTTCTAAACCCCAGCAGTTTGGTGCCGGTTTGACGGCGGGTTCTAAACCCTGGAGATTAGTGGCGGTTTGGCGGCGGTTTCGAAATGACAGCCCTGTTCTATTCTATTCTAAAATTTGTTTTGACGGGGGTTTTGCAGCGGTTTTGGTCGTAGTAAATCTGCGGATAGCAAAACCACCTCCGGGATTTAGAACGCACCTCTTAGTAATTTTTGCCCTTACTCTAATATACTGTACAGACTCTCATATGGCGTTTGACTACTTTTGCATTAACTTTTAATGATTATTGGGGGTGATTCAGGCTCAGACACTATTGCTATTAAGGTAATGTACAGGAGGCATCATGCCTCCTGCATGCATTACTGATCCGAGCTGCATCCATGGATGCAGCATCGGATCATCTGAGGGTTCCCCGGCCGACTGAGTGACCATGGGGTCACTCCAGCCAGCCACCGCAGATACACAAAAAAGGCCAGGAAATCTCAGTCAGCCAACGGAGATCCTGGCCTCTTCCCTCCCCTCCAATGGTGACGACACGCATCCATTTGGGGAAACAGAGTACATCGCCACCCCCTCCACCCGGGAAACGGCAGCAGACTGTCAATCACTGACAGTCTACTACAGGACTTTGTGCGGGATTGCAGACCGGTGCTACACATGTGCAGTACGAGTCATGCGCCGGTGCATAGGAGTCACAATCGGAGATGTGCGCTTACCATTGGGTTAGTGCACATCTCTGAATCAGCCCCATTGTTGATGAATTTCTAACAGTAGTTCCATGTAATAAACTGCACATATTTAGAATAAGTTATACATCTCAGTGTTGGAATTCAATGATTTTTGGGTGCAGATCAGTGGCGGCTCCAGAAGTGGGGCTGCAGCACAGTTCAAAATTCAAATAGGGGAGCCACACCAACTGCCTGCGACACAACCACTGCGACACAACCACGTCAGTGACCACTGTGGTCACTGACTGCGACACAACCGCGTCTGGCTTGCCATCCCCATTACCTGTAAAATTGCCTCTTGCTGCGTTCTGTGGCTCCCAGCGATAACCATCGGGATGCATGCACAGTACGAATTGGACACATGTGCAGACTGAAAACATTGTCCGCTTGCGTTCTACATCAACACTCCTGAATCACGCCCTTTATGTGCAAAATAGCTGCAGTGCCATTATTCTTATGCGAGTAAGAGGACATTAGTGGCCTAATATTAGGATAATATTTCCAGTGGAACTGGGAACCAAATGAGCCTATTTAAAGTGGCAAATAATGTCTGTAATACTGACATCCTTCCATAAAATAAATAAATAAACTTTGGCGGCTAAATTACACACAATACTTAACAGATATTCAATTACTGAAATAATAAAGAAAATTCAGTTGCCAGGAGTTTTGACTGCAATTTGGCTCCCTGGCTGCTAGCAGTTGGCTGTTCTGTAATTTCTAGTGTAGCTGTTCCTTTTGAGAAAATGCCAGGCTCTCGCTATTTTTTTGCCTCCGAATCCAATTACAAGAGACATAATGTAATCTATTATTGGGGGAATCTTGACACCCTTCTTTCTGCTGTTCTGAGCAGCTCTGTAATTGAGGTAAGCACAGGTGCTACTCATTATGGGCCATTGTGCACTGTCTGGATTCTGGGAATTGTGGAATTCAGATGGTTTTCTAACTTTGCTTGTCTGAATAACAAACAGGCATGATTCCGCGGCTGTATGTACAAGCTTGTACATCATTCATTTGGGACTACTATAGCACCTGCTTTCCACTCCAAAGCCAGAACTGAGTTATCTTGAGACTACGACTAGTTATGTTGTTTTTAATGGCAATACTCTTTTGTCTGTTAATCCAATACAAGTTGATCCAAAGTTGAACAAAATAATATTGCTATATTCTTTGATAAAATGTTAGTTACAGGGGTCTATGTACTAATTATCACGGTACTGCAGTGATTATTATATACCTAACTCGCCGGGAATATATTTTAATTTTTAATAAAAATATTTTGTCTATGTACTACGGGGAACTCACAGGGACAGCGATTTCGGCAAACACTGTCCCCGCGAGTTATATCCCCGGTATTTAGGAGAAGTCTTTCACAGAAGTGAAAGACTTCTCCGGGAAAAGCTGCATAATTTTATGTAAAAAATGGCTTGATACATAGGCCTCTTAAATCCTTAATGATATATTCCATTGTTAGATCTCTAAGCACAGGCAATTTAGCTCCTGAACTTAAAGATCAATTAGCCTGGTTGGTATCAGGGCACAATACATCACGGGCAGGAACATGTTTCATCCCTAACTTTTTCAAGCTGTTACCTGATACCAACCCGGGTAATTGCTCTACTCATTACCGGCCACACACATTGTGGAGAAGGAATGGGTATGTAATGCCGGCTGTTGGGATGCCTCCTGTCAGAATACCGACAGCAACATCCCGATGGTTGGCATCCTGACAGGGGTCGGGTAAGTATACTTATCCTTTCCCGCCGAACCCTTCTGTTTTGTAGCCTAACCCTAACCCTCCCCGTTAGTGCCTAAACCTAACCCTCCACCTTTCGTGCCTAAACCTAACCCTCCCCCCTTAGTGCCTAACCCTTTTCCCCCCTTCCCCAGTGGTGCCTAGCCCTAACCTCCCCCCCTCCCAAAAAAAATAACCCTAACCTCACTACACTCCCTAAACCTAATCCTCCCCCCCCTCGTGGATAACACTACAGGCGCCCCGGACTTACCTTGTTCGGGCTGGTGTCCTTCGGCATACCGGCATCGGGATTAAGATAGGTGTTGGTATTTTGATGCCTATCTTAAGTCCCTTGTTGGGTTTCCCCTGTCTGTGTTGAGACAGGCGGCATCGCAGCCGTCAGTCTCATAACTACATCCCATGGAGAATATTCCTACCACGGCTGTACAGAAACTAGCTGGCGGGTCTCTGTGCTCGAACTGCCCTCCAGAACTCGATCGTAATCCCAATAAAGGAGCAGGTAACAACTAGAACTTCCTATGGAATCTCCTATTGGTGCAAATAAGATAAAAGGATAATCCTTACATTATATTTTGGTCTGTTGACTGACACAATTCAATACAAAGTTACAGATAGTAACAAGCATGATGCAAACTCTCTATACAGTGTAACAATTTTTAGATATCTTAATTAAGTATTGATATTTTAGTGTTTGATGTCTGTTGTATATGTCAATTCCAATATTAGTGTTATATAAATACATCCTGTGTCACAATTGATAGTCCAATTAAATAGAGATTTTAAATACATGTTGCTTGTCTTTACCAGTGCAGTTTTATTTTTGCATAACAGCTAGCAACCCAGCAATGGCAGGTCCATACTACTTTTGTGTTGTATGTTCTACAATATAATACCTCTTTTCCACCCAAAACCCGGGTCCGACCTGAGTTATTGGACATGGTTCCAACCCAGGTCAGACCCCATTTACACTGCAACTTCGATCTGGGTTACTCCCAGGTGAGCCCTGTTAACACTGAACCCACGTCTGCCCTGCTAAACCTATGAGGTCATAAAAAGTGGGAGGTGACTGCTCCACAACCACCAATCAGCTCATTTTAGGCATGACCCAGGTCGGATAACCGGGATCATGCCGTTTACATTGCACCATTACCCGGGTCCATCCTAACCCTGGTAGCTACCTTGGTTGGATTCCCGGGTCACTTGACCCGGGTTATTCTTCAAGGACCATTTTACACTGAGCTGTGACCCAGGTAGACTCGGCAATAACCCAGGTTTTTGCAGCAGTGTAAAAGGGGTATAATTTTCTTACCACAGAGACACACATAAAAGTACATATGGGACACATGACAGTAGGTTGAAGCCAATAACCCATCTATGTCTTTGGAATTTGTGAGTAATCTGGAACACTAGAAAAACCAAAGTGAACATGGGAACAATACAAGGTTTATGATTAGCCGAATGCTTACAATTCAGCCCACTAATTCCATGTCCTGATATGCTCATTGTTTTAATCACACATCCATAAATTCCAGGACCTATATTTATAGATAAAAATTTACAATTTTGGCTCCTCTTGCTTATTTTGAATATGCAAATTTGTATTTGAGTTAAGTTCAGTATTTGACCAAATTGTAAAATATTAATTTGTCTCATCGTTTTTAAAACTAGAACTCTAATACAGTTTAGTGTTTGCTTACATAGTCCCTAGGCCACCATATATAACATTAACATTATTTGTTCACTGGTACTTAGGTGTTAACAAAAATGTGGTTTATTTTATTTAAAATTTGACAAAATCTTTCAGATAACATTCCTTTGTTTAATATATATATATATATAAAAAATAAAGATTTTACTATTTTAACTATCACTGTAAATAATTTAGCTTTTTGTTATTATTTGATGGCCAGAAATTATAATAAATGTATACATTTCCTAGTAACAGATTGGAGATTTTATAAAAGTATATTTCTGCTTTGACCGACGAAAAAAAACATACAGTATGTGTCAGGTCAGTGTAGGATCACTTCTCCCCTAGCTATTGTATAATATACAGTAGTACTTGAGATGTCAAGCCATAGGTCTGTCTTGTCATTTATTATGCACCCTATGTGGTTTGTTTATTCTGCAGTACTTTATATGTCTATAGGAGCATATGGCAGAAAATATATTGGTTCCCATTAGTATTGAGTAATCACACACGACTACTGAATTTCTCAGCTGTGCAGCTATTCAGCGTTATCAGTGATCCCAATTAGTCAGATTGCCTAGTGTTTTCTTATTCAGGGACACTGAACAAGAAGCAATTAGCACAGGCACTATAAAAGCAACACCTGACACATGTATAATGCATAAACTATTACAAATGGATGTCAGAATATTAATTAAATACTTTAGACGTAATTGCTTTATATTCTAACACTATGAGTTTCAAAATTTATCACAATTCAAATTTGTTTCCATATTTTATTTAACAAGATTTATTAAATTTTATCCATTTTGAACAGAGATTCTTAAATCTGCACATAAATGGCCTGGACCAGTCATTGGGTCTGAGTGAGAAACAACTGGTATGAATGATCACATTGGTTAAATAATACCCCTTTTCCACCTAAATTCCGGGTCTGACCCGAAGTTGGAACAAAGTTCCTATCCGGATCAGACCCGGAATTTTGCCGGCGCCGACTCGGGATATTCCCGAGTCAGCGCCGCTCACACCGCAGTCAGGTTTGCATAGACCCGGCTTTTGCGGAGTGAAAGTGGTCGCTTGGAGATGACGTCATCTCCAAACGACACAGAAGCCGGACCAATCGGCCGGCTAGCAGCGCACTCCAGGTCATCGTGACCCGGAGTGCGCTGTACTCACAGCAGGGTTTCACGGGCTACGCCCGTGTTAAACCCTGCTAGTTACCTGGGTTGGATTGCCGGGTCACTCGACCCGGCGATCCAACTCTCTCCCCTTTTACACCAGGGAGCTGCCCGGGTTACCCTTTCAAAAACCTGGGTTTTAGCTCCGGTGTAAAAGGGGTATAAGGTTCACATAGGGACTAGACAGAGAGAGTGGTAGTGACTGCAGATTGTCGCTAAACGGACGTGAGTTTCTATTCATTCGGTCATCACCCGATTAATTTCTATCAGATATTGCTGTTATATGACCCACAGTCATATGTGGTGAATAATGTCTAAAATGATAAAAGTGGCTTCCCAAACTACTGTAGTATAATAGAAATAACAGACAAATAAGACAGAGGGTCTTATCATTAGAATATTGCAAGAAAGAGCAAGTAACTGTGCACCTTGGTAAAACCATGTTGCACTGCAGGTGGGGCAATTTAAAATGTGTAGATTACTGTAGATATGAGTGGGGTGTGTCCCAAACTGAAATCTAAATTGCAGTGTAAAATATATAGCTGCCCATACACCAGACTAGTGGCGGACTGGCCCGGGGGACAGGGCCCCCCGGGCCGCTCTATCGCTGAGCATCGCGGGCCGCATCGGATCTTCAGACAGGAAAGGGCCCGCCGCTCTGGTGGTCCAGTGTTATGCCGCGGCTGCGTTCCGACTTTGACTGTCGGCGCCGGGAGCAGCCGCGGTCACATTGCTTTTTTTAACTGTGTGTATGTGTGTTCCCTACAGGGCTACGGAAGCCCTCTAGGTCCACAATTATTAGCAAAAAGGCAATCTGTGATACGGCTGTCCTACTGCGCATAGACAGCCGTATCACACTGGGGATTGGAGACGCCTGGAGCCAGCTTGCACAGCAAGCACGGAGGGAAGGCAGCGGCAGCAGTAGTGAGTTACACTAAGTATATGAGTGACAAAGCCTCCCTGCTGCTAGCGGTGTCAAGCCGGAACCCCCCCCCACCCCCGCCGCCTCAAAGATTTATTTGGTTGCTCTTAAGCCCGTTAATACTAATATCCCCCCCCCTTGCCCTCCCAAAAAAGACAATAAGTAGTAGGCTCCCATAATTAGTAATTTAAAAAAATAAAAGTGGCCCTCCAGCTGTGGGACTACACATCCCACACATCTACACATCCCTACACATCCCACAGGCACTTTTGACAGTTTTTCTATCAGGGCATGCTGAAAAGTGTTAGGCATGCGAGATGTGTAGTTCACCAGCAGCTAAAGGGTAGATTATTATTGCCCAATGCCCACCCCTGGTAGGGGGACCTTTGTCAATAGGCAACTCCCGTATAAGCAGGGACATGGAAAGTTCATCCCTGGCTGCCCCATGAATCAGAATGGAAGTGGCGAGAAAAAGAATGAAGGAAAGAAGAAAAACCCAGAAAGGAAATGAAAGTAGAAAGAGAGAAAAGCAGAGTAAAAAAAATGACATCAAGGTAAGTGTAATTTTAGTATTGTTTTGTTTTGTCTGTCCCTCTCTGTCTCTCTCTATCTCTCTCTCTCTCTCTCTCTCTCTCTCTCTCTCTCTCTCTCAACTATGCAATGCCAATGTTCCACTGAGCAATTATCAGCAGGCTGCTCATGTGCTGCGTTCGCATTGCACATGCGTCAAGGTGCCGCTGTGAATAGACACGCAATGTGGATTCCTTTTCAAAGTGGTTGACATGAAGTGACCATTTTGGGGTGTTAACATGGTGTTAGCAAAGAGTGGTTGTAAAAAGTCAGGCGTCTCATGGTCATTCTCAGGGCGTGTATCTGATGTCAGCTGCGAGCCCTAATGTGCAAAATCATTGCGCTGCATGACTACTGAAGGGTCTGTGTAGACATAGGTCTACTCTTCAGCCTGATATTCCTTGTTCTTGTGTATAGGTTGCATATGTGAACGCAATTGCAAATGAGTTGTGGTCCTTCCGGTGGGTGTCTCTTTTCATTTGTGGCAGCTTCACTGGCTGATATCTGCAGTTGTGTTGTGTAGAAAATCGCACTTGCAGCTGCATTAGTATACTGCTCTTGGCCAGGCCCTTGTGCTGTTAATGAATTGCTGCCTACAGTATGTACAGTAATTCAACTATACATGCACGTGCATTACGGTTTTGCTGATAAGATTATTTACATTCTAAATTTCTTGTGGTAGATGTTTACACCATTGTGATATATTTGACAAAAAAATTTGAATAGTTTGCACCTGTACATAATCTTTAGCATTATGTGAATTTTTGTAAAAATGTATAATAATAAAGTATCTTTGGGATAATTAACACCAGGCCTATTCTTTTTTTAATTAATAAATATTTATTATACCAAAAACCTCCATTTAAGGATGCACCATTACTTATGGGCCAGTGCTCTGGACTTGCCCCCCAGGCTAAACGTTGCCAGCTAGCCCCTGCACCAGACCAACGTTCCTCCAACCATCCCACTAGTTGGTTGGCTGGAATGAAAATGTAGTAATGTTTGGGAGCAAATGACAATCAGCCACAGGGGCAAACACAGGATTTTTACAGGGGGGGGGGTTTACACACACACACATAGATATACACACACATACATAGATATACACACATACATATGTCACACATACCTTACACACAAACACACCTACTGCATGTCACACATACATTACACACACACTTACTTTGCAGCAGCTGCTGGATGTAGACCTGTGATAAGGGTGGGACCTGGCAGGCAGGCACCATCTCATCAGGCTCCTCCCCCTAGCGAAAACTTGGTATGATTCGTGAGTCAGTCGTGAGGAGGCAGAGCAAGATGATGCGATTTTAATGGAATTTCATCATATTGGCTCCAGCTCCTCCCAATTGACCCACGAATCGGCCGGAACCTAAGAAGATGGTGCCTGTTCTCCAGTCTGTCAGGGGGGATTTCTGGGTACTCAGAAACCCCCCGCGTGTGCTAGTGAGCCATTTTCTCCCAAGCACCGGAACCACAAGAAAATAATGTAATCCAATAATGCAACAGGAGTGGCATACATAATCAACAGGTCCTGCAAAAGCCATGAACTGCCTGGAGATGGAAGAAATCAAGGGAATTATGCACTATGCAGAATTCAACATTCCGGCTATCTCGGCAGTAATACTCTACATCCCTTCATATGCTATTTCAACAGATATTTGATAAGTGGGGTCAACAGGATGTCAACATAATGGCTTGGTTGACCCACACACTAGACTGATACTGTTCAATGACAACAGATCAAAAAGTATTTTTAATAGAAGCCATAATGGATGTAATTATGCTACCAAAAGTTCTCAAAAAGATATAAAGGAAAGATGTTCTGATGATTCTTGTTGATCTGGACTGTAGTGATGTATGGAAATTCTAAATATGCTACCAAGGAGTCTTCAACTAATACTGGCCATACACTAGTCTGAACAGCATAAGATAAGATTCATCTTACGATTTATCTTGAACTCCCCGGCAGCTCCCTGGCAGTCCCATATGCACGATTTGGTGCTTATGTTCATACGAACTCACGTATGATCATTCGCCCCAATGCATCATGTGTACAATCGTCCGTGCGGCATCATTTGTTAAAAAAAATAAAGACTGACGCACGCACGGGTGAGGGAGATCCGTGATGCATTCATCTGTCTTTAATAAAATAAACACAGATGCAGGGATGGTTCAGTGAGAACCATCCGTGCATCTGCGGAAAAAAAGTGTTGTTTTTTTTTAAATTGTGTGCACCCCTCCCCCCCAAAGAGCAACCAGGCCCGGGCTTTTAGTGACCCAGTGCTGGTTGTGCAACATACGGGGGACAAATGACATAAGGGTCCCCATGTAAGCACAACCAGCACCGGGCTAGTCAGAACCAGCCCTGGTTGCCAAAATACAGGGTACAAATGACGTAGGGGGTCCCCCGTATTCTGCACAACCAGCACTGGGCTCTGATCTGGTCCTGGTTCTGGAAATACAGAGGGAAAAAATTTATAGGGTCCCCCTGTATTTTGCGTAGTCAATGGTGGGAGCCATTCATTGGCTGAGAGAAGCGTGGGGCTAAACTCTCAGCCAATGAATGGTCAGACATGGCACTACAAGGGTTAATGTCATGTATGAGCCATTCAATTGGGAGGTAACATCCTTCAAGCATGTTACCTAGTTTGTGGGTCAGATTTTTTTGTTTTACCAAGGACCAAGGAAGCCTATTTGGACAAGAGGACCAGTCCAGGTAATGTAGGTATGTGTGAGTGTGTATGTATATATGTATTAAAACTATACTGTCACGGTGTGTGTGTGTGTAGTGTTTATTTAAACATTTATTTACAGGTGAACTACAGGTACCAGCGAGCCCTTAATGCCCCGCATGCTAGTACTTGTGGTTCTCCAAGTGCCAGCATGCAGGAGAGGCTTGCTGGGACCTGCAGTTCTACTCGTAAAGACAATGTTTTCACTTATTTTTTACACTACATTTATACACTATCAACCTGTCACCCACCACCACAGGGGTTCCGGGGATAGCCCATGGCTATCAGCCTAGGTCTGGGGTGCCCTGGAGGGGGGGGACCCTTTATTGGGGGGGGTCCCCAGCTCCCCAGTCATCTCTGGCCTGGACTGACTAGCGGTCAGGGTTGATGCTTCAGCTTGGGGACCCGGTGAAAAGGGGCCCTGGGCTGTGGCATCAGCCCCCCACTAGAAAATGTCCGGTGCTGGTTCTGGAAAATGCAGGGAGACCCTACACATATTTCCCCCTGTATTTCCAGAATTAGGACTGGATCAGAGCCAAGTGCTGGTTGCGCAGAATATGGGGGACCCCTATATCTTTTGTCCCCCGTAACCAGGGCTGGTTCCGACTAGCCCGGTGCTGGCTGTGCTTACTTATGAGGGACCCCTATGTCGTTTGTCCCCCGTATGTTGCACAACCAGCAATGGGTCACTAAAAGCCCGGGGCTGGTTGCTCTTTATTTTATTAAAGACAGATGCATGCATCATGGATCTTCCTCACCCATGCATGCATCAGTCTTTTTTTTTAAACAAATGACGCCACTCGGACGGTCAGACGAACGATGCATCGCATGCAAAAATACATGGCACAATCTACATATGATCACGATAGATATGATGGGCTGCACATCTGATCATATGATATGTTTTAAAAGCTGCGGGAGTGCGCATCGGAACGTATTCCTACCTAAATGCTACACGATTTGCACACGATTCATTGTACGACGCATCGAAAATCTGGCAATCGGCCTGAAATCCCGCTAATGTATGGCCAGCAAAAGACTTTACTTCATTAGACTTTATCTCTTATGGCTTTAACCGGATGGCTGTTGAAGTCATCATTTTAAAATTTAAGTGCAATGTTGACAGCAAACCATGCTAAAAGTTTTTGGCTGTAGAGTGAAGACTAGGGAATTTCCTAGCATGATTTTGTTTTTCAGGAACGTCTAGTGTTTTTAGGCTTAGCTCATTATGGACCTGATTCAGAGGTGAACGCTGCTGCATCCGCTCTTGTGTCTGCTGCCGGAGTCACAAATGCTAGTATCATCCTTACCCTGGAGTAGGAGCCTGCGTCTGAATGTGAAAGCACTGAGATGCCCACCTTCTGCATCTCTGCACACTGTAATACCACCGGTGATTCTTTAGACCCCACCATCGGCACACCGTCGCACGCACCAATGACACTTACACTAGCCCTATTGCAGGTGTAGTTTCTTCATGTGAACATGGCCTCTGTGTCTGTGTATTTGGGAACACAGGACCTCATTCAGACCCACTCGCTAGCGCTGTGCACTCACAAGCGGCCCGATGGTTTGCAAACGCACATGCGCACGCTTCTTTCTGCGTGTGCGCGAACTACTCTGTGTGATCACAGCCCACTTGCTCGCACAGCAAAGACAGCCCAGTGAAATGAGTGACAGGAGAGGCCGTTTGTGGGTGATAACAGGGGCAGGACACGTGGGAGTGGAGGTGAGAACGCAGGCATCCCTCTGTGTTTCAACGCCATTTTTAAGGCATGCATAATTAACAGGCAGCATCATAGTACATGTCACATGCCTGTTTTTTACACTGAAGTCCTCGCAGTGCTTGCGGTAGGGTAAGGCAACCACAGGTGCTGCATTCGCTACCGATGGTGCTCGATGTACCAATGTTTTAATACGCTTCCTGGAGATGACGTGCGCTACCTACCATATAAGCACAAAAGAGGGACTGTGCTTTAACACTGATTTACCTAACAAAACTATTTCTAATTGAATTATCTGTATATATTGGAGCAGTCCTTCCTCCTCCTGCACCAGTTTGATGCACCTGGGTTGTGTGGGATGAGACCTTGGTGAAAATCTGTCCAAACGTTTCTATAAATTAAACATTTTTTGGGACCCAGGATGCCAGTTTAGGATGTAAAGGCTAGACAGGAGACTTGTCCACCTTTCCGGGTGGCTGGGAGTGCCACCCAATTTTAATGAGTCTCCTGGCCATTACAGGAGGGTAGGTAAATATGATATGCCCCCTTGTGTCCAACACACAAAACAGCAACTTAGCACTGCACTTACGACAAACAGAGCAAAGAGATTTCACTCAGGCAGGGCCATCTCTTCCATTGGGCTTGTTGGGCAGTTGCCCAAGGGCCGGAAGCTTGTAGGGGCCCGCCAACCCGCCCCCCTGCAGCCATGGGCAGTTGGTAAATTTGTGATATTTTGATAAGCCGGACGCCGGTGCACTGTATTCTGATCTAACCTCCCCATCCCCCCCCCCAGTTTCACTTCATCTGCCGGCTTCAGACCAGTCAGACAGAGTCTCTCTGCATGTGTGGGAGGTCTAATGGGCATGCAGGAGGGTTTAATTTTATTGAACATTTAATTTTTTTTGCCGTGAATGGGTGGGTAGGGGCCCAAGTGCATTGCTTTGCCCAGGGCCCACACTGCTGTTGAGACAACCCTGCACTCAGGCTTACATGGATGGTACTGCTAACAAGGGGGATTGCCTACATCTGAGAGGCAAGGTTGAAGATTCAATGAGTGACAACATGTTATGGTACAGCACTATGCTTGTAACACTGATTTGGGGGAAGCAAAATGTGTCCGGAACAGCCAAAGTTGATGTCATTGTGGATTGGCCTTCTTGGGCATGCTGGGTGTTAACAAAAGTCTGAGTTTCCTACTGTAGCACCATTAAACCCCTGATATATGTGACAGACAAAAAGTCACACATGCTAAGACCATGGAATGCACAAATTTGAGAAGGTAAGTCATTTAGCTACAGGTGTAGCAGGCTGCTCCATACAACCAAAAATAGCTAGACCGATGCCTCTGTGCAGTACTGAGCCAGGTAGATGGAGTTGGAAAAGAACACCCCTATATTTGTTCCAAATTATTAGACAGGGAGATTACTTTTGCAACTATGAAGAAGCCATTGCCTGGTCATTGTATGGGTGCTGCAGAAACTCCACCCCTATCGCTATGGCGATGAATTCTCTGTGATCCCTAATCACAATCTATTTAGTTGGCTTCAGAAGAAAATGGGCAACTGTTACGATGGAGCATAACTTTACAGGTAAAGTATACAAGTATAGCATCTGTCATAAAGACTATGGAAATGCAGACAGCACATTCTGTCAGGAGGAACAGGTTTCATTATTTTAACCACCAGCTGCACATGGACCATGAGTTGTCAATTGCCTGACAAGAGGAACAATTTGACTACAGCTGAAGATTTAAGAATGGGAAGAAATGTGATGGAAATAAGATACCCAGCAATAACAAAAAAGGTACAGCCAGCTGGGGTACCCTGTTTCACTAGGAAGAATGCTGGTGGCATTAAATAACACCATGTAATATTTGCACAAATAAATGTGTTATATAATGTGAGCTTTATGTTAGCAAGGGAAAAGTGTGGTCATGGTCGGTTTATGCAGAGCACAATTACATTGTATGTTCCTCACTGGTATTAGGCAGATAATAAACAGAGTCCTGATTAAGGGAAAAAGCCCCTAATATGACAATCCTAGGAGTGACCCAGTAAATTAGTGTTAGCCTGTAGGATTTAGTAACATTATGTGGAAGTGGGTATTATCATTGTTTAATCATATAACTACAGACTATGTTCAGGCCAAATAGCAGTGAGACATAATGTAGAGCTTGGTTGGGGATGAAAGTGACATTTGGACCCTCTTTCAGAATTTGGAACCACCAAATCCAATGCTGGGATTGGAAAATGGATGGGTACTCCACCTCCTCTGAACCATGGGAATCCAAGGATCAGACTGGTACAGTACATCTTGGGATGTTTCTTCATTGGCAGTTACGGCTTGCGACCAGTACTGTCACTGTTGTGATTGTGACTTAAAATATATTTTCCCAAACAGAATCACTTAGTGTGCCCATTGAAAACAGAATTTCGATCAGGTCAGATCTGTGGCAGATTGGCAAAAGGTAAAACAGAAATGTCATTAGAATAAGCTAACCAGAAACTAACCTGTGTGACCAGTAACTAATGCCTGCATTACTGAGCACTGCATCCCTTGTTCTATTGCTGCATACTGTGTATTGTTAATGTCCTTTAAACTGTTATAGCCATTTTGGTGATTTAGGTGTATTGTTCAATTAAAACTTTATTCTTTTTATTAGCAAATATTTACCTAAGTGTGAATGTGTACCCATAACACTATAAAATGGGGTCAGTGAGGCCAATAGGAGACTCGTTAAGTGCAAGTCAGACTGGTAATTGGTGTCTGATAACTCCCAATGGACTGGTATGGGTAAATATGTGGCTCAATCACCAGTCTCATGACTGCGTGGCTCTCTCCCAAAACTAAAACATACAATTTTGGGTGATATATGTATGTTATTCCCCTAAGTAATTCAGCCATTGATATATATTAATGTCAAATAGTGGGTTTGCATGTTCTTTAACAAATACTCCTACTTTTAGCATATAAATGACAGCAGGGCACTGCTCACTAAATATGCCGTAAATTCCTCCTGTAGCCTTGGTATGACCGGCTAATACCATTAGTGCCATAGAATGCTTTAATGTATACAATCTACAAGAGAGCAAGATTTATGTTACATAATAAACAATTACTGCAATCCCCCTGCCTGCACAAATAAAGAACTGTTTTGCAGTGAGCAATCAAGTGCTAATAGCAGTTAACACTTCAATTTATTTTCAAAATCTTAACACTCTTCATACATGACAAGTGTTAATAAATTCAATAAAAGTAGTAATCAGACAAGTAGAACTCAACATGTCAGATTAGTAATGTGATTAACAATGGCTGACAGTCTTCCTTGAGAAGAGACAAGGAGTTTCCCTCTTGCTATTATCACAGAAGAGAGAAGAATATGCGCTGCAGGAATATAAATAATTTGGAAAGTCTCTCAGACAATATTCTACTCTGAGCCTCATTTGCACTTTAGAAACGCTGCCCTACAGACCTTATGTACTTTTAAGATTCATCAGAAAGATACATGAAGCAGACTCACAGCTAAAGAAATGTACATATTTAATGCGATCAGATCTCTAGGTTAGAAAATATCTTACAAAAAAGAGAAATATTAGAGAGCATGCTTTAGTGACTTCTTGCTTTGATAAATACCTTCTGGCATGTCATTTACTAAAAGTGTATGACTTGAAGAGATGACAAGTAAATGATTCTTCTAAGCACAAATAAGGGCCTGTTCCTTCTCATTATATTTCTTTATCAGCTATTACAGGTTTTAGATCTCTGTTGCACATATACAATTCACTTGTTGTTTAGCATGCTGTGTAAATACATTCAGAAGGCTATGTGTGTGTGTTTTAGGGGCATTATTGATGAACTTCTGCCACCTCAGAGTATATATAGCATTTGAGACACTTTTATTTATTAAGACTTACTAATTTCACCTAAAACATTGGTTATTGTAAGTCCATCTAAATATTATGAGTAGAGGTGTGTGGTTCAGTTTTCCTGAAAACCAAACACACCAAACATTGGGGCTCCGAGTCAAATTGAGTCCCAGCTCGGATCACTTTTGGGGTTCCGAGTAGAATGAGTCCTGGTTTGGGGCTGCTGTAAGTTCGGAACTCAGATTTAGAAACTGAATCTCAGGTTTTGGATTGCATGTAAACAGACCCAAATTACATGATTTTAGCTGTTTTTATCAATTTTAAAGAAATCCAAAACCGAATCTGAACCAAAACAGTTTTGCCAAAACCAAAATCAATTTTCTGTTTATAATCATTCTTACTTATAGCTTCCTCTTTTTTCATCTCTGGCATCTCCTGGCCACCACAAACTCCTCCCTGGCTGAATCCCACTCCTTCTGGTCATCTCCCCAAGCACTTTCAGTTACATCCTCATTTATTTACACACACATTTCAAAATACTGTCATACCCAGGACTCAAAACCATCACGTCTTACATGGCAGTCAAACACTTTACACATGGAGCTATCTGCCCCAAAATTTCTAATGGCAAAAATTGTGGAGATTTTGGGTTTGAGACTTATGTCCCTATTTGAAAAAAGAGGGGGGGGAGCGCGCCAATGCTCTTTCTGGCCCAGGGCACCAAAAAGTCTATTTACGGCTCTGTATCAAGTATATGTAACCATCTTTCTGCACTAACCATACAAATGTTCATCAATATAAATACAAATACTTCAAAACAGGTAGGTGATGTTACATTCCGTGTTCGACCTCTCCATTGTTTCATGATGTCCACAAACTACACAATTTAAATCTTAGTGGTGTACTGACATCAAATGCACTCCCATTGAATGTCACTGTATTTTGCCAAGCATTAAAGGTTTGAATGTGGCACACAATGTTACAATTAAATCGATATGTTTGATTGTGAAAAGAAAAGTGACTACAGGTTGAGTCTCCCATATCCAAAATGCTTGGGACCAGGGGTATTTTGGATAATGGAATATTCTGTATTTTGGAATAATTGCATACCATAAGGAAATATACACACAGCCTGCAGATAATTTTATACCATATATTCAATAATTTTGTGGCTCAAACAAAGTTTATGTACAGAAATGAAATTCATTTATGTTTCATATACACCTTATACACACAGCATGAAGGTAATGTTAAACAATATTTTTAATAATTTGTGCATTAGACAAAATTTGTGTACATTGAACCATCAAAAATCAAGGTTTCATTATCTCAGTCATGCAAAAAAAAAATCCGTATTTCGGAATATTTGGATATGGGAGACTCAACCTGTATCAATGTTTTTGACAGCTTTTAATATTGTGTGTTAAATTGTTAAATATACCTCAGTAATGTCACAAATTCTTAGTGAAATAAAAAGCTCCATTCTAAAGGATATTGACTCAAGCCATAAAATTCCTGCCTTTACCATGCATAGGTGATAAGTGTTCTTGAATGCATAATGGATTATAGGTTTAAAATTTGAAAAAGATCAATCTTCCTTTTTTTTTAGATTCATTGCCATGAAGTAATCTTTGTAGCCTATTCTACATAAACTGTTGCCATTTTGCTAATATATTTTAACAATACTAGTAATAAATGCAGAGAACCTTACACTTGCAATTAATAACAAGAAGTCTGAGTAATAGTATGAATTACCTAAATAAGAAGGTATTTAAAACAACCTGATGTGAAATAAGGTGAAATTGAGTAAAAAGCTCAACAGAAACCAGCTGTCAAGAGAGTTTATTCTAGAAGTCTAACATACTTTACATTCTGTCTCAGCTCTGGAATCAACATTTCAAGCAGAATTGCTGCTTCATTCAAAATGTCATTTCAGCACGGAACACTGAAATTGCGAATGTTCTGAAAGTATAAATGTTCCCTGTTCTCTACTGAGTACATATATATATATATATATATATATATATATATATATATATATATTTATATATATATTTATATATATTTATATATATATATATATATGTACATTTCTTTTACTATTTCAAGACATGCCACGAACTGTGATAGTATAAATATACTAGTAAGTGTATTCATTCAATTCAACATTAAAATATAATTTCTTTAAAGGAAATCAAATATGATTTAATGCGGTCAAAATTAAAAAGTGAAAAAGGTAATGAAGAACAGATTGGAACACAGGTCCAGTACCAAGAACGAAATTACCTTTAAGAAGAATATTTAAGACCCTTCATATTTTAGCCTCGGAAGTGTCATTAGTTATAGCCACATGTTGCATTAATAAGCAATGTCTATTCAGGGCTATTTATGAAATTGCTCTTGCTGGCACAGTGACTCCAATATGAGCCTGTGTCGGTGAAGAGTAAAAAATAAAGTGATACTTTAGGTTTCACTATCCCTTTACTGCAGAGCTTAGACCTGTCTTATCCACGGTGCATGCTTGGCCTGATGGCTGTGCATACAAAAGTGTAGGCTGCTGGGCAGGGATATGAAGTCGGAGATGGAGAGACACAAGGTGGGAAGGATGAGGCTGGAGATGGAGAAACACATGGGAGGGGATGAGCCTGGAGATGGACAGTGTGGTTGTAGAGATACAGTGGGGATGGGGCTGGAGAGACACAGGGGGTGTGGTTGTAGAGATACAGTGGGGATGGGGCTGGAGAGACACAAGGGGTATGAAGGAATGTGTCAGCCTATTGTGCTTATGGATTGTCATACAGTAGTAAGGAGCAGGAAGCTACAAATGAAGGCTCATATGGGTGCCTGTTGACTCATTTGTGTTGACCATCATTAACAAGAGAAAGTGTGTAGTTTGCACCTGGACAAACCATGTTGCGATGCAATGGAAACAAATGCAATATATTTTATTCAAGCAGTGAACACTCTGCCTGCTTTTCCATACAAATATTGGTTGAACTAGGATGCTCCCCTCCCAAACCTAAATGTGCTTGTGCAATGAATAAGTTTGCACGGTAATAATCGCAGCAATTATTAATACATAGGTCCCCAAGTCTGAGGTGCAGTCAGCAAGTGTCTGAACTAGGCTTAAATTATCTTTGAAGAATTGCGTTTGCTCAGCCTTAGCCTTTCATGTAATTGACCTGATCTGAATTAAATAGTTCTAGTTCAAAATAATTTTAACATTGATTTTAACATTGATTATATAGTTTATTCCAGGTTATTGCGGTAAATGCTGAAGCAGAACACTGTGGGTCTCATTCATACCCGCTCGCGAGCGCAGGATGCTCGCAAGCGGGTCGATGTTGCGCCAATGCGCATGTGCACGACGGAGGGAGCTCCGTCGTGTGCATGCGCGAGACCCGGACAGCGACAGCCAAGCTGTTGCTCCGGGTCTCACACCAAAGGGGGCGTGCTGTCGATGGTGACTGACAGCATGCCCCCTTTGGTGGGCGTGCCGGGGGCGTGGCTTCCAGATGGAGGCATTCCCATGGGAACGCCTACCGTCTGGATCCGGCCCCACTGACATCACTAGTGATGTCAGTGGGAGTGATTTTGGCTCTGATAGAGCCAAAATCACTCCAGGGCTTGCGGCAGCGAGACCCTACCGCAGGGTCTCGTCGCAAGCCCGATGGTCATGATGGTCTTGACCATCGCGACCATCATCATGGACGCTCACATAAGCTGTGGGTGGTAACCCACAGCTATGCGAGCATCCAAAAGGCCCAAATTTAACTAGGACGGCCCTGATTCAGAGTGAGCGCTGTGGTCAGAGCGCCGGCTCTGAATCAGGGCCTGTGTTTGGGCTATGTTGGTAAGTACAAGAAATGATAGCCATTTAAAATAATTTGTTCCCTATTTTTGTTTCTAAAATACTGACTGACAGCTCTCTCTATAAATGTGCCCCTCCTGCAGTGCATGGTTTTACCAAGGAGTTAAGTTGATTAGATTTAGCCATAAATGAGGCCCTTCATGTCTTAAGATGGCCATACACGGTGCGATATGCACCGTGGGACGTGATGGGTGATCCGACGTCTGACATATTGGGCAATCCCCATACACGGTGCGGTCGGTTGGCCAACTGCCCGATATGCCAGCTCCCCTCTCCCCCGCCTACATAGCGCTGCATGGGATCGCACATTCCATCCCCAGATTGACTGAACCTGCAGTATGATCTGGGGGTGCAATGTACGACCCCACAGGTGCGTGCTCTGCCCGATATCATGCCCATACATGGTACGAAATAGCAGCCAAATCATACCAATCCGTCGGATCGGCTGCTTTATCGCACCGTGTATGGGCACCTTAAGTCTACAAATTGCCCCAGTTTAACTTACCCGCTCCAATGCTTAAAGAATTATTCAAAGACTGGCATTGATTGAAATATAATATTCATTTGAATCACATGATAAATCAAAAGAGTAAACAATGAGTAAACCAAGCAAAATGCTAACAATTGAAGCATACTTCAATTACTGAAGAATGTGCCATCATAAAAAGGCAATGTTTACACTTGCAGCAATAAAAATTCTAATTTTTTGCTCGAATGAGCACAAAGGAATCCATAGGCGCTTGCTTTATAACATGAAAATGCAATTGAAAAACTTTTTGCTGCATAGTAGATATTGAAAAATAAAATGACCTAATGTAATTCAAACATCCCCCCAAAAAAATTAAATCTGTATCCACATTGTCGTTTTCATGAAAATATGTTTTAGCACAACAAATTAATCTCTAAATTATAACTAGACAGATAAGTGTACACAAAATTAATTGTGGCTTGTTTTTTTCTACTTAAACAAAACAAATCTTGAATCTAGGAAATATATTATAGGCAGTATGTAATTGAAAATGTATATGAGACCTCCTGCTGGTCTCTGTGTATATAGCATCAGCTGTTTAGAGATCAGTTATACCACTTTCACACATAGGGCGGTATATAATTAGTTTCTGGACTTTTCGCCTACATCGCGTCTTTTGGCCGTAGAAACTTATCGTGCGTGTCAACGCTATTCACCTTATTTAATTCCAAAAGATGCGAAAACGGTGACATGCGAAGTCAGAACAGGCAGAAAGTGGTTTTAGAATCGGGAAAATCAGCCTGAACCCCCCAAAAAGATGCAGAAACATTGGGGATCAATGCCCAATTAGTCGTAATAAAACTGTTTTGGGTACTTAAGTTGGTACAATTGCCTCTAATTAGCGTCTTTGCACAAGTGGTGAAGAATGGCATAAAGCAGTATTGTTTAGAGAAAATATGTAGTCCTGGCAAATTTGGGGTACCTCAAAATGGGTGAAAGCATCTTTTAATGTCTCTAAAGTGAAGTTTGATAAAAGTGAAATTCCACCGTCATAAAAGCACCTGCAATCCCAAAAACACTTGGCCCCTTCTTAGTCAGCCCCAGAACCTTATTTCGCTAGTCTTAGAATTTGTCCCCCCACTTTGTGCTTTTTCGCCCCCAAAACTAAAGTACTTTTTTTGGGGAGTTCTTAAGTTTTTTCCTGGAATTTTTTGACGCAGTTGTCCTTTGGGGGTCTGTCCCAAGGGTTCTGAGTGGTTTCCCCACCTTTGCACCCCAAATTTCTCCTGCTATTCAGAGGCAAATCTTTTTCGCCTACTACATTGCTTTGACTTTCCACGTACGCAAAAATTGGGTGGAATTGTATACAGAGATAAGTTTCCAACAAGTGAAAAGACGCAATCGGCGATACTTTTTTTTACGGATCTTGGCTTTTCGCGTCTAATTGAATACGGCCCATAGAGCAAAAACCTGGGTTTTTGCATGTTAACGTGCATAGACCCGAGTTTTTTCTATGTGTGAATGCAAACAACCTGGGGCGAATTTTCCACCAAAAACCCGTGACCGACTTGGGTTTTTGGACATGGTTCCAACCCAAGTCAAACCCAGGTCAGACCCCATTTACACTGCACCTTCAATCTGGGTTATTCCCAGGTCAGCCCCGCTCACACTGAACCCGGGTCTTGCACTGCTAAACTTGTGAGGTCACACCCATCAATCAGCTAATTTTAGGCATGAGCCAGGTCGGATAACCTGGGTCACGCCGATTACACTGCACCATTAGCCGGGTCCATCCTGGGTCCGACCCTGGTAGCTACTTGACCCGGGTTATTTTTCAGGGACCCTTTTCCACTGAGCCGCGACCCGGGTAGACTTGGTAATAACCTGGGTTATTGCAGCAGTGGAAAATGGGTATAACAGGATCGGGCTGAGACACGGGCTCCATGGCAATAGGGTAGATCCCCAGTGATGTCAATGTACCCACAATCACTGGTTCCTAACCTCAACCCTAAAGTTTTCTCAGCAGGTCATGTTTTGAGGATTTCTCTCTGTGGAAGCAGGTGGGGCAATTACTGACCCAGCAAAATAGATTAACTTTTTAGTTAATCTATTTAATGAGCTGATGAAACCATTTTAGTTTCATCAGCTCATGAATTGGAGGAGTAATTACACAACTGGTTGAATAGAGTTGATGAAGATAGATAAACAAAGAAAGCATAACCAATTGTCCTTTGGACTGAGGAAATCAACTAATAGTCAATTGTCCTATGATCAAAGGATGGGGTTTCTACATAAAATAATGCATTTATTCATGGATTAATGTATTTATAAACAATATGAATGTGTTTTTAAAAGCTTCCATGTCACATCTGACATATACCCCTAAAGGTGCATATCCACTAGCAGATAGTGGAGCGACAGTATGATTACAACATTGTATTTGTACAGTCGTTCCTCTTCCCCTGCAGTGCCTACACTGAACGATATGTCGTTCAGTGTATGCACCCTCCCTCATCCCTGAACATGGTCAATCTGTCATTATTGGCAGATTGATCAGCATATTCAGGCGATGATTGATGTCGAAAATGACCAGCGGGAGCGAGCATCGCTGGTCGTTTTTGACATTTTCATGCCCGACTCTTGCACGATTAATATCATTATCATTCAATCTCTCATTTTAATCGGCAAGTGGATACACGGCTTAACATTCACACACCACTTGCTGGCTGAATTCTCTAGGTAATAGGCATGGATAATTTAAAGACAGCAAACTAAGCTTGTATAGTGTTCAATTAATATTGACCCTTCAACAAAAGTTGCTTTTGCCAAGCAAGCTGGTTTCCATAATAAACTGACAGACACATTGGGGTAGATGTATTATAGTGGCACGTTAAGTGCCGCTATAACGCTTCCTGCTTCGCCTCTTTACGGAGGCGAAGCAGGAAGCACTACCGGTGAGATGTGTGAACATCTCACCGGCCAGAGAGGAGGAGCGTTAACTCCCCCCTCCGGCGCTACCCGCTACAGACCACATCACATCAGCCTAGTGCTGATGCGATGTGTGTCAGGCCCGGCCGGCTCCAATGAGCATGCGCGGGATCTCGCAAGTATCGCGAGATCCCCGCGTGCAGCCCTGGAGCCGGTAGCCCCCACAGCAGGGACAGCACTGTCCCTGCTGTGGGTATAGGCTAACGCCAGGCTGTAGCTGTCGATAACAACAGCTATAGCCGGCCGAACGGTCAGACGATCTGACCGTACGTACATAGCCCAGGCTGTCGGCGCTGCTATCTTGTAGATAGCAGCGCCGATAATGACAGGGGCGCATACATCGGGGAGAAACGGTATCAGCGCACTTAATGTGCGCTGATACTGTGTCTGGGCTTCATACATCTACCCCATTGTTCCCTCAATGACGAACTTGTGATTGGATGTGCCAGTGGCTTGTTATAACAGAAACAGAAGTGGCCACAGGCTGGTAGATGGAAGTTTACAGCTGCCCTCTCATCTGCAATGGTTCAGGTATGTTGTCATATTGTGATGAGCGGGAAGCTACGAAGCAGACAACAGGGTATATAAAAGTTCTAAAACAATCAAAACCCCCTGTTGCCAGCCACTTATCACTTGTATTCTGCTTGCTTTAATGCCAAATGTTATATTGCTGGACACGATGAATGCTTTTTAAATGCAAACTGATGCATTCCCGGCTTGATTGCAATCAGGGATTTTTTTTACTATAATTATCTCTAATCTGACACACATTTGTTTAAACAAAGTAGACACACATTGTACAAATATGTGGTTTGACTATCAACCACACAAACATTTTGTACAAGGTTTATCTACAATGTCATGTTGTTCCTTTTAGTTTTTTCCTTTTCATTTAATAATGTAACAATTTAATAACACATCTTGTTACAATAAAAACATCTTTTGTTACCTGGATTATGGACACTTCACTATAATGACTGACTCTGTTGTCACACTGGAATATTTTATAGAGAGCTGATCTATTTAATTCAGATCATGTTATTTAAATGAAAGACTAAAGGGTAAATTTACTAAACTGAGAGTTTTTATAAATGGAGATGTTGCCCATAGCAACCTATCAAATTCTATCTATTATCTTCTAGAAGGTGCTAGTTAAATGTTAAGTAGAATCTGATTGGTTGCTATGGGCAACATCTCCACTTCTAAAAACTCTCACTTTAGTAAATATACCCCTAAGGCTGAGAAAAAAAAATTCTTCAAAGATAATATAAGCCTTTCAGACACTTGCTGACCACACCTCAGACTTGGGGGCCTACAGTATGTATTAATAATCGTGTGACTGCCACGATTATTAACACGGCAGACTTTTTTCTTTTTTACCAAAATGACCATGTACTTAGTGTAACTTGCAGGGACAGCGGTAGTGATAATCACTGTCCCTGTGACTTAGATCCCCAATATATTGGAGGAGTCATTTGTGAAAGACTCCTCAGGGGGAATCTGTATGTGCACAGTGTCAGATTCAGAGTTCGGTCTGAGGCTGCGGAAGAAGGATCCTAAGATGCCTCTCCTGCGATTAAGCCTCTGTAGGCATAAAGCTGATTATGTCATCTGAGGATGGCGTAAACCAAAGGGCCGAAACTCGGAAAAGCTTAGCTTTTAGGAGTTTGGTACATAGGGGTCAGACCGTAGTTCCCACTGATAATAATAGGGACTCTGAAATACAATGCTAATGAGCCTTTTTCAGGAGATTTCTGTGAAATCTCCTGCATTAGACCATTAGTACATAGCAGGAATACATATAATTATTCAGAAAGTTCTGTTTCTGCATAATTTTAGAAAAATGGGCTTGATTAATTGGCTCCATGATCTCAAACAGGTCCAACTGTTCTACCTCAGGATGTACACAAATAATACTGGATAATATATTGACCACAAGAAAATGTGTTAGCAACACAATTCTATTAGAATATAATATCTGATTGATTGTTAAAGGTAACAGCATGTCACTGACATATTATTGAATAAGTCTGTATGAATTCATATACCCAGAGACAGGCTGGAATGTTTAAATTGATGGAAACCCTATTAACCATAATGCTGACACGGATTACGTTATAAAAATTGCACAACAGAAAAGCAATATACTTTAAACATACAATTATCTCGAGAATCCCCTCCAGATCAAATACTTATACAAATGCTCGCATTAAGCTAGGTACACACTGGAGTGATGTCGTTCCGATTTGGCCTAATTGGAACGTCAAATCAGGCATATCGCTTAGGGTGTATGCCCAATTTGCGTGCTCCTGTGGTCACAAGCGATATTGTCCGGTCAGCCATACTGCACAGCCAACCGGGGATATCGCACGATTGCCCATTGCTCAAGTGTGTACCTGTCATTAGGCTGTCTGTGAGACATAGTTGCCGACTCTCTGGCTGCCCCACCGTGTGGGCGCAGCAAGGTCAAAAACAGTGGGGTGGTGATGGGGGATGGTGCAGGGGGCGTGGCACGACATAGGGGGCGGTAAGGAGGTGTGGAGCATTATAGAAGACAGTGTGGGGGCTGAGGTGGCTGATCATGGCCACAACCCCGCTGTACAATGTAGATATCGCGTCATCTTCCTCCCAGACCGCCCACTCGGTAAGTAGGCAGGTCTGGGCATGTGATGGACAGCTCCGGGAGACTTGACCATTTTTCCTGGGGCGGTCAGTAGTACCACCCGATATTCGGAAGCCTCCCGGCCATTGCAATAGCACAGGCAAGTATGCTGTGATGGGAAGAAACTTCTGCACAGGGTATTTCACCATGGCACCAAGAGCTATTGTTTACAAAAAAAACATTTCAAATTGCTGCTATATATGACAATATGGAATGTTAACTTTCATGGGGATATAGCAAATATTAATATACTACTAAATCCTTCTAGGTAATTTTGCATGGAGATTCATCCAACTAACTACTAAATGTAAAAGGGGAGTGAGCTAAACTACAGAATTCTACATTTGGAACTTTTGCTGTTCTACTAAGTAGAGGGAATGGAGTCTAATATTAAACATTAGCTGGGATACCCGACGTTGCCCGGGTTGAATACTGGACCCTGAAGTACACCTGCAGCCTTTATTTGTTTATATTGTCCTTGTCTATAATTCCATGCCATCATTGATCCTGAAAAGGACCCCACTGTTTGCTAACATGTATGCAAACAGTGGCGTAACAGCTCAAAAAAATAGAGCAAATGTATTTCGGCGCAAACGGGAAATCCTGCTGCCGTACCTTTAGCCTGGGTCAACACCCCTAACCCCAAATAAGTCAAGAAATTAGTGATAAGATGGCAAAAATACTGGCGCTAATTTCACAAACAGATGATATATATATATAATATGTCGTAAAACAAGAAAAAATATATAAATTAGCACTTCCCCTAGAATGGTGATTTCTTCTTTAACTCGATAGGAAGTATCAAATAATTAATAAATGTTCTCCATATATGTAAAACAAAATGTCAAAAATGCAACATAGTGCAATAAAAGACCATTCAATAATAGAATAATACACAGTAGGTTAAACATTCACACTCCATTAAAATTCCTGCTGGATAAAATCGCTATGAACCAGGTTATTAGTGGAGATGTTAACAGAGAATCGTAATAGTGGAGCATGTAGATGATATAGAGTAGGAGGCTCCGGAACCTTAAGCTCAGCTACCTCTGTCATGGCTGTCCAGTATAGTCTCCAACCCTAAATATGAAAAAAATCCTTCTGTCACAGACCAAGAGTGGCGTAACAACCATGGGTGCTAGGGGTGCGGCTGCTTTGGTGTCCAAGCTGCCTCTGTGGCCCGCCACTCCCTGTGCTCCCAGCCACGCACGTAAGGTGAGCTGGTCCAATCAGGGAAGTCGAGGGGGGCCTAGGTGTCAGCAATGTTGAGTTGGTGCCGGCCCTCAAGCTGATTACAGCTGGCTCACTGTTAGGCACTTATGGAGAGAAAGCACCGCCAGGCATGAGGCAATCAGAGCTCACAGACCAGCTACTAATCAGCAGTGGTGGCTTCTGATTGGTTGTCAGTCCATTAGCTCTGATTAGCTCATGACAAGCACCAGATTCAAATTGTGCTGGTGCTGTCTGTCCATATCTGCTACTTCCTGCCATTGCACCAGCTGTAATTAGCTGGCGGCCCATCCCCAAATCCACACCTGCTAGCTGCTGATGGCAAATGGGGAGGCAAGAGGCTGCTGGAGGGATACGGGGAGGCGAGTTCCTGGGAAGGGGGCATAATGTGTAAGGGGCACTACTATTGTGTGGAATAATGTGTTATATGGGGCACTATTGTATGGAATAATGTGTTATATGGGGCACTACACTATGTGGTATAATCTGTAAAGGGCATTACTGTGTGGTATAATGTGTATGGGGCATTACTGTGTAGTGTAAAGGGCATTGTTGTGTGGCATAACCTGAATGGGCACTGTTTGGCATAACCAGAATGGGGTCTCTGTGGCATAACATGAATGGTTCTGTGTGGGGTCAAATGTATGTGGTTTTTTATCTCTGGGGAGGAGACTTTTAAGATCATGCTATGTGGCCCACAAACTTCTAGTTGCACAAACACAGAGGCTCTGGATTTAATAAGAACTTGCATGAGTCATCATGTTTGCTTAGACTTTTGTAATTTCTCACAAATTTTTGGTACACTGCCAATTACCAATGGAGCCAACCCCAGAACCTGTGTAATTTAGGTGTCCCCATTTATTAAGGATAATGTGACAGTGTGTTGCCCTGACAAAGTTCAAACGTAGGCAAAAACTGTGCATAAAGGACAAAAAGATGGACAGAAACACAGACAGACATATACGTTTTCTCACTTATTATATAGCCTATCCTCTGTTTCCAGTCTCAGTTTAATGTTATTGGCAGAACCTATGGTGCCGATAGGTGTCAGCAATGTGTGATGGAGATCAGCCCATATGTTGAATAGCTTAACCAGGGACTGGTTTATTAACCAGGTAGAATGCAGGATGCTAGTCAGCACAGGCTTAGTAATACAATCCATGAACTTACAGTATGACAGATCCAGTCAGGAGTGGGTGGAGTGCTGGTGGAGTGCTAAATTGGAGCACAAGACTGCATATGCACACAATGGTGGCAGTCGAGTGTATATTGTAGCCAGCGGTGGTGACACAATGGCATATATAGGTACTGCAGTGTATATTTGGCACAGTCTCACTCAGGATCCACTCAGGGGCATATCCTAATCATATGGAGAACGGACAAGGCTCGCATGCGCAGTAGTCCATTAGATCAGAGGTCCCGTATATGACATCACCGCACCTCGTTACTATGGAGACCCTGCACCGACAATAAGGAGACAGCACAGAGGACCTCATTCAGAGTCGGTCGAAGCAGCCGCACAGTCGTACGGGAAAAGGGGCCGGATATGCAAATGATTCCCTCGCAAGTTGCGTCCCTAAGTTCAGATCGGTAGCTGGCCGACCAAGGGGAGGAAGTGTCCGGAATTAAAAAAAATACGCCCCCTTCTCGTACGCATTGCACATCATCTCCGGGCATATAAGGATTAATCGAGACCATCGGGAACCATCGGAACTGGTCGTAGAGCTGTCTTAAGCTCTACGATCATGTCAGTGTAAAAACCTCACGTCACATGTGCCATGACGCTACTTTGTTAATTATGCACTCCCATAAACCGTATGCACTCGCATAAAACGCCATTCACATAATTAGGCACGCCTGCGTTCGGATCTCCACTCCCCCATTTTCAAGCACCTTCCCCTGTTACCACCCACAAACACCTCAATCTGTCACTCAAACTACCGACCTGGCTGTGTTCAAGGAGAGAGAAATTTCTGATCGTAGCGGCTAGTTTGCGCACGCGCATTGCAAACTTTACGCATTCACAGTATAGCGAACATCGGTGGCGTACGACCGTGCGGCCGCTTCGACCGACTCTGAATGAGGTCCAGAGTGCTCTCTTCAACAAATATAGGATGGATTGAAGTGAGCACTGTAACTTCCAACTCTTTTTCTTGAAGCCTATCCCCAAATTTTCCAGAGGCATGCTAATAAAAGTACATAGAGAAATTCTACCTTCATGCAATCTTGTAGACACAACCTATTTGATTTTTTTAAGGACACCACTGATGATATATGGAAATAACAGATCCAGTGGAAAATAAAATAAATCAGCATCTCTTTACTGTACTTACAGCTAACTCTCTTTTTTACATGGACAAATCTACTGCTTTGAGTTTATATCCTTACTACCTGCTAAATGTACAGAGATTTAATGACTAGCGCATAATAAGAGCAGGAATAGACCTGATAGTAAATGCATTTTCATTATGAAGATGCTGTTAGATGTGATGGCATGCCTTATTGAAAATTGTGATAAAAAAGATTACATTTGGAGCGGAGGATCTCATTTCTGTGAATGACAAGAAAACTCAATATATCTAATCACTTCACTGACACCTATTGGGAACTGCAGCATGTTCTCAGAAGCTCGACACTGCTTGTTAAATACCGGCGTACTTAGCGAGGTGCCAGGTAAATTGACTTTAAAAATGCTCATCACGACTGATACCAAAGTGTTTCATCTTTTCTTTGTCCTCTCTGAAAACTGAAAGGGAACAGAGAAATGTTTTAGACAAGTGAATAATGGTGCTTCACTTGAATTATCACAAGTGGGTTTTTTTCCTCTAAGCACAGCGGGAAACGTCTTTATCATTTGAAATGAAATCCAGATGGAAATATAGATGATGGTGATAAATGTATAGAGTGTTCACGGAAAACCTAATCATGGCTATAACCTTCCTGAATTAAGACTAAATACATTTTGTCGGCACTAAAGACAACTCTTTGGGTTGCTTTTAGTAATAATGCCATCCAGTAACACCTTTATTTACTTAAGTTCACATAGTTAGTATGCAGTTATGTTATATCTTTACTTTTCTTCTTGTTGCATGAACTGTCTTCTCTATTGGTAGGATGTACTACGCATTTCGGATGTGGTACATCCCGCTACTTATCAGGTGCATAGTGGTGCTACTAAAGCAGGTATGCACTTAAATCTGTCATTTGAATCTTAAAGGACAGCTCTTTCGAAAACAGCTGTCCTTTGCTATAATAGTCTTGTAATACCCCTAGTTATTTAATGTCACACGATTACCAAATTCTTCTAAATTTAATACATATTAACCCAGAGAGACAAACTTCGCTAAGAATGGCCAATAGCCAAGTGTCACTGTAAGAATATTCAATAATTTAATAACAAGTTGACCCACAATACATGTGAGGTATTATGAGATTTGGGAAACAACCTAATGTGTAATATACTTAACATTTGTTCCCAACGTCTGCACTTGTGAATGTTTATGAAATATATGGAATAAACTGGGGATGTAGTTGACATCCCGGCGGCCAGGATGCCGACGCTCAGAATACCATCACCGGAATCGTGACAGCAGTCAGAATCCAAGCGCCAGGATCCAGACCACCGGCATCCCGATGGTAAGTATTAGGGTTAGGCACTAGGGGGATTGTTATGGTTAGGCTGTGGGAGGGAGGATTAGGGTTAGGTTGCGGAGGGCAGGTGGTTAGGGTTAGGCTGCGGGAAAGGTGGATTAAAGTTAGGGAGAGGGTTAGGGTTAGGGTTAGGCAATTTACCTTTGGGCGCCAGGATTGTCGGATGCCGCTGTCGGTATTCTGACCACCGATATCCCATATTCAACCCCCTGTTATAACAAAATCAAGCTAATGGGGTGGAAATTAACTAAAATAATATACCGAATTAAGCAGAAAACTGCTAAAAACTTCTGAACAAAAAAACAACCTTGACAAAGATAAATATGTAGATGATTATATGGATACCACCCACTGGCGTCACAAGGGGGATGCGGGCCGCACCCAGGCATCACCCGCCGAGGGGTGACACCAAGGTGCAGACTCTCCCCTCAGTGACAGGAGCCGGGTGCTGCACTGTAGAATTACATGCAGCACTCGGCTCCTGACACAGTGTGGGAGCCGGCACTTCAGACAGGCTGGTCCCCTGTGGCAGCCCGCACCTCCAGCACCCCCGGTGTGACAAAAACGGGGCTCGGATCATGAGGCCACGCTCCTCCCATGAGGCCATGCGCCTCTCATGAGGCCACGCCCCCTTATCCCCTGTGCACGGCTCTGCCTCACGAACTACTAGACCAGCAATCACTACTTCCCTCACCAGGTGTCAGATGAGGTAGGGACGCCACTGATACCACCACTTATAATTCCTGGAATAAGAATAACAGATTGTACATCCTGTAGGATCTTAAGATAGTTTCTCACTAACTTATTAGATAGCTATAACTTATTAGATAGCTCTGGCTATAGTGAGGAAGCTTTCAAGCACCCATAAATATTACCTAATATTATCTGAAATAAACAGATACAATAAAAACATTCTGTATTTCTGAATAATACGACCTTTAGGGGTGTTTTAGCCTCAGACAGAGATTCTACCATAGCTGCCAAAATGGTAGCAGCTGCGATAGCACTATTATGGTAATGCAACAGAAGGCATCACATCTCCTGCATGCATTACTGATTCATACTGCGTCCATGGACACAGCATTAGAACATCTGCGTGATCCTCGGACGGCTGAGAGACTATGGGGAATGCACCAAAAAAGGAGTTTTGTTTTCCTTCCCTTTTCATGTTTGCACATTGAACATTACTGACTCCCTGGTGCACTGCCAGTACCCTAAAGACACCTAATAGTTGTGTAACATTTGCTGGTCCTTTGAATATTTAACATACATATGTGTCCACATACATCCTACTTCCTTGCGCGTTTGAGTCGCACAATGCCGTGGTGTGACTCGGTAGTGCTGTACAACTTTTTGTCAACCTTTTTACATTCAAATGCGACTTATTCGCAAATCAATGCAAATAAGACGCACACACAGAGCCTCGGCTGATTAAAATGATATGCGGCATGCCTATATTCTGTGTGCAACTGCTGGTGTATCTACGTCACATTGTCACAGCTGCTGACACTGTAACACAGCACTTCGTAAGCAGATAAACCAGCAGTTGCACACAGACTATAGGCATGCTGCATATCATTTTAATCAGCAGAAGCTGCTTTTGCATCCTATTAGCATCGCTTTGCGAATAAGATGCATGGGAAGGTAAGAAGTCGCATGAAAAGACGCTCATCATTACAGAGTCGCATAGCACTCATGCTATACAGTGCCCCCAGTAGTAGTCCCCCAATATAGTGCCCCCAGTAGTAGTCCCCCCTATACAGTGCCCCCAGTAGTAACCCCCCCTAAGCAGTATACTCCACTTTACCGCCGCACTCTTAGGTGGTGCCTTCACAATCTCCCTGAGATGCTTTTTCAAAAGTAGGCAAGTATGATATGTGGACACATCTGTATAACTATCTTTGCCCATGCAGAATCTAACCCCCTTGTCAGTTTCATGCTAAGTATGTTGACATTCTCATGTCGCTCTCCACTGTGCAATGATATAGTGATGTACATCACCCTGTAATCAGAGGCTATACATGTCCACATCAATACATTCTTTATAAAATAGTGAATTCATTTGTATGTATTATGGGCCTGATTCAGCAGCGATCACAATTGCAACTACATACACATATCAAGCAATTGTTAGCCTTTGCGCAAACGTACGGCGATCTCACTGCAATTACGCACGTAGACAGGAATCCATTGCATAGTGAGTGACAGGCCATGAGCGTTTGGGGGTGGTGACGGTGGAGTGTTCAGAGAAACGCATGCATGCCTGTCCGTTTGAACGCGAATGGGCATGCATAAATTAGTCACTGTGATTGCATACGCAGCTTGAGAGCCTTCTGCGTGCGACGAGACTTGACATTTCTGTGACGGGTCAGAGCTGCTGTAACTGTTCGTGACGGGCCGATGTGATTTGATGGTACCGATGTATACGCAGGACTGTGAGGTAGTACAGATGTGAGAAAGCAGCAGTGGGCATCTCTATGCAGGCATTAGCATATTTTTGCAGCTGCATTGCGTGTAATTATACAGCTGCGATCACAATTGCCATCCATACTGAATCAGGCCCTATGCACTGTATGTGAAATGAGCCCCAATGAGCCCCAAACAGCAAAGAAGGAAACCTAAAATAAAAATGATTGAGGATACTCACATTAACCTATACGACTGAAAAATGCCAGGTTAGTGGCAGCACATCATAAATACAGTTTGGGGCTCAACACCCACAGAGCTGGCACCTTTGAGTGAAAGATTCATTTCTCCCACTTGTCACTCTTCGACCCTCTGAAAATGTGCTTCATATGCCTGGAATTATTAAGCCTCTTGAATGACACTGCTTGAGAAATTAACAATGTATCTCAGTAATATACCGCAATAATTATTTCTACATAATCACTTACAATAATAGCAGTAACACCTACACAAGACACATTAATTGTTTAAAATACTCTATTATCTAATCTGTCCTGTTAGTCATAACTTCCAAAGAGTAATAAGTAAAGTCACAGTTATATCTGTGACCTATGATCAACTCAATTACATGCTCACAGTGGTTGGGCAAAGATTATTTATTGAATATTGTCTATATCATTAAAACAATCCTACTCTGAGTATGTTTAAAATGTATTAATCTACATCAATATCACAAGTTCTTTAGTACTTTTTCTGTTTATCCCAACAGAAACCTAGGGTTCCTATACAAGAAGGGCGGATTGGGAATTTTTATGCCTTTAGGGGCTGGCGGCCGCCCTTCCCTCACTCACCCCACTGCCGGCTCAGCTGCCGCTATCAGAGCTCAACTCCGATTGGACAGCGTTACAGCTTCTGCGCATGCCGGCAGCCGCCCTTCCCTCACCCAGCCCTCTGCTCCTATAGGACAACGTTAAGCTTACAAACCTAAACAAAAATGGCTGACGTGGGGAGCTGATGTACATGCCCATCCGCTGCAGCTCCCCCATAAGCCTTTGCGGAGCCTGTCAGTCACTGAAGTGCCACCCATCCACTTGCTATATACTATGTATGACTACAATGATAGGTGTATTATTGGAGTGAAAGTAGTTGCGTGCAGAGCCGCTGAATCGCTCACATTAGAGGCCATACTAAGATGGATAATCTGCACCTAGCAGATGGTGTGTCTGATGGTAATGTCTAAATACAAAAGTGGGTGTCTCAGTCCTTGCACATTCGGACGCATGGTTGTGCACCATGCAACAGGTTAGTAGTAGCCGCGACTGCGTCCAATTTAGAATCAGGCCCTTTAAGGAGGGCATATCCTATTCCCTCAGCAGACCCCGCCCTCTCAACAGAGCCCATCCCCATCAGGGCTGTTTCCAAAAAATTCCTGTTTGCAGAGGACAGGCGCATATGGAGGGTGCAGCCGGCAAGTGGAGCTGTGTAAGACTGTGAATTACAATATTTTGGTCTTGAAAGTCGCTGTGCAAGCCGTTGGCCTGCCCACTTCACTGAGGAAATAGTTGGACTCAGGAGGTTGGTTTATGCTCTCGGAAGTTCAGGCAATCTCTCTGAAATTCAGGAGTATTGTGGACATTCCAGGTCCATAAGCAACTACGTCTATACTGTATATAACTGCAAAATATATCTAAGGGGTCTATAGACTATTTTAGATTATCTTCTAGCAATGCCGCAGAGGTTTATATTTAACTGTATAGCAGATAAAAGAATATGACAGCAATTAAAGAAAATAACCATACTTATCCCCTTCCTTCACTCAGGAGAGCAAATAATATTTGGACCATCTACTGTATGCTAATGATTTACTGTCAGATCTGACCCAGAGTGCTATCTGCATGGATTGTATGTTTTCTGTGTGTTTGTCTGGGTCTGCCCTAGTGGGGAAAAACCTGTTAGTTAACGGACTTGTGACTAAATTTGTCTTAATGAGTGTCTGTTTGAACCTGGCAGTAGATAAATTAGATTGCAAGCTTTTCTAAACAGAGGCTGAAGTACTTGACTAAAATTTCCATGTACAGCATTACATAATATGCTGTGTAGATAATCAACAATAACAATAAGCAAGTGGTGAGCATGAAATCTGGACTACTGTTGGCTGAATTTTCATTAAAGGTCTGACACTAGCTACCTACTTCAATGGTGGCAAGTAGTCTTTAACGAGGACCAGTAATGTTTCAACTAAAGGACATTTTGATAGTACCTCACTAACCTAAACTAAGGATGTGTGGGTGGGGGCACATGTCTCGGATACTGGATGTGGAAGGTCAGCAAGTGGTAGGGCCATACGGGGCCAGCGTGGTACAGTTGACAGCCACCCCCCAACACGTACTGCTAAGAGTGAAGAAGGGCCATGAAGAGGAATAGACAGTACAAATAGAAGAAGAATAGAGAACAGGACAGCAAGCATGTAAGAGTAAAGATAACGGGGGCAGGGGGGGGGGACAAGATTAGAGAGTGCCCTGGCACAAATTACAGTGCAACAGTGAAAATTATAGAGGAATATCAATAATAATATTTTGGGGGGTATTTAAGCAAATGGCCCTAATCATAAAATAATGGTACTCCTTTCCAATGGGCAGCAGGAAGTAAAAATAAATTAATAAATAAAAAATAACCCTGACTACTTTATAATAAGTTAGAGTGCAGCTGCATAGTTTACAGTAAATTTCAGTGCATCTATAGATATTGTTATAACTCAAAGTAACCCCTTAGTTGAATAAAGATAAACATATTTTACCAACTACTTTGCATTGGGCTAGGCATCCCTAAATGCAGGAGCCCCAAGAGAGGCATTGGTCTAATGCTAATTATCATAACTTTAATGAAAGAGAAGGAAGTCAAATATTTGCATTACAAGGAAAGTTATGCCATGAAAACAACACTTAGGGGGAAAATCCCTGTGTACTTATGATGTTACGGTCCTATCAGTATTTCATTGGGTATCCTTTATTTTTCAAGACCACAGCACAGCGACGTGATCCAGGATTGTGGTGTTAAGTGAAAATGGTCTTTCGTATGCAGCAATTGCAAGAGAAATTGGTGGGAATGTGACAACATCAGGAGTATGAAAGTTTTGTTTACGCTATCAGGTAACACAATCTATACAGAACAAAGAAGGAAAAGGCCGGAAAAAGTGCACAACAGCTGTTGATGATAGGAGAATAAAACAAATTTGCGTCAAGGACAGATGGATGTCATCTGCGGACATTAGCAGTAAACTGAGTGCAACTGGTGTTTTTGTCAGTGCAAGAACGGAACGGAGAAGACTAATGGAGGTTGGCCTAAAAGGTAGGATTCCCCGAAAAAAGCCATTGCTGAATTAAAAGCAGCAGCAGAAACGAATACAGTGGGCAAAAGAACACATTGCACGGACAGAAGGTCTGTAGAAACAAATGATATGGAGTGGCGAAACTAAGATATCGATATTTGGTAGTGATGGGAGAAAATGTGTGAGACGTTGCATCGGGGAAAAGGTACATCCAGATTTTATTCAAGCGACAACAAAGAATCCTACAAGTGTTATGATCTGGGCATGTATGACAGCAGATACTGTAGGCCGAATTTATGTCATAGATGGCACACTGAACAGCAGAAAGTACATTGACACCATCCTACAACCAAAACTTCTACCTTCCATCAGGGATATTTTTCCAGATAATGCCCCATTTTCTTTCCAGCAGGATTCAGCTCCCTGCCACACTGCACGGACATGCAAAAAGGGGTTCACGGAGAATGACATACAAGTGCTGGGATGGCCAGGAAATAGCCCAGACCTGAACCCCATAGAACATTTGTGGTTTTGTTTGAAAAAACTGGTACATCTGAGGCGTCCATCCAATAAAAGACAATTAATTGAGGCTATAATTGTCTCATGGCACCACATAAAAAAGAAGGAAGAGCTTCAAACATTGGTTGGCTCAATGACACATCGCTGTGCTGCTGTCTTGAAAAATAAAGGATACCCAACGAAATACTTATAGGACAGTAACATCATAAGTACACAGGGATTTTCACCCTAAGTGATGATTTCACTGCATAACTTCCCTTGTAATGCAAATATTTGACATCTGTGTTGAATTCAGCATAAAATTTCCTATATATATATAGATCTATGTATCTATAGAGAGCAATGCAGAGGTGAGTCAGCAGCAGGTCACATGACATAGAACCGGCTGGAACCAGCAGCTGGTGGCTGAGGTGGACAGTTAAGGCACTTACACGAAGTCCTGACGGAGCGAGTTGAAGGGGAGGACCTGTGCAGCTTGACTTACTGAAGCAGCGTTGTCAAAGGTGATCAACGGGGTAGGAGCAGCGCTTACTGGCAGAGCCGTCAGCCTCAGAGGATCGGCACTGTCAGAAACTTATTGGAGGAGAAGGTGGACCCGGGCGGAGCTTCATGTGGTGAACGGCCTCCACATCCGGCAGACAGCAGGGTAGGAAGGCCCAGAGGTGCAGCTTCCCAGGCTAAGGACAAGCTGGGGATGGACCAGAGAGGACCAGGGCCAGCCTTCCTTGACATTTCCCTATGCTGAGAGAGGGAGCTGAGAGGCAGACAGGAGACAGTCATCGGTGCGGTACACTGCTGGAGTCTGTTAAGGCGGTGACACTCCCATCAGCAACTGAAGAGGCGCACCCCACAGTGACAACCTAACCTCTCAGTTACTGGCAGCTACAGTCTTAGGACAAACTGAGTATAGGGCTCCTGCGTTATGTGTGACACGACATGTAGCCAATGGAGGATAGATGTACTGTATGTGGACACATCTGTATATGCATTAACAATCTGACAAAGAATTGTGTCTGATCCTGCATTTCTGAAATTCAGTTTAATAAAATTACTTAAGGACCCAAGTGTAATTTACTATCATAAATGTGTGCAATGTCTCTTGAATTGTTGAATTGCACATTTTGTGAAACATTGCTTATTTTTGTGACTGTTATCCAGGAATAAATTCACACTGTTGTTTCAAGTAATTGGTGAACATTCTTGCCTGTATCTACCTCTCAACCTCTCGGAAGCACTTAAAAGAACCAATGGCTGGTTACACGTGGATCCCAGCCAATGAGTGGCCGCTACATGTAAAGCGGCAGTTGATTGGCTAGCAGTCCATGGGAAACACAGATGACAGCAGTCATCTGTCATTTCGCATAGTGTAAGTAACATTAATTGGTAACATTGAGTAACATCGGACCCATACGCAAAGTTAAGGCAGGTCAGACCTCACTCAGGAATTGCTAACTTCAGCACACTCTATGAGCCCTCATGCTGCATATGGTATTGCAGTGGATAACTTATGCACGCCCCTGCAACGGCGTTCGAACGCACAGGCACGCCGCTTGCCCGACCACCCCCACGTCACCACCCACAAACGGCACTTCCTGTCAGTCACTGTGCTCTGGGTCTGCGTAGCCTCTGCAAATGCAGTACCCATCGCACTAGCTAGTTCGCGCATGCGCACTGCAATCCATATGCATGTGCAGAGCTAAAACATCGGCCGAGTGCGTACGTTCTCTCCTGTACGTTCCTTGCTGAATCAGGCCCTCAGTGCGGACCTGGTAAGAATATACCACATAACACCACACTTGGGACTATTTTTTAGGTGGGTGTTACATATACATTAACAAAAAATCAAGTTGACTCTTTCTAAAATTGTGGATTTCCAGTAATTTGACTTTTAGAAATTAGTGCAGCTTTGAAATTGCCCAAAAAACTCAGAAAACCAATTTGTTTCTAAAATCATTCAGCCCCTTGTCAGCACTCAGCAAAAGTAACTAGTTTTTACTATAGCAGAATTGGGCAAAGTGATGGTTATCTGGGGCCTCCAATAGCTCTTGGTCTTACAAAGGGTCTGCGTATTAGCCTTGTGGAGAAACATCAAATCACATGATCCACAAGTGATTAATCAAACAGAACAAAGTGCTCAGGAAGCTCATGCAGCAGGCTGGCATATAGCTGACTAGTTAAGTTGAAGTGCAGTTATCACCATCAATCTTAAACAATCTTAAGCTGTTTACACACCATACGACGGTGCGACCCAGTGATACAATGTTGTGATGTACACACTGCACGATCCACATACAACAGCGCTATGTATTGTTACATGCTGCAGTAACAGCACCACGTCATTCATTAGATCGTCCTGCCTTATAGAACAGCAGAGGGGGTGATGCGATGAACGACGGATCGGCCGTACACACTATATGAAGTGTAAGTTATATCGTTCTGATCCGTGTCGGAATGATATGTAGTATGATACATCATATACTGTGTACCCAGCTTTAGGCTAAGGAATTGCACCAGGAAAGACAGGGACGGGGAAATATTTTGGTTGGACAGGTCATGTAAACAATTTTAAGCAAATTATTCCAGGGACAATTAAAGTACAATTTCAAACCCAAATATATAAAAGTCTCATTTTTATTTTCTTTCTTCATCTAATTCCTAAAACTTGCCATTTGGCTCTAGAATATGTGGATGCTACTTTGTGCTTATGGTACACAGCCAGCCTCTGTTTTTAATGAATAATAATTTGCTGCCTACACCGTTAACCATTTTAAAAACATCCACGAAGTCGACTGAAGCTCTGGCAAAATAAATAGAATGAATCATTCACTTTCATTTCTGAACAACAGTTAAACACAAGTAGGCACTTGTAGTGCAAAATAAACAGTGATGGAAGCCGGCTTGTACTTTCCTATGCCAGTGTTGCAAATGAAGAGAAATTATCCACGTACAATCTCAATGAGCTCATGCGTTCATCTTGAACACATGAATCTTTAAACCGCTTGTATTTACGAGCTTGTAGTTTTGTTGCATTTTTACCGACCTCTCCAAGTAAAATCTACAGCTGTCTGCCATTCTTAATAACATCTTCAATACTAATGCCAGAAGGTGCAATTTGATTACTGACCTGTTATCCAACTAGTTCTAAAAAACAATTCAAACTAAATTTCCTTAATATGCCTATTTTTCTATCCTGCCAGAAGGGTTGCTAATGAATTTTCTGCATGAATGCACAGACAGATTGAGAAGTACGACTGTATTGGCCTGGGTAACGTGGTACTGGCAAACACAGCTTATTTGTACCCGTGCGTGTTTTCTCTTGAGTATGTTCCTCATCCAGAGGTAATTTTGCAATAAAATCAACCACGATTATTGCAAGCGCCTGGAAAGATTCCTTCAGGAATAAGACTGGTAATTCTATACCAGGAAACGTTGTATTAGGCAAAATTAGCCTTGTAGGGGTGTTATATTCTGTAGCATTATCTAATTTGTCCCCTTCTCTTTTGTCTATTAATATTTAATGACTGAATTTCAAAATGTGTCTGCGTTGTATATTGATTTATTCTAAAGTGGTTAAAACATTACACAATAAGCACTTTGAAAAACCTGTGAAATACATGATTCTATTGTCATTAAATTAAAATATGTACATTTGACCATGGGTGGCATTATTTATAATTATAATCAGAAATCCTGCACTGTTAATATATCTTACCTTATCTTTACAGAGGTCCATCTGTGCCTTTGTTTACAAATGAAACACACTATATATATATATATATTTATATATATATATATATATATATATATATATATAGTATTAACCCTGTATATTTCCTTTGCTTATTATATTTTCTGTACTACCCAATGTCTAATGTTATTTGGTCTTAAACATGTATTGTAAAAATTAATATTTTTAGAATTCAAAAATGAGTCTGTTTATAATCACTTTAGAGGATACTTCCACAAAAAGATTTAAACTGTACTTTCAATATATATATCGTGTGTAGTTGTGTATGTATATATGTAGTTGTGTGTATATATATATATATATATATATATATATAATATAAATATGTTTATTATACATCTGTTAATTGCTATTTGGAGTCTATGCTTAATCAGTCCTAATACTTTATATTCTTTGACGTGTATAGAATGAATGTATAGTTGACAGTGTGCCTACTGGGAATTTTAGTATATAATTGATGAAGACAACACCACACCCACCTTCACTCAACTAGTTGAGGCTCTTTGGACTATGATTAATAGAATAAAACACTATATATATATATATATATATATATATATATACACATATATATATACACATATACACACACACATACTGTCATACATTTGAAAGCTACTGTATGATTGCTTCATCAGCAATCAATGTATTCCCTTCTTTCAGTGGGTTATTATGGTAAATAATATGTATTTTTTAATAAGTATACAAAATTGCCTGCATTCTTACATTCAAGTTCAGTTTTGCAATCTGTCATTTGGAGATTATAGTTTCCAATGAAAATTGTGCAAAGCAGATGTGAACATAATAATTTAGCTTGTACTTGGCCAGACCTGAATGGCAGGGGGGTAGTTGGTGGATCTCAATCATTTAGGCCACAGTAAGGGGTTATTTATCCATGACAGAGATGTAAAGTTAACAGCTGCTGCAGAACCTTCCGGGAAACAGAAATGTCAGTCAGTGTTCTGTTGTATAAAACTTCATGTTTTAGTGGACCTCTACTAGTATATTGAGTGACAGCTGCTTGTTAGTGCATTATAAAGCAGACATTTATATCCACAAAATGTTACTGTCATGTAAAATCTTTGCCATTTTTTTTAATCCCTATCTATGACACCTATGCATAGAAAAGTGATGATAAGAATGATTTTTTTATTATCAATTATAGTGGTGATAGAAAATTCCTTATCATCGCACTTTATAGAAAAAAGAAGTCTTGTGTAGGGAGCTGATCGATTCTTGGATTTTCTAATTGCTTCATTAGGCCAAGCTCTGCAAATATGCCCATGCGTAAACACCTGTTTTCACCAGCAATTGGGATTTTCGGCCTTTGATAGACAAGCAAGTGTAATAATCAGTTATCATAAGGCATCCTAGTCCCAATACCTGGAGAATATAGTCATAAGTAAGCCCTGCCATATGTTGGAAATGATGAGCAGGTGTTGATACTACAGAGTTATGTAGGCACACACCAGCAGATGACTCAAACTATGAACAGCCCTGTTACGTAGCCAGTGGTTTTGGTTTATTGATAGATATACAAGTTGAGTCTCCCATATTCAAATATTCCGAAATACGGAATATTCCGAAATACGGAATTTTTTGGGAATGACTGAGATAATGAAACCTTTGATTGTTGATGGTTCAATGTACACAAACATTGTCTAAGGCTCAAATTATTAAACATATTGTATAAAATGACCTTTAGGCTGTGTGTATTAGGTGTATATGAAACATAAATGAATTTCATTTCTGTACACAAACTGTGTTTGAATGACAAAATGATTGAATATATTGTATAAAATTATCTGCAGGCTGTGTGTATAAGGTGTATATAAAACATAAATTCATTCTGTGTGTATATTTAGGTCCTATTCTCAAGATATTTCATTAAGGTATGCAATTATTCCAAAATACAGAATATTCCGTTATCCAAAATACCCCTGGTCCCAAGCATTTTGGATATGGGAGACTCAACCTGTAGCAGGTAAAGCCGTACGCACACTGGTGATGGAGCGGAGCTTGAACATAGTGGGGTTTTATACAGCTCACCAGCAAGTGAGTGTATGCTACTTGTGGGCAGTGGAACAGGATGCTGGAACAGCTTTATATGCAGGTAATTAACTAGGGTTGGTTGTATTTCCCCTTCATGCTAGGGACCTGGAAGTGACGTGAGTGAGGGCGGAATTGCAGTTCCTGTCCATGAGAGCCAGCTAAAGTATTTTGTCCCCACTTAAACAAGTATGTTGTCCCCTCACGGGCTCGCTGCGCTCGCCAAGCTTCGGGCACGGTGGCTTGCTACGCTTGCCACATGGTTATATTCCCCCTTTATGCCCACTTGGATGGCAGGGAATGACGCTGGACACTGGCTGATAGCGTCAGGGTCCTCTCCTTGAAGGGGATTTAGACATTACCCATTAACTAGGTCTCTATAGGCGCTAAGTAGGAGACTTCTGTCTCCCACCAAGACAAGATGGCCCCTGCACATGCTCAGAAGTGATCACAGTGGCTATCTTGCAAAAGGGCATGAAGCCTGGAGTCTGCATAGTAGCACACTACTCTTTCAACAGCAAAGTGATGGTTGTGGATTCTGAGAATGAGACTGAAGCTGTTTAGCTAGGAGTAGGAGGAAGTGCATGTACATATACAGTGTTACAGTGTTCTGGGTGTAAATTTAGAAAGAAACAAATTTAGAATTGGCAGTATGGAATGGTAAAGAGAGAATGAAGCAGAATGCAGAGGATGAATTATGAAGGAAAAATGGACAACATTCTACAACTTCAGAAGTGATTGCAGATTTTACCCATATTCTTCATGGTACAGGTTGCGTGTCAATATTAATGTATACAAACCATAAAGACAGTTGTTGTAAATGCTATCAGTAGCACTGTAAATCTTTGGTAAAGCCCAGGATTAGTTTTGTTTAATTTTGCCTAGTGTTGCCATGGTTACTTTCAATCAAGATTATATAAGGGCAGGCCTAGTTGGGTGTGCCTCACAAGTCAGCACTGGTCTGGAAGGTCCCTCCTGTACCTGAGGCATTTTAATGCAATTTAACATCGTATTAAGCATATATGGTAGAGTAGTAACTTGCAAAGATTGTAGTACTTTGACTACTGGCTGCAAGCTTAAACGTTTTGATTAAACAAAATAACAAAATGTTCTATTGGCTAGATGCACACAGATATACATTGCTATACAGAATATCTATCTATATATCTCTAAATATAAATATATATATATATAATCGACACACAAGATGGCGGCGGCACTCCACAAGAAAATACATTCAAGCTGGGTTAGATAACTACGTATTTCCTTGTGGAGTGCCGACGCCATCCTGTGTGTCGATTGTTTACTCATTGCAGAGGGCACCCATTGTACTACTTGAGAGGAGGAGTGCCAAGCTCATTCTGCTTTTATATATACAGTATATATATAAAAGGGCTGATTGAAAAGTAATGAGACTGATTTATTTTCAGAATCAGATGACTCCACAGGATCTGAACATTTTGCTTTTTCAAAGTAGCGTCCTTCACATTCAATACATTTGTTGCAGGGTTTCAACAATGACATGCAGTAGACTGTTTTGTGACATCACTGTTAGTGTTGCAGCTGTGGCATTTTTCACTTGATCATCTGTTGAGAACTTCTTTCCACGCAGTTGTTTTTTCAGGGTTGGGAATGCCCAGAAATCACAGGGCACCTAGTCCGGGCTATATGTAGGGTGTTCTAGTGCTCTCCCATTAATTTCAGTCAGTGCTGCCAATGCAACAGCAGCAACATGTGGTCAGGCATTGTCTTGGGATAAAAAACCAGTTTCTTCAGCAAATGTGGTCTTTTTCTTCCTCATGGCTCCACGCAAATGGGTTTTCAGGACATTTTCATATTAGTCACCACTAATTGTCTGTCCACGAGCAACCAAGTGCTGTAGAATCATACCGTGTGCATCAAAGAACATCAGAATCATGACCTTACATGCCAAAGGAATCACAATGCATTTTTGGGAGGTGGCAAATTTGCGTGTTTCCATATATTGGACTGTTGTTTGGATTACATATCATAATCACGACAGGGGCGTAACTATGGGAGACAATGGAGGCACCTGCCATTGCTTCATCCACCAGAGGTATGCGCTGACTTCAAATTTGTCGGCACAAACCCTAATTGCCTATCTGATTCTGCCAGCATTAACGGGGGCACAGGTAGAGGGTGATCACAGGGGAACAACTGCAGAATCTAAAACACATTCAGAGATTAGTGCTTCAAGGCAGGGGGCGAGGTGTGGGCGGAGCAGTACGTCACTTGCGGCTGACGCCACGCCCACACCGCAGCCCCCAGTATGGAGACACTGATCTCTCAATGTGTTTAAGGCTCAGCAGGTGATCCCCATGGCTAGATGAGCTTTATGATAGTGAGGACTAGAGGGGACATCGGTATAGAGAGGAAAGGTGTTCTGTGTTAGGGAAGGGGGAGATCTATGTGTGGGTGAAGCGCTGTGTGTGTGGGTGAGGGGGAAGCTGAATGAGAGGAGGGAATGTGTGGGAGGTTCTGTGTGAGTGGGGAGATCTGTGTGAGGGGGTTCTGTATAGGTGGAGCACTGTATGTGTGTGAGGGGGTGATCTGGTTTCTTGGCACCATAGGAATTTCTTCAGCCTTGCACCCCCCCACCCTCGGATAGCTACACAAGCCTTTATACAGTGCCCCCAGTTGTGGCCCCCTATGCAGTGCTCCCAGTAGTGGGCCCCCTATGCAGTGCCCCTTATATAATGCCCCCAGTAGTAGTCCCCCTATGCAGTGCCCCTTATATAATTCCCCCAGTAGTAGTCCCACCTATGCATTGCCCTAGGTAGTGGTCCCCCTATGCAGTACCCCTTATATTATACCCCTAGTAGTAGTGCCCCCCGGTGCAGTGCTCCTTATATAGTGCCCCCAGTACTAGTTCCCCCCTATTCAGTGCCCCTTATATAGAGCCCCCAGTACTAGTCCCCCCTGTGCAGTGCCCCCAGTAGTAGCCCCCCAGCATTAGTCGTGCCCCCAGTAGTAGCCTCCCCCAGCAGTGCCCCCAGTAGTGATCTCCCCCATCAGCAGTGCCCCAGTAGTAACCTCCCCCCAGCAGTGCCCCCAGTAGTGATCTCCCCCCCACTAGTGCCCCCAGTAGTGATCTCCCCCCACCAGTGCCCCCAGTAGTGATCTCCAACCAGCAGTGCTCCCAGTAGTGATCTCCCCCCCAGCAGTGCCCCCAGTAGTGATCTCCCCCCAGCAGTGCCCCCAGTAGTAGTTGTGCGGTGTCCCCAGTAGTAGACTCCCACCAGCAGTGGTCTCCCCACCAGCAGTGATCCCAGTCAATCACACACGTAAAAAATAAGAAAAAACTCCACTTACCTTAATCTGTGTGAAGAGGGGATAGCTATATGAGGGGGAAGATCTGCGTGAGGGGGAGAGCTGTGAGAGGGGGGTGGAGAGCTGTGTGAGGGATATATATATATATATATATATATACTGTATGTATTTATATATACATAATATGGGGCCACAAAGTGGCATATTTATTAATTATCGTGTCCTAGTCCCGATAAGTTAAATTTCTTATCACCAATATTTAAACATGCGTATATATATATATATATATATATATATATTGATATTTATGCACCATATTTATTTTTATTTTCAGGGGGGGCGCCAAACTCTAACTTGCCTCCGGGCAACTGGGATGGACTTACGCCACTGAATCACAAATCCACTATTCGCCACTCATCACAATGGATGTCAGGAAATCGGCTATCCTTGTCGTCGCATCTGCTCTTCTGTGAGATTTCTGGGTACCCACCTGGCACACACGTGATGCATTTTCAGTTCTTTTGTCACAATATGTGTCAATATATTTTCTTCCTCATGGCTCCACGCAAATGGGTTTTCAGGACGTTTTCATAGTAATCCCCACTAATTGTCTGTCCATGGGCAACCCAGTGCTGTAGATTCATACCGTGCGCATCAAAGAACATCAGAATCATGACTTTACATGCCTAAGGAATTACACTGAATTTTTGGGAGGAGGCGAATTTGCGTGTTCCATACACTGGACTGTTGTTTGGATTCCGGATCATAATGACGAATCCACTTATCATCACACGTTACAATCTATGTCAGTAAATCGGGTATCCTCGCCGTCGCATCTGCTCTTCTGTGAGATTTCTCGGTACCCACCTGGCACACACGCAATGCATTTTCAGTTCTTTTGTCACAATATGCTGAACCCGTTCAAATGAGATGCCAAGTGAAGCCGAAAGTTCACGTAAAGTTATCTTCTGTCATTTTGCAACATCTCCGCAGCTTTGGCAATGTTGACATCTATAACCACAGTGGATGGTCTCCCAGAAAGTACTTCGTCAGTCACTCATGTATTACCCTCTTAGAAGTGCTTCCGCCACTGAAATACTGCAGCTTGGCTACCTGTTACTCTTTAATCAGCCCTTGTGTATGTGTATATATATATATATATATATATACTTAAATAACAACCGTCAGTTGGAATGAACCGTTCCCTACATTTAGTGTTAAGGACTCTGGGGTCAATGTTATCTTTTTGTTTAACACAGTGCCAGGCTACCAGCGGGGCAGTTAATCTGGGACCATCACACATAGAGGGCCCCAAGAAACTGTCCCCATAGTTAGTACCCACATCGCGGAGTACAGCATTTTGCTGCCTCCAGTCTGATCCTCCTCGGTGGCTCAGCTGTTTTGTATACAGCAGACGCTGCAAAGCTTCACTGTAATTCTAAGGAGAATATTCAATTGGGCGCGAGAATAGCAAAAAACCTGCACCTGAAAAGTTTTTCCTGCAGGTGCGGGTTTTTTGCTATTCAAGTAGGTGCAGATTTTTTCTTTTTTTTACGCCGGGAGTTTTTTAATCACGCACCTCCAGAGCAAGTGTGATTTTTCCTAAAATCGTTAATTTTAGGCAGAATCAGCGGGACTTGCTCTGGCACCCCGGCGGTACACCCCCTGAGGACTAATTAAGCAATTGGAAGTCTCCAATTACCTTAATTAGTCCTTAATTACTAACCTTCTGCAGCGCTGTCTACTTTATGCAGCATCGGAAGCTGGGTCTTCTGCAGCAGGGTGAGTATGTCAGTGTGTGTAGTGTTTTTTACTGTTTGTAAGTGTGTAAGAGTAAATGTGTGTGTGCATGAGTGTGTGTGTGACCCCCGGTTTGTGTGGCCCCTCCAGTATCTGTATGCCCACCCCCCGGAATGGGCTCTGGGAGAACTACATCTCCCAGCAGCCCTTGCCCTTCCCACCAGTCCCTGGAGCCTCCCAGCAGCCCCTGGGACTCCCAGCAGCCCCCTCTCCAGTGAGAAAATAGAGGGGAGTCCACTGGGAGCCACGTTTTCAGAGCTGACCCCGCAACCACTTTTTTTTTATTGGATACCACAGGTAGCGGTAGCACGCATACACACGGTAATCCAAAATTAGTTTTAAAAGATTTTTCTTCGCTAAACCTCACACCCAATTGAATATGCCCCTTTGTCTTGCAGAATGTTGTGTAATCATCTCGTAAGACTGATTCAACAGACCAGAGCAGAGGCAGAGGGAAGGATGGATTTGAGCTGCAAAGAGACTAAGGGATTTGGGCTGTGGGTTGAGAGGGGATTCAGGCTGCCGGGAAAGGAGGATTCGGGATGCAGGTGTAAGAAAGAATTTGGGCTGCAGGGGGAATGAGGGATTCGGGCAGCAGGGGAAACAGAGCTGAATCCCAGACCCAGATGCCCAGGTGCTAGTGCCCTGCTCATCTATTTAGCAACGACAGCATGGGGGTTTCGGTGTTATTTTGTAGTTAACCACTTTAGATGGTTAAGCCTCACAGCTTATAAACAGATATATACATTAAGATTACATTACAGGTTACCTTCTGGCCTGTGTGTGTGTGTATTTTATTTATATATCTATATCTATGCCCTCCAAATTATCTCACCCCGGCAGGTAAGGACACATGCAAATCGAAGGGCGGCACTTAAGACGTCTTGACAAATAAAATCACAAATAACCCGCTTGGTAGTAAATCAACATTTCAGAGCCCTTTATGATTCTTTCGTCAGGTACCTGATGAAAGAACCATAAAGGGTTCTGAAATGCTGATTTACTACCAAGCGGTTGATTTGTGATTATTTTGTAAAGATGTTTTGAGTACTGGCTTTCGATATGTATATATATATATATATATATTTATATATATATATATATATATACTAGGGGTGTGCACCGGCCACTTTTCGTGTTTTGTGTTTTGGTTTTGGATCTGGATCTTTCTTCGTGTTTTGGATCTGGATTGGTTTTGCCAAAACCACCCTTCCGTGTTTTGGGTTCTGGGTTTTGTGTTTTGGATCTGTATTTTTTTTTAAAACAGCATAAAAACAGCTAAAATCACAGAATTTGTAGGTTTTTCTGCTCCTATGCTATTATTAACCTCAATAACCTTAATTTCCACTCATTTCCAGTCTATTCTGAACACATCACACCTCACAATAGTATTTTTATGTCCAAAAGGTTGCACCGAGGTAGCTGGATGACTATGCTAAGCGACACGAGTGGGCGGCACAAACACGTGACCCATCTAGGCGTGATACTGCAGTGGCAGACAGGATGGCAGTTTGAAAAACTAGGCCCCAAACTGTACATAATGCAAAGAAAAAAAAGAGGTGCAAGATGGAATTGTCCTTGGGCCCTCCCACCCACCCTTATGTTGTATAAACAGGACATGCACACTTTAACAAACCAATCATTTCAGCGCCAGGGTCTGCCACACGACTGTGGCTGAAATGATTAGTTCGTTTGGGCCCCACAAAACAAGCTTGCAATTAATCTGTCCCTGCACAAACTGGCTCTACGGAGGCAAGATGTCATCCTCATCCTCCTCATCCACCGATTCCTCACCCTCTTCAGTGTGTACATCCTCATCCTCACAAAGTATTAACTCGTCCCCACTTGAATCCACCAACACAGGTCCCTCTGTACGTTCTGGAGGCTGGTCTCCCTGGAAGAGCTGATAATTCATTTTGATGAACATCATCTTCTCCACATTCTGTGGAAGCAACCTCCTACGCCTTTCGCTGACAAGGTTCCCGGCTGCACTAAACACTCTTTCGGAGTACACACTGGAGGGGGGGCAACTCAGGTAAAATAGAGCCAGTTTGTACAGGGGCCTCCAAATTGCCTCTTTTTCCTGCCAGTACAGGTATGGACTGTCTGACATGCCTACTTGGATGCTGTCACCGATGTAATCCTCCACCATTCTGTCAATAATGACAGTATCATATGCAGTGACAGTAGACATGTCAGAAATTGTTGCCAGGTCCTTCAGTCCGGACCAGATGTCCAAACTTGGTCCTGGCTGCCCTGCATCACCGCCAGCGGGTTGCTTAGGATACCTACATTTTTTCCTGGCAGCCCCAGTTGCGGGAGAAAATGAAGGAGCTGTTGACGTGTCACGTTCCGCTTCAGCTGACAGTGTGTTCACCAGCAGGTCTTTGCACCTCTGCAGGCTTGTGTTGGCCGGAAAGAGAGACACCACATAGGCTTTAAACCTAGGATCGAGCACGGTGGCCAAAATGTAGTGGTCTGATTTCAGCAGATTGACCACCCTGGAATCCTGGCAAAGCGAATGAAGGGCTTCATCCACAAGTCCCACATGCCGAGCGGAATCGCTCCATCTTAACTCCTCCTTCACTTTCTCCAGCTGCTTCTGCAAAAGCCTGATGAGGGGAATGACCTGACTCAAGCTGGCAGTGTCTGAACTGACTTCACGTGTGGCAAGTTCGAAGGGCTGGAGAACCTTGCACAACACGGAAATCATTCTCCACTGCGCTTGAGTCAGGTGCATACCCCCTCCTTTGCCTATGTCATAGGTGGATGTATAGGCTTGAATGCCTTTTGCTGCTCCTCCATCCTCTGAAGCATATAGAGGGTTGAGTTCCACCGCGTCACAACCTCTTGCTTCAGGTGATGGCGGGGCAGGTTCAATAGTGTTTGCTGGCGCTCCAGTCTTCGGCACGCAGTCGCTGAATGTCGAAAGTGGGCAGAAATTTTTCAGGCCACCCAAAGCGTCTCCTGCACGCCCCTGTCGCTTTTCAGAAAATGCTGCACCACCAAGTTTATTGTGTGATAAAAACATATCTGACAATATTGGTGGCGTTGTCAGATATCACAAATCCCCAGGAGAGTCTAAGTGGGGTAAGCCACTGGGTGATGATTTCCCTCAGTTTCTCTAAGAGGTTGTCGGCGGTGTCCCTCTTACTGAAACTGGTGATACACGGCGTAGCCTGCCTTGGAAAGAGCTGGCGTTTCTGAGATGCTGCGACTGGTGACGCTGCTGCTGTTGCTGCGTAAGGTGATACATCTACCCAGTGGGCTGTCACAGTCATATAGTCCTTAGTCTGCCCTGTTCCACTTGTCCACATGTCCGTGGTTAAGTGGACATTGGGTACAACGGCATTTTTCAGGACACTGAGGACACTTTTTCTGACGTTTCTGTACAGTCTCGGTATCGCCTGCCTAGTGAAGTGGAATCTAGACGGGATTTGGAACCGGGGACACACTACCTCCATCAATTGTCTAAATCCAACTGCACTAATGGCGGATACCGGACGCACGTCTAACACCAACATAGCAGTCAAGGCCTCAGTTATACGTTTTGCTTCAGGATGACTGCTGTCGTACTTCATTCTCCTCGCTAAGGACTGTTGGAGGGTCAATTGTTTAGTAAAAGTAGTGGTGTTCCTACTTCCTCTCTGGGATGATGAACGACTCCCAGCAGCAGCAACAGCAGCAGCAGGAGGCGTAGCAATGCAGGATCCTCCGGAGGAATCCGGGATAGGAGAGTCAGTCATGCCAGTGACATGGCCTGCAGGACTACTTCCGATCCTGACTAAGGAGGAAATTGACGAGGAGGGAGTTGACGGTGTGGTTTGCAGGCACTTGGATTTAGGTGTCCCTGGACTGCTTACGGTTTCTGAACTTGACAGTAACTTATTATGAACGCGCTGCAGGTGCCGTATAAGGGAGGATGTTCCTAGGTGGTTAACGTCCCTACCCCTACTTATTCCACCTTTACATAAGGTACATATGGCAAGACAGTTGTTGTCCGGATTTGGATAGAAATATTGCCAGACCAAAGAGGTGGAATGTTTGGTCTTCTGCCCAGGCATGACCGTGATGGGCTTTTTCATCCCACGGACAACAACTGTCTCCCCCGGAGCCTGATTTAAACAAACCACATCACCATCAGAATCCTCCTCGCCAACTTCCTCCTCAGCGCCAGATACACCAGTATCCTCATCCTGTTGTACTTCAACAGTGACATCTTCAATTTGCATATCAGCAAGTGGACTGTGGGTGCTCCTTTCAGCACTTGCAGGGGGCGTGCAAATGGTGGAAAGAGCCACCTCTTCCCGTCCAGTGCTGGTAAGGTCAGGCATCGCAACGACCACCACACTTGGACTCTCCTTGGGGATTTGTGATATCTTCTTAGAAAGCACAGTTCTTCGCTGTGCTTTTGCCAGCTTAACTCTTTTGATTTTTTTAGTGGGAGGAGGGCTTCCATCGTCATGTGAAGCTGAACCACTAGTCATGAACATACTAGGGATCGACCTTAGCCATTCCTTGCCACACTTCGTGTCGTAAATGGCATATTGGCAAGTTTACGTTTCTCTTCAGCTGATTTAAATGTTTTTTTCAAGGTCATTTTCCTGAACTTTGTCATTTGGGATTGTATGTGCCCTTTATTATGACATTGGGCATCGGCCTTGGCAGATGACGTTGAGGGCATGTTATCGTCTATGTCATGACTAGTGGCAGTAGCTTCAGCACTAGGAGGAAGTTTTTCTTGATCTTTCTCTATTTTATTTTTATCGGAGAAAGTTTGGTCCTCCATTTATGTTATATCGATTTGATATATACGTGCGGCTAAACACAGAAAATATTTTTTTATTTTTGCTGGAGAGTAGTGCACTTTGTGGGTTACACCAGCCTTTAAGAAATGAGCCAGCCTGCTCTTTACTTATGGGACACAGGCGCACGCTTGGCGCTGCTCCTTTGTTGATGCACGTGCGGCTACTGCGCACACAATTCACAAACACAGAAAATATATATTTTTTTGGTTTGGAGCGTACTTTGGGGGTTACAGCACCCTGTAACGGTCAAGCCAGCCGGCCCTTTACTTATGACACAGGCGCACGCTTGGCACTACTTTGTTGATGCACGTGCGGCTACTGCGCACACAATTCACAAACACAGAAAATATTTTTTTTTTGGTTTGGACTGGAGTGTACCTTGGGGGTTACAGCACCCTTTAACGGTCAAGCCAGCCAGCCCTTTACTTATGACACAGGCGCACGCTTGGCGCTACTTTGTTGATGCACGTGCGGCTACTGCGCACACAATTCACAAACACAGAAAATATATATTTTTTTGGTTTGGACTGGAGCGTACTTTGGGGGTTACAGCACCCTTTAACGGTCAAGCCAGCCGGCCCTTTACTTATGACACAGGCGCACGCTTGGCACTACTTTGTTGATGCACGTGCGGCTACTGCGCACACAATTCACAAACACAGAAAATATTTTTTTTTTTGGTTTGGGCTGGAGTGTACTTTGGGGGTTACAGCACCCTTTAACGGTCAAGCCAGCCGGCCCTTTACTTATGACACAGGCGCACGCTTGTCACTACTTTGTTGATGCACGTGCGGCTACTGCGCACACAATTCACAAACACAGAAAATATATATTTTTTTGGTTTGGAGTGTACTTTGGGGGTTACAGCACCCTTTAACGGTCAAGCCAGCCGGCCCTTTACTTATGACACAGGCGCACGCTTGGCACTACTTTGTTGATGCACGTGCGGCTACTGCGCACACAATGCACAAACACAGAAAATATATATTTTTTTGGTTTGGAGTGTACTTTGGGGATTACAGCACCCTTTAACGGTCAAGCCAGCTGGCCCTTTACTTATGACACAGGCGCACGCTTGGCACTACTTTGTTGATGCACGCGCGGCTACTGTACACACAATTCACAAACACAGAAAATAATAATTTTTTTGGTTTGGACTGGAGTGTACTTTGGGGGTTACAGCACCCTTTAACGGTCAAGCCAGCCGGCCCTTTACTTATGACACAGGCGCACGCTTGGCACTACTTTGTTGATGCACGTGCTGCTACTGCGCACACAATTCACAAACACAGAAAATAATTTTTTTTTTGGTTTGGACTATAGTGTAATTTGGGGGTTACAGCACCCTTTAACGGTCAAGCCAGCCAGCCCTTTACTTATGACACAGGCGCGCGCTTGGCACTACTTTGTTGATGCACGTGCGGCTACTGTGCACACAATTCACAAACACAGAAAATAATTTTTTTTTTTGGTTTGGACTGGAGTGTACTTTGGGGGTTACAGCACCCTTTAACGGTCAAGCCAGCTGGCCCTTTACTTATGACACAGGCGCACGCTTGGCACTACTTTGTTGATGCACATGCGGCTACTGCGCACACAATTCACAAACACACAAAAAATATAATTTTTTTAGCACTTGGAGGGAGCACCCCTGATGGACAGAGCACCCCCTGGACAACACTACAGCACCCCTTTAGGACTGGGACACTGCACAGGACTTTGGAGTGGACACAGCCCCTATGGAGAACTGACTGCACAACACAGTCCAGCCAGCCCCTATGGACTTTGAAGTAGTGGACACAGCCCCTATTAACAACAGCAGCACAGCACAACACAGCCAGCCCCTATGGACTTTGAAGTAGTGGACAACAGCAGCACAGCGCAGCACAGCACAGCACAACACTACTCTGCACTACACTACACTACACTACACAGCCCAGCCAGCCCTAACTCCCACCCTCCCTCTTCACTGTCCACAGCCGAGTGAGAAAATAGGGCCGACGCGGGTACCTTATATAGGTTCCAAAACCCGCGAGACTCGGAAGGCGGGATGATGACGTTTTGCCTCAATTTCAGATCCGAGTCAGGCTGGAAAAGTCGAGCCTGACTCGGATCTGCCTCAGATCGGGGGGGCTCGGGGGGGTTCGGATTTCAGAAATCCGAACCCGCTCATCCCTAATATATACACAGTATATACACACAGTCAAGTCACATTATTATGACCAGCAGCTAATAGGCAGAGTAACCGCCATGTGCAGCATGGACAGCAGCTAGACGGAGAGGGAGTGACTCACTAAGGTACTGGTAAGTTATCACAGGTATCTGGAGCCATGCTGACTGCAGTGCATCTCACAGCTGCTAGAGGGTGCGTGGTGGAGTATCCATAGAGCGAATACAACGATCAAGGTGGTCCCACAGATGCTCACTTGGGGAATTAGGGTGCCAGGGAAGTACATGGAAGTCTTGGTCATGCTTATCCAACCACTGTCGGACATTTCTAGCTGTGTGACATGTCGCATTGTCTTGCTGGAAGATCCCATCCGCTTTAGGGAAGACAATTAGCATGTTTGGGTGTACATGCTCTGCAAGAATGGATTCATAATCAAATCGGTTGAGGGTGCCTTCCACATGGATGAGTGGGCCCAGAAAATGCTATAAAACCATTCCCCAAACCATAATGCTGCCACCACCAGCTTGTGTTCAGCAATGGTTGCAGGGTGTTTGTTCCCCGATGTTTCTTGTCTGACATGCCAACGGTCATCCATTCGATGAAGCAGAAGGTCCAGTTCCGATACCGGTGTGAAAATTGAAGCCTTTTCCACCGGTGCACCTTCGTTTGCTTTGGAGCACCTACTGCATACGCAACAGGGTTCACTGAACTATAATTTTAGACACAGGTTCATTTTGATAGCGAGCTGCTCCACTGTAGTGTGTCGGTCTGCCCTCACGCACCTTTGTAGCAAACGTTCACCTCTCACATCAACGGCACATGGTGCTCCGCCAGTTATTCGTAATGGTGCCATTTGTCCAGCCACGATACACCTTCACCACAGCAGCACGTGAACAGTTCACAAACTGTGCTGTTTCAGAAATACTGCCACCCTTGGCCCGAAAGCCAATAATCATCCCTTTTGCAACTCAGATAAAGAGCCCCTTTTACCTATGACAGCAACGAGTGATATGTGTGGAGGCGGCCTGTCGCACACCTTATATACCCACCAAGCCAGCGCATGGAATGTGGCGTACTTCATGGGCTACGCGCTGCCAATGTCAAATGTAGGAGGTGGTCATAATTGATTGTGCCCCCACAAGTTTGTTGCCCTGGGGCCCCAAAGATCTAATCTGGTTTAACAGCAATACATCTATTGCTATTTATCCTAGTCTGTAATGGTTTATTTATGCTCTGCACCTCCTTGTCAACTTTATGTGTACTAGTTGTCTTATAGGTATGATTTGTGTTTCTAACTGTCTGGCACTGCAGAGTTTTGTGGCAACTTCCAAATAGACAATGATAATAATGATGATGAAGTTTAGAATAATACCTAACACAGACCGAGTGAAATTAATAGTCTTACAATTAAATTAAATAGAACGACACCATTTATCACATATACATAATATGTAAAGAAACGGGAACATTTTTACAGTTATGACCTCTGTGGCTTCTCCTCGATTGAAACAGCTGTCACCAGCACTTATATTCAACTCAACTTATTAGCGTGTGGCTCTCTGCCAAAGCCATTTGCATTTGCAGAATTACGCTTTTATACATGTTAATATGGGAAATGACTTTAAACAAATTGCATGTGATGAGCTGCCTAACCTGTAATCTATAAATTTAAGTCCCATTAACCACAGGGACAAAATGAAATACAAAATGCTATATTTATTAAATCTATGTGTGCATAAATATGTAGTCTGCTCTTTTGCCCATTCTCAGTATGAATACTCTAGCAGCTGTAGTAATGCTAATATTGACTTAACACTGCTACCCATAAGCTGGTAATGATGTGATGATTAAGCAGCTACTTATGCATAACTTGCTACAAATGTACAGAATACAGGGCCTGATTTAGAGATGGATGCAATGCCAATGCTTACACAGCTAAGTGATTATCGCTGGCCTCCGCATGTGTCTGTGTCACTTTGCGCATTTGGCAAGTTTCATTACCGATGTCAAAGGCAGTAAGGATTTATTTGCAAATTGGCAGGCAGGGACGATTTATGGGTGGCAACGGGGAGGTGCCAACTCAAATGCAGGCGTATTGCGACCATATAGCTTTGTATTACATATCTCTCTGTTCTAAACTTCCAAAGGTCTCAATCTTAGCCACCATGTGATGATGTAACCACAGGTAAATGTAACATATTGCAGGACAGGTAAACAAGTTTGGGTTAAAAAAAAATAGGGTTTGTCTAAAATCCGAACCCGCCCATGCCTAGTTTGTATAAGGCAGGTGAGGTTGTAAAATGAAGGTGGAAAGGAAGGATTAGCAGGTTATAGTCCATGTGTCTCTTCATGTTCCTAGAGAAGCAAGTTGACCTATTAAGACCTTTTTCTTCATCCTAGGGATACATGTTATAATCATAAAAGTCCAGGTTCACCACTCATCACACTGATAACCATTGCCAATGGAGTTCACCAAACTGTTACCACTCACCTCAAAACACAAATGTAGGCTCTCCACACCCCAGCCATCTTCTGTACCAGATGCCCCAGAGAACCTGCCATCTTCTGAGCCAGATACCCCAGCCTGGCTCCCTCCACAACATCTCATTTCTGGGCTAGCAAGGTTTCCCTGAACCCTGACTGGTCCTGTACTGAGCTTCCCTTGGAAGCATGTGACAAATCCAGGTAACAGTTCTGGATGACCAGTGCTTTCTGGGCTGCTACTCATTCCAAGTGTGATACTTGTCTAAATGAAAGTTATTCCATTGTGCAGCCGGTCCCTTGGAATTTGATGTACAGTATCATGACATCACTAGCTATGCACATGTCTATAGCTTCTTGCTCCTATCTAAACAAATTAATTCATTATTTTAGTTGTTAAACAGTGGAACACAGTAATAACAGAAAAAAATCAAATTGGATTACAGTCAGACTAATGGCACTGATACGCTGGGCCTTTACCTAGCTAGACCATACACCAAACCCATATTTTATCTACCCTTTTAAGATCACATACATATCAAACTTAACTTTAGGACGTGATTAATCTTTAATTGTGAACCATATAAATTGTTTAGGAAATGACAGAAGCAAAATTAATGGAATGACACTGATATAATAAGTAGAGGAAATCAAGATCCTTTACCTATTCAGTATAGCACTTACACTTGCTCAATAACTCTTTAATCCGTGGTTTACTGTGCTTAAAGTAATATAAAAGTCCAACTTGTTCCATTAACCACTCAATCACATCCAGATAAATGCTCACAAATGGCTTCACAAGAATTTAAAAGTAGAAAAGCCCAGCAGGTAAGTTCTTTTACCAAACTGAATAGGTAAGGTTAGCACATATAAACAAACAAGGTTCTACATAGGCAGACAGTACATACTGTATTAAGTAGGGGTGAGCGGGTTCGGATTTCTGAAATCCGAACCCCCCCGAGCCCCCCGATCCGAGTCTGATCCGAGTCAGGCTCGACTTTTCCCGCCTGACTCGGATCTGAAATCGAGGCAAAACGTCATCATCCCGCCTTCCGAGTCTCGCGGGTTTTGGATCCTATATAAGGTACCCGCGTCTGCGCCATTTTCTCACTCGGCTGTGGACAGTGAAGAGGGAGGGTGGGAGTTAGGGCTGTGTAGTGTAGTGTAGTGTAGTGCTGCTGTTGTCCACTAATTCAAAGTCCATAGGGGCTGGCTGTGTTGTGCTGTGCTGCTGTTGTTAATAGGGGCTGTGTCCACTACTTCAAAGTCCATAGGGGCTGGCTGGACTGTGTTGTGCAGTCAGTTCTCCATAGGGGCTGTGTCCACTCCAAAGTCCTGTGCAGTGTCCCAGTCCTAAAGGAGTGCTGTAGTGTTGTCCAGGGGGTGCTCTGTCCATCAGGGGTGCTCCCCCCAAGTGCTAAAAAAATAATATATTTTCTGTGTTTGTGAATTGTGTGCGCAGTAGCCGCACGTGCATCAACAAAGTAGTGCCAAGCGTGCGCCTGTGTCATAAGTAAAGGGCCGGCTGGCTTGACCGTTAAAGGGTGCTGTAACCCCCGAAAGTACACTCCAGTCCAAACCAAAAAAAATTTATTTTCTGTGTTTGTGAATTGTGTGCGCAGTAGCCGCACGTGCATCAACAAAGTAGTGCCAAGCGTGCGCCTGTGTCATAAGTAAAGGGCCGGCTGGCTTGACCGTTAAGGGTGCTGTAACCCCCGAAAGTACACTCCAGTCCAAACCAAAAAAAAAATTATTTTCTGTGTTTGTGAATTGTGTGCGCAGTAGCCGCACGTGCATCAACAAAGTAGTGCCAAGCGTGCGCCTGTGTCATAAGTAAAGGGCCGGCTGGCTTGACCGTTAAAGGGTGCTGTAACCCCCGAAAGTACACTCCAGTACAAACCAAAAAAAATTTATTTTCTGTGTTTGTGAATTGTGTGCGCAGTAGCCGCACGTGCATCAACAAAGTAGTGCCAAGCGTGCGCCTGTGTCATAAGTAAAGGGCCGGCTGGCTTGACCGTTAAAGGGTGCTGTAACCCCCGAAAGTACACTCCAGTCCAAACCAAAAAAAAAATTATTTTCTGTGTTTGTGAATTGTGTGCGCAGTAGCCGCACGTGCATCAACAAAGTAGTGCCAAGCGTGCGCCTGTGTCATAAGTAAAGGGCCGGCTGGCTTGACCGTTAAAGGGTGCTGTAACCCCCGAAAGTACACTCCATTCCAAACCAAAAAAAAATTATTTTCTGTGTTTGTGAATTGTGTGCGCAGTAGCCGCACGTGCATCAACAAAGTAGTGCCAAGCGTGCGCCTGTGTCATAAGTAAAGGGCCGGCTGGCTTGACCGTTAAGGGTGCTGTAACCCCCGAAAGTACACTCCAGTCCAAACCAAAAAAAAAATTATTTTCTGTGTTTGTGAATTGTGTGCGCAGTAGCCGCACGTGCATCAACAAAGTAGTGCCAAGCGTGCGCCTGTGTCATAAGTAAAGGGCCGGCTGGCTTGACCGTTAAGGGTGCTGTAACCCCCGAAAGAACACTCCAGTCCAAACCAAAAAAAAAATAATTTTCTGTGTTTGTGAATTGTGTGCGCAGTAGCCGCACGTGCATCAACAAAGTAGTGCCAAGCGTGCGCCTGTGTCATAAGTAAAGGGCCGGCTGGCTTGACCGTTAAAGGGTGCTGTAACCCCCAAAGTACACTCCAGTCCAAACCAAAAAAAAAATTATTTTCTGTGTTTGTGAATTGTGTGCGCAGTAGCCGCACGTGCATCAACAAAGTAGTGCCAAGCGTGCGCCTGTGTCATAAGTAAAGGGCCGGCTGGCTTGACCGTTAAAGGGTGCTGTAACCCCCGAAAGTACACTCCAGTCCAAACCAAAAAAAATTTATTTTCTGTGTTTGTGAATTGTGTGCGCAGTAGCCGCACGTGCATCAACAAAGTAGTGCCAAGCGAGCGCCTGTGTCATAAGTAAAGGGCCGGCTGGCTTGACCGTTAAGGGTGCTGTAACCCCCGAAAGTACACTCCAGTCCAAACCAAAAAAAAAAATTATTTTCTGTGTTTGTGAATTGTGTGCGCAGTAGCCGCACGTGCATCAACAAAGTAGTGCCAAACGTGCGCCTGTGTCATAAGTAAAGGGCCGGCTGGCTTGACCGTTAAGGGTGCTGTAACCCCCGAAAGTACACTCCAGTCCAAACCAAAAAAAAAAATATTTTCTGTGTTTGTGAATTGTGTGCGCAGTAGCCGCACGTGCATCAACAAAGTAGTGCCAAGCGTGCGCCTGTGTCATAAGTAAAGGGCCGGCTGGCTTGACCGTTAAAGGGTGCTGTAACCCCCGAAAGTACACTCCAGTCCAAACCAAAAAAAAAATTTTTTTCTGTGTTTGTGAATTGTGTGCGCAGTAGCCGCACGTGCATCAACAAAGTAGTGCCAAGAGTGCGCCTGTGTCATAAGTAAAGGGCCGGCTGGCTTGACCGTTAAAGGGTGCTGTAACCCCCAAAGTACACTCCAGTCCAAACCAAAAAAAAAATAATTTTCTGTGTTTGTGAATTGTGTGCGCAGTAGCCGCACGTGCATCAACAAAGTAGTGCCAAGCGTGCGCCTGTGTCATAAGTAAAGGGCCGGCTGGCTTGACCGTTAAAGGGTGCTGTAACCCCTGAAAGTACACTCCAGTCCAAACCAAAAAAAAAATATTTTCTGTGTTTAGCCGCACGTATATATCAAATCGATATAACATAAATGGAGGACCAAACTTTCTCCGATAAAAATAAAATAGAGAAAGAAAGCTACTGCCACTAGTCATGACATAGACGATAACATGCCATCAACGTCATCTGCCAAGGCCGATGCCCAATGTCATAATAAAGGGCACATACAATCCCAAATGGCAAAGTTCAGGAAAATGACCTTGAAAAAGACATTTAAATCAGCTGAAGAGAAACGTAAACTTGCCAATATGCCATTTACGACACGGAGTGGCAAGGAACGGCTAAGGTCGATCCCTAGTATGTTCATGACTAGTGGTTCAGCTTCACATGACGATGGAAGCCCTCCTCCCACTAAAAAAATCAAAAGAGTTAAGCTGGCAAAAGCACAGCGAAGAACTGTGCTTTCTAAGAAGATATCACAAATCCCCAAGGAGAGTCCAAGTGTGGTGGTGGTTGCGATGCCTGACCTTCCCAGCACTGGACGGGAAGAGGTGGCTCTTTCCACCATTTGCACGCCCCCTGCAAGTGCTGAAAGGAGCACCCACAGTCCACTTGCTGATATGCAAATTGAAGATGTCACTGTTGAAGTACAACAGGATGAGGATACTGGTGTAGCTGGTGCTGAGGAGGAAGTTGGCGAGGAGGATTCTGATGGTGATGTGGTTTGTTTAAATCAGGCTCCGGGGGAGACAGTTGTTGTCCGTGGGATGAAAAAGCCCATCACGGTCATGCCTGGGCAGAAGACCAAACATTCCACCTCTTTGGTCTGGTAATATTTCTATCCAAATCCGGACAACAACTGTCTTGCCATATGTACCATATGTAAAGGTGAAATAAGTAGGGGTAGGGACGTCAACCACCTAGGAACATCCTCTCTTATATGGCACCTGCAGCGCGTTCATAAAAAGTTACTGTCAAGTTCAGAAACTTTGGCTAAGACCGTAAGCAGTCCAGGGACACCTAAATCCTGTTGTCCTGTTGTATCCAAGCGCCTGCAAACCACACCGTCAACTCCCTCCTCGTCAATTTCCTCCTTAGTCAGGATCGGAAGTAGTCCTGCAGGCCATGTCACTGGCATGACTGACTCTCCTATCCGGGATTCCTCTGGAGGATCCTGCATTGCTACGCCTACTGCTGCCGCTGCTGCTGTTGCTGCTGCTTGGAGTCGTTCATCATCCCAGAGAGGAAGTAGGAACACCACTACTTTTACTAAACAATTGACCCTCCAACAGTCCTTAGCGAGGAGGATGAAGTACGACAGCAGTCATCCTGAAGCAAAACGTATAACTGAGGCCTTGACTGCTATGTTGGTGTTAGACGTGCATCCGGTATCCGCCATTAGTGCAGTGGGATTTAGACAATTGATGGAGGTAGTGTGTCCCCGGTTCCAAATCCCGTCTAGATTCCACTTCACTAGGCAGGCGATACCGAGACTGTACAGAAACGTCAGAAAAAGTGTCCTCAGTGTCCTGAAAAATGCTGTTGTACACAATGTCCACTTAACCACGGACATGTGGACAAGTGGAACAGGGCAGACTAAGGACTATATGACTGTGACAGCCCACTGGGTAGATGTATCACCTTACGCAGCAACAGCAGCAGCGTCACCAGTAGCAGCATCTCAGAAACGCCAGCTCGTTACAAGGCAGGCTACGCTGTGTATCACCGGTTTCAGTAAGAGGCACACCGCCGACAACCTCTTAGAGAAACTGAGGGAAATCATCGCCCAGTGGCTTACCCCACTTAGACTCTCCTGGGGATTTGTGATATCTGACAACGCCACCAATATTGTGCGGGCATTACATCTGGGCAAATTCCAGCACGTCCCATGTTTTGCTCACACAATAAACTTGGTGGTGCAGAATTTTCTGAAAAGCGACAGGGGCGTGCAGGAGACGCTTTGGGTGGCCCGAAAAATTTCTGGCCACTTTCACCATTCAGCGACTGCGTGCCGAAGACTGGAGCGCCAGCAAACACTCTTGAACCTGCCCCGCCATCACCTGAAGCAAGAGGTTGTGACGCGGTGGAACTCAACCCTCTATATGCTTCAGAGGATGGAGGAGCAGCAAAAGGCCATACAAGCCTATTCATCCACCTATGACATAGGCAAAGGAGGGGGTATGCACCTGACTCAAGCGCAGTGGAGAATGATTTCCGTGTTGTGCAAGGTTCTCCAGCCCTTCGAACTTGCCACACGTGAAGTCAGTTCAGACACAGCCAGCTTGAGTCAGGTCATTCCCCTCATCAGGCTTTTGCAGAAGCAGCTGGAGAAAGTGAAGGAGGAGCTAAGACGGAGCGATTCCGCTCGGCATGTGGGACTTGTGGATGAAGCCCTTCATTCGCTTTGCCAGGATTCCAGGGTGGTCAATCTGTTGAAATCAGACCACTACATTTTGGCCACCGTGCTTGATCCTAGGTTTAAAGCCTATGTGGTGTCTCTCTTTCCGGCCGACACAAGCCTGCAGAGGTGCAAAGACCTGCTGGTGAACACACTGTCAGCTGAAGCGGAACGTGACACGTCAACGGCTCCTTCTTCATTTTCTCCCGCAACTGGGGCTGCCAGGAAAAAACTTAGATATCCTAAGCAACCCGGTGGCGGTGATGCAGGGCAGGCAGGACCAAGTTTGGACATCTGGTCCGGACTGAAGGACCTGGCAACAATTTCTGACATGTCTACTGTCACTGCATATGATACTGTCACCATTGACAGAATGGTGGAGGATTACATCGGTGACAGCATCCAAGTAGGCATGTCAGACAGTCCATACCTGTACTGGCAGGAAAAAGAGGCAATTTGGAGGCCCCTGTACAAGCTGGCTCTATTTTACCTGAGTTGCCCCCCCTCCAGTGTGTACTCCGAAAGAGTGTTTAGTGCAGCCGGGAACCTTGTCAGCGAAAGGCGTAGGAGGTTGCTTCCACAGAATGTGGAGAAGATGATGTTCATCAAAATGAATTATCAGCTCTTCCAGGGAGACCAGCCTCCAGAAGGTACAGAGGGACCTGTGGTGGTGGATTCAAGTGGGGACGAGTTAATACTTTGTGAGGATGAGGATGTACACACTGAAGAGGGTGAGGAATCGGTGGATGAGGAGGATGAGGATGACATCTTGCCTCCGTAGAGCCAGTTTGTGCAGGGACACATTAATTGCCAGCTTGTTTTGTGGGGGCCCAAACGAACCAATCATTTCAGCCACAGTTGTGTGGCAGACCCTGGCGCTGAAATGATTGATTTGTTAAAGTGTGCATGTCCTGTTTATACAACATAAGGGTGGGTGGGAGGGCCCAAGGACAATTCCATCTTGCACTTCTTTTTTTTCTTTGCATTATGTACAGTTTGGGGCCTAGTTTTTCTAACTGCCATCCTGTCTGCCACTGCAGTGTCACTCCTAGATGGGTCACGTGTTTGTGCCGCCCACTCGTGTCGCTTAGCATAGTCATCCAGCTACCTCGGTGCAACCTTTTGGACATGAAAACACTATTGTGAGGTGTGAGGTGTTCAGAATAGACTGGAAATGAGTGGAAATTAAGGTTATTGAGGTTAATAATAGCATAGGAGCAGAAAAACCTACAAATTCTGTGATTTTAGCTGTTTTTATGCTTTTTAAAAAAAAAATACAGATCCAAAACACAAAACCCAGAACCCAAAACACGGAAGGGTGGTTTTGGCAAAACCAATCCAGATCCAAAACACGAAGAAAGATCCAGATCCAAAACCAAAACACAAAACACGAAAAGTGGCCGGTGCACACCCCTAGTATTAAGTCAATGGATTGGGATAAAACACCATTAATACAAGCATGCTTCCAATGTTATTTGCACCAACATCAATTCAGTGTTTAAAGCTCTAATAGGGGGTATCCACTTAGTGATTTAAACAAGCGATTGCACGATAACGATGTCGTTATCGTGCAATCGCTTGCAAATCGCGCATGCATCGTGCATGCATTGGGCATGTTTTGGATGGAAGTGATGCGCGTGCCCGCGGGTCGCTTCTGACATCCGACATCTCCCGTACATCGTCAGGTTCTGCATGTGCGGGGATGAGGGATGTGCCGGGACTGAACGAGTGAACATTTAGTCTAGGCACATCACTAGCTATACAAACGACAGCACGATTGCAATGTTGCAATCGTGCTCTCGTTTGTATATCGCTTTGTACATAAATGAAAAGTACAAAATGACATCTCAATTGTAAAGAAAAGATATGTCCATCTATTTTAGCTGGTAGCAAAATGACTTCCACCCTCCAGGCTGTAGCCCAGGTTGTGCTTTGTGCAGCTGTGTTTTTTCAGGAGCCCCTTATACAAACCAGAAGGGGGGGGTCAGTAGTAGGAATTTATGTATTACGGCTAGGCCCTGCATGGGTGGGGGTGAAGCATTGTTCAATCACCTTTTACTAGGTCATAGCAAAGTTTTAATGACCTACAGATGTGTCTACATATAGGGCCTGATTCAGACTTGGAAATAGAGAGAGAGATCTCTCTCAACTTATCATCTTGGTGAAACCATGCAGCACTGCAGGTGGAGCAGATTTAAAATGTGCAGAGAGATTTAGATTTGGGAGGAGTGTTTCCAAACTGACATCTAAATTGTAGAGTAATAATAAAGCTGTGCAGTATTTGTGGGCTACATGCAAAAGCAACCAGTATTTACCCCACATGTGAAAAAATTTATGTATTTACACCCCTTGCGTTGCAACATGGATTGTCCAGGTACACAGTTGAGCGAGATATCTCACTCTCGGCCTGATTCAGAGCGGCCACTCGTTTGCTATGAGCGATGTTCGCACAACTGCGCATGCGTATGGGTCTTAATGCGCATGCGCAAACCAGTAATTGCGGTCGGAAATCGAGCTCTCGCAAAACAGCGAGGGGCTGCTAATTTGATTGACAGAATGTACCGTTTGTGGGTGGTAACAGGGGAAGGTGCTTGGAAACGGGGGAGTGGAGATCCGAACGCAGGCGTGCCTAACGGTCAAAAGGGCGTTTAATGGAAGTGCATAATTAGTACAGGAGCGTCATCGACCATGTCACTTGGTTGTCTTTTAGCCTGAACTGCTCGCAGTGATTGTGGTAGGAAAAACCTACCACAAGCACTACAAGCAGTTCAGATGCCTTTCGATGTACCCGATTAATCAAATAAATACCGGAGATGACGTGTGATGCGAACGGCAAAGGGGCGTCTTTACAAAATAGCGAGCGCATTTTTCGTTCGCTCGCTCAGACATAGAGGCGTCAACAAACTGCAATGAGCAAGCGCTCAATATAAATAGCCGGCCCCTTTTTTGGAACAACCGTCCGCAAATAGCGTCCGGCTCTGAATGAGGCCCTCTATTCCCAACTCTGAATCAGGCCCACAGTACATCTAGCCTCAATTCCCACCATGGATCATATAAATATTATATATTGCATTGTGTTTTTGAATGGAACATAATACCCTTTAACATGAATGCTTCTGTAATTTAGAGCTCTTTATATGTATGTTGGTACAGCAAACAAAAACAAATAATGGAAGCAAAATAGGGCAGTAACAGGGTACATTGATCCCTTTGACTTCTCATTGTATACAAATCCAGAACAGATACTGTTTTCAGAGCACAGAATTTTACATTCGCTAAGATGTCAACAATGAGGATAGTTCAATATACAACAATGTTCCCTGTGGCTGCTTTATTTTGCCTTCAGTCCAATTACGGTTTGCATAGTGGCTAGAACACTGGTAAATGAACATATGTAAATGACTCCTAACTACACACCCGTTATTACTTGGGAAATGTAAAATAAAAACTTACTTTACTGGAATACTCTTCAGCTTTGCTTTTTCACTTGCCTATAAATAACAAAAAACACACTGAGGTTATGTATTAGTTAAATATAATTCAGCACAATATTACATATGTGTGCATGCAAATCAAATCCAGTAGATGCATATGATGTTTTTAAGAAAATGCATTACCAACAAGTGATGTATACTAGACAGGCAAAATTTAGACATTGAAAATATAGACATCATAATGTCGAAAAGTACAGTATTTAGACGGAATCGATATGATTTACCGCCGGACCCCTGGCCGGCGGATCAAATCCCTACATCGGCAGCCCGACAAGGATGAAAATCCCGATCGTCCCTAGGTAAGTATTCACTAACCTATTCTACCCCTTAACCCTAACCCTCCCTTAGGGGTGCCTAACCTTAACCTTTCCCCCCCAGTGCTTAACCCTAATCCCCCCTTCTAAGTGCCTAAACCTAACCCCCCCTTCCCCGCCACCTAAACCTAAGTCCCCCAGGGGTGCCTAACCCTAACCCTCCCTCCCCCTAGCCTAACCCTAACCTCGCGGGGGGGTGCTTAACCCTAAGTCCCCCCAGGAGCCCCTAACCTAACCCTCCCCCCCACGGCTGTCCATGCTCGGCATCACTTCGACCGGGATGCCGGGCGCCGATCTCCCGGCGACGATAAAATGACAGGCATCTAGATTTAGATGCCTCTCATTTAACCCTCGCCGGGATTAAGCAGTCGGGAAGCCGGCTGTCGGGATTATGTCCGCCGGCTTCCCGACTGCATACCATTTAGACAACCAAAATGTAAATATGGACTGAATGTCGACAATCAATATGTAGACAGTCCAAATGTGGTGGCGGTGGGTGCAGGGTTAATGGTAATTAAAGTGTGAATAATTTTGTTCTTTACTGAATGGTGAAGCACTGATTGGCTGAGAGTGCTGCTCTCACCCTCTCAGCCAATCAGTGTTTCCCCATTCATTTCTATGAAGTGACCACGAGTAACCTGGACACACTGTGGCGCGGCCCTTCACAGGGAAAATCTGGCTATTTTATATTTTTTTCAATATCCCTGGATGCTACATGGAACGAAGAGGAAGCAATCCAAGGATGTTGTGAGTATGAAAGTGGTAAAGGAGGGCTGTGTGGGGGAGTGTTTTTTCAATAAAGGTATAAAACATTCGGTGTGTGCCTCATGTTGTTTTATGTTTTCTTTACAGGCGGACTACAGGTACCAGCAGGTCCATATTGTCCAGACATGCTGGCACTTGTTTTTCACAGGTGCCATCATGCTTAGGCAGGCTTGCTAGGACTTGTAGGTCACCTGTAAATAGCAATATTATAAACGCTTTAATTACCATTAACCCCGCACCCAATGCCACCAAGTCTGGTTGTCCCTAGGAAGGGGGGCCACCATTTTTTAGTTGGTCAGACATTCCAGAGGATTGCAGACATGTGATTACTATTTTGGGTCTGGTTAACATTATGGCAGGGGGCAGATTCAATTAGGCGCGAGGTTTAGCGAGGAACAAACCTTGCGCCTCTCACGCCCAATTTTGGAATACCGCGGGTATGCGCACTCCTGATACCCGCTTTGTCCAATGAAAAAAAAGTCGATGTTTTCAGCTCTAAAAACCCTGCGCCTCGTAACAAAAGAAAAAAAAGCACTTACCTGCCCGGGGGTCTCCGCGGCTCCCGGTGGCCTCCCCTCTATCTTCTTACAGGAGAGGGGGCTGCTGGGAGTCCCGTGGGCTGGTGGGAGGTGCCAGAGGCTGGTGGGAGGGGCAAGGGCTAAATACCGTGTTTCCCCAATAATAAGACCTACCCCGAAAATAAGCCCTACCCTTACTTTTGTAACCCGGTCCAAATTAAGCCCTACCCTGAAAATAAGACCTACCAAAATCCCATTTTGAGCTGAGAATGCTTCAGAGGCCAGCGTTCCCAGTCATGCAGTGTGCCGGTGACGTCATGACGTCACCCGAGCGAAGAGGATCCTGTGCGGCCGCGCCTGCTGGATCATGTTAGATCCAGTCAGTGCGCAAGTAAGAGGGACATCCCGGACGGCGGCGAGTCAGGTAAGTACCGTACTGTACTGGTGGGTGGGGGATCAATTACAGGGGGGCTTGCACTGCAATAAGGGAGGCTGCATAAGGGACACTGCTACAGGGGGGGCCTGCATAAGCGGCACTGCTACCGTACAAGTGAGGCTGCATAAGGGACACTGCTACAGGGGGTGGGTCTGCATAAGGGGCACTTTTACAAGGGGGCCTACAAGGGGGGGGCCTGCATAAGGGGCACTTCTACAAGGGGGCCTGCATAAGGGGCACTGCTGTCAATGTCAATTAAAATAACACCTATCCCGAAAATAAGCCCTATGGTGCTTTTTTGAAAAAAAATACAATAAGACAGTGTCTTATTATCAGGGAAACACGGTGGTTCTACCAGCGCCCATTCTGGGGGGCCACACTGTCACTGGGGGGGGTACAAATACACATACTCATGCACACACACACTCACTCATACATACACACTTACAAACACTACACACACTGACATACTCACCCTGCTGCAGACGAGCCAGCTCCCGATGCTGGATGAAGAAGACAGCGCTGCAGAAGGTAAGTAATTATGGACTAATTAAGCTAATTGGAAACTTCCAATTGCTTAATTAGTCCTAAGGGGGTACCAGAGCAAGGCCCACTGATTTCACCTAAAATTAACGATTTTAGGAAAAATCACACTTGCTCTGGAGGTGCAAGGAAAAAACCTCCCGACATGGGAAAAAAAAACCCGCTCCTAATTGAATATCAAAATCCTCGCAGGTGCGGAATTTTTGATAGTCTCACACCCAATTGAATACTCCCCTATGTGTCTCCCTGCTATAGCATTACTCCCATGGCTGATTAGCCCGGTACTGGTTATTAGAAAATAGTGGGAACCCCATGCAGTTTTTCCTCCGATTTTCCAATGCCAGCACAGGCTGAGAGGTTCGGGGCTGGCTATGGATTTAAGGGGTACTCCATACATTTTTTTGTGTGTTTGTAAATTTAACAATTTCACTGCTCCTAGCATGGTGGCTCTCACAGGCATCTGAGACGCCAGATTTTTGCAGAGTCTGAGCCACAGGGTGGCTTTTAGCAGCCGAAAGCTTTTAGCAGTGGCTGTGTTATTTTCTTATAACTTTGTTGTCATTTTGGTTGTCGACCTTATGACTGTTGACATTTTCACTGTGTGTGCATCTTGTCTGCCTGCATTTTGACTCTGTCAACATTTTGAATGTCGTCATTTTGACTGTTGACATTTCTTTATTCGTTATCGACATTTTGACTGTCTACGTTTTAACCATAAGACCCTGTTGACATTTAGGTTGTGTAAATTTTGACCATGTTGACATTTTGTCAACTGTCTAAGTTTTCACTACATTTTTTTTGTAAAATATAGGGGGGTATTTATAAAAGCTTGGAGCTTGGAGAAATAAAATTGTGAGAGATAATGTACCAACAATTGCAAATATACTGTATATTTACTGTACAATGTAGTGTTTTTATATTATATAATAAATATACTCAGTTCTGTACATAGAGGGCTGATCGAAATACAAATAAACAGCAAACTATTATATGAAACACAAGGTAATTGGGTCTATAATCTAAGTGGTATGATGAACAATTGACACATAAGGTAGTGGTATGATAACTCTGGCAAAGTCTGTGTAGCTACTGAAAGATAAAACGTTTATAAGTCTCTAATAGGAAAGTAGCCATAGGTTACTCGTCAGGGCAAGCCCCTACATTTGTCACCCTCCTTTTGGCTGGTCCCTCTCTAGGGAACAGTCACCTTATTTCATGTGCCACTCCCTGTCAATGGCATTATCAGAGGTAAGTGTCAGGGTTAAACATAATACAGCATCTGGGGCAGTATCTACATTTCATCACCCCAGCACCCCAGAAACTATAGTATCTGTGCTCCTCCAATTAGGGCTCTCCACAAACTGGTGGTCAACCTCCATCTTTTCAGCCTCTCTAGCAGATAGAAGAAGAAAGATCAGATCAATTGATATACCTGAAGCAGGTACGTATCTATGTGGATATTTAAACCACTACAAGATGTGTATTGCGTGTGTGTCCATAGGACATTTTCTGTTTTTTTATATCCACTACTTGGACCGCTCTCTGTACTGTAAAGCAAACTTTTTGTTGTTCTGTATACTGCATGGCAGTTACTTTGGATTAATTCTGTTATGCAATGCTCTCTCTATTGTATGGTGAACACAGAGATGTGATCTGTATTGTATGGTGATAATAAGGATGCTGTCTGTATAGTATGGAGGTCACTAGGATGTTCTCATTTTTATTCTTTTGTAACCACTAGGATGCTCTCTGTATTGTAATGTGGGTACCAGGATGACTTTGTATTGCATGGTAGTTACTGCTCTGTCTTTTATTGTGATAATTTGGTTGCTCCCTGTGTTTGCCTGGCAGTAACTAGGATGCTCTCTGTATTGTATAGTGGTCCCTAGGATGCTCTTTATATGGTATTGTGGAATATAGGATGCTAGCTATATTTTATGACAGGCAGTTACATAATTGCCTTCTGAAGAAACCTTGATAGTCAGAGAGAAATGTGTCAAGGTTACTCTGCATCTCCATACACTGACAGTCTCAGAAGCATGGTGTCACACTCTGGCCCTTAAAAACCACTTTCTTGCCTTTTTGGTGTCTGTCCAGGCTAGTGCTGAGGTCCGCTCATGCTGTGCATCACTCCCAGATGGCACAGAGGTCCGCTCATGCTGCAAATAACTCCCAGATCGTGCTGAGGTGTGTCTGTGCTGCTACTGTCCCATCCACTCAGTATCCTGTCACTGAGCATGGAGTTGGCTCTGCATAGCTCCTTGCTCACAGCGTGTTTTCCCAGCATGATGGCACACAAGCTGTATGCCAGAGTTCCCTTCTAAACTACAGTATGGGCGCAGCCATGTTGGACTCTGTCGCCTGATGCTCTTCCACCACTCAGAGCACTGCTCCCAGACCAACTGATTGCAGCATCCAATCCCTGGGGATCCTCCCCTATAAATTCCATTTCTTGACTGGGCTCTGTTGCCACTACAAAGTTGCTTTTGCTGAAGTTACAGCTCTGTGCTGAGCTCCCAGGTACTCTGTTTCTGAACGGTCCCAGTCCATTATTTTCCAGTTCCAAGTCTGGTTATTGAGCCTCCTATTCCATCTAACATTCCAGTCTGGTTTTACCACAGAAACTTGTTAACAAATAACCTCTATTGGTTCCAGCTGATAATTCTATCATCATTTCCAAACCGACCCAGTACTGCAATTCATTATGATAGGTCCCAAACCGGTCCAGTACAGCAATTCATCATCATCCGTCCTAAACCGACCCAGTACTGCAATTCATCATCATTGGTCCCAAACCGATCCAGTACTTCAAATAATCATCATCGGTCACAACCCAATCCAGTACTGCAATTCATCAACATTTGTCTCAAACCGATCATTCTTCAGTTCATCAACATTGGTCTCAAACTTATCAAATTCTTCAATTCATCAACATTAATCTCAAACCGATCAAGTTCTTTAATTCACCAACATCAATCTCAAACCGATCAAGTTCTTCAATTCAATTGGGCAGCACAGATGGTGTAATGGTTAGTGTTACTGCCTCACAGCACTGAGGTCATGGGTTTGATTCCGACTATGGCCCTAACTGTGTGGAGTTTGTATATTCTCCCTGTGTTTGCGTGGGCTTCCTCCGGGTGCTCCGGTTTCCTCCCACACTCCAAAAATATACAGGTAAGTTAACTGGCTCCCCACAAAAAATTGACCATAGTGTGTATGTCATAGGGAATATGTATGTGCATGTCATAGGGAATATAGATTGTAAGCTCCACTGGGGCAGGGACAGATGTAAGATTTTCTCAGTAAAGCACTGCGGAATATGTGTGCGCTATAAAAATAACTGGTAATAATAAATAAATAAATTCATCAACATCGGTCTCAAACCAATCAAGTTCTTCAATTCATCAACATCAGTCTCAAACCAATCCATCTCTCAATCCAGCATCATCGGTTCCAAACAGTACATCTCTTCAGTATTATATATCCAGTTCCCATAACAACCTGCTGCTCAATAAAGACATTTATTTTACTGTCCTCACCTTTGGGCCCATCATCCTCTACAGTTCATTACTCCTCATATCATACGTGAGGAAGTTCTGGCTCAAGCCACCCAGTTTTATCTATGCCTCTCAAGTCTCCTCTTCAGCATCCCACACCTGTTCCGACCAACTCCTAACCTCAGGAGTGACACATGGATCATACCTAACAATTTACATTTTTGCCTTATTGCTATATACACCGAAAATCAACCAGTGCTTTCATCATCCATTATGATGATCAGGTCAAAGGTGGGATTTGCTGGTTCTCAATAGTGAGGTAATTACCTTGGACTTGAGCTTGTACTAGGATCTCTAGTCAGTTGTCTTTGGGAAACCCATATGGATCTGCCTCTGACAGTCCCCTTCTGCAGGTCGCCAACCTCACAGTGTGAGGCGATCTCCAGGGGTGCTGTATGCCCATCTGATGCAGCTGAGTTCACAGGTAATACAGGATCAGTCAGTTGTCAGCTCTGATTCTGTGAATGTGGGGCCACTCTACCTGATTTCACTTCCGATCCTTGCAGCTGTGGTGCTGCTCTACGTGGCACCCTTCCTTACCTACCAACTGCTAATGCCTACTATCCACATCTCAACATTGGGTCTGCATGCTGATATTGCATGCAACTCTGGATTAAGTGCAACATCATTCCAAATAAGTTATACCTAACAAGAGTCCAATGGGATATTTACATACATCACAATTGTGATCTTCCAACCTATTTTATTTATTTTTTTATTTTTTCTGTATACTTGTAATTATAACAATACATTTGTCTAAGTATTGATTCGTATTTCAATTTTTGTCTATATCAGTTGTAACCATTGTAATACACCCACCATTTCATATTCCTGTATTGCTATTTGTACTAATATGTTTTTATGGATTAACTGCAGTCAGTTTAGTGTTTTATAACTAACTGTGAAGTATATCAGCTTCTAGTTTATTACATGTGTCACAAGAGCGCAATTACCAACTTCCTTTTCTAGACGGTAGGATAATCTTTGCATTGAGTATATAACTATGATGTTCTCTGTATTGAAAATCTGTCACTTACTTGTAAAGCTATCTATTGGATGCTTTCTCTATTGTATGTCAGTCACTTGGATCCTCTCTGTATTGTATGGCAGTTACTAGGATCCACACTGTATGTGGATCCTCTCTGTATAGAATGGCTGTCTCTAGGATGCTCTTTGTACTGTATGTCAGGCAATATGATGCTCTCTGTATATCCATCACTAGACTGATATATTTTGTTATATATCAGTCAACAGGGTACTCTCTGTTTTACTTATTAGAATGATATCATTAGTGTTCTCTCTGTAATATGTAGTGGTAAATAGTACTGTCTGCTCCTTGTAAGATGCTATCTGTAACTGTGACTCAATCACTGTCACTTCAATGGTAATCCTGTAAACTCCCTGCTGCTTAATTAATCTGCACCACTCACACACCAGAGTCGTGATTATTGCAGGTGCATCGGGCCCAGTTGCTTTGGGCCAAGAGGGCCTCCCTACTGGACCTGCCTCGCCTCCCCTGTACCTAGTTCACATCCAGCACATAACTAACCATAAAGAGACAGATCAGCCAGCCATGGTCTTTCTGATTTAATCGAATCACAACTGCATACATTTTTTTATAAAGGACATGGAGGGAGGGGTTGCATTCCTCGGCTAAAATAATGAATTCCTCCCATTGTAGGGAGACAAAGGACAAAGTACACAGCTCCTCCTCCTAACACAGAGCCTGATTCAGAGATGGACGGATTTGTGGATTTGCAGAAAAGCGCACAAGTGGTTGTGCAATTCTGGCCATCTAAAATGCAAATGCAGTAGGAGGTGTCTGTAGGAAATAACACCTCCTTGCTGCATCTCCAATCCCAGCACTGCAACATCAGTCACGTTGCTTGCCCCTTTGGCCAGGCTGCGGTAGCTGAAGCTTATGGCAGCCTGACCAGGTCGTGGCAGCTTGTGAGGCCAGGAAATCTGTGTCCACCGATATGCCCCCGTTTCCAGGAATGCTGCCCAGGAAGGCCTCCACTCCGCCTCCCAAATGCTGCAGTCTGTCAATCAAGCTGTGGCTGGGAGACTGCGATCGGGGTCTGCAAATGCACAGCACACATCCTGCAATACGCAGACCTTTAACAATCAGAAATGTGCGTTGACCATCGGGTTGGCATATATCTCTGAATCAGGCCCACAATGCACAGCATCCTCTTCCTGTCTGGTGTCCCCTTCTCCTAACAAACTGGGTTACCAATCAGCTATCAACATCTGGTAATGTGGTTAATATAAGGAAAAATGTGCCATTATATGAACTGGGGGCATTCCAATGTAGCATAATGTGAACTGGAGAACCTGTGTATCATAATGTGAACTGGGGACATTGTGTGGCATATTCTGAACTTGGGCACTTCAATGTGGCATAATGTGATATGGGGCATTGTGTGGCATAATGTGAGCTGAGTGCAATGTGCCATAATGTAATCTAGGGCAATGAGTGCCATAATATGAATTGGGGGGAATACAATTTTGCATGTGGACTGGTGTCACAAAATGTGGCATAATGTGAACAGGGGGCACTTGGATCTTTTTATTAATCAATTCTGCCCTTAAAATATACAAAAAAATGGTGTTTCTGTACATTTAAGGGCATAATGAAGTATCCCTTAGATGTACTCATAAAGAAAGCTGAATATATCAGAGATATTTTCCTGCTTTCTGGCTTCCAGTCTGTTCCCATAGTTTTTATGAGAGCAGTATTCAACAAGATCTGCGAAGCTTAGCTTAGCAAATCTTGCATGCATGGGCTAATGCCATCTTCATATGGCATTAGCCCAATAACTGAAGTGGAGCTGCCCTGTTGGAGAGGGATCACAAAATCCCTCTCTGGTGGGCTGCAGAAGGTCCTGATGCCCATCGTGACCTTTCCTGCATTGTGCATGCCCAGCTGGAAAGCCACACATGCCCAGATATCTAAATGTGGATGTAAAGTGATTTCTTACTAATAACCGGGATGAGTCCATGTCCCCGTAATTTAAATTATTACATCTGGGCAAAAAGTAATCCTTATTACTGCGATATGTGATAAGGATTCACAATTTTTGGAAGCTGGTCGCATATTATAATAAATATGCCCAAGTGTGTGGCATAATGAGAATTAATCATTACTATGGGGTACAAAAAGAACCAGAGCACTGCTACGGCTCATAAATTGAAGTAGGGCAATACAGTACTAGGGGAATAAAATGAATAACTGCTATGGAGTAAGGTGTTTCTCCAGAAGCATTGGGAGCAGTGGCATATCTATAATGGGTGCAGTGTGTGCGGGGCACACCGGACCCCGGGTCCTGGGGGGCCCCGCACATCCTGCACCCATATTAGTTTAAACTCACCTGTCCGTGTTCCCACGTTGGGTGTCAGTTCTGCTCAGAACACCGGAAAATGCCTGCCGCGGCCATTTTTCCGGTGTTCTGCGCATGCACAGCAGACTCCGGGCACACTCTAGTGCCCAGTGTCTACTGCGCATGCACAGAACACCGGAAAATGGCCACCGTGGCCATGTTTCCAGCGTTCTGCGCATGCGCAGCAGACTCCTAATGCTCCGGTGGCTGGCCAGCCACGTCAGTCGGCTGACGGCCACCGGGGAGAGAGGAGGGGGCCCTGCACGGGGAGTGTACATGGGCCCCCTCCTCTCTTAAGACACCCCTGATTGGGAGCCCTTTCAAAATTATGCTATGGGGCCCACAAAGTTCTACAGTGATTATGCTATTGAACATAACCAATGTGTATACTTCACCCACTGATGTGCTGATTCTGTCTTCTTGTTTGTACTAGGGCGATGCTTTTCCCACTTTTGTATTAGCTCTCCCTAATGTGACATGCTCAGTCTACTGTAAAGCTGCTTTTTGTTGGCCCTGCCATACAGTTGATTTGGTCCTGTCTACAAGATATCGCTACCATTATATTTCTAAAGCCACTTCAATTTCCAACTCTGCCCCTGCAGCATTTTGCAACGAGGGGCAGCAGAGCCATGATGGTGCCATTTTCAGCAAATTGCATATTCAACCCAATTCTCTGCTCAGTTTACTAGGATATTTGGATATTCTGGGAGAGTTAGCAAACATGTTATAGTATAGATCAGTGATTCCCAACCTCGGTCCTCAAGGTACGCTAACAGTCCTGGTTTTAGCGATATCCATGCTTGAGCACAGATGGTAAATAAAAGTTAAGTCACCTGTGCTCAAGTATGGCTATCCTTAAAACCTGGACTGTTAGTGTGCCCTGAGGACCGTGGTTGGGAACCCCTGGTATAGATAGATAGATAGATAGATAGATAGATAGATAGATAGATAGATAGATAGAATAATGTTTATTGCAGAAACCAATTTACCATATAAATACTTTTAATGCTAATTATTCTAAGAGGTTCAATTAAAAGTTAATATCTTATATCTGAGATCACATTATTTTTTTTCTTAGTATAACATCATTTTTCATTCATAGCTATATTACAAGCTGCTATGACACCATCTTTCCCAAACACACTTATTATTTAAATTCATATTTATAGCTCAGACTGCAATTATTTTATATTGCACTACAAAATCATGAAAAAAACCCATCAATATGAATGCCCTTACTTTTACGGTTTATTGGCACTTGAATGTAAAGTAATTTTCTTCTAAAGTACTGTACTTAGAGACAGAGACTGTCAGTATTAGAGCACTAAAACTATATAAACTACTTTGTGGGGGTGACTGGTGGTCTGTACATGTCCCAGTGAAACATGTCATAAAATGACCATTGTAATTAGCATGCTGATTTTTTACTTCATGACAAGGAGTCTCACACTACTGTGAACTCTGCACCAGAGGTAAGATGTTGACAGGTTTGAAAAAAAAATCTACAAAGGTAACCTACAGTGTTAATATTTGTGCATGAGCAACAAAGTGTAAGTACAGTATATGGCTAAGAACAGGATCACACCGCTACAGAACCCTACACTAAAATTTCTGGGCCCAAACATTTTCCAGCTTATCTCACATTCTCGTAAATCTCTTTCCTCTGTGCTCTTGGTTAACATATAAAAAGCATTACTGTGAGAGCGTTTTGCATAAATTAGCCCTACAGTACATGATATAATATTTTGCACCATCTTTTCTGCTACAGAACTATAGGGATACAAATCCAATAAATTAATGCTGCAAAACAGGAGGATGACAACCTGATCAGACAGTAACTATAAAACTATTTCTAGTCATCTATAGTATTCCCTCCTCTATCCTCCCCAACCGCTAAAGATTTTAGCCTAGGCTCTCTAGTGGTTAATCGCTATCTGCACATGAGTAAGATGAATTCTTGAATTTGCTCATACCAACCCCGTCTGCAGATTTATGGGTTGATGCGGAGTTGAACGCAAGTCATATATAAATGCTCCCACATAGTTTGCACAAAACAAAATGCGTATTTAAGCCCGTATGCATAGTTGTTCTCATTTCTCTGGCTGAACCATCTCTATCCGAAGGCATGATTTTATAGCCATTATTGTTATCAGTGCGCACTTACACTAACCCTATACTCATACTCGCCTCCTTTTTCCCTCCCCTCTGGAAGAGGCCGGAGAGGAGATATTACTGACTAGCGATGGGAATGGGACTGGGCATCTGTCGTCATTAGGCCCCGCCCCTTATGGCATATTGCTTTGAATCATGGGTCTATGGAGAGGGGGTGGGGCCGAAAAGGTGCAATTCTTATAGAATTAAGTCACATTGACTCCCCACAGACCTGCACACAGGGCCGCCATCAGGGGGGGACTGCCGGACCTGTAGTCCCGGGCCCAGAGAGAGAGGGGGCCTGGATGTCAGCGGTGGGGATCAATCATTAATTTACTGGCAGCCAGGGAGAAGAAACAGCACGCAGGCAGCATTCCATAAGTTGCCAGCCGCAAGCCAATCACAGCTCGCGGACCAGCATCCCATCAGGAGCGACCGCTCCTGATTGGCTGCAGGTTCGCGAGCAGCTAATCAGCAGCGGCCTCTCCTGATTGGCTGCCGATCCGCGAGCTGTGATTGGCTCCCGGCCAATGCAGTATTTAAAATGGCGCCGGCGCTGTTTCTTCTCTCTGGCTGCCAATGCAATCCACAATGCTGACATTCAGGCCCGGTTTCCTCCATGCCTGACTGGCTGCCAGTGACAGGTAAGCATACTGACCCTTCCCTGCACCCGCTTTATAGTCCAGCCAGCCTTCCCTGCACACCCTTCCCAGTCCAGCCATCCTTGTCTTTCCTTTCCTTTCCCCCTCTACTCCAGCCAGCCTTCCCTGCCCTATGCCCCCCCTAGTCCAGCCATTCTTCCCAGCCCTGTGCCCCCCCTAGTACAGCCAGCCTTCCCAGCCCTGTGCCCTCCCTAGTCCAGTCAGCCTACCCAGCCCTGTACTCCCCCTAGTCCAGCCAATCTTCCCAGCCCTGTGCCCTCCCCTAATCCAGCCAGCCCTGTGCCCCCCCCCGTAGTCCACCCTGCCTTCCCAGCCCTCTGCCCCCCCACCTAGTCCAGCCAGCCTTCCCAGCTCTGTGCCCCCCAACCCGGGGAGGGGGGCCCTGCCTATTTTGTCAGTAGTGGGCCCCATTATTTCTGATGGCAGCCCTGCCTGCACATTGCAGCATTATATTCCCCATCCTGTTTACTTCACTAGGAAAGTGAGCGGACTGCAGGAGCAAAACCCACTTTTACGGGGGTAACCTGAGTCTCTTGGATGTTTTGGGAGAGTAGGTAAGTATGCTTAAACTAGGTGCAAAATATCCACCTGAAAGCAGGCATATTTACATAAACGCACAACTCTACATAGCCCGCAATTCCATCAAAATGCCCCATTTACCAATCTTAGCCCCATTACACCCCAGTTACACCCCTTCAGCAGCAAGTATAGATGCTTCATTTTGAATTGCCTGTAGTTAAGTGTTTTGATACAGAGCATGCTCAGAACAAAAACATGCAAGGTATGCTCCACAAGCTAACATGCGTTCAACTCTGCTAAAGCCCCATAGGGTTTCTGGAAATCATTACTCTATCCCAGAGAGTTACTCTTTAACCAAAAGGGCAATGTGAAACTTGTGGTTCAATAACTGTAGATACATAGGATCACCACAGGGCATATACATACTGTAGTACTCTTGGAAGACTATTAAAAGGAAACACCACGTTATGGCCAAATGTTCAGATCGATTTGCTCTTGAGAAACTGTTGAAAAACAAACACCAAATCATCCAAATGAGTAAATTTTAGGGCCTCTCAGCTTGCCTTAGACATAGAGGCTAGATCGAGTTTATTGCTGAACCCATTGATCTGTGTACAGTCCATTTATCATTCATGAAAAGAGCCAGTGATCTTCACAGTATATTAGAAGAAACAACTGAGATCATCTGTCAACGGCCCTCTTATTTCTGTTTCCCTCTCCGCAGGGATTGCATCTCCTTCGATTCTTCTTGAATTAAAATGTTGCTAAGCAACACAGCTGGGGGCACCGATGGCAGAATAGCTTCAGTCTATCAAACTGTTTAAGCAGCTGGAGTTTTCAGTGGTGAATTTTTTTTCCCCCATCCCCGAACAATTATGCATAATTATGGAACAGAAGCCATACTCCAGTATCCCAGAGTATCACATATGTTTAATATAAAGTGGGACAAAATCCTTTTGTAATGTAAATCAGAGGCAAAATCCACTATTAGCTTTGCTGGACTCCTTCCAATGGCTTATTTGGTATTGTAATTTTTCAGAAATGGCAGCATACACTATAGCATTATGGCATATAGCTCTATAGAACCATGTTGCTGAATAATGTAAAGCACCATGATTTAGAATATTTGTTTACAAGTGTATATCGGTTTCTGTGTTACAATTTTTATAAATAAAGTCGTGATTATAAACAATCAAGACATTAAAAAAAACAGATTTCTCTGATATACCAAGGTACCCTTTATAAAATAGATTATTACACATATTAATTTCTCTAAATATCTATGCACAGTAAGGAAAATAATAATTGGAAATTCTAATTTTAAATTTCACTGTGCTGGCATTTTCCACTTTAAAAATGTATATTACTAATAATAGTACTTTGGTGGGGGGCCCAGGGGACAGACCCTCATCAACATACTATTATTGGTAAGGGAAATGATGTAGTAAAACTGATTTTTAAATTGGAAAATGCTTTTAAGAACAGTTGAATTTACAATTAAAATTTACAAAATATATATATCTTCTCTAACATGAATAGATTTCAAGAGACATACATTTGTTTAATAATATGTTCTTTGTGTTCAGCTGATTCAGAACCTCTGCTAGTCACCTCTGTGGCAGGAGAGATATGTCACAGCTCTAATTGAAATCCTTATAGCTACTGAATTGAATCTCCCTTGCTACGGAGATAGCCGAGAGGCACCAAAGGTGATCAGCTGAGGTACCGACTGTATGGAAGTGCCAGGAAACTGCTCAATGTACTGAAAGGTGAGGGTCTCTGAGAGACCGCCACAAATGTACTATTATCGGAAAGGGAATTTATTTGGGTTAATTGACTTTGGAAGTGGCAAACCCCTTTAAATAGTACACTGACATTGTCACATTAGCTTTACAGAGATCAGAATTTCAAAACAATATAAAAAAAAATTCTGTTTTTTTTTGTTTCCATGGTATGTTTTATGCAGATGAGAGTGCTTTTTAGTTATTATGGTTAAAAAATTTAAAATGATTTGTCTTCTACACATACATTGGTGTGTATCCCATTTTAAAGTAGTTGGGGATAGAACAACCATCAGTTTGCTCACATCAGCTTCAAGTATTTCAGTAGATGACTGCGCTCTTCTTATGAGAGAGTCGGTGATCTGTGCTCTCATGTTAGTGAGGACAGGGCTCATTGTGACAGCGGCAGTGTCATGATTTGTAGATGGAAATGGAGTTAAGCATTAAGCCACTTCAATCTCTTCATAAAACATAGTTCATCTAGGCTGTGTTTTGTGGCACATTACTTTCTTTGGCTCATATGCCAAGGATGTTCATTATCTGTATCCCTGATTCTTTCCACTGCACTTTTTATTTCCCACAATGCAATCTTCTTTCTTCCACACAGTCCATTAGTGTGCTGAAAGCTCTTTTATTCATGGGCCCCTGTGGAAGATCTTCTAACCATGGAGAGCATGAGTCCACAGCCAAAGCCACAAATAGGCTGATAATCACATGGCCATAATATTAGCGTGTACAACCCAGGGGTGGGAAATCCTTGGAGACACAGAGGCCTCTCCCCTTATTGTGCTCCTGAGTAGAACCTTATAAACACTAGAGATAAATCTATTTTTTCTTCATATGAATCAGCAGCAGTAGGAGAGACCTACGCGAAAGGGATTTGCAGAATCATGTAGCTGAAATGGAAGGTGCAGGAGGATCCCTAACAACCTTCCACTTCCACAAAGTAAATTTGTAACCCTGTTGGACTGCTCATGTGTGGCCATTTGTGCTCACTTTTGGGTGAGTGAATGTCAAAATTGCTGAGTCTCCATAATGTTTCCATTTGTCTCTTCCATATTTTCCACAATCATGAAGAAACTTTGCGCTTCAGTGAGGGATCTACCCAATGAGGTGGATCTGCTGTCCAAACTGCAGGTATTGTGGCCAATGTATCTCATTGGCACAATGGAGGTATGCCCCTTCTTAGCCAATGATGGCCTGGTGTGAGTATCCAACACAATACCAACTAAAGGTGACAGGGGGCAGTGCACCACCAACTCTGACAAGTGTACATTCCTTTCCACTTACTACTATCAGCACTTTGCTTAAGGTCAAGATCAGCAGAGGATCACAAGTGATTGCCAGTAACCACCACTCAGACCACAAATAATAATAATAATAATAATAATAATAATAATAATAATAATAAAAAGGCAGAATGGCCCACATCTAAATCCTTAACCAGCACTAAACAGCCTTGGTGGTTTCCCTTATGCCAGAGAGACCACAAGAGAGGGGTAATGTGCAATATACAAGTCAAAGAACTGTCAGTGCTGGAGCCTCTATGACAGTGGGTGCAACTGTTCTCCCCCCCAGCATGCTACTCTTTCAGGGACTTGAGCTGTAAATCTCTGGGGCTTTTCATGACCCCATTTGGCTGTGTGGGCCAGATCAATTAACAAAAGTGGGATCAATGGAGTTGACGACTTTGCCACCTGTCTTTAAGATTCCTGCCCATTATAACAAGAGAAAATAATCACATATATATAATGTTACATATAACATATTTTAATTGAATAAAATACTCCCCAAAACCCTTATCCACCACTTTATCAAACAAAAAATAAACATTTCCATTTAAGAAAAAATATCCACCCCCTCACTGTGAACAACCACCATGAAATAATCATTACTGGTATTTCCAAGACACTATTCCAGGAATATTAATATTACACAGTCAATGCAATGTGATGGGTTTGCTAAAAAGCATATATAAAGTTTTTTAATATATATAATAACTGTGTCTGACCCAAGTCAGAGATGCTCAATGGGAGCCCCCATAAACTCAGCCAATAGCTCCCACTGCTGGGGACATCCTAAGTCCTGGAAGTGGCAAGATGACTGCCCAAAAGTTGTCATGGCAAGGGTAAGTGTAGGGGTGTGGTGGAGAGGGGGATAACCCTTAAACCAAGGTCAAATGTACTAGTAATAATTGTTAGTGTGTGCTGCATCTGTGCTCATATGTGGTATTCAAGAGCCAATAATAAGCATTCATTGTAAAATGACAGTTAACACTAATTTATTCTTAGTGGAAAAAGTAGTAAAGGTTGTGTAATTGATAAATGAAACACTGTTATTCCCTTATTATTGCATAAGGAAGGTGGCAATGATCATGAGGGAAAACATATTGTGCTGTACAATTCAGAAATATGTAAGGAAGTTGACCATTGAGTCACAATCGCCCGAATGCTTAAAGTTCCAAAGCAATGCTTCTTATCCCCATACCTCCATGTTGTCATGTAACAGACAAAGTTTATAGAAAATATCTAGTTTTGTATGAGATATTTAATGTCATTCTTTATGGTTATGTGGTTGTTTCATAACATTGTTATGTACTGAATAAATCAGTGAATGAATTCATTAGTTTGGAGTAGTTTTTGTACTATAAGCCTAAAATGGAGTAATTACCATCTATTTTTACAGGATACATTCGGCATCCTGGCGGTTGGGATGCCGATGCTTACATTACCGGTGCCGGAATCCTGATGCCAGTCAGAATCCCGGCACCGGCAACCTGACCGCTGCGATGCCGATGGTAAGTAGTGGGGTTGGGGGGAGGGTTAGGTTTAGGGGTTAGGGTTAGGCACTAAGACGAGAGGGGTAGGTTTAGGGTGCGGGGAGAGGGAGGTTAGGTTTCAGGCCCTAGGGGGATAGGTTAGGGTTATGCACCAAAGAGGGAGGGTTAGGGTAGGGAGAGGGGGAAGGTTAGCATACCGACAAACAAGTGTCGGGATGCTAACCCTGTCAGGATCCCGGCGTCAGGATTCTGAACGCTGCGAGCCCGACTGCCAGCATCCCATACCCAACACACAGCTGACAAAACGTTATTCAGAAGATATTATAAAATGATTGACAAATACTGTATATGGAGTTCCTACAAATGTGTCTATATACTGTAGTTTATGTTAGGATAGTGATTTGCTTTAGCTTACACTTTAAACTGCTACATTTTCTAATGCACTTTGATGTAGTATTATAGGCAGTCTTCTCAAGTTGTTTACAAGAGGCACTGAGAGGTGATCTTCAGAACCAGGTGTATTCAGCTTTCACCAACATATTTATTCTTTGATGAGAACTGTTCACAAAAGAGTCATGTTATAGGATAGTATCAGTTTATTGAGTACATATGAAAGACTGACAGGTTAAGACACCATAAAAGTTCCCTTTAGCCTTAGCAAAGTACTGTACATTGACAAGAATTTATTGTTAAATTGCTCCATTACTTCATTTATTATTGCGACAAATAGTGCATAGATGCTGATTTGCTGGTTGTTCCCTCCAGGGGGTATATTTACTAAAGATCGATTTTGGATTCTGTTCAATTTGCCATTAGATTTTGGTTTGATTTCCATTCGATTTTGGTATTGGAGATTTACTAAAGCCAAAATCGAAAGTCAAATCGAACAGAAAACAGAATTTCACTCAAAATCGAATATAGGCCCTCATTCAGAGCCACTCGCAAGCGGCAGTACGCTCGTTCCGAGCGATGTTCGCACATCTGCGCATGCGTACGGTTTTTAGTACGCATGCGCGAACCAGTCAGTGCGGCCGAAAATCGTTGGTACGCAATATAGCGAGGGCCTGCTATTTTGAGTGACAGAATGAGGCGTATGTGGGTGGTAACAGGGGAAGGTGCTTGAAAATGGGAGTGGAGATCCGAACGCAGGCGTGCTTAAAGGTCAAAACGGGCGTTTTAAGGGAGTGCATATTTAATACAGCAGCGTCATTGACCACGTCACTTGGTTTTTTTTAACTCAGAACTGCTCGCAAAATAGCGGTTGAAAACACCAACCACAAGAATAGCGAGCAGTTCATACGCTGTACGATGTACTCGATTAATCTAATAAATAGCGGACATGACGTATGGTGCGTGCGGCCAGGGGGCGTTTTTATCAAATAAACGAGCGTATGTTTTGCTCGCTTGTTCAGACTTAGAGGTGGGAACAGACTGCAATTTGCGAACGGATCATTTGAATAGCCACCCCTTGTTTTTGAATGAACGACCACAAATAGCGAACGGCTCTGAATCAGGCCCATAGTCAAAATATCAATGGTTTTCCATAGTTAAATATAGGATCCCTTAATTTGCTAGCATATGATTTGCAAATCGAAAGTAAATTTAACTTCAAATCCCCAAGTGAATAGTAGAATGAGAGACAGTTGATTTGAGCTTCTAAACACCATTCTATTGGCTGGAAATTGATTGTGATGCCTTTTAAAAGTTTCCAAAAGCATGTGGCAGTCTGGCTGTAGGAATAATAGCTGCTCAAGGCTATGCTATGCTGTGCACTTACCAGTGGTATGCGAATCATCACCTGACTGAGAGAACCCAGGAACATCAAACAGAGCAACATCAGCAGCTTCATGAGGTACCCCACAAAATATGCAGGCCTAGGTTCTTTCACTGTTGGATAAACTTCAATGCTTTGTCTGCTGGTGAGGTCATACAGATGTTCCGCCTCTCACGTTCCAACATCATGATGCTGTATGACCTTATCAAGACTCAACTTGAGCCAGACACTGTGCGGTCACATGTCGTATCAGGACTGCACAAGCTGCTGTGTGCTTTGCATTTTTTTGCTACTGGCTCCTATCAGTCAGTTTCAGTTAGAGTGCTAGGTATTTCCCAGCCTACCTTTAACAGGCACCTGACCCAAGTCATGCAGGCACTGATCTCCCTCTGCAACACCTACATCTGCTTTCCCTGCCAAGAGTCAAACTGGTACGTACTTAAGATAGCTTTCTATAGTCTCTCAGGTATGCCTAATGTTCTGGGAGGTATAGATTGCACACACATTGGGTTGAGCCCACCCAGGAATACTGCACATGTCAAGGCTTGGACTGGTCTGCAGGGGATTTGGGGAATTCCCTGGTGGGCCCAGTTAATTCATAACCATGCCCACTTTTGCGGGAGGGCGTGGCTTATCCCATGTAAACGGCGCCATTTTTGTTTACTTGTTGGAAAGTGATCAGCGGGTTTGCGGCGGGAGGTCAGTGGCGGGAGGAGTGCGGGGGCGGGCTATGTGCAGCAGATGGCAGGCGATATTATGTAATGAACTGCAGGGCTTCTAATGTCACTGATTTCTTCTTCTGGAATCAGTGGTGACATCACGAGGGAGGAACTTATCACAGGCATATCCCTTCTAAGCTCCGCAGTGACTGTCCCGGCTGATTGCGGCAGTGGGAAGATTGGGGGAGGACTGGGGGAGATAATGGGTGGAGGGCAGCTTGCTGAACACTATAGTTGATCAGCTGCATACACTGATTACAACGGTGGCGACATCAGTGGGGGAGGGGCGGGCTGAACCCATCTGTGATTGACAGCAGCTGCAGCACACACTGATTCCATTGATGACATCTGCGGGGGAGGAGCCCAAACACAGAGGAGCAACATCAGCCGGGGAAAGAGCCAAGGCTGCTGCAGGCTGCTCTATGCACAGACAGAGAGGAGCATGGTCCATCACTCCGAGAACTCAGAGAGGAGGAAGAAAGCTTGTTGGAATAAGAAGGATGGTCTGGATTGTAATGATCAGGCTAGCTAGGGCAGCAGTGGGTAGGGGTGCAGAGGGTGGTTTGGTATGTAAATGATGGGGGTAGTTAGGGCAGCAGTGGGTTGAAGGTGTCAGAGGAAGGCAAAGTATGTAATGATGGGGGTAGTTAGGGCAGCCATGGGTTGAGGGTGCAAGGGGGTGGTCATATTGATGGGGGTAGTTAGGGCAGCAAAGGGTTGGGGCTTCCAGAGGGTGGGCTGGTATGTAATGATGGGGGTAGTAGTGGCCTGGGGAGTGCCAGGGAGTGGGCTATTATGTAATGGTGAGGGTAGTAGTGGGTAGGGGGGTGGGCTGGTATGTAATTATGGGGGTAGATAGGGTAGCAGTAAGTAGAGATGTAAGGGGGAGGGCTAGTATGTAATGATGGGGGTAGTTAGGGCAGCATTGGGCACACTGTTCCAGTATACCTAAGCCTCCCCCTCTCCTGCCACCATCCTCAGGGGCTTACAGGACCATTGGCTGCCTTTTATGGAGACTGGCAGCCCTGGTTTCTGCAGCAAGTACTGTCCCCACCTGACCTCAGCTAGACTGCCAGAGGCCACGGGGGAGGTAACACAGCAAACTCCACAGTCACACCGGTCCGGGTGCAGGCGGAAAGGTAAGCGTACACATATAGCTCTCAAAAATAAGTAAGTCAGACATGAACCGTATACTTAATTTTCACACATCATTCAAATATGTGTGCACAATTGACAGAAAGAAAACTATTTTGCTTTTCTGTAGATGATATACATATTTTTAGGCATGCAGTCATAATAAAGGTTAGGTTTAGGAACTGGGGGGTGGAGGTTAGGCTTATGCACCGGGGATGGAGGGTTAGGGGTACGGAGAGGGGGAGGGTTAGGATACCGAATGGCAGGTGTCTGTATCCTAACCCTGTCGGGATGCCGGCGTCGAGATTCTGACCGCCGGGATCCCGAGTGCCGATATCCTGTACCCAACCCATATTTTTATTAACTATCCTACCCTTTGTCATTTGTTTTAAGATTAAAATATACTTCAAATATAATAATATGTACGATAATTATTTGGGAGATTAAATAAACATTCAGTCTGCTATGTTTTTGAAATAGGGACACTGAGATATATGTGAAAATATCTGAAAAACATTCACAATTATTTTTCCACCTTTAATAAAAACATTTATAAATCTTTCACTTGACACCATATAAGACCCCTCAATACTTTCCTTATGGCCTCTGGGCTTGATTCAGCACGGATCGCATTTGCAACTGCATACGCAGATCGAGCGATTGTTACCCATTGCTCATGCATATAAGACGCACTGTGCGTGTGAGGCGATTGCAATGCGATTATGAACGTAAAGAGGAATTAATCGCAGAGTGAGTGACAGGCTGTGAGCATTTGGGGTGGTGTAAGTGGTCAGAGAAATGCATCTGTCCGTTCAAATGCTGTTTCATGGGCATACATAAATTAGCCACTGCAATTGCATACGCAGCTTGAGTACTCACTGCTTGCGACGAGACTTGCAATTTCTCTGACTAGTCACATCTGCTGTAATTGTGCGTGACTGGCCAATGTCCTTCGATGTTACAGATATATAAGCGGGACTGTGAGGTATTTCGGATGTGAGAAAGCAGCAGTGGGTGTCTCTATGCTGGCTGAGCTCTAGCAGGCATTGGGATATTTTTGCAGCTTCATTTCGTGTGATAACGCAGCTGCAATTGCGATCCATGCTGAATCAGGCCCTCTAATCTCCTTCTATATGGTCCTATTATCTCAGTTGTCGCTTTTCTGGTGTCCTCGATGATTTTCCCATTTTTTTAATGCACTTCTCTTAGGTCACCTTTTATAGAAAAGTCATATGATCGTGATGCGAGTCCCATGAATTGCAATTGCTAATTGAATCTCCCATTTCTTATGTGCACTTTGCCTGGATGTGCACAAATTTTATGATGCTGGTTCGCATTTGCAAACTTGCATGCAGCTCCTTAGAGACAACCAATTCAACTAATGTAAACAGATTGTAAATAATAAAAAAAAAAGATTTTACTTATATACATGAAACATACTAAAAAAAAGACAAACAGTACTATGTGACTGGTTAATGCTTATTTAAGTGCTGGTATCAAGTTTTCATTTATTTTCTATGGACCAATAATGATATTATTAACCAGTATTAATTTATAGACAGTAGTCCTCAGTGTCTAAGTCTGGTGCTTTGGTACAGTCACCTACATTTATTTTAACCATATACCTATATAACCTATTTATTACCTATAAATCTATATTACCTATATTCTGTATGCCATTTATATGGTAACAAATCCCTCCATGTGCCTCTTTTATAGCTTAGAACACTCCAGGTTATATACTATACTTTGATGCTTCTTTAATAACTGGCCACTCCTCTCTGGTGGTTGACCACACCCTTTCCAGTGACTAACCACACACCATAGTGGGCATATATGATTACATTCCCCTGGTGGCCCCTTCAATCCCCAGTCCAACACTGCACATGTCTATACCAATAGACATCATACTGTACATATTCCATAAATATGCAGATGGTCTGTGATGCAAAACTAAAACTCATAAGTGTGACTGGCTATCCTGGTTAATGCCATGATGCCTACATTCTCAGCAATTCATCCCTCTCTGCAAAATTTGAGGTGGACCAAATGCCAGAGGGTTGGTTGTTGGGAAAGTTACCTGTATGTGTTCATTAAGCAGCTAATACTACATGTTACTATATTGTTCTAATTTAGTTTTTTTTCCCCAACAGGTGATTTAAGCTATGGCTGTTACTCCTGGCTTCTGACTCCATTGTCAGTTCTGCAAACTCCTGCTGAGCATAAATATAATGAGGCACATATTGCCACCCAATCCATGATAGAATGCACCTTTGGGTTATTAAAAACCAAAAAAATTGAAATACAACACTCTCTGCACTATCACACACCTGACAACTCCCTTTAACTTTTATAGAGTGTGCACAAGTATTTCCAATTTTTTCTCCTGTTATTTAATGTGCATATGATACATTTGGCCCAATAGGAAGTAATGAGGAAGTGGAGGTCGATTTTGCATTCGATTTTAATGGGGATTTGAGGTTCGATTTTGGAAGGGATTTCATAAACTGAACACAAGATCCAGACTTAAAATCATCCAAAATCGAATTTGATTTGACAATCGACTGCAAAATTGGATATTAGTAAATGAGAGATTTGTTACACTGGAGTGGACGGGAGTTGGGAGAGCAGCTTATAAGTGGGGGGCAGTGGCTGATAGAAACAGTCACACAAAAACAGAATAATATTCTAGTAAGTGCAAGACCTACGGATCAAGGGATGTGTGTAGGTGCTGGGGGTTGCTTGGGGCATGGCATTCCATATTCCTGGTCACTTTTGAAGACAGAGTGATATATTTAAAGAGCAAAGTATATCACTATGCCATGATAAATGTAAAGAGCAAGATAGTGTTAAGATAGTGTATTAACGTTGTTAAGATAGAATAGATACACATCCAGTGCTAATGGATAGATAGATAGATAGATAGATAGATAGATAGATAGATAGTCCAGGGAAGCTCTGGGAAGAACTGCAGCCGGTGCCCTCAGAAAATGGAAAACTACATGCAAGAAGGTGCCGCACTCATAGCTTATTCATCCAATAAATATATGCTGTGGATAGCAACTGCAAATCAACTTGCTATCCGCAGCATTTATTTATTGGATGAATAAGCTATGAGTGCCACACCTCCATGCATATATATATATATATATATTATATATATATGCAACCATAGATGGATGGCACTCAAAAGGCTTTCAAAGATCAAATAAAGACTATAACACTAGTCTAACTTTAGACTAGTGTTATAGTCTTTATTTGATCTTTGCAAGTCTTTTGAGTGCCATCCATCTATGGTTGCATGTTAATTTTTTGGGAAAGGCACCGGAGCTGTTGCTATTAACTGTGGAGTGCCGGTTGTTTGAAATTATATATATATATATATATATATATATATACTGTATATATGATCTATCATAAAGACATTATTACACTGTCATGCTCTTTAAATCTAGCATGACAGTGTCATATATTTAAAGAGCATGGTAATGTAATAATGTCTTTATGATAGATTAGATAGACCTGCAGTGCTACCAAAATAAATCTTTTTAAATAAAACCCACTACAATCTATTGACACCTAAGGAGACCACTTCCCAATGGTAAAGATGTACGAATGTATAATTTAACTGTATGTTTTAATTAACATCAACTATTCATTGTCTGATGTATGGTCTTTATTTTATTTGTGTTCATTTAAGTTTATTCATAAAACAACATAGAAGTACGGATGGTGTAATGGTTAGCATTATGCCTCACAACACTGAGCTGTGGAAGAACTCCCATGGAGCCAGCTGTCAGGGTGGCACCAGGCAGCAGGGGCACACAAATAAATCCATCTATAACCACTGCCAGCTGTTATAGGTGGATCTATTTTAGGGTCCATGGAGCCGCTGTCTCTTCTTCAGGCACCACCATCGGCGGCTAGTGGCAGTGCAATAAAAATGTTTGTTTTTTTCAAGTCGCAATAAACAGCAAAAAAACTTTATTGAACCAACTATTGGCAGTGCCTTTAGATATGCATCACAGCACTTAGATGAGCTACAACATGTAGAGGAGCAAGAATACGCAGCCAGAAGATGCAGGAGAAAGTAAGTGGAACTGGAGGGATGCGGGGGATGGCTGGAGAGATAGTGGGGGATGGCTGGAGAGACACTGGGGGCTAGCTGGAGCTAGAAACACAGGAGTAGGTCTGGAGCAAGCCAAGCCTACATGGGGAGGAAGTGCACCACCATTTATTTTGTCTCAGGGCATCTGGCATGAACTTAGCCACTGCTGGGCTGGGAAAGGTAGTAATTGTGCCAGCCAAGAGCACTGAACTCTTAAGGTGCGTACACACTGGGCGATAAAGTGGACGACTGAACGATAACGATATCGTCCATTTTTAACCCCAAAAAGATGAACAATAACGACGACAGGCGTTCCCGCGGGTCGTTCGTCATTATCGTTCATCTGGCTGACATGCAGGCCAACCTGACGATCTCGTCAGGTTGCTGCATGTCAGGGAATGGGGGAGAGAGCCCGGTGCTGAATGATATCGTTAATGATATCGTTCAGCGGCTGTGCTCAATGTCATGAACGACATTGAGCACAGCCTACCGGGAACAACACTACACGATATCGCTCAGGGAGCATATCGTGTAGTGTGTACCCACCATTAGCGATGGCTCTGGCAACATCACCCTTGATATGGACCTTGGAGGATCCACGATAATGCATTTCAATAGGTACCGCATCATCATGTCACCTGGAAACTCACTTAATTTGAAAGTGGGCGACAGTGAAGGGTTTGCATGAGACTTATTTTCCCTTCCGGGAGTCCAGGAGTGTCACAAGATTCAGAAGTCTCCCGGACATTCCAGGAGAGTTGCCAAGTATGGAATAGCGGCGATAAGAGATCATTATTAATCATCAAAACCTGTAAATCTTCATAATTAGGTCCCTATACCTCATATCTTGGGGTCTTTGGTGAATAACCCAAACGGAAATAAGAAGGATAAAAAGATGTATTCAGTAAGCTGCATTGGTGCACATAATAAAGCTTCACAAATGTTGAAAACTAATTTAATTGGGCAGCTGGAGCAAGGATTGATTTCTTAAATGGTTTTTCATGTAACAAACTGTCCCCTGTTATTAAAGTGAATCTCTAAAAAATGAACTACATTTTTAAATATGAAAGCTTTGTGTTTTTTTTAGTGGAGTATAAATGATTGTTGTGTACAATATTATTGCCATAAAAGTGTAAAATCTGTGCAGTGTACATCTTAATAATGAAGGGATTCCCATATGAAATGCTAAACAGTTTGTTACTTGATATAATGAACATGCCTATAAATATTCTTTGCGATGGTCAGCATGACTCTGAGAAAGAAAAAATAAAATCATTGGAACATTGCAAGCTGCTGATAACTCTAAACTTAAAAGACAGTTATTAAATAAAAAATGTCAATACTTGTGTCTTTGCAAAAACATTTGAGACTGATTATGCTGCTCATATTGAAAGAAAAACATGAGGTCTATATCTTTAGATCTTTTATTGAGCTGTGAGTCCGGCATCAATAGCTGCTGCTCCACTGTAAATGGAAATTGATTCCAGATCTAACCCCTTACTTACAGTACTCTTCTAATCCAAACTAACCCCATTAAATTGCAAAGGAAAGGATATTTAATGGAATGCTTGGTGCAACCATAAATATTTCCGATGTGACAGAGACACAAGCAATGCTTTATGCTTAAACCTTTTTTTATTTTAAACATGTTGGGAATTCTGACAGGCATTAAATGTTAGCGTGTCCTTAAAATTAAGGCAATGGTAGAACAAGAGAACAAAGACTTCTGATGTGACATTAACTCATGGTGACATGGTGACATGTATCTAAAACGCGATCTATCCCCTACTGTATATTGTTATTTTTCCTTTCCACTGCTCCAATTGATATTATGTAAATAAGTGTATGATAATATGCTTATTTTATGAATGTGCTGCTATGTTTACCTGCTTAGCCTATCATTCAGTAGGCTGGATTTTTGTCTGTGTTAACCCTATTTTATCCTCCCAGTGACCTCCTGTCACTGTGTTCAGGACCAAGTAGACTGGAAATACGGAGGTAAACATAATACCCAGGTTTGCTCAAGGACTTATCAATAATGTGATAACTTAACACGCGTTATGTTATTGCACCCTTCGCAGATTATTTTTGCTTATCGCAGCTATGCATCTCTGCGTTTTTTATGCAATTCAATCGCGGTATGGCATTTGCACAAAAAATTTTGGGGTGTTGGCAATGAAAAGTATAGGTAAACATGGGGAAATTAGCCTGTACCCCCAAAAAAGCAAAACTGATATTGGAAAAATATATAAAAGTGTATTAGTGGCCCTAATACAAATATTTGGTGTTCCTAAAATGTGTTAAGTGGCTGTTATATGCATGTTCTTAAAACAGTGAAATAATGATTAAAAGCAAATGTTTTTTTTGGCAAAATAAATGTTCATTTTAAATTAGGCAACTATGAAACAGTAGTATTGGCTGCAGGGTGCCTTTCCAGTGGCCATAATGTAGTGACAGTGCCACCCCAAGGGCCCTGCACCCCAGGCTTGCCTACCCTCCCGATTTGGTCGGGAGCCTCCCGAATATTAGGTGCCGCTCCCGACCCCCTGGAAAGGCAGGCAAGCCTCCGGCTTTTGCCTGCCCCCCGACTACCTACTAAAAGCCCCCGCAGTGAGGGGCCCGATGACGTGATTCGCACTGAATCACGTCATCGTGGCTCTGCCCCCTGCTTCACAATGCCTTTATTTTCAGCATTGTGAGGAGGGGGTGGGGCCACAATGATGCGATTGTGCGGCCCCACCCTGGCCCCGCCCACAAAATGGACCTATTCCCCAGCCTCGCCCAACACTGTATGCAGGCATTCAACTCCCTCCCGGAAGGAGGGAGCTGAGGGCCTGATTCAGAGCCGAACGCTCTGACCAGAGTGCTCGCTCTGAATCAGGGCCCTCCTCCATGAAAATGGAGCGGCCTCCTGGGTGCTCGCATAGCTGTGGGTGACCACCCACAGCTTATGCAAGCGTCCATGATGATGGTCACGATGGTCAAGACCATCACGACGATTGGGCTTGCGACGGAGACCCTGTGGTAGGGTCTCGCTGCCGCAAGCCCTGGAGTGATTTTGGCTCTATCAGAGCCAAAATCACTCCCACTGACATCACTAGTGATGTCAGTGGGGCCGGCTTCAGACGGTAGGCGTTCCCATGGGAACGCCTCCGTCTGGCAGCCACACCCCTGGCACGCCCACCAAAGGGGGCGTGCTGTCAATCAACATCGACAGCACGCCCCCTTTGGTGCGAGACCCGGAGCGACGGAGAGCCCGTCGCTATCCGGGTCTCACGCATGCGCATGGCGGAGCTCCCTCCGTCGTGCGCATGCGCAGTGGGGCAACATCGACCTGCTTGCGAGCGTCCTGCGCTCGCGAAAAGGGTCTGGATGACCCCCTGAATGTCAACAAGTATGCTGCACCCTGGGTAACTGAACTGCTTGCACATCCTTGTTACAACTCTGTTCATTGTCACTATATTGCTATGAATGTGTGCAAGTAGACAGAGGCCCAAATGTATTAGTCTGTGAGTTGCAGTTGTAGCGAGATTTTGGTAATGCAGCATTAGGCATCATGCCTCCTACATGCATTACTGATCTGAGCTACATCCTTGGACTCTACATCAGATCATCTGTGCTACCATAGTCTGTCTGAGTGACCATGGGGTCAAACAAGCTGGCTGCTGCAGGAAATCTCTGACAGCTGACGGAGATACTGGCCTCTCTACTCTCACCCAATGGCGGCTACAAGCCCCTGTTTTGAGAAACGGATGCCATCGCTGCCCCCTCCCTGACCAGAAATGGCAGCAGACCGTCTTCTGCCTGACTGCGTGTGTGAGCGGGTCCTGCGCTTGCGTAGATTAACAAACATTAAGAATCTGCAATCAGCAGTGCACGCTGCATCGCGCCTTTAGTCTTAAGGTTTTAATTAGCAAAGACAAAATCAAATCTATCACAAATATTGCTTGCAACCAGAATGTTGTAAAATTATTTACTAATGCTAGTGATAATGCAACCTAAGAAAATGTAGCACAATGCAATTGCAGTAGTCTGCTGTGAAAAACCAAATGGTGTTCTGTGAGATGATTAGTTATAGCATAACAATTGGATTATTTGGGGAAACTGTATCAAACCTTGGAAAAAGTTAAAGTAGAGTGTGTAATTGGCAGTTAGAACCTGATAGGTTGGTACATCTCTCCCTTTACATCTCTCCCTTTACATCTCTCCCTTTATTACAGAGTTTACCTGAATTCATCAGAAATAAGAAATGTAAAAACCAGAGCCGTAACTAGACTTTTTGGTGCCCTGTGCCAGAAAGAGCATTGGCGCCCCCCTATTTTTCAAATAGGGACATAACACATCCAAAAAGGGTCATAGACTCATGGGGAAGGGCCAGGGAAGAGATAGGGGAGGCCCGGAGATACTGGAGATGAAATAAGAGGGAGCTACAAGTGAGAATTATAATACACAGGAAAATTGACAGGCCCAAACAGCACCCCCTGCCATGCGGTGCCCTGGGCCATGGCACAGGCCGCACTACCCTAGTTACGGTCCTGGTAAAAACTGTGATGAAACCAGGAATTTCAGAATTGTTATGTATGTGTCATTTGCTTAAGAAAGAGATGCAATCATCACAAACCCCTAAAGTTACAGTATTGGGGCTACCAAACCAAACACAAACAAATAAGAATTCCATTGTGTCTATGTTTACATTTTATGTGTATAATGGTTAAATATTAATATTGTCCTTGCTAGTTCTCACAGGTAAATCAAACTACATTTTAAATCTTCCAATGCTGTTTTTAATGTGACCTTAAAAGAGTTCATTGTTTAATGACTCAGACGATGTACACAGGACTAATAAAAGTATTAGTACTAATTACTCACTATGGGCCTGAGTTATAATGAAATAAATAAAAAAGGAACAAACAAGGAGCAATTTGCTGCTTGAACAAACCATGTTGCAATTCAAGGGGTGCAAATGCATTTATGTTTTTTTTGCATTCAGGGGAAATACTAGGCAGCTTTAATTTTATACTGACACACACAACGATTTTTGAACGATTATCGTTAAACGATATAGTTTAACGATAATCGTTTGTAAAAATCGTTCACTTTCTGAGTCAAACGATGAACGATTTTCATTCATGCGCACAGGGGCGCCGAGAGGGGGGGGCGGGTACAGATTACAAGGGCCCGGGGCTTCCTGAGGGGCCCGGCGGGGGCCCAGGTCCGGTGCCCCCCCCTTACAGCAGCCCAGCACACAGCGTGTGCTGAGCTGCAGTTGGAGACTGCTCGTGGCTGCTGAGCAGCAGCCACAGCAGTCTCCTATGCCTGTGCGGGGGAGCGATCACACTGATCGCACCCCCTGGCTTTGCGCCGGGCTGAAATCATTGTGTGTGTATGCAGCTGTAGCACACACACATAACGATTTAGTTAATGAACGATTTTAGTAAACGATTTTCTCCCTTGAAAAAATGAGCTAAAATCGTTTACTAAAGTTGTTCATTTACTATGTTCATTTAAATTAGGGATGTGCAGGCTCGGATAGGTTCGAGTTTGCACGTGGAGTTCGGATTTTTCCCTCCAAAAAAACGGAACTCAGAACGAGGCAAAACGTCATCTTACATGGACGAACATCATCATTCCTGGTCTTTTGTCCAGGAATGATGATGTTCGTCCATGTAAGATGACGTTTTGCCTCGTTCTGAGTTTCGTTTTTTTGGAGGGAAAAATCCGAACTCCACGTGCAAACTCGAACCTATCCGAGCCTGCACATCCCTAATTTAAATGTAATGAACGATTTTTATGAACTACAAACGATTTTTTGCATATTAACTTAATGAAAATCGTTGAGTTGAGTCTGACTGAACTACAAACTACAAACGTGAACGCGCATGAACAACAATCGTTCATCGTTTGACTCAGAAAGTGAACGATTTTTTCAAACGATTATCGTTAAACGATATCGTTTAACGCTAATCGTTCAAAAAATTGTTGTGTGTGTATGCACCTTAAGAATTAAGCTAGGACTCGCCCCTTCCCAATTTTAAATCCCTCTGCACATTTTAAATATGCATCTGCAATGTAACATGGTTTTCCTAAAGTATAAATTGCTCCTTTTTTTGCTCCGTCTTTTTTATATGCTCCTATCTGTAAACCAGGCCCTGTGAGTTTTACTACTGATTATAGGTTTATAAGGCAACACATTGTAACATACATGACTGAAAGGAATACCATACTATTTAAATATTTAGACATATTTTTATGTAAGATTACCTGTTCGCTGTCTTCCTCATCACTGCTCAGTTTAAGATCATCTTCAAGCATTCTACATAAAACAGATAAGAAAATGATTATAACATTATTAATAATAACAATAATAATAACAATAATAATAATAATAATAATAATAATAATAATAATAATAATAATAAAAGACTCGAACAGGGCTCCAATCTCCACTCAAGTGATGCCTTTCAAGGATAAGCTATAAGTGAAATAATTTGTAAAGATAAGTAAATACAGAATAACATAAACATGAGAAACTATGCTTACTTTTACATAAGGGTGAAAAATCATTTACATTATTTGTTTGGGGAGATAATTTTTTTCATACCTCCTCTCACGATTTAGGCAGGTAAGTCCTGATTAAAGGAATCTGTCCCATGGGTGAAATTTCAGAGGTATGTCTCATTGACTACTGGTATTGTACACATAACAATGAATGAGTGTTGATGGAAGGCGCTAAGGCTAGACCTAAGGCTAAGGGGCAGGCTTCATGAGTGCTAGGCATGCCCCTGAGATGCAGTCACATTCCCATCATGACAATACCACGTCTCCATCATGACATGATCTGAAATGTTGGGAGTTATATTTTCTCCTCTACCAGGTCACATTCCAATTAGAGATGAGCGGTTTGGTTTCCCTGGAAACCGAACACACCCGAACTTAGGGGTTCTGAGTCGATTATAGTTCCAGTTCGGAATCACTTTGGGGTTCCAAATAGAACAGAGTCCTAACTTGGGTCTTCTCGCAAATAGACCTCGGATTTAAAAAATGGAAATTGACTGGAAAGGAATGGATATGAATGTAGATAATGTTAATAATACTAAAGAAACAAAAACAGTTCCTAGTGACATGATTATAGCCATTTTTATAAATGTTTAAAAAAATCCAAAACCAAATCCAAATGAAAGCAGTTGAGAGTGGTTTAACTAAAACCAAAACACGATGATGATTTATAACCAAAACACGGGGGTCTTCCCACATCTCTAGTTCCTATAATGACGTTACCCTGTCCCCTGTCATTACATGATTCTAAGTTTTGGGAGTTATATTTCTTTTCCTTGTCTTACAAAGGAAGACTGTCACTATGTGATCATGATACACAGAGGCCAGTTGATAAGGTATACTGTGGTAATAGCAAATGTCACTCACTGATTATAAGTATTTACAGCAGAATTTATAGGTGGCTATTTACAAACTAGGAGAAAATGTAGCCCACAACACAAATGCCATTAGTTTCCACTGTGTCTATGGACATTATACATGTATTAATTCAAAACTGCTGTTGATTTTACAGTTAAGCAGATAACTTACAGTGTTGAGAGGGCGGCAATTGTGGGGTAGTAAAGTTTTCCTTCTAATTGGTAGAGTTGGCGGGATTGGGCCAGTACTTGCTGACCTCCAGGTTCTCGTCCAATTACAAGGTGAAGTGGCCAGGATGGGATGTATGACTGATTTGGGGCAAATAATGTCATTATAGCCCTGTCCTCCCTGCATAGTGCTGTGAATATGTGTGACCTCCATACCTGCCCAAGGACCTTATCTCTGGGATCTCCCAGAAGGGAGTAGTAAATCATAGGTGAGGGTGCTTGAAATTATGTTTTTCATTTTGGCAAACTAGCACCTTCCTATCACAGTTGTAAGTAGACACACACCACCAGATTCGCTTAAAAATGTTTTGCTGTGGGGCCCAGTGATTACTAATTTCACCATTGCCTTTACTGCGTATAATACAATATATATACAAGCGATTAATGCTATTTCAAACTTTGGTGTAATTATTTCCTGTAATGAATGAATACAGATCAAGTAGATTATGGCCCTCATTCAGAGCCACTCGCTAGCGGCAGTACGCTGGTTCCGAGCGATGTTCGCACATCTGCACATGCGTATGGTTTTTAGTACGCATGCGCGAACCAGTCAGTGTGGCTGAAAATCGTTTGTACGCAATATAGCGAGTGCCTGCTATTTTGAGTGACAGGAGTAGGCGTATGTGGGTGGTAACAGGGGAAGGTGCTTGAAAATGGGGAGTGGAGATCAGAACGCAGGCGTGCTTAAAGGTCAAAACGGGCGTTTTATGGGTGTGCATAATTAATACAGCAGCGTCATTGACCACGTCACTTGGTTTTTTTAAACTCAGAACTGCTCGCAAAATAGCGGTTGAAAAAACCAACCACAAGAATAGCGAGCAGTTCATATCCTGTTCGATGTACTCGATTAATCTAATAAATAGCGGACATGACATATGGTGCGAGCGGCCAGGGGGCGTTTTTAACAAATAAACGAGCGTATGTTTTGCTCGATCGTTCAGACTTAGAGGTGTGAACAGACTGCAATGTGCGAACGGATCATTTGAATAGCCACCCCTTGTTTTTCAACGAACGAACGCAAATAGCGAACGGCTCTGAATGAGGGCCTATATTTTGAAGCTTTGAAACTTCCTTTCTAAACATGTGTTCTGCTGGATCTATCGCCAGCTAAATCCAGCCTGATCTGAACTGACAATAAACTGGAAATATGCTGAATGTCAGTCCACTTGCAGTGTACAGATGTATCACCCTTTTAAATGTAAATGCTTTAAAAGTTGAGTGAGTTAAATGCAATCGCTCGTGTTTGAAGCAATCCCTGACAGTACATTAAATCTTGTTTTATTTCAGTCACACAATAAAGTTACTGCCTCTATAATGCGTCTGTACAGATACATCTGTATGTCAACTGTAAACAAATGTTTCCAGACATACAAGAAACAATGGAAATCCACATTTCTGCAGGACTTCATTACACAACAGGGAGCAATTAACCTTTTTGACTCCTGCTAATGTGGAAAAGAAAATTCAGGTAAGAAGGGCTTCAATGTTATAAAACAGTGCTTATTTCTATGAGAAAAAGTTATCTACTGTACAGTATACTCAGAAAAAAATGGTTCCATGTACTCAATTAAAGCTATAAGTTGCTACAAAATTTATAGATGCTTCCATGCCCTGGGAAAGTAATTAGAAATTTCTACCTACTTCAGGAACTGTATAAATGACACTAATAAATAAGGAGCCAGGACTGTGGGCCTATCTCTGCATCAGAATGTCTAGAATCAGATGCATTTCTTAACAATGTTTTACTTATTTAGATAATTGAAACTCCCAGTATGTCACATACATTATCTTCATTGCATTACATTACATTTGAGAAAACAAATACTGATTCCATACTGAAGGTCTATGAGGAGTTCATTCTTCAGGGCCCCATTGTATTTAGCAGAAAAGATTTTCAAAATGTCCTCACAAAACATCAGAGTTGCATTAATTTATGTGGAGAGCACTTACTCCTGAAGTGGGAGTATGTCATTCATTGTGGGTACACAAGAAAAAATAATTGCTGTCAATATAACCTGTAAAATCTATGTATTTTTCTATATCAATAACTGGTGGACAATGAGATGCAAAATATGTTAGCAAAAGTAGATGTTGTCCCTGGTAATGTGAATGAAAATGACCTTTATTAATGACTTGAGCACCACATGCTCATGCAGAAGAAAAAGGAAAAGGATAACTCATACTGTACTTCTTTACTTCGAAGTGGGAGGTGCTGGAGATGTGGTGCAGCCCTGTCAAACCCGGGGAAGCTGGTCTCCTCTTCCAGTGTTTACTGACATTTACTAATGTGGAAGTGGTACATTTGCATTACTTTTTTCAAAACACACCTTGCACTATCTACAAGCGTTTACTGCAGAAGGTATATTTTGAGGACAGAATGTTGACAGTAATTGTAGCGTAAAAGCTGATTTCACATCAGCATGGGCATAACTGCACATAATATTGTTTTGGTATAAACATGTAACTTTCCCTTGTAAATTGGTATGTAGCATGCTTTGTATGTGGATAGGTAACAAAACTCCTCTGGACTAGTCCCCTTTGAATATGGGCAACAGAGGTTGTAAGAAGCTCTGTTTCTGCATCAGCCATAATTATGTCCAGTTGTACATGGCATATAAGAAAAATGTCTGTGGAAATTACAGGACATCTGGCCAGGCTCTTGATAAACAGTCATTAAGAGCTCTGTGTTCTGTGTAGGGTCAGGGATCAAAGGATGGTTGTTAATACTGAGAGACAGTCTACAGATATGTATATTTCTTTTTAGCCGAGGTTCCCAAACTTCACAAAGAGCTGAAGGTATAATAAAAGAACCCCTGCTCAAGTGGTCAGGAAACCCTGAAGCTTCAGCCAGCTGGACAATTCACTGTGAGCTTACAAGAGTTAAGATCAACCCAGGGAGGGGGTGAGGGGGTGCCTGGAAGCAGACATAAAGGTGTGACCCAACCCTAGTTTGTTGTTACTTCTGTGTGAGGCTATCAAAGGATACAGATGTACCAGAGTTCGCCATTGGAATGGCCTCATCCCAGAACCATTGAAATGAACTGAATGGTTTGTTTTCTCCAATTTATTATTTTATTTTATTTTTGGAAATTGTAATTAAACTGTGTGATTTCTTTTAACATTATTATATTCTTGTAACTTTTTGTAAATAAGCTTTGAATATATTCTTGAATTAAACATTAATTCTAATTCTGGATCTGTGTTTTTATGACCCAAGTCCTCGTATGGCTCATGTTACCTATTTTTACTAAGTGTGCATAATTGTATGGCAGGTAAGAGCAAAGGCTTACCCTGTGTTTTAACACTAAAATTCCCCTTTGCTGGTGGCAGTTACCCGGTTTAGTAACCACATGTGCTGAGGTAACCTGTAAAAGTCATGGATGGCAATTCTCAGATTGGTGTTTCTGGAGGGTCGGTCCACAGGACTGTGACAGTTATTGTTTAGAAATCATAATGACAACTTGTTCAGTATGTTGAAAACCACAATGTTGAAATATAGCCCATACTAACTTTCCCAGGGGGGAGATAACAACTTCCCTGGGACTGGCAGTCCTGTGTGTGATTAACAAAAGAAAGCACTTCCAATGTGAAACCAGGGCATTTACTGGGGGGGCTCAATGGGGGTGACAGACTGTCACAAGCCGCCGAACTGCATCTTCAGGATGAGGTGAATGCCAGATGAATGTTCACTGACACTCCTCCTACCTCCTGTCCATCATTCTGGGATTGACCTTGATTGGTTCCTGTCTCTATTTCCTACCTGTGTGAATGCTGCTCCAATGCCAGTGATAGCATTTACACATGTTTCTGGTTGTGGTCAGTCTCCTGTTGTTACCAGTCGAGTTCCTGATATCCAGTCTGCCCTGTTTCTTGCCTGCCGTTGTTCCACTGAGGCAGCACAGTCCGCTTAACATCAGTTGTTTGCTGCTTTTGTCATCTAGGTGGCACAGCGTACTTTCCAGCCTCTTGCCGCTTTTGCCATCCCGGCAGCACAGGGTTCACTCTCAGTCCTGAGTGCGCCAACCAGCGTCTGGTGGCTTGTGTCAACTTGGCGACACAGGTCGCTCTACAACATCCTCAGTGCGCAACCCAGCGCACCAACATTTGTGTCAACTTGGCGACATAGGCTGCACCTCTGCATCATCAGTGTACAACCCAGCGCACCAATGCTTGTGTCAACTTGGCAACATAGGCCACACCTCTGTGTCCCCAGTGCGCAACCCAGTGCACCAATACTTGTGTCAACTCGGCCCACAGGCCACTACCAACCAAGACATACCAGCCCTTAAGGCTGCTTCATAGCCCAAAGGCTGCATCTTGCTCAAAGCCCACAGGCCACTACCAGCCATGATATACCAGCCCTAATGGCTGCTACACAGCCCAAAGACTGCATCTTGCTCACGGCTCACAGGCCGCTACCAGCCAAGACATATCAGCCATTAAGGCTGCTACACAGTCCAAATGCTGCATCTTGCTCATGGCTCACAGGCCACTACCTGCCAAGACAAACCAGCCATCAAGCCTGCTACACAGCCAAAAGACTGCATCTTGATCACAGCTCACAGGCCGCTACCAGCCAAGACATATCAGCCATTAAGGCTGCTACATGGCTCAAAGGCCGCATCTCACTTACGGCTCATTAGCCACAGCTAGCCAAGAGTCCAACCCTCGAGGTTGCTACACGGCTCAAAAGCCGCACCGTGGTTACCTCTTACAGGTCACTGTTCTTCAAAAACTTCCTGAATAATCCTCTTTTTCCTAACACAGATATTACTGGGGATAGGGGACTGCCCTTAGGAACACTTGGGTTGGGTATGAAATTCCGGCAGTCTGGGTGCCTGATGTCAAAATGCAGACAGCAGCATCACGATGCTTAGTACCCCGACAGGGGTTGGGTAAGTATGCTAACCCTCCCCCCCTTCTACCTCTACCCCTCCCTTCTTGCACCCTAAGCCTAACCCACCCCACCCTGCACCCTAAGCCTAACCTTCCTCCCTTGGTGCCTAGACCTAACCATCCCCAGTGGCAAACATATGATTTCTAGAGGGGGGTTTCCAAATGCTTGATTTAAGAGCGTGGCCAATCCATGAATAATAGCACTTAACCATCTTTAATATGTGTCATGCAAAGTGTATTGTGTGTCATAATTCCAGCATATACAGGACCAGCAATCACAGTAAGCCATTAGATGCAGCAGTAGGGCCATCCTGCCTGAGCTGAATGTTTTTATTTCAGATGTGGACATCATTCCAAACCATAGGAGCAAGTCTGGGGGGTAAATTTACTAAAGTGCGGGTTTTTAGAAGTGGAGATGTTGCCCATACCAACCAATCAGATTCTAGCTATTATCTTCTAGAAGATGCTAGTTAAATGTTAAGTAGAATCTGATTGGTTGCTTTGGGCAACATCTCCACTTTAATAAATATACCCCTGGGAGTCTGGGGGAGCAGCAGAAGAACCTAGCACTGCCATGGACATATATGTACATATTGGTCTCCTTATGCACTGAATAGTGTATGATTGATTATACAATATTAATAATTAACCCTATTGATGTTCTAAAGCAGTGCACTCCTAACAGTGCATGTTTTCCAACTCTCCTAGTTGGTGCACAGGTGTATTTATTACTAGTTGGCACGTTATAAAAGATCCACAGGTGGTGATAATTATTACATTTGTGTAACTGAGAAGAATATGCAGCACTAGTAAAATTCTATGCCTAACCCTAACCCTCCCCCAGTGGTGCCTAATCCTAACCCCCCCCCAGTGGTGCCTAACCTCCCCTCCCCCAAAGCCTATCCCTAACCCCCCTGTGGTGTCTAAACCTAACCCTCCCTCCCCCCCCGCGTGGCTAACAGCTAAGTTCGGGATGGAGGCTGTGGTGATTCCGGTGTCGGCATACAGACTGACATCGGTATTTCAACACCCATCTTTAGTCCCAGGTCGGGGCTTCCGACGTCGGGATTTTGACGACCGGCATCCTGTCTGCCCGGATACTAACTACATCCCAGTAAAATACTCTATTTATAATAAGTTTTTACCTACCAGAATGTTTTTAGATTGTGGAATGAAGCCGGAGTACATCGAGGAAACACACACGTACATAAGGAGAACACTAGCATACTTACTAGCATTAACTATCACCAGTAGGCGCAAAGTCTTTGACAAAGTTATTTTTATTAAACATTGGCCCTCATTCAGAGCTGTACGCTCTGAGCAGAGCGCACGCTCTGAATGAGGGCCGCCCTCCATAAAAATGGAGCGTCCTCCTGGACGCTCGTATACCTGTGGGTCACCACCCACAGCCTATACGAGCGTGCAGTTTGATGGCCGCGACGGTCTTGACCATCGCGACCATCGAAACTGCGAGCCGGAGCCTGCGGTTGAGGTTTTCAACCGCAAGCTCCGGAGTGATTTTGGCTCTATCAGAGCCAAAATCACTCCCACTGACATCACTAGTGATGTCAGTGGGCCGGCTTCTGACGGGAGGCGTTCCCGTGGGAACGCCCCCGTCAGGGAGGCACGCCCCCGGCACGCCCACCAAAGGGGGCGTGCTGTCAATCAACATCGACAGCACGCCCCCTTTGATCAGACACAACGAGCGAAGGACTTTCCTTCGCTCGTCGCGTCTGGCCCATGCGCACGACGGAGCTCCCTCCGTCGTGCGCATGCTCAGTGCAGAACATCGACCCACTTGCGAGCGGACAGCCGCTCGCGAGTGGGTCTGAATCAGGGCCATAGTGGACAAATTTAGGCTCATTAAACCTCGAGGCCTCGTGAATTCTCAACATTAACCAGTTACTTTTGTTTCAGGACTTTGTGAGTCCTTCAACAATACATATACCAACACAGTTCTTTATTTACTTCTTGTATTATTTAATCATTGTTATGATATAAACTCATTGTTGCTTTGTGGTATGCTCTCTCGCTCCTCAGCCATACAAAATGTGTCTCCATAAAAACTCAGCAAATACATTTGATACTTTATAGCAAACATGATGCCCAGAGGGAACACTGAATTTATATTACATTAAATAGACACTTTACCTGAAATGTCACACATCTATATAATGGAGGCGCACTGTATACACAAGATATTTTTGTTTGTTTTTTTCCAATTTGATGATACTATAAATGTGGCCAACAGAATTGTATCAATTACTACTTTGGGGATCACTGCCATCCAATCAGTACAAAGTAAATTTATTTCTTTATAGATTAAAAAAATACCACTTGATTCTCATTCCAGTGATATATCTGTGTTTTATATCCTTGTACTAAGAAAAAAACACTAGTTGTCATTGAAATATCAAGTTGAATAGCTAGATATTCTTGGAATATTTAAAATATTTATACTACAGACAATTTGCTACTTTATGATAGATAGATAGATAGATAGATAGATAGATAGATAGATAGATAGATAGATAGTTAGATAGACATCAATGCTGCAGTCACGCTGAAACAATGACATGGTGTAGGAATACTTTAAGCTGCTGCCTAGTAACTCTAACTGCCTGTTACACCCTTTTTTGAGTTCATTACTGTAAAGTGGAAATTTCTGCTCAGCATGGGATGCATTATAGAAACAACCTCGGTGAAATAGTGCAGCAGTCTCTGGAGACTTTTAATGTACCCCCTGGTGACAGACAATATACAAATAAAAACCAGACCAGGATATGTAGACACAGTTACTGGGGTCTAGGGCAGCTTTCTGATAATCTTGCACATCATTGCTCTTATTTACATTTTTTGTTTTGTATATTAATAAATACTGATTTACATTTCTTTTTAAAAACATGTAATTAAGGGCTCAATTATGGCTGAAACATTTCCAGGTATTTATCTTGAACAGATATCATACACAAGTTGATTTACTGTATTGACAGGTATAGCTGTAGGGGAACTGGGTCACCATATCATTAAAATACCTAGAGGAAAAAAATATGTAAGTCCAGCCCTGTAAACATTTTAACTGTAATTACTTTTAAGAATATAATTGCACTGTTTATATGGCAACCCTTTCAGGCAATGTTTCCTCACTAGAGAAAGTCAGAGCCAGGTTTACATCCAGCTAGACAATAACATTTTAGACTTTGGCATGGGCCAAATTTAAAATGTGAAGACAGACTTAGAGTTGGCAGGAGGGTGCATCATTCTTAGCCATACTTGCCTAGTCTCCCAGAATGTGGGGGAGTCTTCTAAGGAGAGCACCCTGGAGCGTCTCATCACTTCAGGAGCAACTATGCACCCTTTAGCTGAATTTAAGATTAAATGAATGACTTAGATAACACAGTTTCCTTCTTACAGACAGATAGCTTAACTCTTGGTACTTAATAGGATAAATGATGTATCCAGAAGCTACTAATCTTACAAGATGCTTACCAGAATATTGCATTAACTAGGTGCGTGGGGGATGGTGCAGCCAAGTAGTTGGTGCGGTGGCTGTGGTGAAGAAATCGTGTTAACATGGCCATGCCCACCTTTCAGTGCTTAAAGTGGTCCTAGAGACATGGTGAATCTCAGAGCCGTAACTAGACTTTTTGGTGCCCTGTGCCAGAGAGTGAATTGCCCCCCCACATTTTTCAAATAGGGACATAATATAGTTCACCTGAAAAAGGGCCATGGCTTCATGGGGAAGGGCCAGGGAAGAGATAGGGGAGGCCAGGAGATGCTGGGGATAAAAGAAGAAGAAGCTACAAATGAGAATTATAATCAACAGGAAAACTGACAGTCCCAAAAAATGCCCCCTGCCCTGCAGTGCTCTGTGCCATGGCAAATGTCGAAATACCCTAGTTACGGCCCTGGTGAAACTCACCCCCACCACAACGGTGCCCCCCCATCATCGGTGCCCCCCTGCAGACAATAAATATATAAATTTGCGCCCTCTCTCCCTTTTTTCAAAATAAAGGGACAGCGCGCGCCGTAGCAAAGCACTGCAAAAGGGGCGTGGTCTCAAAAGAAAGGGGTGTGGTCACATAATTGTATCCCCAATTCAAATTATGCCACACAGTAGCACAATCTTATGGGGCGCGAAGGAGACCAGCTACACAGATTCACTGTGGTGTGAGTGCAGCAGCGTGATGGGCTACCAGCTGAGGGACTGCAACTCTGTCTCTTCATGCCCACACATAGAAGGGACAGGGCCCAGGACCGTGCTGCTGCTGTTGTGTGTCAACTGCATACAGAGCTCAGCAGGTTCACTGCATGTGTCTGGCCGAGCAAGGTTTGTGGGCCAGCCGGGGATGGTGTGCTGGCCGGCTGGGCAAGGTGAGTGGGCACGCGGGCAGGCTTAGCCAATAGTAGTAGCTGCAGCATGGAGCTCCTTCAGAGTGAAAGCTGCAGGCCCGTAACCCTCAGCTGCTAATTTCTGAGGCAGGGTAGGTGGCCGGACTGGTTCCGCCTCCAATTAGAACTGACGGAATGCATGCAAAGCAGTGATTCCCCATTTGTGAAGCAGGTGGGCAGCTAGCGGGGAACTGATTACAGGAGACTTACCTACTCTTCCTAGGGACCAGGAGAGCCATCCAAGATTCAGGAGTCTCCCAGACATTCTGGAAAAGTAGGCAAGTTTCCCCACTTTATTACACACCAACACTTCATGGTGCTGAGCCGATTCCTCAGAATATCTTCAAAATCCCCAAGCATGGGGATATGCCCCAGTGCTTGGACATGCTCCCACTCTGTTACCAAGTCCTGACCAACCTTAATGCATGTTTAATACATGGTAATCCACTTATTAAATACTAATCACCTGAAGAAAAAAAATATGGAACTACAGCACTCCTCTTGATGGATAATAAATACACATCGTTATAGCAGTGGATGTCATTATTTTATTTGCAGTTCATAAAGTTTTTTTTTATTCAACTAAAAACTGTAGATAATGTGCATATGAAGAAAACAAGAATACAATCTGTGCCATTTCTGATTTATACTTGCATAGTATAACATATTTTATTTGATTTCATATTGACATAATAAAATGTACCTTCATAATTGTTTCAGTTTAAATAATAGGTAGTGATATTTATCTATCTCATGTACATTTTATGGATAAATAGACATAGCTTTTAACAATACAGCACAGACATCCTACTACAAATCAGGGAGCAGCAGGTATGTTTTATGACATTCTGAATTGGTAATAAGACATATTAGCAGGATACCAGCCAAGGCACTCTACGGCAGTACAATTCCATTGTGGGCAGTTTACAGTTCTACATGTGCTGGGTATTTACACATGAAGGTTAATTAGACTCGGCAAAATACATTTACTGGACTCAGCAAAAACTAACAAAAAAATGCAGATTAATTGGAAATTTGCACAGGTACAAAACATTATTTCCAGGATAGTGAAGAGTCCTGTGAAAATAGTCAACAGTATATACAACAAAGGAATTAATCAGCATGATTTATGACTATGTGTTAAGGTAAACTACTTCTGTATATTTTTAGTGATATCAAAGAAACATAGAAGAAGGTAGAGTTAAGAATATCTTGAAAGTGTGGGGCTCATTTACGGGGAGATGTATCAAGCCTTTGAAAGACATTAAGTGGATAGAGATAAAAGTACCAACTAATCAGCTTCTAACTGCCGTTTTACAGGCTTTATTTGAAAAATGACAGTCAGAAGCTGATTAGTTGCAGTGGCAAACACAGGATTCCTAGAGGCGGGTTTCCAAATTCTGGATTTTAGAGTGCGTGTGACCAGTACATGAATAGGGAATAATTAGCACTTATCCAGCTTTAATATGCGTCATACAAAGTGTATTGTGAGTCATAACTCCAGCATATATAGGATCAGTGATCACAGTAAGCCATTAGATGTAGCAGAAGGGCCATCCTGCCAGAGCTGAGTGTTTTATTTCAGATGTAGGCACCATTCCAGAGCATGTGGGCAAGTCTGGGAGTCTGGGGGAGCAGCAGAAGAACCTAGCACTGCCCTGGACATACAGTCAGGTGCATAAATATTGGGACATTGACAGAATTTTCATATTTTGGCCTCTATTCACCACCACAATGGCTTTGAAATGAAACAAACAAGATGTGCTTTAACTGCAGACTTTCAGATTTAATTTGAGGGTAATTACATCCAAATCAGGTGAACGGTGTAGGAATTACAACGGTTTCTATATGTGCCTCCCACTTTTTAGGGGCCAAAAGTAAAGGAACAAACTAAACAATCCTAAAAACACAGGGAAATGGTTCTTGCGCCACTGGATGGGGTCACCAAGTATTCATCTGTAAAACAATGGATTACAATTAATCCAATGATGTCAGTCAACAAAACGTCCTTATACAATTCTCTTGTCTTCTTATAACCAGAGGTAACACTCTCGCAGACTTTTCCAGAGATCATATGAAAGAGAAGTAGATAAAACTCCACATAGTGAAGTACTTCCAAAAAACTTTTATTCCAACACGCACATATACATAAAATAAAAGCACAATCCACAGGATGGAAGGCAAAAATTAGCCATGTACCGTGTAGTTGGGGTGCAGTCTCCTAACACCCAAGCAAGCATAAGATGGAATTTTCCACTGCGTCTCCCGGGAATGACTAGTGGACCTGCTGCAGTCTTAGAGACGTCCCCCCACGGTACCAGTCACACACCAACGCGTTTCGACTCACAAATAATAAGAGTCTTCCTCAGGGTATGTGTGTACTGTATGCCTCTCACTTATATCCCCCTTACTGGTTCCTCATTGGTTAGCTAATTATTTACAGATTCTCCCATAGGTGTGTTACCACAAAACAATCCTTGTACCTTGTACGATAGATCCCTCATTAATGCACATATCCACATTTATTTCATTGTAGTATAACCACACCATTAGTATATAATTGACAAATATTCTTAATTGCGTTCCACGTGTGGAACGCATAGTACTTCCTGTTTCTGACATCCGGTCCGGACGTCATCTACTTCTGTTGTGCATCCACCTACCTAACCCCCACGCGAGGTGGCCATGGTAATGGCATCAGAGTCATGATGCCGCAACACTTCTGTACTTCTCTTCCCCAGCTATCACTATCGGAGACGCACATCTGGTAACGCTGGTCGCGCCCACGTGATAGCTGTACGTCACCTATAGAGTCCCGGATGTACTAGCTATTGACCTCATACACTATTCCTTGGAACGCAAACAATGAAAACTCTTCAGATGTTGCGTTCCACATGCGGAAACAACAACAATAAGGTCCACATAATATAAGGTGGCAGCTTCAAAGTGCAAAATGCAAATAAATACATATATATAAATACAAAGATCAATGTATAAAAAATATATAAATATATAAAAAATATGTATAAAAATAGGAAATTGAGATAATAAAGAAATACAGAGGAAAGTTGCTGATGAATATATCACAAATATTAAAAATATTAAAAATTTAATTCAAATTTATATAAGTAGATAAATAATCCCTCATTGTCTACAGGAACCACTTCAGCTCAAAGTCAGTATTCATCCCATTGGGAGACAAAGTACATACATCATAGATCCACTTCATCTCAACCTTAGCTAAATTCTCTCCTATACTCTTCTTTCTCCAATGATTAGTGACTAGGTTAATGCCTAGAACTAATTTCAAACTTTTAACAGAACATTCATGAAATTCTTTAAAATGATTGGAGACTGAATGTTTCTCAAACCCTTTCTTTATGTTTCTTAAATGTTCTGCCCAACATTCCCTCAGTGGTCTTGAAGTACGGCCAACATATTGGAGGCCACACTGGCACTCCAAAAGATATACACAATTCTTACTATTACAAGTAATGAAATCTTTGATCTCATATTTGACCTTAGTAACATTGAATATAAAAGTATCTACTTTACTTGGCTGTATTTTATGGTTTTTACACATCAGGCATAATCCACATCTATGGAACCCTGTTGTTTTAATTCTACCCCCTCTTTTTGGTGGCACCGCACTCTTAACCAGCTTATTTTTTATATTTGGTGCCCTTCTGTAGACAAACTTCGGCCTTTCTGGTATGATGGATTTTAACATTACGTCTTTCCCCAAAAGATGCCAATGCCTCCTGATTATTCTTTCCACTTCCTTATATTGGCTGCTGAATGTGGTAATAAATGGTAATTCACATTTATCTCCCATTTTTTTATCTCCTCTACTACTAGGTAGTAATTCTTCTCTATTAACCTCTATCATCTCTTTGATAAGGCCTTCTACATCCGCACATTTATAACCTTTAGAGAGAAATTTACATTTTAATATTTCCGATTGTTCTTTAAAAACTTCCAAATCTGTACAATTCCGACGGACCCTTCTCACTTGTCCTTTCGGAATATTCTTCAACCATAATGGGTGATGATTGCTACTCCTGTCAATATAGGCATTGCTATCTGTTGGTTTATTAAAAGTTTTAGTTTTTAAAACCTTTTCTTCCACATATAGAACTAGATCTAAAAAATTAATACTCATCTTGCTACTATTGAAGATAAAAACAATATTGAAAATATTGTCATTGAGGTAATCACAAAAGACTTTCAAATCCAACTCACTACCTCTCCATATGAATAAAATATTGTCTATATAATGATACCATCTGACAATACTAGTGGCAAAACTGTTATTCTTCCAAATTCTCTGGGCCTCCCAATATCCCATGAAAAGGTTTGCATATGTTGGGGCAAACCGAGTGCCCATGGCAGTACCCTTGCACTGTTCATAAAATTTCCCACCGTGCCAGAAAAAATTATTATTAAGAATAAAATGAATACCTTCAATTAAAAAATTTACCTTTTCATTCTCCAAGTCTCCCATATCTAAAAAATATTTGGTAGCGTCCAAGCCTTGGGAATGTTCAATAATAGTATACAGACTGGTCACATCTGCAGTGACTAGAATGAAATCATCCTTCCAATATATATCCTTCAATTTATTCAAAACATCCCCAGTATCTTTGATATATGAAACTAATTTCACAACCTCTGGTTGTAAATGATAATCGATAAAGTGGGACAGGTTAGATGTGATTCCCTCCGTCCCAGCAACTATTGGGTGACCCGGAGGGTTCTCTAGACTCTTATGGACCTTAGGTAATACATAATACACTGGAAGACTCGGATTCTCTATCAGAATATATTGTTCCTCCTTTTCAGAAATAAAATTTTTACTTCTGTATTTCGTTAATATGATTCTTAAGTCCTTATTAATCCGTTCACTAGGATTATTCCTCAATACCACATTAGTCCCGCTATCATTAAGCTGTCTCATAATCTCTTTTTCATATACTGCCGTATCCATAATCACGATACTTCCCCCTTTATCTGCGGGTTTAATCGTGATACCTTCATTATCACTTAGGTTTTTTAAGGCAGTCCTCTCTCTAACAGTGGTATTTTGATTTCTCCCCCACTTAGGTTCAAGTTTCTCTAAATCCGCTATGAACGCCTTATTAAAACATTCAACAAAACACCCCCGACTAAAAACGGGATTAAAAATAGACTTTTGTCTAAAGACTTCTTGCTTATTGGTTCCACAATTTTGTCCTAAAAAGTATTTTTTCAAAGAAATCTTCCTAGTGAAATTCTGAATATCCAAATAGGTCTCAAATTTATTTAATTTATTATTCGGAGCACCAGCGCTACCGGATGTGCGTCTCCGATAGTGATAGCTGGGGAAGAGAAGTACGGAAGTGTTGCGGCATCTTGACTCTGATGCCGTTACCATTGCCACCTCGTGTGGGGGTTAGGTAGGTGGATGCACAACAGAAGTACATGACGTCCGGACCCGATTTCAGAAACAGGAAGTACTATGCGTTCCAGACGTGGAACGCAATTAAGAATATTTGTCGATTATATACTAATGGTGTGGTTATACTACAATGAAATAAATGTGGATATGTGCATTAATGAGGGATCTGTCGTACAAGGTACAAGGATTGTTTTGTGGTAATACACCTATGGGAGAATCTGTAAGTAATTAACTAACCAATGAGGAACCAGTAAGGGGGATATAAGTGAGAGGCATACAGTACACACATACCCTGAGGAAGGCTCTTATTATTTGTGAGTCGAAAACGCGTTGGTGTGTGACTGGTACCGTGGGGGGACGTCTCTAAGACTGCAGCAGGTCCACTAGTCATTCATGGGAGATGCAGTGAAAAATTCCATCTTATGCTTGCTTGGGTGTTAGGAGACTGCACCCCAACTACACGGTACATGGCTAATTTTTGCCTTCCATCCTGTGGATTGTGCTTTTATTTTATGTATATGTGCGTGTTGGAATAAAGGTTATTTGGAAGTACTTCACTATGTGGAGCTTTATCTTCTTCTCTTTCATATGATCTCTGGAAAAGTCCACGAGAGTGTTACCTCTGGTTATAAGAAGACAAGAAAATTGTTTAAGGATGTTTTGTTGACTGACATCATTGGATTAATTGTAATCCATTGTTTTATAGATGAATACTTGGTGAACCATCCAGTGGCGCAAAAACTATTTCCCTGTGTTTTTGTGATTTCTATTTGGAGTAAAAGAGACTACTCCCATGTAGTTTTTGCAGCCTTTGTAGTTTATGTGAAGCGCTGGTGTATTTTCTATCCTTTCTATACTAAACAATCCTAAATCTAACTTTCACTTTTTAATACTTTGTTGCAAATCCTTTGCAGGCAACTACAGCCTGAAGTCTAGAATGCATAGACATCACCAGATGCTGGGTTTCATCCCTGGTGATGTTCTGCCAGGCTTCTACTGCAAATGTCTTCAGTTCCTGTTTGTTCTTGGGACATTTTCCCTTCAGTTTTGTCTTCATCAAGTGAAATGCATGCTCAATCGGATTCAGGTCAGGGGATTGACTTGGCCATTGCATAACATTCCACTTTTTAGCCTTAAAACACTCTTTGGTTGCTTTTGCAGTATGCTTCAGGTCATTGTCCATCTGCACTGTGAAGCGCCGTCCAATGAGTTCTGAAGCATTTGACTGAATATGAGCATATAATATTGCCCGAAACACTTCAGAATTCATTCTGCTGCTTTTGTCAGCAGTCACATCATCAATAAATATAAGGAAACCAGTTCCATTGGCAGCCATACATGCCCACGCCATGACACTACCACCACCATGCTTCACTGATGAGGTGGTATGTTTTGGATCATGAGCAGTTCCTTTCCTTCTCCATACTCTTCTCTTCCCAACATCTGGTACAAGTTGAACTTTGTCTCATCTGTCCATAGGATGTTGTTCCAGAACTGTAATGGCTTTTTTAGATGTTGTTTGGCAAACTCTAATCTGGTCTTCCAGTTTTTGAGGCTCACCAATGGTTTACATCTTGTGGTGAACACTCTGTATTCACTCTTGTGAAGTCTTCTCTTGATTGTTGACTTTGACACATATACACCTACCTCCTGTTCTTGATTTGGTCAACTGTTGTGAAGGGGTTTCTCTTTACCAGGGAAATAATTCTTCTGTCATACACCACAATTGTTTTCCGTGGTCTTCCGGGTCTTTTGGTGTTGCTGACCTCTCCGGTGCGTTCTCTCTTTTTAAGAATGTTCCAAACAGTTGATTTGGCCACACCTAATGTTCATGCTATCTCTCTGATGGGTTTGTTTTGATTTTTCAGCCTAATGATGGCTTGCTTCACTTATAGTGACAGCTCTTTGGATCTCATATTGAGAGTTGACAGCAACTGATTCCAAATGCAATGTCACACCTAGAATCAACTCCAGACCATTTACCTGCTTAATTTATAATGAAATAACGAGGGAATAGCCCACACCTATCCATGAAATAGCTTTTGATTTGATAGTCCCATTACTTTTGGTCCCTTAATAAGTGGGAGGCACATATAGAAACCATTGTAATCCTACACCGCTCACCTGATTTGGATGTAATTACCCTCAAACTAAATCTGAAAGTCTGCAGTTAAAGCACATCTTGTTTGTTTCATTTCAAAGCCATTATGGTGGTGAATAGAGGTCAAAATATGAAAATTCTGTCAATGTCCCAATATTTATGCACCTGACTGTATATGTACATATTGATCTTATCATGCCCTGGATAGTGTATTATTATATGGTATTAATAATTAAGCCTATTGATGATCTATACATAGCTATGCGCCCCTAACAGTGCATGTTTTCCAGATCTAGTTGGCGCACAGGTGTATTTATTACTGGCTGACATGTTAAAAGATCCACAAGTGGTACTAATTTTATCATTTGTGATAATGAGTAGAACATGCAGCACTAGGAAAATTCTATGTTACTATTTCTAACGTGGGCTGGGGAGGGGGGTTTCCAGGCAACCAGAAACCCCCCTGTGTTTGCCTATTAGTTGGTACTTTCTCTCTCTCCACTATATCTCTCTCCCAGCTTTGATACATCTCACCACTAGAGTTGCATGTAAACATAAGCCAAGAAGCACATGCAAAAATGTGTATGTAAACTATACTTGCCTACTCTCACAGAATGTCTGAAAGACCCTCAAGTTTGGGGTGCTCTTCCAAGATCCTAGGAGTGTAGACAACCCTTGCACATCCTGTCCATTTATGCATTACAGTGGTCGGAGCCACAAGGATCTGATTTGCTTTAAATTGCATCATTGAGGACCCTGTGTCATTTCTGTAGCAGGACTGGGCCGTGATGATACAATACTCAGCTCCACACCTGCCCCTCCCCCAGTTCCTCCAATATGGGAGAAACCAGTTAAGTTGGAACCTTTGAAAAAAATCTAAATGCCTAATTTCAGCCCAAACCAAGAGTTACTGTGGAAAAATAAAGTATCTTTATTGTTTTCAGACTGAAATAATGGTTTGTTTACAAAGGTTCACAAGCTAGGATTTACATTTAATTAGAGATTCAGAAAATCATTATGGGAGCTTATGTGTTATTTCAAACTATTAGCATAATTTAAATCAGAATTGAGATATTTTTGTACAATATTATTTACAATAAGTTACATACAAGGTATATAAGTACTGTATAAGTCATTTACAGAAAACTCACAATTGAGAAACGGCTGATTAGCGGATAGTGAGGCCATAGAATTACAAACAGAAGATTCAACCCAAAGTCATCGCTTATGGGCAGATCAGGGCGAAGTTTGGATGGATTGGGGGCATGTCTTATTTTCGACCAATTTTACATGTCTAAATTTTGGGAGATATACATATGTGTGTCCAAGCCTTACATTTTCCAGTGTTTTCTGTATGCAAAATATTTTATATATTATTGCTGCCATTCCGTCCTTTCCAACCTCCACCCATTGTAATTACATTAATTTCCATAACCAATGGAGACAACACAAAGTGTCCCCTAGAGACAGCTCAAAGATATTCTTTTATATTCTCAGAAATTCTAAAATGTTATTATCCCAAAACCTCCTGACTGGTTTGTTTTCTCCTTGATTACCCATTATCACTGACTTTTTCCTTCCTTCAGATCATGCTACAATTTATAGATGCACAGTGTAATTGCAGATGATTATAATAAAAACAACTATATATACTGTGACAAATAAAAACAACTTTGAAAACTGTCATGAAACAACCACCTGACCATTAGTAGAGATTCTCCCATCTCTATCTTATAGTCACATCACCAAATAGCCCTGAGTGTTATTTCTGTTCGCTAAATATAAATGACTGTGAAGTGGATGTAAGTGGAAGGACCAATCAGAATCTACATTCTCTGCCTCATTTGTTGATTCTGCAGTAAATAAAGGACAACATATGTCATGTCAGCAGATGCAAAAACTGTAGTTTGCCGGAATCTATGACCTGAGAACTGTATTTGTTCTAGGGAATAGGATTGCCACCTAGCAACAGCTAGTGGACTTAGGGGCAAGCCTCTGATCCTCCATTGGAGGCAAGGACATCGATTTTAAAACTGCCACTATAAATGGAGCTGCTCGGCATACGCATGTGAGGCCACATGCACGCTCACTGACAACTGTGCACCTACAGCAGCAGCTGAGAGAATCAGGTTTACAGAGGCTTACAGATGGCAATCCAAAACACTAGTAACTTAGGATAGCAGAATTAATGCTCTGTTATCCTTTAATGAATAAAGTGATTCACAAATGATACAGTTTTGTTTATTATTACTAAGTAACAACATAACGCAAGCAGAAACTGTCATAACAGTAGTAAGCATGTAACTAAAGCGATCAATATGCATAACAGTTGAGATTAGGAAACCAGTCCACATGTGATTGAGAAAAGAAAGCGTCTCTATGGTATTATTATTATTATTATTATTATCCTTTATTTATATGGCGCCACAAGTGTTCCGCAGCGCCTTACATAGTACATAGAACTAATAAGTGAACAAGAAACAAGTAACTTACAGTACATTACAGTGCAGGACAGGGACACAACTTATATACATTGCTGAAATAGTGATTAAGTAACAATCCTTATATTGAAACCAGGTAAATAGTGTCCATCGAGAAAATATAAAGCGGGTCAAGTAGATAAAACAGGTGTGGTATGAAAGGTTTATATTTTGAAGACATGTATTTAGGTTGACAGTTAAATGGTTGACACAGTCAAAAGGTCGATATTTATCATGTCGATACTAAAATATCTACACATATTTTATTCTATTTTAGCCTAACCTCACACCCCAACCCTCACCCTAAACCTAGCTCTAAGCCTAACCCTAACCCTAAAATTCATGAAAAAACAAGTGTCGACATTTTAGTATTGACATGGTAAATGTCAACCTTTTTACTGTGTGGACCATTTAACCCTGTCTAAATATAACAACATGGTCAGGCGCAGACTACGTTGTTATATTTATGCTATTTAAGGGAGGTGGGGACCTTGCTTTGTATAGATCCACTGTCACCCCGCAGTGAGTGCTAAGTAATCCGTTGATATTACATTTAACCCTGTCTACCTAAATACATGTCTACAGAATGATGGTTGACCTAATGATGTTGACCTTTTTACTGTTGACATTCAGAAAGTAAACCTTTTTATTGTCAACTAATCGACCAGTATTCGATGAAACAAACTAATTAGAAGTGTGTGCAATTACATTTTTGTTGTGCTTATCAGGAGGACCCAAACTATTTTTCTGTTCCCCTGGAGGTACTGAAATGTAAAGAAATAAGAGAGATCCGCAATGTATGCAGCTTTTTGAGAGACACCATCAGATATAACAGAATTGGGATGGGAGGGATGGTCACTGTTGGTAGGTGACAATACTTTTGTCTAGAACAAATACAGTATGCAGGTCATAGATTTCTGCAACCTACTGTTTGTTGTTAAGAAGTCTTGCCACCAAGCAATCGCCAGTGGGCAGAATACTGTACCACATACCTGGTGGCTGCTCTAAAAGTCCTGTCCCTGTCAAGATCAATAGGTCTCCAGTAGAATTTTATAACGGTACAGGTAGACGACCAGCACGCTGCATGCATTATTGTATGGAAACTTAGACTTTTTAAAGCTGCTTTAGCATCTGCTGCACCACTCAAAAAGTGGCCTTTAAATATATTAGTGTCTGTGCAAGACTTCATCATAACAGACATAATTCAACCTCTAATGTTGGCCGGATGTACAGCCTGGTAAGGATTCCTGCATGTTACTGTATAAACAGTTGCTGTATATCTTGTCTGACTTCTGATGTGAGGGATAAGTAAGTGGACAAGCTGGATACTACACACATACGGTAGGTTAGGTTCCTTGTCATCCTTAATAATGTCAAATTCCACTAGTGAGTTTTGCAATGAAGATGTTGTAGTATGACTGTTCAGTATTATATTGTAACCATGTGAGGTCTGCCTGAACCACGAGTCCATAATATTAATTAGGGTAAGTACCACTCCAAGCTAAAAGGGAGGCTAGTTTCATTGAGACAGAAACTATATCTGCACTAGAAGTCATGGAGGATAAATAGGATAAGAAGGGATCAATATCTTACATGGAAGAGTACTTGTAACCCATGATAATTAAATACCTCTGAAATGACGCAGGTACTATAAATGTTGTCAGAGAAACCTGGAATAAATAAAATAAGGGCTGAACCGTATGCTCTGATAGTAGAAGAGACTAACTCAGTATCATACTTGTGTGCCAAAGAATGTAATGTCCCGGGATGGTGAGTGTGGTGAATCTAATTGAGAACACCAATCATTAAATTGGATCTGAGCCCTAGTCCTAAGGGCCCGATTCAGACCCGGTCGCAAGCGCTGAGCGCTCGCAACCGGGTCGATGTTTGCCCACTGGGCATGCGCACGATGGAGCCAGCTCCGTCGTGCACATGCACGAGACCCGGCTAGCGGCAGGTGCTCCGTTGCTCCGGGTATCGCACCAAAGGCGGCAAGCTGTTGATGGTGATTGACAGCCAGCCCCATTTGGTAGGCGGGCAGGGGGGCTGGCTGGCCAAACGGAGGCATGCCCGAAGGAATGCCTGCCATTTGGGGGCGGCCCCACTGACATCACCAGTGATGCCAGTGGGAGAGCTTCCGGCTCTATTAGAGCCAGAAACTCTCTGGGGCTTGCGGCCACGAGACCCTACCACAAGGGTCTCGTCACAAGCCTGATGGCCGCGATGGTCAAGACCATCAACCTGGCCGCTCGCAATAGCTGTGGGTGGAAACCCACAGCTATGCGAGCGGCCAGGAGGCCCCACAAAAAAAAAAATGCCTTGATTCAGAGCGAGTGCTCGTTCAGAGCGTCCAGCTCTGAATCAGGCCCTACAGCCTTAGGGATGCATTAACGAGGGCTGTATTGGATGGAGCTAAAGGTAGGTCTGTGAGAAGCCTAGAATGTTGCTATCCTCATAAACAAAGAAAGCTGGTCTAACAGATCTAAAGTCCCCTGAAAGCAGTCCTTGAGGAACTCCAGACATATCTTGTTACCATTCCTCAGGGGAGGTATGGGGGGAAAGCAACATTTTGAAGGCAAACTGGACATACAGTACCAGAATTATTCTGGAATACGATCTGTTCTTATTTGTGTAGGACACTGAGGAGAATGTTTGGAGAAGGGAAGGCCTATGGCAGTAGTATATCTGATCAGCAAAAGAACATAGCGGATGATTCTGAGTTGGCAACAATTCAATAAAACATGTAACTTTGTATCTGTAACAAAACCATGTTGCAATGCAAGGGGTGCAAGTACATTTATTTTTTTGCATGCAGAGTAAATACTGACTGCTTTTGCATGTAGCCCACAAATGCTGGACAGCATTATTTTTACACTGCAAATTAGAATTAACTTTGCACACACCCCTTTAAATCTAAATATCTCTGCATAACTTATATCTGCCCAACATGCAGTGTTTCATGGTTTTGCCCAGGTGCACAGTTACATGCTCTTTTTTGGTTTGTTCTCAATTTGAAATCAGCCCCATAGCGTCCATCTTCCAAGCATATATGGTCCAAACACTGGACATGAATAGTGACATTGCAGCCAGTTTGTCCAAAAATAGGAGAATTGGAGCCTTGTAAAAAGTGTTCTAATATATATATATATGGAGAGGAGTCTCTTCTGCGGACCACACTCCGGTTTACAGCTCTGTATTGTCAGTAGGCTTCCCAACATTGATGAGAAGAATCTTAAGTAATTGTGGTCAAATGGGTTGGATCTATAAGTGGTTTGAGGGCTGGGTGGAACTCCAGTGAGTGATTTCCTGAACTACAGGATGAGATGGGAGAATAGCCATGTATAGTGAGCCTAGATACTGTCTGATACTGTCAGCAATATAGAGTAATATAAAAGAACCTGGAGAAAGAGATAAATTTCCATATAACAGTAGCAAGATCTCGCAGGGATAAATCATGTTTTTTCAACATTTTAGAAACTGAAATTGGAATCGCTGACCATTTCTCTTGGGGAACGCTCAGTGAAAAAGTAGGGAGATTGTGTGAATATATTGTGAATCCTAGTACTGTCGTCTGTGCAGAACTAGTGGTATATTTACTAAAGTGAGAGTTTTTAGAAATGGAGGTGTTGCCCATAGCAACCAATCAGACCCTAGCTATTATCTTCTAGAAGGTGCTAGTTAAATGTTAAGTAGAATCCGATTGGTTGCTATGGGCAACACCTCAACTTCTAAAAACTCACCCCCTAGTAAATCTTTCTTTATAAAGTATTTGTCAGGAGCAAGTCATCTAGATAGCTTAAACATTGAACTCCTTTCTAATGAATGTGCGACAATACCACATTCATCACCCATGTAAAGGAGTATGGTGCATAGGAAAAGCAAAACACCGTAACTGACCAATGATAGAGCTGACCTTTCCAATAGAAGCTAAGAAGCCTCCTGCGGTTTGAGGTAATTAAGATAGAAATTGAAAGCATCCTTCAGGTCTATCTTTATGCAATACCCATTCTGATCTGGAAGATATGGTATGTGTTGTAAACTCTTCATGCTGAATAAACTATTTAACTCTCTTAGGGGTATATTTGCTAAAGTGTGGGTTTTCAGAAGTAGAGATGTTGCCCATAGCAACCAATACGATGCTAGCTATTATCTTCTGGAAGGTGCTAGATAAATGATAAGTAGATTCTGGTTGGTTGCTATGGGCAACAACTCCACTTCTAAAATCGTGCCCTGAAAAAGAGCTGTGTTTAGAGGTGGCTGCAGTCTCTCCAATCTTTTTAATGACAAAATCTTTTCAATGGTAAGCTGAGGGAAAATGTAATTGAAAATTACAACTTATCTATGGTAATATGCCTCCATTTCTTGAGGAATTGTGACAGAACCCCATGAGAAGGTGGGATTCTAACCAGTATTACGTCCTATGGCGGAGGGGTCACAGGATAAGCGAGCTGTTCCTCTAGCTCCTGAGGAAATACTTCCACTCTGAGACCTGTAATAGTCTGAATAAGTTAGGGTCACACCTCTGGCAACAGCCATATAGAGAGGGCTGCTTGCTAGGTTCAGGCTTATATTTAAGATGCACAAATGATTTTGTTACAGGACCACACCTCAGTGATGAATTCCGGCCATAAATATATCTTGGTCTAGGAAATTTGGGAAGTCGAGAGAATGTGGTGCTAAACAAGCTACCACTGGACCTTTGAGTGTTGGTGATGTAATTGAAAGTCTGAACCACTTATTAAGATGGCTCTAGTGATTGTCTTCACTAAGGCATATTTAGAGGTCATTAAAATTTCTAATGAACATGCTGCATCTCCTCCTTTCTCATCTTTGTTCAATACACACAGGAGAGTACCAGCTGCATTAGACATTTTGTACTGAATTTTCCTGAAAATTGTATCAGTTGAATCTACTGAATTCCTGTGATCATCTTGTGATAAGAGCAGAGTCAATGTCAGGTGCAAGAGAACATGAGGTAAACCTGTATGCCTTCTGCGCACCCATTGATCTTACTTAATTTTGCTAAATGATATACCCCAGAAGTAAATTTTAAAGCCCAATGAGGCAAATAAAATTTAGGAGATGGTATTCTACATGCAAGGGTTTCCCTCACCATTTGAAATTAGCTGAGCTTGCCTCATTTAGAAGAGGATGCAGACCTGACAACCTCCTCAGATCCCAGTCCACACTAGTATGAGGAGGAGGATGAAAAATTAAATGGACTTGGCATAGATATATAAAGGGGGGGGCACTTTAGACTGTGAGTGGATATCTAGATAGTTTTTCCCATTCCTTAATGAGGTCTATATCATCTTGATGATATCTAAATAGTGCCTGCTAAGGGCTGAGGAACCAACCCTACTACGGGCTGGACTGGTGTGTTGGCTGCGGATTGTCTTGCCCGCTAAGGTAATGCCAGGGATGAAAGAGCTTTGCATGAACAGCCATACTTATGAGAGACTATTCTTGCCAAATTTATGTTTATTTAATAAACATATGCTTATTTCTTGTGCCTACCTCCAATATCGACTCAAAATGGTTTGAGTCCAATTTTACCTCAGAAACTCATCTTCTAGGGGATTTGAGGTAACTTTTCCTTTCTTTCTCCTGCTAATTAGTTCCCCTGAGGAGGAAGAGGAATAGGTGACAATAAAGTGCCTCTTATGACCATACTTACTGACATTCTGGCAGCCCCCCCCGAGAGGGGGCTGCCAGGTCAGTGCAGCAGGGAGGGTGGGGGTAGATTAAGTGGGTGGAGTGGGGGCGTACCAGAGCAATCGTGTCATCGCGGCCCCATCCCCCACTTTATAATGCCGATATTACCAGCATTGCAAAAGCAGGGGGCAGGGCTACAATTACACAATTCAGTGCAAATCGTGTCATCACCCCCCCCCCCAAACTGCCCACTTTCACATGCTGGCGCGGGGGGTCGGCAGAAAATCTGGAGGAATTGCCTACTTGGAGGCTCCCGACAGTCCCAGGAGAGTAGGCAAGTATGATACAGACACTGCATCCTCCATCTATGTACTAAGAGAAAATCTGATTCTCTCAGCTGCTGGAATTCATGTGACCTCCGTGTATGAGAGCCGCCATGCCATGGTTGGCAGCTCAGTTTAGTTTGGCAAGGAATTGATCTTAAAATCACTCTCACTGTTTTCACTGGTGCACTGGAGGCTTGCCCCTAAGCCCACTAGCTGTTGCTAGTTGGCAAGCCTCCCACAAACCAAACATTGGAATTGCACAGGTTTTGCCACCATACTTTGGAATGCAATAGTGTTTTCTTAAAAAATATTTTAATATTAATAAGGGAGAGCATTATACTAATGATGAGTATTTTACTTTCTTTGCTTTAAAATGTTTGAAATCTTCTTTACCAATTTAATGTAGTAAACTATTGCCCTCTGTAATATTTATTTATTTTTTTGGCCTATTAAAGGATTGCTGTGTGTTTAAAAAAGTGCCAATAATCTCAATCATCTCCCAAAAATCTATAGTTTTGCCAAGTTAATGAACCATTTTTATATTAATCGATGACTATAACTAGTAGCAATATGTGAACGGTACTTTGGCTGGCAGAAAATTCCAAGCCCATGTAACAGTTACTATATAGATCAGCTGTTCCTTCAGCCATTTAGATTGACAGGCTGACAATACTTAAGAGTGAAATAATTGATATAAAGTGAAGAAACATGTTATCTGATCAGTTGGATGCCTTTCCTTGTCTTATAATAAATAAACAAAAATATTGTTTTTTACAACCAACAAGAATGAATGTAAGCTATTTTCCAAGTTCTAGCTAGATCAGAACGTACAAATTAATGAACACTCATAAAATGTGCCTGTGCTTAGAGGATGATTAAAAAACATTTAATTAAGTTAAACATTAAGCTTGGCGCAAGCACAAAGAATATTAAGCAGACTTTTTTTTGTTAGACTGTCAGGACAAGCGGGCTGAAAAAGAACTATGTATCACCGTAAGGCAATGTATGAATGACTTAAGCAGTTGGTTTGTTCTGACAAAATTACTGACAGCTGTTAAACACACTTATTTGCTGCTGGTAGGTATTCAAATATTTACCGAAATTATACACATGAGCAATGAATTCAGTAAGATGAAAAATAAAATAATAAAATATCGATTTACATTGAACACTACTGTAGTTACCAGATATAAAAGGTTGACTAATAAAATGTACAAATATACATATTCTCTAATATATCTGGGAGAAGCCAAAAAGAAGGTGGAGACCTCCCAAACCTCCAAGAGAGCAAGCACATTTCTTAAGAGCGTTTACCTACCACAAGATGGGAAGGGCCAAATGCCAACAATATCATCAAGCCCCAAGTAAAAGTCTAGTGGTGGGCCAGTTTTTGTTCTTTTTATTAAATGCATTTTCTACAGGTTTAAATGTTTTGACTCTTTGTGTATATTATGTGAGGTTATGACTCATTCCAATTTGAATACAAATTTATTTATAACAAACATTGGAAAATTACACTGCACAAAAGCCAATTAATAGGCACAAGCTAACCTAACAACATAAAGTCTAAGTTTAGCATGACGTGGGTAGATATTCATTATTAGATAACCCGTTGTGAAGGGGATTTGAGGAAAGGATGAATTCTCTCTCACATTTCCGAAAGGTTTGTTAATCCACTAGGGAAGATTGCCAAGTTTTCAATGACATTATGTCCTGGAACATTCTCTGAAATTGCAGGAATGCTGCTTCTATTACCAATCTCTGCAGTATCCAATAAGAACATACTTAAACACATAGCTAGTTATATAGTGCATGACACAAAGTGCTTATTATTGTCCTAGAACTTTATACAGAGCTTACTCATGAAATATTTCTGTCTGGAGGTTTAGCCTCCCCATGCTACAAAATCCAACAGCTGGGAATGATGACTCAGCTTAACCCTGCAGAGTGAAACCTCATATCACCACTGAAAGTGCTATGTATCATAGGGGAAAAATGCCTAAACATATATAATATTTTGAGTAAATAATAATTTATTGATAAATAATAATTGATTTATATATTTATAAAGTCCAAATAGATGGCACTTCCCTTTTAAGGTGTACGTGTCACCTACATACAGTAGTGACAGCCATTATGTTGGCTGAAACAATATATAGCTAATCAATTTACACAGTGACATTAGATGCAAACTGCCTCACGCCTTAAAGATGTCACTAGTTCCTAGTGTATGCAAAGGCTACATATTCATGAACAGTAATTAAGCACACAAAATAGCTGCAATGCAACATTACAGTGCCCCCAGTTCAACTTATGTCATATTACAGTAGCCTATTTTATATTATGCCATATTACAGTGCCCCAGTTCATAATATGCCACACTATAATCACCTCCAGTTCATGTTGTGCCACAGTACAATGCTCCAATTCATATTATGTCGCATTATAGTTTTCATTATGCTACATTAAAGTGCCCCTAGTTCAGCAGATTAAGCACATTTGTCCCTAGTATAATAAAACATCAATTACAGACACCACTCACTGAAAATGGAACATCACCCCATAAAGCTGGGTACACACTTATACAATCGCAGGGACATTTTTTCGATATTGAGAGAATGGGTATTGGATTGTATAGGTGAGTATGCTGTCCCAATGCAGAAGCATTAGTCATTTATTATCGTATAATGCTCCTGCAATGGTTGGGATCAGGTGGTCTAATCTCATGTGCTGTTTAATATTTATCGGGCAAACCACCCGATCCCTCAGAGGCCCGTACACACTGTGCTATGTCTGCACAATGTGTATGTAACTAACAGGCAGCTGACAGAGGGTCACACAGGAGACACATTGCATGGCTGATTGGGAGTTTTACCCGATCAGCCTCTGATTGTACAGGTGTGTACCCAGCTTTAGGCAGCATTATCCAACACAGAATTATGGTAAGATATTATATCCCATTGATCTCTTATCTTATATATCATATTTGCTGATGTTGACGCTTCAAGTGGTCTATCCCTATTAGCAGGGGTGAGAAGATTGAAATTTACAGTGAATGTAAAGACAGTGGAAGAGGGGCATGGACCAACCAGCTCCTACCTGAGGGAGATAGTTCCTAATGCAGGAAATTCCACTTTGAGTGGAGATATGTTTCATTTTGGCACACTGATTCTTTATGGAGCAGTCCTAATCTTGAAGCTCAATCCCCGATCGCCAGATTACCCCACATATGCTACTCTCCGACAGTGATTAGCTCTTCTGTGCTTGTGAGGGTGAAACAGGAGTGTGGGAGATGGACGATAACAGTGTGTAGTTTTTCTGAGAGGGAGAGACAGCAACTGTCACTTATATGAGTGTCAAAGAGTCCGCTCTATCAGGCAAGACCATGAGCCAAACCAAAATACTTAATAGGCAAAGCTAGGACTTGGTAAACAACTATACGACTTAGGTGCAGGGTAGCAGGGACCTTATAGCAATGGCATCCCCAGCACCCACTATAGCTATTTGTATATAGTATTGGGTATTAAAATGTAGTGTGATTAAAATATCCAAAAATGTATTAAATATGAAATGTATTTTCAGTCTATAATATAAATGACAGCGACAACTTTTGACCAAATCAGCAGTTTGGTGAGCATGGCAACACAAAAAGGCCTGGATGTCCATGGAAAACAACAGCGGTGGATGATTGCAGGATCCTTTCCATGGTAAAGAAGAACCCCTTGACAACATCCAGCAAAGTGAAAAACACTCTCCAGGAGATAGACATATCATTATCCAAGTCTACTATAAGGAGAATACTTCAAAAGAGCAAATACAGAGGGTTTATCACAAGGTGTAAACCACTGATAAGACTCAAAAATAGAAAGGTCAGGTTAAACTTTGCCATAAAAAATATCTAAAATAAAGCAGCCCAGTTCAGGAACAGCATTCCTTGAACAGATGAAACGAAGATCAGCTTTTACTAGAATGAGGGGAAGAAAAAAGTATGGAGAAGGCATGGAATCACCACATCATCTTTAAACACGGTGGAGGCAGTGTGATGGCATGGGAATGCAAGTCTTCCACTGGCACTGGGTCACTAGTGTTTATTGATGATGTGGCAGAAGCAGTCGGATGAATTCTGAAGTGTACAGGGATACACTGTTTGCTCAGATTCAGCCACATTCAGCACAGTTGGTTGGACAGCGTTTCATATTACAGATGGATAAAAAAACATACTATGAAAGCAACCCAGGAGTTTTTTAAGGCAAAGAAGTGGAATATGCTGCAATGGATGAGTCAATCACCTGATCTCTACCCGATCAAGTATGTATCTCAGTTACTGAAGACAAAACAAAGGCAGAAAAACCCATGAACAGACAACAACTGAAGGCAGCTGCAGTAAAGGCCTGACAGAGCATAACAAATGAGGAAACCCAGCATTTGGTGATTTCCTTAAGTTCCAGACTTCAGTCATTGCCTGCATAGGATTCTCGAAAAGTATAAAAAAAATTTACATTTTATTTATGATTATGGTAAGTTGCCCAATCACATTTGAGCCCTGAATATTGGGGACTGTGTATAAAAATGTCTGCAATTCCTAAATCTTTCATTCAATATTTTTGTTCAACCACTTAAATTAAAGCAAAAAGTTTGCACTTCAATTGCATCTCCATTTTTGAATTTCAAATACATTGTGGTGGCATACAGGTAATTGTGTCAGTGTCCAAATATATACTGGCCTAACTGTATCTGCGTATATTTTGATGCTAATGCTATTGCAACTCAGAGGTGGGTCTTGTACTATAAATGGCTGCAGGTCACTGTAGTCCCCACTGCAATGCTTTCATTGGCTACAGGCTGCTCTAGTCCTGTGACTGATTTAGATGTAATGTTCTGATTGGCTATAAGATGGCCTAGAGCTGTGGCACTTCTAATACTGGTTCTGCCTATTTACGAATTCTAATGCGTTGATTGGTCTAGTCCCTTTAGCATTCTGGTGCTCTCAGAGATCCATGTTGGTACTAGTCCTTTTACATTTGTAATTTTCTGATTGGCTATCAGTTATGCTGGCAAAATAAATGTGCTAACCTCTGCTTGAGCACAGAACACTATAAATATTCTGGGGCATGGATTGGTTACAGACTGTGAAGAAAATTGTTTACTGGACACAAAAAAGTAGCATAAACAATAATAATAATGATAATATTATTATTATTATTATTATTATTATTATTATTATGAAAATCATATTTTTAAAATAAACAGTAAATAAATGGTATCATGTATAAGTATCAAATCACCTTATGAAAATAAAAAAATACTAGTGATAGGATTTTACTATTTCTTTAAAGCTTAATTGGTTGGTTTAATAACCTGCTGCGTGCCTTTCAAGAGGAAGCCTGAATTATCTGCAGCATTAAAGAACATTTAGAAAATTTGCTAGGAATTAAGAGAGTAAAGTCAGTTAGCCTGAACTCTGTCAATAATAACTCAATAATGTGTATAAAACTCTTAAGACTCGTTGCCTGAGGGGACCATGTGACTGAACCTTTGAAAATGAATAGGCCCTATTTACTTAGGAAAGCCTCTTGAGAAGTTTAGCTCCCAAAAAAGATTTTTTTAATGATTGTCTAACAAATCGCCTCAGGATTAAGCTTCAATCACCCAGGACTTTTTTAAAACTCATCTTTGATTTTAAAAGTATCATTTGTCAATTCTCTGAAAACTCACCTCTCAGCTAAGCCTTTCCCACTGCCCCCTCTACTACTCACACTGGAACAGCCGTGGGCGATATAGTCAAAATGTTGACAATGACAATGTCGACATTCATAATTATTATGTCGACATTGTTACAATGTTGACAGGCAATGTGTCAACATTGTCAGAATGTTGATAGGTGAAATGTCAGCATTGTCAGAATGTCAACATTAGGGTTAGGCTGCATGCAGGAAGTTAGGGTTAGGCTGCAGGGGGTAGGGTTAGGCACTAGAGGGAGGTTTAGGGGTAAGGAATAGGATATGGGACAAATATTCTCTTGAATGCCAGAGCAGAGCTGGACTCGCTGCAGCCATTGGGAGCAAGGGAAGTTGCCTCTGGGCCACCAGGGACAATATGTCTAACATGTCAACATTTCATCACTATCTACATGATGAATATCTTATCAACATCGTCATGTCAACATTATGACAAAGTCAACATAGATGAATGTCGACATCATGATCATGTCAATAGATCATACCACAACCCAGCTGTGGTGCTGTCTCAATCTGCTCTTTCCTACTAGAGTGTATGTTCTGACAATCAAGGACCTCCCTATCTTCTAATTTCATGTCTACATGTACTTTTCAGACTATTCAGTTCTACGAATGACTTAGGGGTTTACAAAACAATAACAATAATAATCAGAGCCGTAACTAGACTTTTTGGTGCCCTGTACCAGAAAGAGCATTGGCGTCCCAGCATTTTTCAAAGGGACATAATGCACCCAAAAAAGGGCCATGGCATCATGGGGAAGGGCCAGGGAAGAGATATGAGAGGCCAGGAGATGCTGGGGATGAAATAAGAGGAAGCTACAAGCAAGAATGATAATAAACAGAAATTTGACAGACCCAAACAGCGCCCCCTGACCTGTGGTGCCCTGTGCGAAGGCACCGGGCCGCACTACCCTAGCTACGGCCCTGATACTAATACGTCTATTTGATAGTTCACATCAGTTCTGTCATGGCTACAATCCTTTTACCCACAGTGTAACCATAAAATAACTAGTTATTCCTGAAACATTTTTTATTATAGAAACACGAGATCTACTCTCCCATGTCTTATTGCAGTAAATGAGGGATGTCTAGTATTGCTTTGCCTTTCCCACAGGAAGCACTATAAACTACTCAATCATTTCTTCTTTTATTAGATTAGTGTGATTCCAACGTACAAACAAATCAAGTGTTGTTATATTTTTGATGTTTTAAATACAGTAATATAAATTAACAACTAAAGAACACAGGCAGCAGATTGTGTTTTTTCTTCTCCCCGTATACATACCTTATCTAAACTTTAACGTTACCAGGTACACAGTTCTTGCTATCAACTAAGATGCAGAACATGAGAAGAAAATTAACAATGTAAAAGGTTGATTGGTGTAATTTACTCACTATGTTCAAATTACACATTCAAATTTAACCACTATTTTAATTTCAAATGGGAAATGTAATCTATTAGATTTCTAGTGCATGTAATGCATTTTATATGGATTTCAAAGGGGAAAAAAATGCAAGCCCTTCGGGAACAGAAGATTATGGATAGATTTGAATGATTGCTACTTGAAATACGTTTTTCTAATTAGGAGTGAGCTTTAACGGAGCATGATTTCAAAAGACTATGACTTAGTCATCTAGTTCTCTGGAAAGGTCATGGATCTGGAAATTACTATAATTAATGGAGCCAAGAAAATGCAAGCAACAGCAGCGGATAAAACACACACGTAAAAAGTAAAAACACTCAAATATTTATTTTATATAGATGTTTTCTCCTGTAATTAGTAGTTGTTTTTATATGAAACTAGTTGCCTTTAATAAAAATATAATCTTTTAGTATACATTTTACAGAAAACGCATAAATGTGAAAAATGGAAGTCAAATCAGAACGGCCTTCACAGATTTCTGCTGTGATGCAAAGCCTACGTATGCGAAAGATTATCATAAGGTTTTATATAAGGGATGTAGAGATAAAATATTTGCACAATTGTTCTAAAACTTCTATACAACATATTTTATAATGCAGTAATCTTAATTGCCCACACTTATGCCAGTTAATAATGACGGATGCACATGGAAGACTTTTCTTGATGATGTTGCTAAAATTTAAATGATAAGCAAGGAGTGGACAGGACACTAGGGAATGAGTAAAAGCATGGGCTTAGCATTGTAAAATACATAATTAAATTATGTACAGTACTACCATTATGATAATTATTTTTAAGGTGTTTAATTATTTTTTTTTTTAAGTTTTATTTCAAGATATTAGAATAATAACATTCTCACCATGTTCAAATATGATATAAAAACCTTAATGTGTTTATAGCACAATTTGTAAATACAAAAAGCCAGCACACATTAGATGGCAGATATTTCTGAAACAATTAATTTTTCGGATTTTCCAAGTTAAATATAATCAAAATGTTTGATTTTTGTCCCATGTTGAATATATCCATATATTGTCCTGATTATTTTTATATTAGAGCAGCAGTTTGAGAACAAGGTACAATACAAGTTTGAACCATTAATCATACAATTAAATGGATACTGAATATAGAGATTTGGCCCAATGTCCACCTTTGCCAAATATCCCAAATTATCCAGTGAGTCAAAGTTCAGAAGGTTTGTTCATCCTTATTCTGGGCAGAATGTACACAAGAAGAGACCTTACAGGGGAGAGTTATCAATGGGAGACTTTGTCCAGAAAATAAAATTGTCCAAAATAAAATAATACACAATTCTCCAAACTATTCAATATATTAAACATTGATTTATTTTCTAATCAGACCAAGTCAAATTTCTATTTATTCCAATTAATTTGAGTAATGTATTTCAGGGAGAGTTGAAAGCCCTTTGAAATGCATTATCAATCTAAATGAATGGGAACACTCATCCAATCGCTGAAAACAATTAGACTGACCGGAAACTCATAAATAATACAGTGGAACTGTTACAGAGTGCTAGAGCCTGTTCGGAAATTTTAGGACTAGTATTTTTTCGACTCCCATTAATTGTTGGTACTTGCAGCTCCCCAAATGTATATTTGTAGGGGGGACGTGCTAGCTATATGGGAGATGTGGTAAGAGGGAGGCTTGGTATCATGGGCCCACCTTCCTCTGCAAAGAGATGCACTTAACATTCTTAAAAAGCAGATGTGTGGCCTTAGTGATCAACTGAATATAAATCACATCATCAAGCCCAAGGGCCGCTCACTGTACTGGGCAGATTGTGGGGAGTGACCTTCTCTTTTGAAAGCCCAGAAGAGCCTCTGAAATGTTTGAGTCATCAGGACATTCCTGAGAGAGTAAATAAGTATGCACAAATACCAGCATGTCAAAGCAGTCAGGGCTTTCTGGGACATGTAGTTAGTTCTACAACAGCATTTAATCATTATTTTATTTTTTTTTAGATTTTTTTCTTCGTTCCAATTCATTTCAATTGCCAGTGTATTTCTATTGGCTTCCTGCACTCATTAAAATAAAACATTTCACTAATCTTACTGTTTTTCAGGCAATCACGGTTATATAATAGATCAAGGTTATATAATCAGTTCATGGCGATTTTGCAAATTGCCTTTTAATAGAGATTTACATGACAATCTTTAAATACAGAATTAAATGACAATCTATTAATAGAGATGTACATGACAATTTTCCTCTAGTTTAGGCAAATTGCAATTCATCACTAAGAAATAACAGATTTGGTAAAACATGACCTATGAAAGATCTTTCCCACACCCTTATGTGCATGTTTTTATGGCCAGATTAACAGGGAACAATATGGGTGGTGGCCATTGGGCCCCCACACATAATGGACCCCCACATACTGTCCCCACAAATGGTACCCGGACCCTGGAGCATAGCATTTGCTGCCTCCGGTTTGGTCCTCTTCGGCGGCTCATTTGTTCTGTATATACAGCACCTGCCGCGGAGCTTCACTGCAGTTAAGTCTCATGGGATGTTGCTTCATCATCTCGTGACACATGACACCTTGAGAAAAAGGTCCACCGCTACCTTGAAACTTTAGTTGGTCATGTATTAATTAATGATTGAATATATCGTTATCACAAAGCCGTGGAGTGCCGCCTATTCTTCCCGTCAATGTACATCACACAATGGGGATACACATTGAAGTATTTTATTGGAGGAGGGCACCCCGGTGAAACCCACATCTATCGCTATATATATATATATATATATATATATATATATATATATATATAAAATAATTGATAGGGGCCCCCACAAGTTTATTGCTCGGGTGCCCCCACAGGCTTTAATCCGGCCCTGCATGTTTCCTCACTTACTCCCGTTCTGCACAATCCTAGATAATTTATTACATGTTTTTTTTCTTCTACTCATATATACTAAATCAAGCCCTTTCATGAAAATACAGCAATGTACTGTAAATATTGGTGCACGAGAAACCACTCTCTGAGGGGACTCAATGACAGAAAGAGGTCACATTTACTGAGGATTCCCAGAGCAAACAAGGTCAATGAAAAAGCATAAAACATCATCAAGACTAGAAATCTGTTTAGCAAATGCGTCAATCCTATGTCAGTCATTACCCTCAAGCAATAGAAACACAAAGGAAGTTAACATAAAATAAGTTACAATATGTTCTCTTTAATTAACCACAACAAATATCCCTGTTTAGGAAGAACATAATTGGGTCCTGCAGTCATATATGCTGGATATTTCTCAATAGCATGTGTGTTATTAATACAATGCTCTGGCAAAAGATGCAGCCAAAATACACTCAAGTTGTTTTGTAATGAAGACTGTTTCTCTCTACAATAATACTGCTAATACATGAAGATACTGTTGTTATGCTTATATTAATGAGCTAAAGTGTTATTGCACTGTTTATGTATTATAAATGAGGTGCAATATTGACTATACAGATGTGTGGGCCAGGAGAGTCAAGCTGACAATTAATATGTCAGCATATTGGCACACTGGGTAGAAGCCCCCCTCCCCTCCTTCCCATCCCATTGGGTGTGAACCACTTCAAAGATTCCGTTAGCTCCCCAACTTCTTATCTTGTGTCGTGCATGGAAGGTATGTTCTTCTCTTGAGAGTGTGACACCAGGTTGTGATCATATCCCAACACTGCACTCCCTGTCCATTACCAACAAGGAGGAGCAGCAATCAATGGCTTCACAAGTAAGAAGCTGCCAGCTGCTGTCCCTCCATGTGAGCTTCTGGCACATACTGAGAGGGCAATGGGCTGAAAATAAAGACCAAAAGACTTTATGCATCCAGTGTTTTAAGACTCATTAAACCCTGGTGTCCTAGGCGACTGCCTAGGTCCACTTAAAGGGAGCACCAGACCACATCAAACTTAGTTACTCTCCCGAGAATTCCAGAAGACTTGAACAGTTTTGTGGAGTCCCCCATGCTCCTGGTAGAGTGGGTGATCATCCCACAATCCAACCCACTTTCTAAGGAAGTGGGCAGGATGGGGAGAATAGTGCAGAGAATCTCTGATCCACATGTAGGGGATGGAGACCAATGTGACACAATTCTATGATATATTTGTTTGTTCAGGGAGGTGGGGCCTAATGATGCAAATAGTCTAGCCTCGGCCCATCAGCTGCCATCTGCATCTCCTCTCCAGACTTTTCCAGTAGAGGAGATTGTTTAAGTAGCTAAGTACGGCCCACATAATAGGTTGAAGAGGTTGTTGCAGGGTAGTATTTGAGCCAGTCACATGACTCTCATATCATATACTGGGACAACCTCATTCATTTTACTGCTGTCCGTTCCCACAGCAGCAGCAAGATAATGTTGTGATGTAGCCGGAGCTTTACTAGACCTGGTAAACTTAATAATAAGTATTTCACCAACTTCTGTTCAATGTGCTTTGGTAAGGATACAGCCTTGGACTTAGATATTTTACCGCTATACTGTCATTTTAGTTTGCATGTTAGAAAACACAAGATGACAATATTATTGATTACTTTTCTTTTTTCTTGTGTTCTGAACTTATGATTTAATTAGATTTTTTACTGCTTGCTATATTCAAAACACAAAACTTGGGGATAATATGTCCCATCATATCCAGCAGGCGTAATATTCACTGACATTTAGAGAAACAATCCACATAGATGTTTAACTTTACGCATATTATTTCAATTAGGTACTCCTCACTGAACATCCTTAGCTTAAGAGTTCACTGCAACAGATCAGTGTTACATTTCCTACAGCTTAATTTTCCAAGTTCCAATTATTGTACCATGGTAACAGGACAATTTAATACAGGACAGGCAAAATCTGTCGTCCCATTTACATTCTTTATTTTTTTGTAATTTCCATAGAAGTGACTTATAAAAATGCATCTTTTTACATATACACAGGGGTTACAACTATCCAGATATAGAATTGTAATACATAAGGCACGCCGTTGGTTAGAAATTAAGTTAAAACTAACCTTTATTAATATTCTTTTAATATAATGATTGGAGAATTTTAATTTCCTTTTTTTCCTTTTGCTCTACTCATTATATTAGAATATTAGTAATAATTAAATATTAATTTAATTTCTCACCAACAGGGTGATCCATATATTATAGTTCTGTTTCTATCTGTCCCGAGATTTGTGATAATACGTTTACTCTAGAGTGCACCTCCATGATTTTGACTTTCTGTTTTCTTGTCATCTTTTAGGATGATCGGATATACAGTATCTGAATCCTGTGCAGAACCTACCCCACTATTAGAGGTATATTTATTAAGCATCATGTCTGTCTGATTTTTAAACACACTGTGCATCGCAGGGACACAAGTAAGTTTTTCTCAAACAAAGAAAGAGTTAATAATTTTTTTTTAAAATTGACGTGGGGCACCCCCACAAAATTATCACCAGCACCAGACTTTTGAGCCCACTCTGGACCTGGAAAAATGGGGGGAAAATGCTGTGGTGATCCCTCGTATTTCCAGTAATCAGCAGCGGGCTTAACCAGCCTGCAGTGTGACAAGCTGCTCTGCATAGGGACATGTGTGAAAAGCTGGTGAGTATGGGGACATGTGTACAAATACTTGTATCCTGCTGTGGAGGAGTATAGCATATAAAGAGGCATGTGTGAAACTGATGGCATATATTTTAAACTTTATTTGTGTAATTAAATTAAAACTCAAATATTGGTCCCCCTAAATCTCACAAACTTTTCAGAGTGGCCCACTCAAAATCTTAGTTGAATAGCTAAGTGGGAGTGGGAGCTTATAGGGAGTGTTGGACTCAGGTGACATGGGTAGTTCATGAGGGACATTATGGTAACTTATATTATATGGACAGGCAGTGACTCAGTACATACACAGTTCCACATTTTTTACATGTTATATTTGTTGAGTGAAACAGTTACAGTAACCACATAACTATGATGAGTTCCTAGCCAGATATCCTTTCTCAAAATATTGTCAGATTCTGAAGAACAATTACTGTAGATATTTATATTTAATTCCAAGATAATTAAATTATAATTAAGGTTCTATGAGCAAATGCTATTATGATAGAGCTGGAGTGAAGGGATTCCCGCATCTTCCAGTAATCCATTAATGCTCAAGTTACTATTCCAAGGTCTGTTGTCTTGGTCCTCTTGGTTTCTTCAAGGATTTACATCAAGTCTGATTCCACAACTAGCTGGTTGGAGACTACACCCCCATTTTCCATCCATTTAGACAGTCTGTTTGCTTATGGAAAGGAATTTGGTCTTTAGTTTATGGTTGGCCTTCTGAATGTCTAACAAGACCACAGTATGGGTTTCTTTCATCTCCTTTAGGAAGAAGAGAAAACCTTTGTGGGTGATCATAGAGAAATGTTGCATTCCAGCTCCACTTGGCTCAAAAGGGAAGATAACCTGTTGGATTTTGCAATGATTGGAGACATTGTGTATCCAACTCAGGGATGGATTAAGGTATGTGGAGTCCCCGGGGCAACAAACTTGATGGGGCCCCATCAATAAAATTGACATAATGCTCTCTTCCCCCATCTCTATACCTCTAAGTCTTGCAACATGTTCACGTACCACCACCACCACTTCTCCATGTGCTCCTTTTGTCCAAATGGTCAACTTATTTCATGCTCCTCTGTCTTTGGTCCACTCTTCCAGTCTCCACTGATTAGCCGTGTCATTATATCGCAACAGGTGGTGCCTTTTTAGGTTCCCATAGCTGATATTGGGGCAATGGTTGCAGCCCTGTGGGGGCCCCAACTGCATTGGCTGCCCTGCTTATAATCCGGTACAGCCCCAACTACTAGATAACATTTTAGTGAAAATCGTCTAGTGGATACTACCATGCATTTAGTAATTTTGTATCTAAACATTCAGGTGGAGCACCTTCATGTCAGACAAACTGTGATAAGTTCCTGTTGTAGATAGCCAATCATGGAATCTCACTGTACCCCAATAAAAGTACATTATGTAAGTGAATAGGGCTCACAATTTATCATCATTTAGAGAGATGCTGGAGCTCAACAATTCCCAAAAGTTGATCTTCTGAAGGAAAGTTGGACAGGAGTATTTTCACAGGTAGAACACAAGTGATTATTAATGTTGGATGTATTTTGATACACAATACTATTGTTATGAGTCACAAAAAGTACATTTGATTAACATAGATGTTGCTTCTGGAAACTACTTCAATTAAAACTCCTTAAGACTTCACATTCGTCTCAGACGGAAATTCTATTTTCAAAAAGTTCTAATAAAAGGTCACTTCTCACTTAGCATAATTTGTATGTGAATGCATGGACCTTTTACATTCAATACTTCACTAAAAGTGCCAAAGAAGTGTCTTGGGAACATCATAAGGTTAAAAAACAGTCACTATTTTGCATAATGATTGGAGTAGGCTTCACAGAGTATGAGAAAAGTTACATTTAAAAGAATCAGCCAGCTGAAATTGTATATGATTCTGTGTAGTTAAGACTTAATGTATAGGGTATCACTGATTAGCCAAGAATAGAAACTACCACCATGGGCTGAGACATGTTTGCAAGAAAACAAGCAATGGGTAAGATTTAAAAACAAACATACTGATTGTATAGAAAAATCACAGACATTTCTGACCTAAAAATAAATGTAACAAGATAAAAGTATTGTTATTATTGTGTTCTATGTTAATTGTTAACCAATATGTGCACTGAAAAATAATTCTAGGAAATGTGTCAATCAATGAGAATATTAACAACTAGTAAATGGAGCAAACATATGCCAGGTTCCCTCAGCCCACAACCACTCCATCCCATACAACCCCTTTGCCCCATACTGTCCCCTCCCCTTTATGCTTACTTCCATTGCTGGCCTTTCCTCTCCTGGTGATTTGTCCCAACATAGTGGGAGCTATTGGTGGCATGTGCTTGTGGTACATGACCCTATTCTCACTGCGCATGATGGAGGCTGGATTATTATATAGATACCAATAGATGTTTTCATTTTAACCAATATAAAAAATTACAGTTGTTAACATTATTAACATCTACTTATATAGTGCCACCATATTCTGTTGTGTTTATAATTACATCTATATTGATCTACATACATGTGGGGTAGTAGATAATTACAAACTGAGTAAATCACAAGTACACAATCTATGCGGCAACAAATAAAGTCAATTATTACTTCTACATAGTCTAATAGGTAACCCTGTTATCAGTTAATAGGTAACATTTAGGAAGACTGGGCACTGAAAGTAGGTGCTGTAACCAACAGCGAATAATCACTGAGCCATAACTAGGGGTGTGCAAGCAGTGAGCCTGGAGGTGGCACCATCACTGCCCTGGTGGCCTCTGCATCTGGTTAGCAGGGTGCCTGGGGGTGGCACCATCACTGCCCTGGTGGCCTCTGCATCTGGTTAGCAGGGTGCCTGGAAAGCTAACCTGCCCCCTGGAGCGTACTGAGGATGTTCTGTGCAGTGCTGTCCTTCCCAGTGCTGGCAATTCTGTTAGGGCATTGCCTGGTGGCACCTGTATTTTGATACCATCCTGCAGCCTGGAGAGCCACCGCAGAGCCTCTGGTATCATCCTCTAATACAGTGTAGACAAAGGAGGCAAGCATGTGGCATGCTTTTGTGGGTTACAACATATTTTCCCCTGTATTGGATTTCACAAATGTCATCATCTGTTATGCTGTCTGAATAACTTCACAACATCCTCACCACTAACCAGAGTCTCTTTTCTTGATGTGGTGCAGTATATTCATGTATATACAGTATTTGTTGGGGTTATGAGGGTTATACATATGTACTAGCCAGTATACAAGTTACACATTCATTGGGTGGTATCCAGTCACACTGTCGACAGTTACTATGTCTACATTCATCATGATGACGCCACAATGTCAACACTAGAATGTCAACATGGTTCTACATGTTGACATGCACCATGTCGACATCCTCAGAATGTCTATATGTTTACAATGTCGACATCAAAAAATGTCACCTTGTGAATGTCGACATTCTCAGAACTAGGGGGAGGTTAGGGTTTGGCTATGGGGGGTAGGGTTAGGCATTAGGGTTAGGGATAGGAGGACTGCACTCATGGAACGCCACTCGTCACACATCTGTGCTGGAACTGATCGTCACATGACCACCAGGACCTGGAGACACCGCCAAAACCAGATAAGTTATGCCCACTTTCAGCATCCATGTACACAGTAATACCGATTATTGCATCCTTAGATGCCACCATCAGTCACACCATATAAACTTGCACCAGTCTTATGGTAGATGCAGCTTCTCCATCTGGCATTGCTTCTGTGAGTTTGGGAATGCAGTCACTTGCATTGACCTGCCCGTAAGATTCGGATAACATGCCCACTGAACTACCACCCAGTCATCAACCAGGAATGCCCATAACATTGGCTATTCTATACTGTATATCCTGATTTATTACGCTAGAGTCTTTCCGTTATATCCTATAAGTACTCTTTTTAATATTCTTAATCCAGCTCGGGACTTGGGCAATTATTCTCTTTACTTTTGTCCCTCTGATGGTTAGCCACACCCCCTCAATCAGCTAGCCACACCTCTTCATCTTTGTGCCACCTCTCTTAAGTGGGGCCCCAACCATTGTATTCTTCCTGTGGGCCTTTAGAGCCCCAGTTTGACACTGGGCTCATGTTAATCTACTGTATTTGTATTCTCCCTGTGGGCCTTTAGTGCCCCAGTCCGACACTGGGTTCATGGTGATCTACTGTATCTTGCAATGACCCTTATGCTGCTAGGCCCACAGCATCTGCATGGTGCACTTAACTGTAGATACTAAGATTAATATCATCATTAAAAAATTATTGAATAAGCTGAGCCCTGTTTATTAGATGGACTGACATAAAATGACATCCAGTACTTGCTGATTGGGCCCCACTATCTGTCCAATTAGGAGGGCCCCACTATCTACCCAACTAGTAGATCGATCTAGTTAGAAACTTCACCCCATGGAATCAATTGATGCAGAATTAAACATTTTTGCAGCCCCGGGGAAGGGTGCTTTTTAAACGCCCCTGTTTAGGGACAGTTAAAGATATCCTTAAAATGTTTTAGCTGAGCATCTCAAAATAAATCCTCTGTAATTTAATGGACAAGCTATTTTACCTTTTTCAATCCATTTCAACCAGCACCTATGATTTTATCACAATATATTTCAATGATACGATGGTGTAGCAAAACTGTTGGTGAAATAACATTATAGCAGTGGAAGGCTGAGAAGCCATTCCTCTGCCAGAATTCCTTTTGCTCTAATTTATTAGCATTATCATCATTTCTTCTCTGTGGATATTTCATATTCAGATTTATCTGCTATTCTTTCTGTGATATCGCTTTGCTTGGGATTCTGTTTGATCGAGTACATATTTTCATTTCTGTGAAACAACAATGCAACAGATCATCATTTTCCAGCTAATAAAGATCAGCTCACTGTGGCTGGGATCTTTCACGTGTGAAATCCATCATCACCCTTTATGAGAAGACTGGTTATGAGACCAGAAATCTGCTGTAATATATTATCATGATCCAGCATCACGTGCGAATAGATGATACAGGAAACACACATACGCATTTCATGTTGACACTGTTCACACATTAATGAAGCAAATATATTTAAATGACAGTTCTCCTATAAATATGTCTCAATTAACTAGCAAATTTTGGGTACAAGGGCTGCCCTTATATTTACAAAGAAATACATTTACAAGTTTGTCATATTCATTTCATACATGTCTGTTTGACTAATGATGCATTATATTTTATTGCTCGCAGATGGATTATACAGTATTTATATCTCCTGCTGCTATATTTATCGCACTGACACAACTATTGTGCTCACGATTAGTGTAGCTTTAAAGCTTCAGCTGCTTCGATAAATATATCAAAGGAATTAGCGGAGTTCAGCAGGTGAGGATATTGAGAAGAGGATTACGAGAACAAGGGGGCAGGAAGGTGACAGAAGAAAGCACTCTCTTTACAATTGTTACTGATCAAATCATTGACCGGGATAGTGTCTTTGTGGAATAATAAAAAAAAAAAACAGTGAAGTTATGTTGAAAGGGTCAGCACTGTCACATGTATACAGCTTTCAGGTACATACAAAAGAAATAAAAGCAATATGATAGAGTAGGAAGGTAATGGAAAGAATAAAGGGAAGTTTAGCAGACATTCTATTGGCAATCACAATACTGCTGAGAGATCTTGCACACCCTCAAAGCTATAAAAAAAAACACCATGGTCTCTAACGTGATGTCCCTGTGGTACTGGTGTTATGTCCTTTATAAAAGTCTAGGGGCTAAATTTACAAGGTCACCATGTTGTCAGTGGTTTTGACCACTGGATTTAAAGGGGCAGTTACAGTCAATACATAACCAGGCATGCTTTGTATTGAATATAATTGCTTCTTTAAAGTAAAGTCCAAAACCGCTAAAGACTTAGTGGATTTTAAAACACGCTATATAGTAAATTGCCATGTCTTCTGTTGGGTACACACTAGATGATATATCGTCAGATCTAGCTGGATCGGACAACATATCAGGCACATCATCTACTGTGTACCCTCAATGTCACTGATGATGCGCACTCCCGCATGTCGTCAGCAACATTGCCCGTTGGACCTGCATGCAGGTCCAACGGGCAACATCATTAGCGAGGGCCATGCTGCCAAATGCAGCATGGTCCCCGCCATTGTGCCGTCGCTGCCAAAATCGGCAAGTGTGTATGCATTTGCCGATGCTGGCACCCTGCCGGGTCCCGTCGCTTATGAGGTCAGTACACACTACAGCCATGGCCAAAAGTTTTGAGAATGACACAAGTTGAGGATTGACCACAAGTTCTCAATGGGATTAAGGTCTGGGGAGTTTCCTGGCCATGGATCCCAAATTTCTATGTTTTGTTCCCCGAGCCACTTAGTTATCACTTTTGCCTTATGGCAAGGTGCTCCATCATGCTGCAAAAGGTCACCTTTCCTTCTCCAGGACAAGCATTTTTCCAGATGCCCCAAACAATCTGAAAAGGGATTCATCAGAGAAAATAACTTTAGTCCAGTCCTCAGCAATCCAATCCCTGTACCTTTTGCAGTATATCAGTCTGTCACTGGTGTTTTTCCTGGAGAGAAGTGGCTTCTTTGCTGCCCTTCTTGACACAGGAGGCCATCCTCCAAAAGTCTTTGCCTCACTTGCAGGAAGATGCACTCACACCTGCCTGCTGCCATTCCTAAGCAAGCTCTGCACTGGTGGTGCCCCGATCCCGCAGCTTAATCAACTTTGGGAGATGGTCCTGGTGCTTGCCGGACGTTCTTCAGCGCCTTGAAGCCTTCTTCACCACTATTAAACCTCTCTCCTTGAAGTTTTTGATGATCCGATAAATGGTTCATTTAGGTTCAATCTTACTAGCAGCAATATCCTTGCCTATGAAGCCCTTTTTGTGCAATGCAATGATGACTGCACTTGTTTCCTTGCAGGCAAACCATGGTTAACAGAGGAAGAACAATGATTTCAAGCTCCACCTTCCTTTTAAAGCTTCCAGTCTGTTATTCTAACTCAATCAGAATGACAGAGTGATCTCCAGCCTTGTCCTCGTCAACACTCTCACCTGTGTTAACGAGAGAATCACTGACATGATGTCAGCTGGTCCTGTTGTGGGAGGGCTGAAATGCAGTGAAAATATGTTTTTTAGGATTAAGTTCATTGTCAGGGCAAAGAGGGACTTTGCAATTAATTGCATATCATCTGATCACTCTTCATGATGTTCTGGAGAATATGCAAATTGCCATCATAAAAACTGAAAAAGCAGGCTTTGTGAAAACCAATACTTGTGTCATTCTGAAAACTTTTGGCCATGCCTATAAACATCGTCTAGTGTGTGCCTTTAGAATCAGAGTCACTATAGACTGCTGAGAAACTAACAGAGAATAATTAAAACATATTAGTGTACATTTATACAAATGACAGTACAGAAAACTGGATGAAAACAGAATAATTAAAACCATACGGGAACAAATCCAAGAACTGATAAACTTTAATGAGCAGCCTGGCTGATCTAAGCCTCCACCCAAGGGTCCCATTTTAGGCAGGCTAGTCCTGATTAGAGAGCTCTGTCCTTTGTCATGATTGGGACAGTATTAGAAGGTATGTCCAGGCATGCCAAGAGCCACACCGGGACGGGTGAATGGGGGGCTTATTGCGGGAGGCATAGTCAAGCCCCCTTAGTGATAAAAATAATAAAAATAATAATTTTGCAGCGCCGCTGTGCATTGAGGAGGGGGCGCTGTGAGCCCCACTGAGCCCAGCGCATAGCCAGTGGCGGGACATGATCAATGTGATCGCTCCCCCTACAGGCATAGGAGACTGCTGCGGCTGCTACTTAGCAGCCGCGAGCAGTCTCTCAGTGCAGCCCAGCACACAGCAGCGTGTGCTGGGCTGCTGTAATGAAAGAGGGAGGGGGGGGTGGCTCCAGACCCGGGCCCCCGACGGACCCCGCCAGGAAGCCCGGGCCCGGGTAATTGGTACCCGCTCCCCCCCTCTCGGCGCACCTGGGTATGTCCAATGCACTACTGTGCTTTATAGCAGAAAGGTGAAAGGTTGGTGCCATGTGCACAGCATCTCGTTATGCGCGACTAAGCCCCTTTTTTGTACTGTACACACGTCCTAATTTGCCATCATAAAAAAATGAGTGTATTATATATAGTATTATAAATAAGTATATTATTATAATATAGTTACACATAGTAACAGGAAGCTAATTTTTGGCAGAACAAGTTTAAATGTCAATATTATTTCCATTTCAAAACTGGAAAAGGAATTGAAAGGAAGAAACTTGCTGGATTTTCATTATGGAAACCCACAGGGTAATGACAGCCACACATGGTGAAAGAGTACAGATTTCCTTATAGTACCACAGGACTTCAGAGAATTTGTATGTGTTGAGGTTGCACTCTCTGCCACAATATATGTGAACATGTTCTCCACTGAATTCTCTCCCCAACCCTTGGCAATACTCAGCTTTTTCAGATATACAAGTTGTGACTGTGATATTTGGAACTCTGGAGACCACAGGACTATGTTGCTAGCAGCTGCATCATTTCTTCATTTGAAGAAGTTCCCAAGAGCTGCCTCTCCGTGGATTGCTTTCTCGTCATATAATATTGTACAACACTGTGACAACATAAAGGGGTTCCCAGAGGAGCCCATAGAAGCCATGGGGAACTTACAAAGTCTCAAAAGAGGGATCATCAGCTGTTAAACAAGGCTCACCCTGTGCTCTACAGAGATCAGGATATTATGATCAGTGCTGGAATCTCTAGAAAGGAGAGTATTGCTGTTACTCTAATATAAGATACTGTAGTCCAGGTTTATGTTTACACCAGGTATTCAGAAAATGTAAATAAATCATTACTGCATTTCAGTGATTTTGTCATATCCACATTTATGTTCACATTGTAATTCTTCATGTTAAACATGCAGAACTTTAAATTCCACTGCACATCGGTGACCTAGAAAAGCCAAGTCACGCATGCACATATGCATTATTTTGAATAAATGTAATAATATTTAAAAAGTGAAGTGTGTGTGAGGGGCTAGGAAGAGGGTATTAGAGGAGCAGGGGTGGTACGGTGAAGCTGTGCCTGGGGGTGCCTGGAAACCTTGCACTAGCCCTGGATCCAATAAATATATGTATCAGTTTCAGCAGCACATATGGAGCTTTGTGACTGAACAAAATACATTTCTAATAGGTGTCCTGAATTTTAGTGTGAAAATAAGTAAGCTACAATCATATGCCAATCAGGGTGATAAGATAAATAAAAGGCACTATACATGGCATGTCAGTAAAAGATTAGTGATATGTGCCTGTCAATAAGCACAAAATTGAGACAATTTGTGACTCTGCCATAATACATTTTACATCCCATTCCTCACACTCATGGTTGCTGATACATATGGCAGACTTGGACAGTACAGGGATGAGGGCATGGCCAAATCTGGGAGGCGTGATCACATCCTGAAATATAAACAAGAACACTATGCGCACCATAGCAAAGCCTCCACAGAAGGAGGCACTTCTCCTCCACAGCTTTCTCTGGGCCCTCAGATAAGCCAGGGCCAAGTAATTAGTACCTGCTCCCCCCCCTCATCCCTTCCTCTTGGCACCAATCTAGGTGTTGTGGGTCTGAATGGGGCTATCGGGCCCTGGTCCAATTTTTCTATAGATGTTATTACTTTATTTTTAGGGAAAGAGACTACCAGGGCCTCAGAAGTACTATGAAACTGGTCAGAATAAAGCCCCAGATAATTGTTATATATTATTTAAAAGATTTCAGCACATACTGTTTCAAAAATAGTCAAGGAATTTGAAGTGGGGTAAGCACTGGCCTATCCTGTGTATAAACCATCATAGAATGGAGTACAGTATTCTATGAGGGTTTATAGAATGCCCATAATTTTCTTTGATTGATAACATGTTTTGCAAATATTGCTATTGCCTTCCTGCTATTCCTCTAAGAGTGCAAAAACATTGTTTCAGGTAAGTAAAATAATAATTGCAGTTGTGGCTGCCTACCAAGTATTACTGTAGAGAAGGCAAGGAGGGGTAAAGCCAGCATTAAAAATTAATCCACTTGTTAAGATGCTGCAAATGAGTTTAATTAACCAGCATATATGTACAAAATCATTACAACTTTCCATATTTAGCATTCTGTACTTCTAGAAGTCACAAAATCACAATCATTTACAAAATACAGTGTTACAAACTGAAGAAAGGTGTGGAGTTCAATCTTATTACTCAAGATAGGCAGCATACTGTATATGAGCCATGTCATCTTTATCAGAATTTTAGACAGCCTAGACATTGTTTGACACAATTATAATGAATTTCAAATCAACTTTCGTGAATTTCAGTTTAAAAAATGATTCTGCTTTGAGATGGGGATTTACTGTACTTTGACTGGCTTCAATTCCTGGGATCTCTGCTCTGATTCATTCCATTGATTTCATATCAGCCATCTAAAATCTCTGAGACAGAAGCAAGGAGCAGAACAATGTGGTGGAAAACTAGGGGGGGGGGCTTCTTTAATGTTACATTTCATGTGTATTAGCCTACAAAGTGGGTACCACTTTATTTCATAAATAATAATGATTAGGTACTTTGCATATCAGACCTGCATGAGCTATTAAATTAAACAAACTAGAAAGACATAATTGTTGCCAAGTATGTGCTTTGGGAGAGTGCTCTAGGATGTGTTCTGCTCTAGTTTTTCCTTGTCTAATACTTCCAGCAGTGATAGTTGCTGGCTATATGATGACTATGAAGTCTTTCTATATATTGGATCAGGCATGACATTCCCAGCTTTGTTCCCTGGTGACATTAACGTATCTTTTATACACATATTATACAGTTAACCATTGGTAAACTGAATTTTTTTAACTTTCAGTGGTAACTGACAATCTATATAATTTATGTTGTTTATTTATTGAATCGGGAACTTTTCCTGTTTCTAAAGTTGATGAAGCCATGGTACTGCCTGATAATCTGGTGTTATCTGGTATTATCAGTTTTTAGTTATTATATGTTTAAGGTTAATGTTTATATATATTTTTTCAGAATTACTGAAGGTAGACTGAACTTCCAAATTAATTTTTAAAATGGCAGAAATCTTCACACAACTCTAGTGTGTATCTGCCACCAATATTTTGTTTTTTATTGGATTAAATAGGATTATTACTGTAGTTTCTCTACTGGAAAATTCCCATTTCAGTTGGGATTCCAAAAAGTACCTGGAAAATTAAAAATTTTACAAACAATCAAATTAAGTAAAAAATACACATGTGAAGCTGAAAGCAGAAGCACTGGCATAATAATAAAATAACTTACGACTTTTGTGGGATGGATTTTACTGCAGGTTTGTTCGTGACATCGCATCGTTCTAGGAAAAAACATAAATGTTACACATGTACATGGTAATTGTGCCACATACATAGAAATGCATACTGTATGCTACAAATAATGTTATGATACTCATCTATATATGAGTACATTTAGGAGTTTGTGACTTTCTTCCCTTTGTCTGGTCTCTTTAACATTTGGATCTACTAACTTGGCAATATAACTACTGCTGTTATAATATACCTAAATACCTAAATAATGTTCCTTTCAATTAGGTTATATACCCCAACTGCGAAAGGGTTATCGCACATGAATAAGACTGAACAAAAAACTTTGGTAGGAGAAAAGAAGATTGCAGTATTGGAAAAAAATGATTGTTCTCTATTTTAAGGGTTTATTTTATAGATGTTTAATAACAACTCTATAGTAAAGTGCTCCAACACACATATAATTGTAAAATTATCTCTTTCTATTTACACTTTTCAAACACAAACATAGGGTTAGCATGCTAGAAAATAAAAAAATACAGCAGAAAACATTTATGCAAATGTGTGCAAAGGGAACAAAAAAACTAGATATAGTAATTTTTCTGGTGTTTTTCTTTCATTAGATAATTAAATGAAACCTGTTTTTTTTTTTTTTTTGCTGTGGCTAGTATCAATCCTTTTCCAGTTTTGCATACAAGTCTCTCATTATATTGTGGTAAGAAATCAGATTAGTTAGATATTAAGTTGTATCAGTGTAATAATGTGTACATTTATGACAGTATTACAAAGTACAAATTTGCATGTCTCCGTTTTTATTTAACAATTGAAAAATTAACGTTGTATTCTACTTGCTACTAATAAAAAAAATCATATACGGCAAATTGTACTGTAAGGCAATACAATATGATTATCTAGGTGAACAAAAGACATACTTTGTATGCTGTATCCTGAGGTCAGATGTTGAGAGTCCTGTAAAAATAAACATAAATAAATCAAAACAGTAATCCACATATCATCTAGATATAAAGATTTAGGTCACATAGCTAGAGGCTTGTGTATTATCTGCCTCTATCAATCACAAATATAACCTTATCTAAAATGCATAAGAATGGAGTAGGGATTAAATGATAAGGATAAATAGCCAAGATGTAAAAGGACATTATAAATTAAAATGTTAGAAAATACATTATTTGTCACAAATTTTATCAACAATATACCTAATTGTCTATGTACTAAATTTTATTGGTGTTTTGATTATATAATTTTGTACAGTTAATCTGCATTTTGACTTATTTTGATGAAAAAAGATCACTAAATCAACTAATTAGCACAACATAATTTTGTCAAACAGTTAATATATTTATTATAATTGCTTTTTTTTTTTTCATAACTAAATAAACAATTGCAGAAACCTGGACGACTTTATAGGAGATCAAAACAGTTTTATAGAAAGAGTGACATGTAATATTGGAGAATTAATGCATTGCCCAAAATGCATTAGTTTAAAATTGAAGGCATCGATGAGATTATGGTGATATAGCTGCTAGGTTTAATATGCAATTAGTGAAAACTTATTTCAAACAGCACAACTGATTCTTCAATGGACGTATTTAGGGGTCACAGCAATATCACAACATAATGCTATTAAAATAATAAAGACATTAAAGTTACATTACCACACTACAAAGTAAAATGTGGCAGTATAGTTAACTACATTAGCTTCTATTTCTTTTACAATCAAGAGTGAGTGGGTGACCTGAAGAACCAATGACAAGCCACAATTGAGACTGCGGTTTTTGATTGGACCTCCACCTTACACTTCCCTCCGCTGCCATATATAGGTGGTTGGCAAAATGAATTTGCCCGCTGTTTTACGGGACCAGTGGAGTTGCAGCATAATAGTAAAAAGTAGCAACATCTGATTTGGGGGGGGGTGATTAGTTTCCTTTATCTTAAATCTAATGGTATGAGCTTACCTTGCTGGGAATTGAAAACTTTGACTGCTCAGCTTTACATGGGGTGTGGATAGCAGTCAGAGGAGGGGGCCAAGAATGGGTCATTTCCTATTGGGCAAGAAAACAAGCTTTAGATAAGGAGGTGAGTGTGAACAATATATCTCAAACTCTGTATTCTGAAAAGAGCTCCTCAAGCTTTTATAATGTCAGATCTCAAATATTAGTTTGTCATTAGAATTTAACTTCAAGATAGGAACTTTCCAATTGAATTTACTGCATATATGACATTCAAGTGGCCATTGAAACAGATTCTAGGACCCCCCCTTGGTATCCTACAGCATACACACCTATGGTCTAGAACATCAGGTCCTATGTACATGAAATAACACTATTTCATTCTCATCAATGAAATATAACTACAGTAGTTGAATGGTCACAATATTACAGTACCATTGAGATGTCTTGCTAAACCCTAGTAGACAATACAAATGGTTTTCAGAGAGAATCGCCAATACTTTCAACAAAAAACTCTATATCCATAGAGAAATATTTTAAGAAATTATGGCCATTTCATGTTTAATGTTTTCCCAGTACTTCCCAATTAAAATAGAAAATACATTTTCAAAAAGATCACAACACATCAGCTATCTCTGCAATTGCGTAATATTTCACATAAAAGACATACCAGGATATTAGCAATGCACACCAGCTCTGACACAACAAAGCACACAGAAAAGATCAGTATTAAATGTGTGACCTGACTGGTGACCTGAAGGAGTTTTTCCTATGTGTGAACAACTATGAATAATATACTTGCACAGTTACACTGTGAATTTCACTGAACTGAGTGAAGTATCAGATTCAAGGGCTCTTGTCCAGCATCATTGAGCGCTATTAATTACTTTAAAGTCTCATAGATGGATTTTAATATGACCCTAAATTCTGAAGAAGTAATTTATGATACTTCCAGACATGTACAAAATGTTCTTTCGTGTTAGTGTCATTTGAGTCCTTTTTTTTTATAATATAATATATAGGAATTGTAAAGCTTCTTAATTTGAAAAAATATATATCTTTAAATTACAGAGACTACTAGGAAAAGATGAATCATTACAAAACTTTCACAATTCATCAAAAGCCGGTGATCTCATTGTAATCTGTGGTATAAAATGAATGTCCTTCTCAGCTATAACTAATCAATGTACATATGAGTATCTACTGATACAATATTTTACTATTTATACAATATGCATTATTATTATTATTATTATTATTATTACTACTATTATTATCAGTTACTTATATAGTGCCAGCATATTCCACTGCGCTATACAATTGGGAACAAATAGTAATAAAAAAACACTGGGTAATAACAGACAGACAAACAAAGGGTATGCATTCGGCATCCTGGTGGTCTGGATACCGATGCTCCTATTACCGGCACCGAAATCCCGACGCCGGTCAGAAGCCCGGCGGCGGCATCCCGACCGCTGGGATCCCGAAGCTAAGTATCGGGGTGTTAGGGGGAGTTAGGTTTAGGGTGCGGGGTTAGGGTTAGGGTTAGGCACTAGGGGGAGGCTGCACCTCTAATGTGAGATATGTAGGACAGCTGTTCCCTTGAAGCATCAGTTGGAAAAGTCTCTTCTAGGGCCTCTGTACAACTCTCAATGGCTTTTGCCACCAAGGCCGTAGCCCTAGCAGGATGAGTAATAGCTATTGTAAGAAAGTATATAGATTTATGACAAGCTTCTATAAGTCTATCTGTGGTCTCCTTCAAGGGAGTTGCAGTATGAATGGGCAAGGTGGCATTTTTAACCAGACGTGTTACATGAGAATCCACCGTTGGAGGAACTTCCCATTTAGTACAATCAGTAGCTGGAAGCGGGTAAAAGGAACTGAACCGTTTTGGAATTTGAAACCTTTTACCGTGCATATTCCAAGCTTCACTCATATGGTCAGATAGCTGATCAGAGTGAGGAAACTCTGGTAAAACAATCTTTTGTCTTTTAAAAAGTGCATGTTTTTTCTTAGGAGCGGGTTCATCCTCTTCTATTTGTAGAATAGTTTTAACAGCTCTCACAAGAGCAGGTATATTTAGTTTATAGGGTGACTCCTCTTCTCCTGAGATGTAGTCAGAGTGACAGAGATCTGCGTTATCTGCCTCCCCAGATGATATCTCAGAATCAGATAACTGTGTGGATTGGGAAGATATCAGAGAACGTTTAGTAGGCTTAGTGGGTAAAGGTTTATCTTTTTGCAGCATTTGCTGAAAAACCATAGAGGTATTAACCAAAGTCTGCACTGAGGTAGACAGCATGTCTATCCATGGGGGAAGCAAATGATTTGCAGGGGGTACCTGCTGTGGCCATCCCATAGGTGGAGCTACTACGGGGACTGCTTCTTGGTCCACAAGTTTTGCCAGCATTAGTGAAAAGGCAGCCCAGGGTGGGTCCTGAGGGAGAGACACCAGGGCTGATGGACCTGGGCTGTGTAACAACCTGTGGCTGAGTAATACAGAGACCATCCTGAATGAGGTCCTCTTTAGCTAAGCCCGCAGAGCAGAACTTACAAGCTATCAGAGTAGGAGGAGCAGCATCAGACTGCTTGTTAGTCTTTCCTCTGCCAGACATAGTCACAAGAATAATAGAATACACAGTGTGATACAGTGCAATACCTTGCATACCTTGCAGTATGTGTAATATGGCACAATGTAGTGTGCAACTGCGGTATATAGTATGTGATAGTCCTCACACTTAAATAGCAGATGTGAGGTACAATGAACCCTCAATACCTTAGTATGTCAGGGTATAGTAGAAAAAAGGGACAGGTATAAACTGACAGTATAGAAATTAGAGATTAGCGCTAGCACAAGTCACATACAAACGCAAACATTTTTTTTACATGTCTGCAATGGACACTAAAATCAACGACACAGACCACAGTGGCTGGTATGATATAGCGCTGTATAACCTGGCCCGCGGAGAGGTATACAGGGAGACTGGACCCAACGTTTCCCGAAGACCTGCTATGCCTAAAATGGCTGCCGCGTGTCTCTGAGGGGGTGGAGGGTGAGGGAATAGCTGCTCAGGGAACACCAAGACCACAGTGGAATGGCACCCTGAACTGGGGGAGGGGTTGCAGGGAGAGCACCTTAACCCCTCTCTGACGTTAACCACTGGGTCCCCTGGCCTTTACAATATGCCTTTGCGCCAGTATCATTATGCCCCAGTGGTCTAGTGGGTGAGCCATTGTCCACATCAGTGTCTCTGGTTAGTCTCCTGAGACCGGAGGCAAAACTGCACTAAGATGAATGTCCCCGCAAATGGGGTTCCGCCTTACCTGTCCTCTGGATTCTGGCCTGCAGTCTGGGGTCCAGGGAGCCTGCTAGCTTGTCCCCCATGGAGCACCACCGGGAGTTCCTAGCACAGGCTTGGTGTCACGGCACCACGGAGGGATGGTGGGTGGCAGCACAGACGTCAAGAGGACAGTCTGGTGTTGCTCGCCCATTTGTAAAACATAAAAAATAAATGAAATCATAAAATTAAAGCTTGGACTGTTTAATGCAGAGCTCTGTTATAATGGTGGTCCAGCTTCTGCCGGACACCAATGATACTGAAGTGCCCTCAGACTGTGGGCAGGGTATAGGGGGAAGGACCAGAGCATCCTTGGCTGGAAAAGCTTTGCTGTTGGTGTCCAGTCCTCCAGGTCCCACCTACACCCCCAATGTCTCCCTGTGGAGCCCTATGCACCCTGAAGAAGAAATAATTAATTTTTAACAATGAAATTAGGCATTAAAGAGCCAAAAATCCAAAATAAAAGTCTTATACAAACATAAACACAAAATTACAAAAAAATATATTATTATTTATTTTATATGAAAATAGTTATATTATTTCCATTTTTAAGTGTATTTCAATTTGATCACATTGCAAGAGAGTTATCTATGTATTATTCCTTTTTATTTTTTAAGAAAGCCCAGATTTTTGTAAATTGAATGTTAAGTAGGCCAAATGTTCTTCAACATGTGTAATGATTTAAAGTAGAATTTGGGTGGATGTCAAATCGCTGTATAAAAGCAGTCCTTGATTTATTTCCACATTATTTGAACTTTACATAATTCTAAAATCATGTTAACTGATGCAAAAGATATTTGGATTAGTGTGGCAAAAAAACTATTTTTGTCATTCTAAAGATTAAACAAATACTTGAAATCCAGCAATTTATTGGCTCCCATGTTAACAAAGTTTTTAGATGAAGTAATGTAGGCATCTCCCTCTCTGCCTAATGTTCAAACGATACGTAATTAGTAGCATATGCTTTAGTTGTTGCAGTTGGTCACGCTCTTTTTGCTCATTTAGGAAGGCAATGTTTTCTCATTACAAACCCTCAGGTACATACAGGAACAAGCAAAGATTTCAAGTAGATTTATGTATTTATTTCTTGCAGAAGAAAAGTACATGAAGTTACAGAGAGAACCTTAAATGGAAATAATTGAAGTAAAGTACAAACTAAAACTGAATATTTTATACTGCACAAAATGTACTGAAACCAATGTAAATGTGTTTGAAAAAGTCTTTTAAAATGACTCTGCAGTGATGAATTTTCAGGACATGTCAGTGACAACATTCTCAAAATATGGATACCCTACAAGGAGTCCTCGAATTTGGGGTAATAGCTATAGCAGTGGTTCCATAATTCTGTGCTGCGGCCCCCTGGAGTGCTGTGGCACTGTCACCAGGGTGCTGCGGTGGCCGCTGGCCCAAGAGGCCACACAGTGTAATTTTTTTTTTCGTGCACGGGTGGGAGAGGGGTTGGTGGCGCGGAGTAGATTGGTGCGGTGGGGGATTGCGATGGAGGTGGCAAATGGAGAGAAATTAAGGGGGCAAATAGAGAGACATGGAGGGTCAAAGAGAGAGAGATGAAGGGGCAAAGGGAGGCAGATGGAGGAGGCAAAGAGAGAGACAGAGGGGGCAAAGAGAGAGAGACAATAGGGGCAATGGGTAAGAATAGCACAGTTTTTCTCTTTATTTCTTCTCTTTCTTTTTTAAATACTACAGTAATTGCGTTATTTTGACCCAACTACTTAAAATACAGGACTGCTCTGTAATTATTTTGGCTTAGGCGTGCCTTGAAAAGATTATTGAAACCCTAAGGGTGCCTCGACTGAAATAGTTTGGGAACCACTTAGCTAAAGGTTTTTGGCAAAACGTGTTAGTCTTTAAGGGCCAAATGTAATAGGATGAGAGTATAGTAAATTTGAGAGTTTAGCAGTAAACTGTCACACTATTACATTGGTTGAATTGCATCTTCAAAATGGGAAAACATCTGGATGAGAGTTTAAATCGTAAGAGTTTTTTGAGTCTGAAAAACATGTGAGCTTGCATGTTCTCTGACTCTGTTACATTGGCAGAGTTCAAAAAGTAGGAGAAAACTCTCACATTTTCTAAACTCTCATTATGTTACATTTGGCCCTAAATGTCCACTTAGATCCCTGAAAATGTGTCAGGTAAATGTTCTAAAATTTGTACATTTCGGATCCAGCTTTATTTAGGCATACTGTACCTGGACATCTGGATAGGCAACCCAGGCCTGTGTTCATTTGTACCTGCATAATCATGTAGTTCTTAAGAGCCGATTTATCAAAGGTGAGGTGATCTCTTGCAACAACTTCTACATGCAGAGCACTGGAAATCTATATAATAGAAATTTGTCAAGAACATTGGTGGTACTTTTGTCACTGATTGTCCTCCAATCCCATGGCCATCTGAGGTTGGATTTTGCCTTAGCCAAAGTGAGAAAAAAACTTTATTGTTAAAACAAAGCTATTTTTTATATTTCATTTTCAAACATACTCTATTTTTAATTTTTTTTGCTGAATCTGAGCTTCCAGTTCCTGTTCTGAAGAGCTGATAAGCCGACTCATGTAGGTACACTTAAGCCGCGTATAAACTTGCTGATTAAAATGAGCGATTGAACGATAATGATATCGTTATCGTTCAATCGCTCATTAATCGTGCATGAATCGGACATGAGAATGTCAAAAACGACCAGCGATGCCCGCTCCCGCTGATCGTTTTCGACATCAATCATCGCCTGAACGTTCTGTTCAATCTGCTGATAACGACAGATTGACAATGTTCAGTGATGAGGGAGAGTGCCTACACTGAACGACATATCGTTCAGTGTAAGCACTACAGGGGAAGAGGAAAGACTGTACGATTACAATGTTGTAATCGTACTGTCATTCCACTATCTGCTAGTGGATACACACCTTAAGAAATAACTCGCCTTGCAAGTGGTAAGACTACTCATCGCTACCAGCCAGTGTAGCTGGGTAACTGATCATTGCTCAGCTGCCCAGATGATTTATTTTTTAGATAATTGGGCTAGAGAAAGATTTTCTTTCACATTAATACATTAATTCATACTGGTGGGCTTTGATGGTGCACATAGCCACACCATCACTGTGCAATACTGTGAAACCCTTTTTGCTATTTAACAAAGGCTACCGCAAGTGTTGACTTCCGCTGAGTATCACCGGTGGTAGCCATGTCCAGCAATAGGATACTAGCTATTGCCTATTTACTGGCAGTACAAGTACTGTTGTTGTCTTTTGACCACTATCACCATTCTGTATCAGGATAGTGTAGAGCAAAAAAAACAAATTGCTCTTAAATAATAATAAGAAATCAAATGTATTTATTTTTTGTATTTTTTTATTTAATGCCAAATCTGCAAATTAATCATTATTAAACAGCTATTAATCCATACTACACGTATGAATAGTTACTTCATGCACCTAGTTTTAAACAAATGTTAACTGTGAATATCATTTATTGAATGTATATATAATGTAACATTTTACAGTGTTAGCTCCTTTAAAGACTTTTTAAGCTGCAAGATCCTTTATACAGTATGTAGATAAATATAGTACTGTACAATCAATGTACCAAATAAAGATTCCATAACATATGCACACCTTTTACCTAATCTTTAATTGTTATTTTTATAGCACTATGCTCCCTCAGTGTCAACTAAGCAAAGATGGTAAAGCCCCTTTGTAAATTAAAGTAGCTGTGTTCATTTCACAAAGGAAACCATCACTAAAGCGGCCTAAATGCGTTAGTAAATCCACCTCTTTGATTCTTGGCTCAGCTTTTCTAAAGAGAGCTTTTCAAAGGGCCGAGTTTTAAGAGTGTCTGACATTCGGCAATGGCAAATAATGTTCTATGTGTATACAGTTTAAGAAAAAGAGATATTAAAATGGGTGCCAAGCCCGACTGGTTCAAAGAATTCCGTCTTTGGAAGTGTACAATTTATGTGGTTTTTAATAACCGCAAGACTTTTTTTTTACTTGTCCTATGGGAGATGGGCTGAGTTTGTAGACATTGCGACGATAGAGCTTTATAGAACACACAGAATTGTTTGTTCACAGAGATAGAAGTACAAATTAATCACTGGCATATGACGAGTGGAACATGACATCTTCTGGTATAGTGTGCATTATGAAAAGGAAAACCTTCTTTAGATATTATTAAAAAAAAAAGAAATCTGTCTTTAGTTTTACAAATCCAATAAATTGTGCTTCTGTTTTTACATTCCTCCTATACTTAAAATTATGCTCTAGATATAAAAAAGGTTTATTAAACTATGATAAGAGATAACTATGCATTATGAGAGAAAGCATTTTTTATTACAACTATCAACAAAGTATTTATAGTTCTATATATGGGATGTAGTTAATAAATCTACAGCTGGGATGCCGGCTGCCGAAATCCCAAACAGCGGGCAGAAGACCGGCGGCGGAATCCCAACACGAGTGGCGATGCCGATGCCGGCATCCCGATCGTAAGTATAGCAGGCGGGTTAGCTGTTAGCCATGGGGGGGAGGGTTAGGTTTAGGCACCATGGGGGGAGTTAGGGTTAGACTGCGGTAGGGGGAAGTTAGGGTTAAACTGCAGACAGGGGGGGTTAGGCACCACCGGGAGAGGTTAGGGTTAGGCACTAAGAGGGATGGTTTAGGCACCAAAGGGGAGGGTTAGGTTTAGGTACTAACTGGGAGGGTTAGGGTGTGGGATAGTGTTAGGATACAGGAAAGGAGGGTTAGGGGGTGAACAGGGCAGGGTTACAGTACTTACTGTTGCCCTGTCAGGACTGTCAGCATCTGGATGCCACTGTCGGTCTATTGACAGGCAGCATCCTAAGTGCCAGAATTTCATACCCAATCCCTATATACACAGAGACATACAAAGTGGACCATACATCCCAACCTTCCCAAAACAGGATACTGTCTCCAGCGATCAGTACATTTGACCTTATTTGCGGGATATATTTCCATGAAAACACTATATAATATTGGTATTTTAGCCCATAAATTGTGCACCAAGGACATGGCCATCCAGCCATACCAAATCAGCCTTTACCAAAGTTGGGAGATTTGCTGGTCAACAAAAAAGGCTATCCTCCGAGGATCCCCTTCTTAAGTGACCTTAAATTAGGCATCAACAAAGGATCAGCAGATATTAGTGACGTAAAGCATATTGACAGGCTGCAACCTCTCCTCATCTTTCCACCAATTAATTTAAATTACTGTACATAATGTACCAGTGCCAATAGTTAATATGCTAGGGATTTCATATGACAGTATGCTTCAGAAATTAACCAGTAGCATTAAGGGATAGGACTGGCCTGTCAGAACTCAACAGACTGGCCCCCTAATTGTGAAGACATAATTCTATCAGCCATCTCCTTTTACAAAAGCATAAGATCCATGAGGAGGGAACACCTATTATAGAGTGAGATCAGGTGCATTTTTTAAACTATTCTTAAAGTGGAAATGTCATTTAATTTTACAAATGCAGCTGGAAATATGAAAGAGTTTTTAGTGTTAATATAACTAAGTCCTTATATACCAGCAGTTCTCTTTTTCCAGGAATTACACAATTTCCCATTTGCAAGTCTGGCACAACAGGGGTGTGGTCTGGACATGATGGCATGGCCTGTTTTTCAACTTCTATTTACTTTTGCAATGTTAGGAGGAACTGAATTTGTCATCAGCAGGTCACATAGCAAAATTTGGGAAACTAGTGATGCATATATTCCCAATCTGAGCTCACCATGTTCAGTTCTGGCAAATGCACAGTGGAGCCCAGTTTGGACTTTCCATTCCAAAGTTCCAGAACTATGTGCAGAATGTGGAAACATTGGATAACTTCATTTGGGTTGGGTACACGATCCTGTCGGTCAGAATCCCAACAGTGATGATGCCTGCTCCGGTATTCCAATGGTCAATATCCCGAGCATGTTGGTGAGTATTCTAACCCTAACCCACCCCTCCCGAATCCTAACTCTAACCCTCCCTTCCTGCAGCCTAACCTTAACTCAACCCTCCCTTCCTGCAGCCTAACCCTAGCCCTCTTCCTAGTGCCTAACCCTAATACATACCATCGGGATTCTGATGTTAGGATTCTGCAGCCAGTATTCTGATGACCGTAGCTGGTATTCTGGCCATCGGGATCCTGAGCGCCGGGATGCTGAATACATCCCCTTCAGTGTTATATAGAGGAGCAGAAGGTTAATACTGAAGGGCATTTTTAGTACAGATGTGCGGTTCAGTTTTCCTAAAACATGAACACATCCAAACTTAGGGGTTCCAAGTCAAATCGAATTCCAGTTCAGAATCACTTTGGTGTATCAAGTAGAACCAAGTCCTGGCTCAGGTCTGCTGTAAGTTCGGAACTCGGATTTAAAACCAGAACTCAGGTTATTGGATTGCATGGAAACAGGTCCAAATTACATGATTTTAGCTGTTTTTATAAAAAATTTTATTCAAATTTTAAAGGGATCCAAAATGAAACCAAAACCGAATACAAACCAAAAGAGAGTGGTTTTGCCAAAGCCAAAACCAAAACATGGGGGTCTTCGTACATCTCTAATTACTAGTAGGAATACTGAAGAAGGAATAGTGACAATATGATTTCAAACAGCATCTGGTGTGTCAGTTACTACTGGACGCAGTTTTTAACTAATGTAAATAGAGAAAACATATTGGTGTCTCCTGTGACTTGTCATGGCTTAAACAAATTGGATATATGAACTTTGTTTCACATATTGTAGCTTTGACATCACAATATACCCATATCTCCAATAATCCCACATCAGGAGTCTTACAACTGCTATTGGGTACACTATTCCTTCCATTTTCTACAATTAAAAAAGTATTAAAAAATGTAAAAACATTTAAAAGAAATTAAAATAGATATATAATACAGTTGATTTCTGGGGAAATACACAGGGCAGTAGTGGTGAGAGGGAATAATGAAATGTGCATATGTTTTTGATCCAATAATGGGACTCTAATTGCAGAACTATCTACATACAAACCCCTTGACATTGTTCAGTTCATACTTGTCTATATTTTCTGGCAGGGGGGACTGGTCACTGGTAGCGCAATTTGCTTAGAATTGTGTCATCCTGCCATTTTCACGCGTAAGTGTGCGGGATGCGAAAGGGTGACCTTCTCTCCTAGAAGCCCGTGGGGACTCTGAGAAATTTGTAAGTCTTTTGGATGTACCGGGGGAGTAGGCAAGTATGGTTTAAATTAATAATTTAAATTAATAATACATAATTACCTCCTACCCTAGCTGCACCTGCAACTAGAGATCCCTTTGTTTTTAGTGCATGTGCACGTAAAGTACTTTCTTTCATCAGGTATGTTCAATCTGGTTTTCACCTGATCTCACATGTATAGTAAAAGAGAATTCCGGTCTCCATGTTTTGATTTAGCCCAAACAAAACATCCCTCTAACAAGTAGAAACATTTATTGCTCAGTTAGGCCTGAAAAATGTCTTTACCAAGGGGATACGGGGTTAGCATTTTGAAGACAGAGACGCCAGGAGAGGGGATGGGATGTAGTTATATTGCAGGCGGACGGGATGCCAGGTGTCAATATACCGACTCCTGAATCCCGCCGCTCGGCAAAATGGCAACACCGCAACCCCTTTAGGGATCAGGATACCGGCATCTGAATCCTGACAGCCAGCATCCCGATCATAAGACGGCGGAGCCAGGTAAGTCTTAGCCGCAGGGTGAAGGATTAGGTTTAGCCCCACCCATGGGGACTTAGGGAAGGCACCCCCCCAGGAGAGAGGTTTAGGGTGCGGGAAGGGAGGGACAGGGTTTGGAACCACAGAGAGGGGGGGTTAGGGTTAGGCACCCCCAGGGAGGTTAGGGTTAGGGGAGGGGAGGGATAAAATACTTTGAGCCGCCATCTGGATTCTGACTGTTCGGGCTGCCATTGTTGGGATTCGACCCGGCGGCTACTTAGCCGCCAGTATTTCATACCCATCCAGAGGGGACAGCATTAATGTAACACAGGATTTTGTGGGTGGCGTCTTTAGAAATTAAACTTGGAGATTACCTTTAAAAGACATAAACTGGAATTGGCCTTGCAGCCAAATGGGGCATATCCAATTGGCAGTAAGGAATTTGCCTGCAAAAAAATATATGCAACTTCACGGCACTCAGTCTGTGGAATGCTGCCGATGCTGTGTGCGGGGAGCAGGGTCAGGGGTAGTGTAGTGTAGTGTGTGCAGGAAGCGGGTGCATGGTTAGGGGTAGTGTAGTGTAGTGTATGGGGACTGGGTGTAGTCTCAGCAGTAGTGTAGGTAGTATGTATGGGGAGTGGGTGCAAGGTTAGGGGTAGCGGGGTGCAGGGATAGGGTTGGTGGGGTGCAGTACCTGTCCTGTGCCTGACTGGTCAATGGAAGCTGTCTGCAACGCTGGAGAAGAGAGGTGAGTAAATAAGGACTAATTAAGCTAATTGGAAACTTCCAATTGCTTAATTAGTCATTAGGGGGCGGGGTCTAAAGTGTTCTAGAGCACGTGCAGACAATTTTTCCTTAAATTATGGATTTTAGGAAAAACTGGATCTGCTCTGGAGGCTCTCAAAAAAATATCAAAATGCTGTACCCAATTGAATACCAAAAATCTTGCACCTGCGGGAAAAGCCCTGCAAGTGTGAAATTTGTGGTAAACTCGCACATAATTGAAATTGCCCCATTGAAACACATTGTCAAAATATGTGCAAATTGTATCAATTTTAAAGAAAGCATTCACACTTTAATGTCCGTAATATATCGCATTCTGGTTTTATTGCCATTTTAGTCCAGTAAAAGTGATTTTCAGTCAGTTTATACATATTGTCTTTACAATGCTTCTGATATTGTGGGTAATACAGTACAGAAAAATACATTTTTTACTTTTTTTGTAATAAAGAAATACACTTCCAATAAATGTGCTCTGGCCTGGAAAAAATAAGTATTTTGTTATTATGTAAACAGGTTGAAATGACTATTGTGTATTTTACACAGTGATGCTCAAGTGCATTCAATTGCTTCCTTAACCTCAATGCACATTGGAATGGTTCCTGCTATTAGTCAGGCCTGGCATACATTTCTATGCACAACTCAGAGGATGTATAAATGTTACTGCAACTTGCTGCCAATCGTATTTACATTTCTGCCTGGCAATTTTTCCCCAATTTAGTTCTGGCGTCGACTGATGCTTGTAGAAATCTGATGACTGAACAGTTAGAAGGCAACAACAGAACGCCAGCCAAATGCTATATCAGTATGTAGGCTGAATATACAAATTACTTGTGCACGGTGAAACTACGTTATGTACTGTATAGCAAATAAGTGACTTGTTAGTGTATTTCTCATAAGACTTTAAATTAACAAATCAACTTCATCTGGTATTTCACATGTGCCCTTTCCAGTAATCCAAACATGACTTTTATATTACATTCACTGTCTCACTTTTGTAAGCTGTAGAATGCAGGGCCCTCACAACATAATAAATATGTCCCTCTTACTGTCTCCTGCAGTAAGTCTTCATCTTCATTACACACGTCTGGCTAAGCATAACTTTTCCAGTGCCTGCACCTCATTGCTTTCCGGTGTTTGGTCATACGAAGTACTGACATACTGTAACTGTACTGCTTGTTGCCAACTATTTAAGGGCCAAAATGTGGAGAGAATCAATATGGGAGCTCATGATATGGCATAATGGGTCATAAAAAAATTAGTGGGGAGGGCACAATATCTGACTATGGGATCTGTATTGTATTAGGTCACAAGAATGCTCTCTGTGTTGTATGACTGACACTAGAATGCTTTCTTTATTGTATGGTAGTCACAAGGATGATCTCTGTATTGTATGGTGATGACTAAGATGCAAGGTGTATGGTATGGCAGACACTAAGATGCTTTCTATATTATATGGCATGGCGGTCACTTGGATGTTCTCTATATTATATGGTGGACACTATGATTCTCTCTATATTGTATTTTGTCCACTAGGATTCTCTCTGTCTTGTATGACTGACATATGAATGCTACCTGTGTTGTAATTAGAAATGAGTGCAGATCCCCATATTTTGGTTTTGGTTCTAAATCATTGTTGTGTTTTGGTTTTGAGAAAACCACTCTCAAGTGTTATGGCACTATTTTGGTTTCCTTTAGAAATTGATAAAAACAGCTAATATCATGTAACTTAGACCTGTTTTTGATCCTATAGTATTAACATCAATAACATTCCAGTCACAGCATCTGAAATCACAAAGGAGAGACTTAAATACAATCAAAAACACACAAGATCCAAATTTTAAATCCGAGTGCCAAACTTGGCCAGTAGACCGATTCAGTTCTACTTGGAACCCCAAAGTAACCCGAGCTGGGACTTGGTTCGAATCAGAACCCCAAAGTTCGGGTGTGTTCAGTTTTTAACAAAACCAAACTGCTCATCTATAGATGTAAGGCAGTCACTAAAATGCTCTCTGTGTTTTCTGGTGGTCAGTAGGATGCTCTCTATATTGTATATCAATCAATAGATGCTTTCTATATTGTATGGTGGTAACGAGGATGCTCTTTGTATTTAATGGAGGACACTTGAATGATCTCTATATTGTATGGCAATCAGTAGGATTCTTTCTATAATGTATGGTGGTAAGTAGGATGTTCTTTGTATTATATGGAGGACACTTGGATGATCTCTATTTTGTATGGCAATCAGTAGGATGTGTTCTATATAGTGTGGCAATAACTAGGATGCTATCAGTTTTATATGGTGATGTATGTCACTAGGATGCTCTAAGTTTTGGGTAAAGAAAGACAGAGATAATGTGATTTTTTTTTCTCTTTAACACTGCTAGGAAAAATGTTTTTTAACTAACCCAGCCTACTATTGTGTGGCCACCACTTTAATAAAAAAAAATTAAGGGAGAATTTATGTTACCAATCCACCCCTGGATACATTTGTAATTTATACTGCGAGACTCGACTGTGAAATGAGTGCGCTGCAATGTGATGATATATATGAAGTCAGATGTACACATGTAAATATTGTATGTTGAGTGTGATAAATAAATCTTTATTCTTTAATTATCCATAAAAACTATCCTTAAAATATCACCTGGAGCTCATTATTTTCTTACAAGAGAAATGTGCACTATATCGCCTGCTGCATCTGCATTATACATGTTTTACATTTATCAAACCTGCATATGCAGTGACACTTCTTTGTCAACTCTGACCCACAGGATGCTGAGGTGGTTGAGATTGAGCTATGGCTGTTTGGTTGTTATGGTGATTAGTATGTGTTTAGTGCTCTGCTGTATTCTTCTCCTGTATTATATAAAATACAGTATGCAATAATTATAATAAAGTCAATGTAATATTTATGTAAAGTGAAGTGCACCCTCACTGTTTCATATGGGTGAAAGTACACTGAACATTTTTTTATTCTTACATTGTTTATGTATACCTATGTAACTTTGAGTCCAAGAATATATGCCATTGTATGTATTAAATTAAAACTTCCAATATAAGAGATGTTTTTTTTTTTTTTTAAAGTTTATTTATTAGATGTAATTTTTATCATATTTTATTACTCTTAAAGCTTTATAAGTTAATAATTGTTAAAACATGCCTATAAGGTAACGTGAATTATAGAAGTTTGCACGGGGCATGATAGTGAGTGCCTGATGGATGGGACCTACCATTTCCGAAGTTGTGTGGACATTCAACATTCCTTGATGTACCGTGTTACGTGTGTGCTGGGAATACCTCATAGAAGTCATTACCAGAGCCATAACTAGACTTTTTGGTGCCCTGTGCTAGAGAGAGCATTGGCAACCCCCCTCCATTTTTTTTAAATAGGGACATAAGATAGTGCACCTGAAAAAGGGCAATGGCTTCATGGGGAAGGGCCACGGAAGAGATAGGAAGACTCCTGGGGCAGCCAGGAGATGCTGGGGATAAAAGAAGACGAAGCTACAAGTGAGAATGATAACAGGAAAATTGACAGGCCCAAACAGTGCCCCCTGCCCTGCGGTGCCCTGTGCCATGGCACTGGTCGCACTACCCTAGCTACAGCCCTGGTCATTACCACCCTCTGTGAACAATGCAGTGGCCGACCATGGGTGCTTACTGATCATGACCAACAACATCTGGCCAGAATTGTCTGTAGTAACAGACAAGCAAAACTGAATCAAATCACAGCTACATTCGGTGCAGGAGGTACCAGATGCACATCCAGCAGGTCAGTCCAGTGCTCTTTAGCTACCATAGGGTATGGGAGCAGAAGACCCACCAGAGGGCCCCTGTTAACACTATGACACAGTGCCTCACCTGGGCTCGTGACGTTGCTAATTGGATCCTGGAGGACTGCCAACATGTGGCATGGTCTGATGAGTCATGGTTACAGTTGTTTCGGACTGATGGTAGGGTGTGGTGCAGACCCCATAAGGTCATGGACCCCAGTTGTCAACAAGGCTCCGTGCAGGCTGGTGGTAGTTTCATAATGGTGTGGGGTGTGTTCACGTGGCATGGGTTGGGTCCGCTGGTCTTCCAGAATATGTTATTGACCGTTAACTCTATGTTGCATTGTTTGATTACCATTTGCAGCCCTTCATGGACTTTATGTACACCCACACCGATGGAATATTCTAGCAGGATAATGCACTGTGTCATTAGTCCCAGGTTGTCCAGAATTGGTTGGAGGAGCATTCTGGAGAGTTCCGACGAATGTTGGAGAGGTCCATTCACACACAAGATCCTGCACCTACAAATATCAGAGAGGTGTGGGAAGCCATCCAGACAGCATGGGTCAACATCTCTCGAGAGGTCTTCCGTCCACTTGTGGAATCGATGCCATGTTGAGATGCTGCACTTTTCTGGGCTAGAGGGGGTCCTACATGATACTAAGCACCTATCCCATGACTTTTGGCACTTCAGTGAACATAAGATTTTATTTTAAAGTTTATATTGCAAAAAATCTCACTAATATTTAATATGACCAAAGATCAAAGGTTTTATAAACCTTGTAAAAACATACAATTTGGATTTTGCTTTTACTTGCCAGTAAATTTCAGGTATTACTTTATTATTATATTATTTCCACCAGCAATAATGACCTCATTGTTATATCCCTCCTGTTTGTGAGTGGCTTTACTAAAACTAATGGCATGTTATGTTTTGCCCAAACTATTTCTCATTGCAATTCCAGAGACATATTACTTAGAGCAACTGTGGTTATAGCTGGCAATTGAGATCATAATCTTCACTGTTTAAATTATTAATCACTGCTATTTTTGCTTCGAAATTAGTAACGTTGTGCCTAATTATATGTAATTTGTGGAGCCACATGTTCTGAGGAAAAGTACGATACACAACACAAATGTTTAGCCTTGTTCTAAGGAAACCACAGTCAGAGTAGCTCCAGAAACGACCTACAGTATGAATCAAAACACTTCCATGTCTGTGCACTGAAGATACTGCTATAATATGTTGTGTTGTTGTTGTGGTTTTCAGCAGCGGGACATAAATTGAGGGATATTTTTTATAAAATTGCTGTATATAACAGAGTTTTGTTATCCTTACCAGTCAAAATCTTGCTTTCATTATCTAAATACAAGAGGCAGATTCGAAGAAGCCCTAGGATTCCCCTGAATCTTGCGCTGCGCACAGTGTGGGGCATTACAGATTTAATAAATGTCTCCCACTGTAACCCAAAAAATAACTTTCTCTTAAAGTGATAATATTGGAAAGTCCAATCAACTTTTCCCAACTATGGCCCGTATGCAATTTGAGGCGAAAAGCCGTTTTTCGCATGTTTTTGGCTGAAACTTTTCACCGATGATGTCATTTTCGCCTGTTTTGACTTTCCTCCGTATTCAATTTGGAAGAAATTTTTCGCCTAGGCGGAAAGTCAATGCAATGTAATAGGCGGAAAAGTTTTGCCTATGAATAGCAGATGGAAAAAAGTGCAGAATTGGGGTTTTGGGGTACAACGTTGTGGGAACCCCGTGCAGCCTTCAGACAGTCCCCCAAAGGTAAACTGAGTCAAAAAAAAAAAAAAAAAACACTTAAGACCACCCCAAAAAATCACTTTGAATTTCGGGGCGAAAAAAAAAAATGTTGGGGGACAAAGTTAAAAACTAGTGAACTTCACTCTGGGGGTGGGGTCCCCAAGTATGCCCCAGGTGTCTTTTTCATTGCAGGGGCTTGCGGCATGTGGATTTTTCACAATTTTTTAAGCTTAACTTAAGCAACTTTAAAATATGCTGACCCCCATTTTCAAGTACCTCAACTTTGCTGGGATAAGTTATTTTCTGCAAAAAAACTTCCAGAATACTATTCTGCACCACTTATACAAAAACGCTATTTAGCAGCTATTGAGCCCGTTTAAAAACCCCAAATACCTTCAGCAAGCCAAATCAGGGGGTACCATACCTAACCCCCATGTCAGAGCATCTTTTGGGGGGTGTCAGGCTGATTTCCCCAAATCTGACAGTACTTTCCGCTTGTTTAAGTTTTAAGATCCCGTTTTCGTGTACTTTCAAACTGAATACGGCGATACGTGGGCATGTGCGCAATACTTTTCCGCCTACAAAACATGCGATGTAGGCGAAAAGTATGGGAGGCGGAAAAGTATTGCGGGTCCTCTCAAACTGAATACAGCTCTAAGATTCTTGCTTTATATAAAGGTACATTTAATACCACAATCTTACTGTACAAGCCTCATAGTTATTTTGGATTTTTGTTAACATTTAGATGATTTGATTGCTTAGATATTAACCTGGCCCCCGGTTTAAATTGCCTAATTGCATTCAGAAGCTGAAAACTCTAAATATTGTGCTGCTCTTAACATTATTATTCTCCCTGCTTTACTATATTTTTCTAGTCCAACCCACTTAATTTCCTTTTTGTTTGTGCATTCAGTTTTTAGGAATGAATGCAATAGATGATTTAATCAAATGCATATAAAGAAAACAAAAAAACCTTCACAATGATCATAGATAGTAACTGCCCTAGACCAGTCACAGGTTTTGAAGAGTTGCCCCTGAAAAGGTTTATCTTTGGAAATGTCCCTATATTTTATACTGACCAATGTACAAATTAATTGCTTTCTTTCTCTGTGTTAGATGCATTTATTATCATCCAGTCTTACTTTCTAGATTTTATTTAAAAAAAATGTGTTAAAAAGAACACTATTATCAAACTGAGTAACCATAACAAAAAAAAGATTTTAAAGTTCCTAGGTCCACTGAAAGAACACAGAGTATGACGTGCATGACTACACAGGTCCAGCAGCAAATTGTTCTTGGAAAGTATTTCAAAATGTTGTCAGCTATGCATGGGTTTATATTAGGGGTGAGCGGGTTCGGATTTCTGAAATCCGAACCCCCCCGAGCCCCCCCGATCCGAGTCCGATCCGAGTCAGGCTCGACTTTTCCCGCCTGACTCAGATCTGAAATCGAGGCAAAACGTCATCATCCCGCCTTCCGAGTCTCGCGGGTTTTGGATCCTATATAAGGTACCCGCGTCGGCGCCATTTTCTCACTCGGCTGTGGACAGTGAAGAGGGAGGGTGGGAGTTAGGGCTGTGTAGTGTAGTGTAGTGTAGTGCTGCTGTTGTCCACTACTTCAAAGTCCATAGGGGCTGGCTGTGTTGTGCTGTGCTGCTGTTGTTAATAGGGGCTGTGTCCACTACTTCAAAGTCCATAGGGGCTGGCTGGACTGTGTTGTGCAGTCAGTTCTCCATAGGGGCTGTGTCCACTCCAAAGTCCTGTGCAGTGTCCCAGTCCTAAAGGGGTGCTGTAGTGTTGTCCAGGGGGTGCTCTGTCCATCAGGGGTGCTCCCCCAAGTGCTAAAAAAATAATATATTTTCTGTGTTTGTGAATTGTGTGCGCAGTAGCCGCACGTGCATCAACAAAGTAGTGACAAGCGTGCGCCTGTGTCATAAGTAAAGGGCCGGCTGGCTTGACCGTTAAAGGGTGCTGTAACCCCCAAAGTACACTCCAGTCCAAACCAAAAAAATAATTATTTTCTGTGTTTGTGAATTGTGTGCGCAGTAGCCGCACGTGCATCAACAAAGTAGTGCCAAGCGTGCGCCTGTGTCATAAGTAAAGGGCCGGCTGGCTTGACCGTTAAAGGGTGCTGTAACCCCCAAAAGTACACTCCAGTCCAAACCAAAAAAAAAATTATTTTCTGTGTTTGTGAATTGTGTGCGCAGTAGCCGCACGTGCATCAACAAAGTAGTGCCAAGCGTGCGCCTGTGTCATAAGTAAAGGGCCGGCTGGCTTGACCGTTAAAGGGTGCTGTAACCCCCAAAGTACACTCCAGTCCAAACCAAAAAAAAAATTATTTTCTGTGTTTGTGAATTGTGTGCGCAGTAGCCGCACGTGCATCAACAAAGTAGTGCCAAGCGTGCGCCTGTGTCATAAGTAAAGGGCCGGCTGGCTTGACCGTTAAGGGTGCTGTAACCCCCGAAAGTACACTCCAGTCCAAACCAAAAAAATAATTATTTTCTGTGTTTGTGAATTGTGTGCGCAGTAGCCGCACGTGCATCAACAAAGTAGTGCCAAGCGTGCGCCTGTGTCATAAGTAAAGGGCCGGCTGGCTTGACAGTTAAAGGGTGCTGTAACCCCCAAAGTACACTCCAGTCCAAACCAAAAAAAAAATTATTTTCTGTGTTTGTGAATTGTGTGCGCAGTAGCCGCACGTGCATCAACAAAGTAGTGACAAGCGTGTGCCTGTGTCATAGGTAAAGGGCCGGCCTGCTTGACCGTTAAAGGGTGCTGTAACCCCCGAAAGTACACTCCAGTCCAAACCAAAAAAAAAAATATTTTCTGTGTTTGTGAATTGTGTGCGCAGTAGCCGCACGTGCATCAACAAAGTAGTGCCAAGCGTGCGCCTGTGTCATAAGTAAAGGGCCGGCTGGCTTGACCGTTAAGGGTGCTGTAACCCCCGAAAGTACACTCCAGTCCAAACCAAAAAAAAATTTATTTTCTGTGTTTGTGAATTGTGTGCGCAGTAGCCGCACGTGCATCAACAAAGTAGTGCCAAGCGTGCGCCTGTGTCATAAGTAAAGGGCCGGCTGGCTTGACCGTTAAAGGGTGCTGTAACCCCCGAAAGTACACTCCAGTCCAAACCAAAAAAAAAATTATTTTCTGTGTTTGTGAATTGTGTGCGCAGTTGCCGCACGTGCATCAACAAAGTAGTGCCAAGAGTGCGCCTGTGTCATAAGTAAAGGGCCGGCTGGCTTGACCGTTAAAGGGTGCTGTAACCCCCAAAGTACACTCCAGTCCAAACCAAAAAAAAAATTATTTTCTGTGTTTGTGAATTGTGTGCGCAGTAGCCGCACGTGCATCAACAAAGTAGTGCCAAGCGTGCGCCTGTGTCATAAGTAAAGGGCCGGCTGGCTTGACCGTTAAAGGGTGCTGTAACCCCCAAAGTACACTCCAGTCCAAACCAAAAAAAAAATTATTTTCTGTGTTTGTGAATTGTGTGCGCAGTAGCCGCACGTGCATCAACAAAGTAGTGCCAAGCGTGCGCCTGTGTCATAAGTAAAGGGCCGGCTGGCTTGACCGTTAAAGGGTGCTGTAACCCCCGAAAGTACACTCCAGTCCAAACCAAAAAAAAAATTATTTTCTGTGTTTGTGAATTGTGTGCGCAGTAGCCGCACGTGCATCAACAAAGTAGTGCCAAGCGTGCGCCTGGGTCATAAGTAAAGGGCCGGCTGGCTTGACCGTTAAAGGGTGCTGTAACCCCCAAAGTACACTCCAGTCCAAACCAAAAAAAAATATATTTTCTGTGTTTGTGAATTGTGTGCGCAGTAGCCGCACGTGCATCAACAAAGTAGTGCCAAGCGTGCGCCTGTGTCATAAGTAAAGGGCCGGCTGGCTTGACTGTTAAGGGTGCTGTAACCCCCGAAAGTACACTCCAGTCCAAACCAAAAAAAAAATTATTTTCTGTGTTTAGCCGCACGTATATATCAAATTGATATAACATAAATGGAGGACCAAACTTTCTCCGATAAAAATAAAATAGAGAAAGATCAAGAACCACTTCCTCCTAGTGCTGAAGCTGCTGCCACTAGTCATGACATAGACGATAACATGCCATCAACGTCGTCTGCCAAGGCCGATGCCCAATGTCATAGTAGAGGGCACATACAATCCCAAATGGCAAAGTTCAGGAAAATGACCTTGAAAAAGACATTTAAATCAGCTGAAGAGAAACGTAAACTTGCCAATATGCCATTTACGACACGGAGTGGCAAGGAACGGCTAAGGTCGATCCCTAGTATGTTCATGACTAGTGGTTCAGCTTCACATGACGATGGAAGCCCTCCTCCCACTAAAAAAATCAAAAGAGTTAAGCTGGCAAAAGCACAGCGAAGAACTGTGCTTTCTAAGAAGATATCACAAATCCCCAAGGAGAGTCCAAGTGTGGTGGTGGTTGCGATGCCTGACCTTCCCAGCACTGGACGGGAAGAGGTGGCTCTTTCCACCATTTGCATGCCCCCTGCAAGTGCTGAATGGAGCACCCACAGTCCACTTGCTGATATGCAAATTGAAGATGTCACTGTTGAAGTACAACAGGATGAGGATACTGGTGTAGCTGGCGCTGAGGAGGAAGTTGGCGAGGAGGATTCTGATGGTGATGTGATTTGTTTAAATAAGGCTCCGGGGGAGACAGTTGTTGTCCGTGGGATGAAAAAGCCCATCACGGTCATGCCTGGGTAGAAGACCAAACATTCCACCTCTTTGGTCTGGCAATATTTCTATCCAAATCCGGACAACAACTGTCTTGCCATATGTACCATATGTAAAGGTGAAATAAGTAGGGGTAGGGACGTCAACCACCTAGGAACATCCTCCCTTATACGGCACCTGCAGCGCGTTCATAAAAAGTTACTGTCAAGTTCAGAAACTTTGGCTAAGACCGTAAGCAGTCCAGGGACACCTAAATCCTGTTGTCCTGTTGTATCCAAGCGCCTGCAAACCACAACGTCAACTCCCTCCTCGTCAATTTCCTCCTTAGTCAGGATCGGAAGTAGTCCTGCAGGCCATGTCACTGGCATGACTGACTCTCCTATCCGGGATTCCTCTGGAGGATCCTGCATTGCTACGCCTACTGCTGCCGCTGCTGCTGTTGCTGCTGCTGCTGCTGGGAGTCGTTCATCATCCCAGAGAGGAAGTAGGAACACCACTACTTTTACTAAACAATTGACCCTCCAACAGTCCTTAGCGAGGAGGATGAATTACGACAGCAGTCATCCTGAAGCAAAACGTATAACTGAGGCCTTGACTGCTATGTTGGTGTTAGACGTGCGTCCGGTATCCGCCATTAGTGCAGTGGGATTTAGACAATTGATGGAGGTAGTGTGTCCCCGGTTCCAAATCCCATCTAGATTCCACTTCACTAGGTAGGCGATACCGAGACTGTACAGAAACGTCAGAAAAAGTGTCCTCAGTGTCCTGAAAAATGCCGTTGTACACAATGTCCACTTAACCACGGACATGTGGACAAGTGGAACAGGGCAGACTAAGGACTATATGACTGTGACAGCCCACTGGGTAGATGTATCACCTTACGCAGCAACAGCAGCAGCGTCACCAGTAGCAGCATCTCAGAAACGCCAGCTCGTTACAAGGCAGGCTACGCTGTGTATCACCGGTTTCAGTAAGAGGCACACCGCCGACAACCTCTTAGAGAAACTGAGGGAAATCATCGCCCAGTGGCTTACCCCACTTAGACTCTCCTGGGGATTTGTGATATCTGACAACGCCACCAATATTGTGCGGGCATTACATCTGGGCAAATTCCAGCATGTCCCATGTTTTGCTCACACAATAAACTTGGTGGTGCAGAATTTTCTGAAAAGAGACAGGGGCATGCAGGAGACGCTTTGGGTGGCCCGAAAAATTTCTGGCCACTTTCGCCATTCAGCGACTGCGTGCCGAAGACTGGAGCGCCAGCAAACACTCTTGAACCTGCCCCGCCATCACCTGAAGCAAGAGGTTGTGACGCGATGGAACTCAACCCTCTATATGCTTCAGAGGATGGAGGAGCAGCAAAAGGCCATACAAGCCTATACATCCACCTATGACATAGGCAAAGGAGGGGGTATGCACCTGACTCAAGCGCAGTGGAGAATGATTTCCGTGTTGTGCAAGGTTCTCCAGCCCTTCGAACTTGCCACACGTGAAGTCAGTTCAGACACTGCCAGCTTGAGTCAGGTCATTCCCCTCATCAGGCTTTTGCAGAAGCAGCTGGAGAAAGTGAAGGAGGAGCTAAGACGGAGCGATTCCGCTAGGCATGTGGGACTTGTGGATGAAGCCCTTCATTCGCTTTGCCAGGATTCCAGGGTGGTCAATCTGTTGAAATCAGACCACTACATTTTGGCCACCGTGCTCGATCCTAGGTTTAAAGCCTATGTGGTGTCTCTCTTTCCGGCTGACACAAGCCTGCAGAGGTGCAAAGACCTGCTGGTGAACACACTGTCAGCTGAAGCGGAACGTGACACGTCAACGGCTCCTTCTTCATTTTCTCCCGCAACTGGGGCTGCCAGGAAAAAACTTAGGTATCCTAAGCAACCTGCTGGCGGTGATGCAGGGCAGGCAGGACCAAGTTTGGACATCTGGTCTGGACTGAAGGACCTGGCAACAATTTCTGACATGTCTACTGTCACTGCATATGATACTGTCACCATTGACAGAATGGTGGAGGATTACATCGGTGACAGCATCCAAGTAGGCATGTCAGACAGTCCATACCTGTACTGGCAGGAAAAAGAGGCAATTTGGAGGCCCCTGTACAAACTGGCTCTATTTTACCTGAGTTGCCCCCCCTCCAGTGTGTACTCCGAAAGAGTGTTTAGTGCAGCCGGGAACCTTGTCAGCGAAAGGTGTAGGAGGTTGCTTCCACAGAATGTGGAGAAGATGATGTTCATCAAAATGAATTATCAGCTCTTCCAGGGAGACCAGCCTCCAGAAGGTACAGAGGGACCTGTGGTGGTGGATTCAAGTGGGGACGAGTTAATACTTTGTGAGGATGAGGATGTACACACTGAAGAGGGTGAGGAATCGGTGGATGAGGAGGATGAGGATGACATCTTGCCTCCGTAGAGCCAGTTTGTGCAGGGACACATTAATTGCCAGCTTGTTTTGTGGGGGCCTAAACGAACCAATCATTTCAGCCACAGTTGTGTGGCAGACCCTGGCGCTGAAATGATTGATTTGTTAAAGTGTGCATGTCCTGTTTATACAACATAAGGGTGGGTGGGAGGGCCCAAGGACAATTCCATCTTGCACCTCTTTTTTTTCTTTGCATTATGTACAGTTTGGGGCCTAGTTTTTCTAACTGCCATCCTGTCTGCCACTGCAGTGTCACTCCTAGATGGGTCACGTGTTTGTGCCGCCCACTCGTGTCGCTTAGCATAGTCATCCAGCTACCTCGGTGCAACCTTTTGGACATAAAAACACTATTGTGAGGTGTGAGGTGTTCAGAATAGACTGGAAATGAGTGGAAATTAAGGTTATTGAGGTTAATAATAGCATAGGAGCAGAAAAACCTACAAATTCTGTGATTTTAGCTGTTTTTATGCTTTTTTTCAAAAAAATACAGATCCAAAACACAAAACCCAGAACCCAAAACACGGAAGGGTGGTTTTGGCAAAACCAATCCAGATCCAAAATACGTAGAAAGATCCAGATCCAAAACCAAAACACAAAACACGAAAAGTGGCCGGTGCACACCCCTAGTTTATATGGTTATTTGAAACTGTCATTTAATCCTATTTAGTTATAAAATCATGGGAAAGTTGATAATATGATTCTGCTGACAATTCCAGCATTATTAAAAAAAATGACTATAGCTGGCAGTGAATAACTTCGCAACAACAAAATGGGAAATCCTAGAAGAGATGTTGCCCATAGTAACCAATCAGATTCTAGCTATTATCCTCTATAAAGGTGCTAGATAAATAAGTAGAATCTGATCTCCACTTCTATAAACCCACACTTTAGTAAATATACCCTTAGTCTTTTTGGTGCCAGATATTGTAAAACAAACCTAGGAAACATTTTGCATTAACTCTGTAATCTGGTTGTATCAGCAATCTACATACATCTAGAAATATGAACACTATATACTGTAAAACATTGTGAGTTAGGCATGAAAGTATTGCCAGGTTATTTAGTCCAAAAGACTCTAAACAACAACTAGTTTTGGTGTTTTGTCGGCTATAGAATAAAATAAACACTTGACTCCCCTATTTAAGAAACATTGCAGTGTAAAAATATAGTGAGAAAAGTAACAAAATAATAATAATAGCACCACTACTACTACTACTACTACTACTACTACTCACACTTACTTACTTTCCGGGAGAAAAGATGATTCTGGCCAGATCGGGGGGCGGGGCCTGGCTGTGGATGTAAGTAGGCCTTGCCCCTTTCCTGGGAAAGTCCGCGTGAAATTATAATCATTTAGCCCTGCCCCCTCCGCACTAACTCAGCATTTACAGCAGGTCTAACCAGCCGCAACACTGCAAGTGTGCTCTCACGCAGAGGGTTCTCAAGCTGTGTATGCAATCGCAGTAGCTAATTTATGCACGCCCAGAAAACAGAGTTCAAATGGACAGGCATGCCTACGTTTCTCCGACCACTGCCTCGTCACCACCCCCAAATGCTGACATCCTGTCACTCACTCTGCAATGTGTTCCTATGCGCATTCGTAATAGCAGTGCGAACACTGCGCAAGCGCAGTGCAGCTTATTCGCATGTGTGATGGCAAACAATAATTTGATGTACTGAATCAGGCCCTTAGATTGGACAACTGAATCATCCTATCAAACCAGACTATCAAGCTTATTGACTGCACAGTAAGGGTTCAGCAATGAAACCCAATAAAGGAACAGTTTGTAATTGTTTACTAAGCCATGATTTCTATAAAACAGGTATAGTAACTCAGATTATCATTTAGGGGAGTATCCAATTAGCCCCGAACATTGTTCGGGTGCTAATGGATTCCCCAGGGCTATTCAATTAGCCCCGAAGTCAGCCTGACGCCGGCACTTATCGGGGCTTTCTTTTCGGGACCTGATGTGTCCCGAAAAATAATCGAAAATAAGCGCCGTTTTTTCACCTTAAAAAAGGCGAAAACACATAGAACTGCGAGCTTATTGTGGACCCTATGTGTTTTCATGAGACATATCCTATTATTTCGTTCAAAATAATAGGATAAAGTGAAAAAAACATCAGCGAAAAACGGGGATAATCGGCGAAAAATACCCGTTTTCCGCCAATCGCGGGGATCAATTAGCGCCCGAACAATGTTCGAGGCTAATTGGATACCGCTCTGTAGGCAGCAGTCCTGCCTACAAAGTTTTTCACTTTAAATAGCATGTTAAGTTCCATTTAAGTATGCATCTTATCATCATTTTCCTGAGTTGCCCTCCTACAAATCATATCATTTTCAAAATCTCTCAATAGGACACAAATATGGATGCTGCTACTCACAAACACAGCAAAACTCGCAGCATGTCCTATAAAAGCAGAGGGGAAGTGTAGGCCCCATAGCAAAAGTTTGTAAGGGCTCCTATGTACCACCCAATGGTGAAAAATGTATATACCACATGTAACTTTGACAAGAAAGATGTGCCCCCCTCAGCTCTGGGCCACATAGCAGTTGCACCCATTATGCCCATACCCATACACTATTGGCCCTAATGTCTCCCTAAATATTTAGTATAAAATTGCATAATTTTATAAGGAAAAATAAGATCCATTTTTAAAATTTATGATTTATGACCGACCATGAGCAGGGGCGTAGGGAGGGTGGTTCCACTGGAGCGCGAGCTCCAGGCACCTTACTTACCAGAAGGCGCCCTGAAGTCGGTCTCCGGAGCAGCTGTCAAGTAGCTGACAGCCTGCCGGGTCCGCAGCAGCAGCAGCAGCGTCCTGTCCTGCTGCTCTAGTGAGACTCCGTGGTCAGAGGAACTTGTGCTGAGCCCTGATTGGTGGAGCTCAGCACATGTTCATCTGACCCCTGCAAGAGGTGGGGCTACAGCAGCATGTCGACGAGGAAGAAGCTGCAGAGTCCACATTAAGGTAAGAGAGGTTACATACCCCAATTATGTCTATCATCCTCCCTGCCTATATGTGTTTATATGTGACCCTGTCTGTCTGTATGTATGTATGTATGTTATGTGTGTATGTATGTATGTATGTATGTGTGTGTGTATGTATGTATGTACTGTATATGTGTGTAAGTATGTCCCTGCCTGTATGTTTATATGTATGTATCTAGATTGTAAGCTCCTAGGAGCAGGGTCCTCCTCCCCACTGTCTCACAGCCCTCTTCTCTAGCACTTCTAGGACAGCCTTCACCTTCCCAGCTGTATTGTGTATGGAGAATTGTGTTGCTAATTGTTACTTGTGCTCTGTTTATAAGTTGGTTACTGTATTGTAATGTAATGTTCTGTACACCCTTTACTCTATGTACGGTGCTATAAATAAAATGTAATAATAATAATTATAATGTATGTATGTGTGTGTATGTATTTATGTGTATGTATGTGCATGTACAGTATGTATGTGTGTATTTGTGTATGTGTGTGTGTGTGTGTGTGTATGATAGTGTGTGTATGGGAAGCAGTCGGGAAGCCGACGTACGTAATCCCGACCGCCGGCTTCCCAACTGTCTAATCCCGGCAAGGCACTAATGACAGGCATCAAAATCCTGATGCCTGTCTATAGACCTATGCCGGGAGCCTGACACCTGGCTTACCGATCAAAGGTAAGCCGGGCGCGGATAGCCACACGTGGAGGGGGGCGGTTAGGTTAGGGGCTCCTAGACGGGAGGACTTAGGGTTAGGCACCCCCCCGGGAGATTTAGGCTTAGGCTGCGGGGAAGGGGGGCTAGGTTTAGGCACCCCTAAAGGAGGGTTAGGATTAGGGGGTAGAATAGGGTTAGTTAATACTTACCTTTTTACGTTCGGGATCTTCAACCCTGCCGGGCCTCTGCGGCCGGCGGTAAATCATACTGATTCCGTGTGTATGTATATATGTCCCTGCCTGTATGTGTGTGTATGTATGTATGTACATATGTATGTACATATGTATGTGTGACCCTGCCTGTATGTGTGTATGTGTGTATGTATATGTGTATATGTATGTATGTGTGTATGTATGCATGCGTGTGTATGTAAGTATGTATGTATGTCCCTGCCTGTATTTATGTATGTATATATGTGTGTCTATGTATGTGTGAATGTCTGACCCTGTATGTATGTGTGTATGTATGTGTGTATGTATGTATGTATGTGTGACCCCGCCTGCCTGTATGTATGTATGTGTGACCCTGCCTGCCTGTATGTATGTATGTGTGACCCTGCCATGTATGTGTGTATATATATATATATATATATATATAGCAGTTATATTATATAGCACACACTGGGGGGAGTTTGGGGGGGGTGCGGTAGCACCCTGGCCACATGCTACATCTCTGACCGTGAGGCCAGCTGGGTGGCTGGTCATCATCATAGTCCTATTTTTATGCAGAGGCCTGGGATTGTAGCCCCAGCCTCCCCATCGTTAATCTGGCCCTGTTGGTAGTGGTAAAAAGAGGTTTAGTAGAAGATGTATCAAATATCACAAATAAATTGCTATAATCTCCTTGTCTAATCACCTGCATACTAGCATTTTTGATCACCAGTATGCAGAGAAACTTTCTTGCTGGGACAGCTCTCACGATATAGAATTATCCTGGCAATGTTTAGACTTCCTGGTATATTACCCAGGGGTCCAGATGAGCATGTGCAGCCATCAGCCTGCACATTTGCAAGCCACAAGAAATGAACAGGGGTCTGAAGGATCTTTCTCTAGGGATATTTGCATAAAGAAGCCCATAGGATTTGTATAGCCAACGCTAGAGCTTGATGCTTTTGGCTATATCGCATCAGCTTAGAATCCTATGGGGACTGCTGTGTCTTGAGAGATCCATATATACTGTGGTAAACCAGCAGTTTTCAGAGGACTTTCCGCATTTTCCATTTGATTTATCCTGCCCTTATTACTTCACCAGCCAGTCCCGGTCCTTTCCGCACATGGAAGACCCAGCATTGCCTATACCAGAAAAAGTCCCCAGTAGCAGAGTTAATTTTGAAGGATTGCCAGTCCCAGAAAAATTCACAATAATATTCTCCTAATTTCTTTAGGATTGACTTGTCAGTGTGTCAGTATCTTTTAACCGCTTTATACACTTTAACATTACACAGAAGTACTTCATTACATTGATTATATGACTTTTAAAAAGTGCAAATTTATTTCTATTTTTCTATTTTTAGAGCTGTTAAAATAACAGATTATTCTGTGTAGGTCTGTGGTAAAAATTCCTGAATAAATATATTTTATCCTATGATGTACTGTAAGAAACTAAATCAAAAACACCAAAAGGTCTTCATGTTCCCTGTAACTCTTTAAACTCCCCATGGCCGATGACATCCTCTGTCAACTCCTCCCAACAGCAACAGCAACTTACATATACAAAAACGTATCTAAACATAATGAGACCAGACAAGTATTGGTGGGGTAAAAGTTCAGTTTTTATTTAGATATAATTAAATTATGATATTAAATAAAAATGGATGGTGGCAAAAAAAGAATGGCCAACTACTTCACCTGCCTGGATATTTAACAAAAATTTGGGACGACAATGGGGCTTTCTACCAGCCCACCTGCCCAAATTAGGGGTCTTCTACCTGCCCATCAAACTAAGAAATTGGGGCCATTTGCCAGCCCATTTCGACCTCAAATCTCGTAGCTATCGTTATTCCTTTCCAATGACCATCATGAGAGGCCCATCCAGACAGATGGAGTCGCTGACCCCATTAGGGTACAAATCAGCCTAAACAGAGCTTGAGAAGGTAGTGCCCTCAACATATAATAGAGCAAGGTGGGCATATTACTGACAGCCGTTATTTTCTGCCCCTAAGATGACATGAAATGACAGGGAGGGAAGGAGGGATGTCAAGAAGAAAGAGCCTGATTAACTGCCTACACAACCCTATAAACTGCTAATAACTTTCCACAGAAAGCCCTAAGCTACCTGATAGGTGCACTAACCATCAATAAAAAACCGACCCAAACCCATATTCCTTCCGATGTTTTGTGCAATGCTATGATTCAGGGTGTGTGGTGTGGGCCCCCCTGGACCAAGGGGCCTATGTGCACGGCACACCCTGCACCCATTATAAGTACGTCCCTGATTCTGACGTCATAATGGTGCATTTACCTAGTTAAATTTCTGACCTATATAAAAACAATTACAATACAATCCACCTGAGTAGCCTTTTCAACTGATGAAAACATATTTATAACACTTCTTACAACTGTTCTCCTTTCACCTACTTTTATATGGGAATAACAAAAGCAACAAAACCTAATAAGCTTAGCAATTTTACACTGCATGATTAGGGCTTCAACAACAGACGTTTGCTATATTTACTTAACCACTAGCATTGTGTAAAACACATTAAAGTACAATTCTAATGTTTGCTCTCTAAAAAAAAACCCCGAACATCACCTTGTCTATTAAATTGTCTTCAAACGCTTAATAGCCTGCACTGTCCCAGCTCTGACATGTGAGTGGCAGCCATTTTTTTGCAGCTCCGGCTTTGTGTTATTAGGATTATTGACAAACGGCTTAGTAACAAAGACTGTTCCAACAATAAATGCTTTTGTAGTTCAAAAATGTGTTTGCAGAAAAGAAATCTAAATGCTAACAGATTTCAGATAAACCGTAGGCTTCTTTCACCATAGCTAATAATTCATGTCACGCATAACAAGGATTGCTGACAGAAAAGCATATAAGTGGCCGTGCAATGTTAGCTTTAAAAGTCCATTTTTCTTGTACTAGAAAACAAATAGTAAATCACATTGCTCGAATGGAAATAAAGAAAAAAAAAAACATCTTCACAAAAAAAAACACAGAGTGCAAAGCTATTTCTGCAGCTAACTTAAGATATAAAAATATATATATATATATATTTACTTGGCTATTTAAAAGTGCCTTCTCTTACTAAGTCTCTTGACAGCCTAATTCCAGGTTGCTAAGTTACGACTGTTTGACATCATCTCCTCCCCAATGTGTTCCTTCATTTGACAGGTCCACATGATTCACTAGGCTTTTCAGCTTGTTACTCACTTTTCCAGTGACGTCTGTATTATGATTTTAAATTCACATCATGTACGACACTTCCCAGCTCCCCCGATTCACCCCCCACCCTTCCAGAATCCATATGAAAATATTTAAAGGGTTTGTCAGCTACTGAGTGGATTTGTAACCTCAGTGGACAGCTTACCTTTTTATATTGCAGTTACCAGAATAAAATTTACCATCTCCCTTAATGTCAGTTTCTATTTTACTGGGAAAATTATGGAGGAGCAAATAAAGGTCTTTACCTGATCATTGTGTTACACAAAACAGTCACATCAGATAGAGATGGGGCTGATTAAATCCATTAGTGGTTTAAACAGCACACAAAAAATGGAAATTGCACATGTAATTTTAACTGTCAAGGGCATTTTTGGCCATTGATATATATTTATGGAGTGCAGGGTTATTGCAGCTAGCTTGCAGGACACAAGAAAAGATGACTCTGATCACACAGTTAATTGAAACCTTAATTTACAGGGAATTTTTTTTCCTGGCCATATAATAACCCTTTCAAAACATCTACAATGCGCAGTTATGTATTGCCAATGTGCTATATAATAAATTGATTACAGGAATTAAATAAAATATAGCTATCAGGTATTATTATACAGTATTACTCATACATACCTAATATTTAGCGGTGCCCTCTGGGAGGGAAAGGTTTAGACGGGAGGTGTGGTGCCATGAATAACGTGATTGAGTGAGGTTGTGCTTTATGATGATGATACATATCAAAGGCAACTGCATCATCTCAGCCCTGCCCACGTCACTGGGGAAGTGAGTGAGATCCAGGAAAGTTATCAGCTCTCCCATGGACCCGAGAGATCTCCTCCATATTCAGGAGTCTCCTGGGAAAGCAGCTAAGTATGACATTACTTTATAATGATCAATGGATCATGTATTCCTTGTATATTACTTATACAGTAACCCCAATCATGTCATATCTGTTGATTTATTATTATTACATTTTCAGACCTTCGGGGTTGGGCTGCTAGCTGCCTCTACTAGGCAGCTCCTTACCCTCCATTCCACTATAGGTAACTAGCTTACTTGTTAACCAGATTTGTGAGCTGCTTAGCATGATTAGGGGGAACCCTATGGTTTATCTGCAAACACATTATCATCCCAGGCTCACTAGCCTGGTCTGATAACGCTAAAGGAATAGTGGAGACTGTCACATACTCTGTGTGGTTGATTTGCTAATTCTCTCTATCATAACACATTGCAATACATCCCATCTGTATTACAAATCAGTATTACCCAAGTTTGCACACTATTATTTAGAAAATTATTGATTAATGCCACTCTTGTCATATTTTATTGGGATGCACTATATATACCTTACAAAATGATGCAGGTGCACTTTCAAGTTTATAGGGGTCAAAGCAGTTGCAAGTTACTGCTATCAAGCCAGAAGGTCAAGGCTGTGATGCATGTATTCATTCATATGGCCCAATTATGATCTGGATACTAGCCACAACTATTTTTAAATAGAGCAGTGGTTCTCAAACTCGGTCCTCAGGACCCCACACAGGTCACATTTTGCAGGTCACCCAGCAGGTGCACACGTGTATTCATTACTCACTGACAAATTTTAGATCCACAGCTGGAGATAATTATTTAATCTGTGATTCTGTGAGGAGACCTTGAAAACATTCACTGTTTGGGTCCTGAGGACCAAGATTGAGAACTTGTGAAATAGAGGATCAGTGTACCTGGAATCTGTGCTCTAATAAGGTTACCACTGACATTCTTATGGGAGTATTTTTATTCTTCCCAACTGTGTTTCTCTGCTCAGCTACTGGTTGAAGCAATGGAAAGGTGAAAGTAACCAATGAGTTTTTATCATGTGACTTCCTGTTCCTGCTGCTCCTGCTATTAGTTGAGTTATTTTTACTAACATTTGTTAGTGAACCGTGACAGCCTAGCGTTGTGAAATAAAGATAAGTATAGTAACTCCATTTCATACAAACATCAGGAATCTATTAAAACACACTCATATTTAAAAGATGAAATAGAGCAAATAGTTAAATACACATCATACATAGGGTGGGATACATAGGGTGGGATGCATCATACACATCATACATAGGGTGAGATGTATCATTTCAGGGCCACCTTAATAATGGGCAGATGGAGTTCCTCCATTGATCGCATGCATAGTGGCGGTTATTTACACTGTATGCATGAAGATATGTAATTAAAACTGTAAGAGCTATCCTTTGCGCATACTTACCTACTCTCCAAGAACAGCTGGGACGCTTCCGAAAATCGGGTGGCACTTCCGGCCACCCGCAAGACAGGGCAAGTCTCCCGGACTGGCCGCCACCCACATACCCACCCCTCAGAAACCCCTGCACCTGCCCACTATTATTTGGTAAGTCTGGGTGGGAGGGCAATGACGTAATTCGCAGTAGTCACAGCATTGTATAGCGGGGGGCCACAATGATGTGATTGCGCCACAACGCCCCCCGCACCACCCAATATTGCTTCCACAATGCCCCCTGCTGCTGGAGGAGCAGTCAGGAAGTCTGCAAGTATGCCTTTGCACATGCACAAGCCGCGGGGGACACTGGAGGTATCCTATTGATACCTCTCCAGGAAGTCTGTGGTAATATGCCCATAGGTTTCTAATAGGCAGCTTATCGGGAACAAGCTCCGGAAAGATTCACTTTCCAGAGCTTGATGCGAATGTGGAATGCACTAATACATCAGAAAAACTGCATTTTCCGAGGTTTTGCTGCATTTTTTAAGATAGTGCATCCCACTTGTCCCTTTTATTACACCACCAACTGGTTCAGATAGAAGAACAGGAGCATATAACAAATGTTTAAGTTCCAGTCTCTCACTTGTTCTAATGCTGGGTACACACTTTAATGATATATTGTTCAATCTAGCGACGATTCATACAGTATATCGTTCTATCAATGGCGGGTGTGTATACCCAATATGCCTGTGAACAACGTCGCTCACAGACATATCTGATCAACCCTGCAGCACTGTTTAATCTGACTGTCTGTATGATCGACCCGCCGACTACCCGTATGTCAACCGCAGAGGTAATTGAATATGAAGCATACTTGCCGACTTCTATATTTTCCTGCAGGGAGAAGCCTGTGGGCAGTGCTGGGGGCGGGGCCGGATGGGTTTCATTATTAAGCCCCGCCCGTATTTATAGGGGTGGGGCCAAGTGATGCAATTCTCATAGAATCTCGTCATTAGAGCCCGCCCCCATCTCCAGACCCCCCAATCACTGGGAATATCACCCCATTCTGCCCAATTCACTAGGAAGTGGGCAGAATGCAGGAGAAGTGTTTACACTTCCAGGGGTGCTGGGGGTAACCCGAAAAATCGTAAGCCTCCGGGAGAGTAGGCAAGTATGATATGAAGTCACAAGTGGATGGGCATATTCAAATGACTCTAATGGCCGCAAACAATGGCTAAACGATTGGTAAGTGTGTATGCACTTACCAATGGTTAGATAGGTCGGCAGGTCGGCCAGGGGATTACCCAGTTTAAATCCCATTTGATAGATGGTCGTAGTGATCCTGGTGATAGTGATGAGTAAGCTGAAGCGTCTACAAACCCACTTGATTAACTTTGATTTTCCTTTCTCAAAAGCCTTTTGATTTTTCTATTTGTTAATTCTGAGGCTGTTTAATTATTGTTATTGCACTGTTTTCCTATCCATTTATTTCATGATTTCTGACTTTCAGGCTGCCCCCTCCAGGAGAAGGCAGCCAGGTCGGCACTGCAGGGGTGTGGTGGCGGTAATGGTGGATGGTGAGTAGCAGCGCGACCGTGTCATTGCAGCCTTGCCCCCCGCTATACAATACAGAGATTTCCGGCATTGTAAAGTAGGGGTTGGGGCTACTATGAAGCTATTCAGCACGTGAATCGTGTCATCGAACCCCTACGGACTTCCCACTTTATACAGGTAAGTGTAGGAGGTGCGGGGGTGGTGGCTAAACAGGGAGGCTTGCCCTCTCCTTCGGGAGTGCCATCCAATATTAGGAAACATCCCAGCCATTACAGGAGAGTCAGCAAGTATGATCTATTTGCAAGTAGATGATGCATTGTCATGTTGCTGTCATGTTCATTTTTTATCCATACACAAATCCAAAAAAACAAAACCTAATCTGTATGATATAGATATGGGACCGGAGGGAGACACAGTCCCAAATTTAAATGGAAATCAAGAGTCTTTAACTACACCACTGCCTACAAAGCAGAGGTTTCCAAAGTTTCAGAAAATAGGTTGGGAAAAGGTAATTTTTTCAGCATATCAGCCTTATAAAATCTTTGGGTTTGGAGAGATGTTTGATAGCTTTACATTTTCTCCAGAGATCTGGCCTCTCTGATGGAACTGGCTCCTGAAAGTATCATTGTTATTTGTTCCACTCAGATACTGACTTGCTCCCACTGAGTATGCAGTAAGTGCACTTTCAAGGCCAGCTTAACAATGGGCAGATGGCGTTCCAGCTCTCCACATAAAAATAGGCCTATCAACCTGGCAGTATAATGATGGCCAATTGTCTATCTGGCCACACAGTAATAAGTATTAAAATGTAATTTCTATTTTGTTCACAAAATTCTGCTATTTTTCTATGTCTACATATTTAGGGAGACCATGGTACCTGCCATAGCTCCTCCCCTTTTCAGTACAAGCCCCTATAACATTTTCAGCTCAGGCTCATGTGGTCCTTATTGTGGCTCTGTGTGCTTTAATCCTCCAGAAAATAAAGGTGTCCAGGTACATAAATTGGAAATGAAAAAGCCAAGCAGAAAATTGAAAATAAGCAAATAAATAAAAAGAAATATACAAATATATATACTGTATATATAGGTCTGGGGAGTTTCCTGGCCATGGACTCAAAATATTGATGTTTTGTTCCCTGAGCCACTTAGTTTTCACTTTTGCCTTATGGCAAGGTGCTCCATCATGCTGGAAAAGGTATTGTTCATTACCAAACTGTATATTAAGGGGGGTATCCACTAGACGATAAAGTTGAACGATTGAACGTTAATGATAAATCGTTTGATAATCGTTAGATAATCGTTTCAACATTGTTTGAATATCGTTTGAAAATCGTTTGAAAATGTGGTCTTTTAGACATCTATCATTGTTTAAACATGCTGGTCAACCTGGCGATATATCGTCATGTTCAGCATGTTTGCAGATGATTGATTGTGCCTGTTCTGAACGACATATCGTTCAGTGTAGGCACCCTGCAGTGTAGTGAATGACTGAACAATAACAATATCGTTATCTTTCAGTCTTTTCACTGTCGGGTAGTGGATACCCGTCTTTAGATGGTTGGAAGTAGTTGCTTTTGGAGGATGTTTTATTCATGGCTGTCTTCTTAGGCAAAATTGTGAGTGATCCCACTCCCTTGGCTGAGAAGCAACCCCACACATGAATGGTCTCCGGATGCTTTACTATTGGCATGACACAGGATGAAGACTGGGGTAAAGTTATTTTCTCTGATGAATCCTCTTTCAGATTGTTTGGGGCATCTAGAAAAATGATTGTCCGGAGAAGGAAAAGTGGGCGCTACCATCAGTCCTGTGTCATGCCAACAGAAAAGCATCCTGAGACCATTCATGTGTGGGGTTGCTTCTCAGCCAAGGGAGTGGGATCACTCACAATTTTGCATAAGAACACAGCCATGAATAAAGAATGGTACCAAAACATCCTCCAAGAGCAACTTCTCTCAACCATCCAAGAGCACCTTGCCATAAGGCAAAAGTGATAACTAAGTGGTTTGGGGAACAAAACATCAAAATTTTGGGTCCATGGCCAGGAAGCTCCACAGACCTTAATTCCATTGAGAACTTGTGGTCAATCCTCAAGAGGCGGGTGGACAAACAAAAACCCAAAAATTCTGACAAACTCCAAACATTAATAAGGCATGAATGGGCACCCATCAGTCAGTATGCGGCCCAGAAATTGATTGACAGCATGCCAGGGCGAATTGCAGAGGTCTTGAAAAAGAAGGGTCAACACTGCAAATATTGACTCTTTGCATAAACTTAATGCATTTGTCAATAAAAGCCCTTGACACTTATGAAATGTTTGTCATTTTACTTCAGTATACCCTAGTAACATCTGACAAAAAGGCCTAAAAACACTGAAGCAGCAAACTTTGAGAAAACCAATGCTTGAATCATTCTCAAAACTTTTGGCCATGGCTGTAATATATATATATATATATATATATATATATATATATATAAATATATATTTATATATATATATATATCGTAGATTCACAATTAACTTACTCTTTAATTGTGGTTTTTAACAGTGCAATGTACAATCTAAAACAGTCCAAATACAGTTAACCTTTGCATAAGAATTTATTTTTCTATTAAATGTTATTATCCTAAATAAGCTGCTGCAAGATTAAATAGAGTATAGGAAAAAAAACAGCAGAACTAATTATTACTTTTAATTAAAAATATCTGTTTTCATTACATATAAGGTTACAGCAATATAAAAGGTAACTTTATAGACTACTGAACTATAGCTGCATGTCATAAGCTTTAAATAACAAGCACCTGACCTCGCAGCAAATATATCACAATGAAAATGAGATGATGACTAAAGATTTTGTATAAGGAAAATGTAGCTTAAAGCAAACTTGGGAAAATACTAGCCAGGTCACTATGACAAAAATGCACTCCACTGGCAGGGACATTTAACTAACCATTTACACCTCAGGTAGTTGTTTCCCTCATTCTTCCGAAAATACTCCTGCATCCCTAATCTTCTTGGTTTGTGAGGCTGAATGCAGAGCTATCCTCCTGCACAGGAGGTGCTATCAATCCCTAACTAGACTGCGGTCTCTCATTCCCTGCTTCCCCTCTAAAGACTATGAAGCCACACTGCATTAAGAGCTTTTGGGTAAAAGTCTAAGTGTAACCCACTGTTTGGTTATTAAAATTAATATTTGCTTGATACACTATTTACAATAAATTACTAAATAGCAATGAAACAATAAAAAGTGGAAAATAAATATATAAATTGTAAAATTATTAAACTGTTTAAACACAGTTTGAGCTAGATGCAGTTGTACATCAGATATGTCTCTTTGCTGCCAGCCACTAGAAATATAAGAAAATAATAAGTCCACCTAGTATCTAGTTATGTGATAAATAAATAATGTATACAATTCTTAATGACAATATATAAGGGCACTAAAATAGAAAAAAATAAATCCTCTGCGACTATACATAGAGAGAAATTAAAATATTTTCATACATTCTAGATAAATTACTACAAAATGCAGATAAAAACACAGGCCCTCATTCAGAACCGTACGCTCTGAGCAGAGCGCACGCTCTGACTGAGGGCCGGCCTCCATAACTATGGAGCGTCCTCCTGGACGCTCGTATAGCTGTGGGTCACCACCCACAGCCTATACGAGCGTGCAGTTTGATGGCCGAGATGGTCTTGACCATCGCGACCATCAAAACTGCGAGCCGGAGCCTGCGGTTGAGGTTTTCAACCGCTAGCCCCGGAGAGATTTTGGCTCTATCAGAGCCAAAATCACTCCCACTGACATCACTAGTGATGTCAGTGGGCCGGCTTCTGACGGTAGGCGTTCCCGTGGGAGGCACGCCCCCGGCACACCCACCAAAGGGGGCGTGCTGTTAAAGTCCTTCGCTCGTCGCGTCTGGCGCATGCGCACGACGGAGCTCCCGCTGTCGTATGCATGCGCAGAGCACACCATCGACCCACTTGCGAGCGGACAGCCGCTTGCGAGTGGGTCTGAATCAGGCCCACAGTTCCTATACACTGATGAGCCAAAACATTATTACCCCTGTCTGTCTAATGTGCTGTTGCTTCTTAGTGTGTCACTAAAGCAGTTCTGACCCACTAAGATATGGAATATACAAGACCTCTGAAGGTGTTTTGTGGTATCTAATACGACATTGCCAGCAGATTATTTAACTCCTGTAGGTTGCAAGGTGGATCTGCCGTGGATCAGACTAAATTTTATTGAGTGCTAACTTTTATTGAGATCTGGTCATACTTTGTACTCTTCATTGTGTTCCTCAAGCCAGCCTCAAAAAATTTGTACAGTGTGGCATTACACATTATACTACTGAAAGAGACTATTTCAATTGCAGAATACCATTGCCATAAATGGATGGACATGATCCACAACAATGTTTAAGTAGGTGGTACGCATCAAATTAACGTCCACATGAATGATCCACGTTTTTTCTAGCAGAACACTAATCAAAGCAGCACACTCCCTCTACTAGTTTGATTTTCTTACCACAATGCATCCTGGTGCCATCTCTTCCCTAGCTAAAAAACTCACATGTACCCAGCCATCCACAGGATGCAACAGAAAATGAAATTCATCAGACCAGACAACCTTCTACCATTGATCCAAGGTCCAGTTTTGATGCTTGTCTGCCCATTGTAGGTGCTTTTTGCAGTGGATAGCAGTTAGCAAAGCCACTCTGACTGGCCTTTTGATAGGTAGTCCCGTATGCAGCAAGATTTAATACACCGTGTGTCATGACACATTTCTCCCATCACATTCATTAGAATTTTCTGCAATTTGTGCCATAGTAACCCATCTTTTGTTTTGACCCAGAGGGGATAGCATTTGTTGAGTTCTCGATGAGTCTTAACTGCCTAACATTTCAGAAATGCTTTGATACAGTCATCTGGGCATGACGATCTTGCCCTTATCAAAGTTACTCAGATTTTTACACCTGCCCATATCTGCTGAATTCAAATGCCAACTACATGTCTACTACTGTATAATGTCAGTTTACCATGTAATATATTGTATACCCGACCTTGACATGCGCCATTGTTACAAAATAGTCAACGCCATTATTTTCACACAGGAGAGGTCATAATGTTTTGACTCATAGATGTAGCTGTCAACAGTTCCCAGTCCAACATTCCAATTAACAAAAAATAGATTTGGTGTATAGGATGTTACCAAGAGTTAAACACATTTAGGGATGTTTGCAAATATAATTTCAATCAAATACATATGCAGGATGGGAGCAAAGAAACAAAATATTGACAAACTTAATCAATGTGTTGCAATTCAATTGGTGTCACATAGCAGACAAATCTATAGAAGCAGAGATGTCTTGGAGTGGAATAAGTCAAATATAAATGTTTGCTAAACCCAAAAATTATTTACAAAAATTATTTATACTTTCAAAATTATTATTTATATTTTTAATGCTTTTTCAATGTTTTTTCTTATTCTTGTAATATAATATTATTAAAAAAAGTTGTTTACACAGAAAAGAGTAGTTTAAAATTAATTTTGATATTGTTATTTACATTTTTGTTGTTTTCATTTGTAAAATTATTAAGAGAATTCCTTTAAAATCAAGGACCTTTTGTACTAATTTTGTTTTGTCAATCTGCAAGCAATTTGCTATTTGTGGTGATATACTATAGCTAAAAGTCGTTTTATTTTAATTCCACTTTCTTCCAACGCCAATTGATAGAATATCCCTTATAGTTATATACCATATATCTATCATTCATAACAGGTCATATTCTCCCGTGAATATGCAAGTTAAAATCAGAACACCAATAAAACAGTATATAATTATCTTAACTTCTGGGTAATCAAAACAGATATATAGAACCAGACAGTTATAATATTAGCATAGTGAGAGTGAAATATACAGTTCTTTCTGTTGCCAGTGATTTTCTATGGTTTTCTATGATACAGCTAGTTGGGGAGCAGTGTTCTAGAAAAAAGTTAGCTGGATTACTTTTGTTAAAAAAAACTAAGAATTAACAAATTACTTATACCTGATCTATGTTTTGTACAGCAGGGATCGTGAAAGAGTTGGAGAGTCACTTCTAAAAACTACTCTTGGTTGTGTGTGCAGTGCTTGCTGGTGGTGGTGTTACAGCAAGTGGTGGTGTATTGTATAAAGCAGTGTTTCCCAAACTGATTCCTCAGGGAGCACTAACAGTGCATGTTTTCTACTTACAGAATCACAAATTAAATAATTAGCTTCACCTGTGGATCTTTTAAAATGTGTCAGCCACTAATGAATACACATGTGCACCAAACTGTGCACCAGCGGCCAGGATCCCGGCTCCAGAATCCCAACCACTGACATCCTGAAGTTAAGTCAGGCTTGCCTACCCTTCCGATTTGGCCGGGAGCCTCCCGATTTTCGGGTGCCGCTCCCGCCCCCCCGGAAAGGCAGGCAAGCCTCCCGGAAGTCTCACACCCTCCCCACCTCCCCCCTGAAAAAAACAGAAATCCCCGCAGCGGGGGGCCTGGTGACGCGATTCACGCAGAATCGCATCATCCTGGCCCCGCCCCCTGCTTCACAATGCCGAAAATCACGGCATTGTGAAGAGGGGGCGGAGTCACGATGACGCGATCATGAGGCTCCGCCCCGGCTCTGCCCCAGTGTGACCCAGAATGGCCGCCCCGCCCCTGGCTCCGCCCCCAATGGCCGGCCCCGCCCCCCGCTATTAGCCGACAATCAGCTCCCTCCCGGAAGGCTGGAGCTGATTGTCGGCAAGTATGAGTTAAGTATTAGGGTTAGTAGGAGAGATAGGTTTAGGGTTAGACTGCGGGAGGTGGGGGTTAGGGTTAGGTTGCGGTGGGGTTAGGTTTAGGCTGCAGGAGGGGAGGGTTAGGTTTATGCTGCGAGAAAGGTGCGGTAGGGTTAGGAGTTAGGATACTTACCTAATTCTGTTAGGATTCTGACTGTTGGGATGCCGCTGTCTGTACTCTGACCACTGGCATCCGGTACTCTGACTGCTGATCCCGGCGGTCGGGATCTCGTACCCAACCCTTCTACACTGCACATATTATTTCATAGTATTATGTACCTTAAGATAGTATAAATTGGATTCATATGTTACGTTTATATCTAATATGTTCATATCAAAATCAGTTTCCACTATAAAATTAGACATAATCATCATAAGTTGCAGCGCTGTAGACTAGAATACATGATCCTCACTAATTCATTCTTTATGGACATAGGGCCTGATTCAAACCTGCTCGCAAGCTGGTCGATGGTCCCCCACTGCATATGTGCCACCTCTGGCGTGCGCATGTGCGAGACCCGTCCAGCGACGGCTGCTTCGCTGCTACGGGTCTCGCTACAAGACGGGGCGGCTGTCGATGTTGATTGACAGCTCGCCCCATTTTGTAGGCGGGGAGGGGGGTGGCTGCACAAACGCAGGCATTTGTGGGTGGCCCTACTGACATCTGTCCACTCAGGCTTGCGAGAGCTGAGACATTACCACAGGGTCTCCTCGCAATCCCATTGGCCGTTATAATCGTGACAGGCTGTCATCTGAATACACTATATTCCTATTCACCCTATGCATTGTAGACAGCATTCTATGAAGTTTGTATCTTTGTATGGTAATTTGTAACCAGCGTGTCATGTGGATTATCTTTTAGGCTTATGTCGGGAGTACAGACAAAAGTTTGTGTATTTGGCAACTTGAAATGTGCATGCACGAAAGAGAGAGAATGATTTCAGCAGAGACTTGTTCTAGACACACAATACCGCTTTTATTTTATTTACAAAATCCCATTGCTCAGGAAAGTACGCTCCTGTTTGACACCGCAGTCTGTGACAGGAAACCTTGAAGCGGCAAGTAGGAACACAAGGATAGAAACAATTATTCAAGCTAAAGTCAGTTGCTCCTGATATACTGTATTTAATTCTGAGATATATTACAAGAACTGAAATCCTGCTGTTGTGGTGACATTTTTCAGCCATTTTTTATGTGCTAATAAAAAACCCTATAAACACTGTAAATAATCAGACCTGTATTTTTCCCATAATTAAAAAAAAAAGGATTCATGTGGCCTTCACACAGTAATGAATCATGGTAAACTTTGATACTCACCCGTAAGATTTCTTCAACGCAACTGGGATCATTTGGAAGACCAACCTGTGTAAATAAATATAATGATTATTTTTATTGTTATTATTATTGTTATTGTTATTATCATTATTATTCAAGATGACCTGTAATTTTATTCAAAATAAAAAAATTATACTGGCTGCTTTTGCAATGTAGCCCACAAATCATAGTTGCCCACCCTCCCGCATCCCAGGTCAATCTAGAATCTCCCGATGCCCTGGGAAGTTAATTAAAACCCCTGCATCCCCTGCCCCACCATAGTGCTGTCTCACCCTAGTCACAGTCACAGGACCGCCAGCTAACATGGGGTGGAATAACCTGTATGCAGAGCAGTGCACCCTCTAGCTGCAGCGGCTGCCGACATCCACTAGGGGGTGAGCATATGATAGAGAGGTGTCCGGTAATATAGGACTATCTCTGGCAACAAGACTCATCTAAATATCCCTGCTCTCTGCTGCTCGACACAGGGCTGTGGTAGATGCTGAGCTACAGGTACAGTAATATTACAGCACTGTTATGTGTGTATGCCTGACACTATGTGTACAGGGGGTGCATTCTGGACACTGTATTGGTATGAAGGTGGGGTGTATGCTGGGCACCGTGTGGTTATGGGGGTATATGTTGGGCGCTGTGTAGGTATGTGGGGTGTGTCTATGCTGGGCACAGTCTGGGTATAGGAGGGTACATGCTAAGCACTGTGTGGTATACTTGTCTACTTTTGAAAAAGCATTTCAGGGAGATTGTGAAAGCAGCACCTATGAGTGCGGCGGTAAAGTGGGCGTCTACTGCTACATCTGAGAGGCGTGTCATATACTGACTTATATACAATGTAAACGAGACCCAAATGCAGTTAGTAACATCTATTTGTTGATGAAAACACACTGATGCTTATCAGAAAATGCATGTAGCCATAGAGATCATTGTGCCTTATAACCAATGCAGGGAAAGTATACTAATAATCCCATTTGAATGTATAGAATGTATAGAATGCATAGATCTCTGCTTTTTTTATATAACAGCTTCATAATGGGTGTAAGGTACAATCAGGGAGATTTTTAGCCTCTTCAGGGAGTCAGGGAGACTGCTACTATTTCAGGGAGTCTCCCTGACAATGAGGGAGAGTTGGCAAGTATGCTGTGTGGGTATGGTGGTTGTGCATATGCTGGACACTGGACTTATAGGGGGGGTGGGTTGTGCTTAGGCTGGGTACTGTATGGGTATTCAGGTTGTGTGTATGATGAACACTGAGCTCTGTGTGAGTATGGGAGGTGTATGCTGACCACTGTATGGGTATGGGGGTTGTGCGTATGCTAGGTAGTGGGCACTGCTTCGGTATGAGGGGGTGCTTGCTGGACACTGTATGGGTAAGTGGCATACTTGCCTGCCCTCCTACATCCTGCGGTAGACTCCAGGTTAAGTGCAGGACACACCCGAGTGGCAATAGATACGACCATAGGCGGCGCATTCTACTCCCAACTATAATCTCCTGAAATTAATTTTCAAAAGTAGGCAAGTATGCCACAAGTGCTGGACAGGTTTATTTTCACTCTGCAAATTAGATGTGAGTTTGGACATGCCCCTCTCAAACCTATATCTGCAAATTTTAAATGTGCCCTACTGGGTTTTTGCAGCATGGTTTTAGCAAGATGCAGTCACTTGCTCTTTTTTGCTTTATTCTATACTCAAAATCATGCCCCATGTGTGGAGTGCTCTAGACTAGGGGAGTACAGCCTTTTCTAGTCCAAGGACTTCATTGAAATAGCCTTGAACATTGTTAAAAGTCCCTATGGGGACAGGTGTATGCAAAGTAGGATGCACCATCATTGGGTCTGTCACCATCCTATTCTCCTTTTATTCGGCAGCACCACATTTCCTCACTTCTGCAGCAACACCATCACAAACCCATAGCAACACATTATACTGCAGTGTCAGTAGTAGCACCATCAAACTGTTGGAAGGAATGTACTTCTGTGCTGTCTCCTCCCAGTACCTTGACAAGGTTGGCTGACAGCGGTCACTAGGACCTGCCAGAGTAAGTTAGACAAGCCTCCTCTGACATGTGCTACTTTGCATGTACGACATGCAGGGGTGTAACTAGAACTTTGTGGGCCTCATAGCAAAATTTCTAAGGGCCCTCCAAACTCAGGTCTCCACCAGAGTGGGTATGTCTAATGCTACACTAGAGTTGTGGTTGGTGTTGCCTATCATTTCAATGCATTAACATTCTCACTCTATCATTTTCATATCTCCTCATCCTTTTCCATCACCGTCATTAACCAATATTATCATATCCAGCAACCTTTTTCAATATATTTATCCACTACACTATATCCGTATTACATACACATATATGTGTGTGTATGCGTGTGTCTGTATATATATATATATATATATATATATATATATATATATAGAAGGAAAGTCCCGGCACTCACTTAAACAATGACAATACTTGCGTGGGTGCCCTCCATGGACCACTGGGTCCTGTATAATGCATAGAAAGTATGGTGGCACTCCATGACTTGTATTAAAAATCAAAAAAGTTTATTCCATATCCAAGGTGTCTTCTGAGGAAACCAGGGTTGTTATTCCCGGAGAAACGCGTCAAGAATAGAGAATCTGATCAGCTCATGTTCTTTTGATCACCCCGCTTACCGGTCCATTTGATTTCCACACTTCGCTTTACCAGGAAGGAGGCAGTCCAGCACTGATCATTACTCAGTGTCAGACCACTAGAGACAGCAGAGGTCTTACTGCTCTCCTCCCACTCACTGTGTCCACAGCAGTCTTATCCGGACCACACAGAGGATCCAGCAGTTGCTTGCACCCCCACTTATTGTGCCTGTCAGCGGCTTTACCGGACTGCACAGCGGACTCAGAAACCCACTTGCACTCCCGCTGATGAGCGGTCGAGAGCACTCCTGCGTGAGACCTCTACCAGTGTGTACACATAACACATATCAATCACTCATTCCACATTGCATATCTATGTCCTAAATACGGCACTATGAGTGGATAAGTCTAATATTCTGAAGTGTACTAAGGATTTTGACTTTCATTTGGGGACCTTCATATATGTGTGCAAATATTAATAACCAATATTGAGTCAAATGGAAGATCACTCATCAATTCATGTACATCATCATTTAGCACCTTTTTTGAAGTTAACCTTTAAGAAAAGGAATCTGAGGAATTATCAATTAAAAGAGCTTGAACAGACTACAGCACTGGATTGTACCATCTTTTATTATACTTTATTTTTATATACTGTTTGATATTTGCTAGTACAATTTTAAAATTATTTTTTTTAAATAAATACACTGTTATTACAATTTGTGTGGTTATTCAAACCAGCGATCCACATCAACTTGTGTTATATATAATATATATCACAACAAGAGATGTTCTGGATATGTGAATTAAGTACCCTATCACCTATGGGGTTTAATGACAATTGTGAGATAACCCAGTTCTTATGAAGAATATTTACCTTAATTTATCATTTGTTATGGTCAATGGCTCACTTTTTTGAAGGATGGGATATTTCAGAGCCATAAAATAGAATGCAAGCGTGGTATTATTTGTTAGGGTAAATGGTTAACTTCTTTGAAGTATGCTATTTTCAGATCCATACAAGAGAATGCAAGTGTAATACTATTTCTACAACCATAACAACATGTTAATGCCTAATCTCGTCCAATCTTGGAAGCAAAGCATTGTTGGGCCTGGTTTGTACTTGGGTGGGGAACCGCCTATGAATACCAGGTGCTGTAGTCAACAGTTGAACACGCAATAAATGAATTTAAATAATAAACGACAAACTAACTTAAGGGTTCCAGGTATAGATAGCTAAACATAAAATTGAATAGTAAAATGTATTATACAATAATTTATAGGAATTTGTGGGAAGTTACTAACTGAATTTCCATGAAATAGGCTTAACCCACATTTTTAGCTATACATATATATATATATATATATATATATATATGCTCTAATCTATGCTTTGAATATATAGGAATAATCCAAGATGGTCATCATAAGACAAATAGGACCAAAATGAAAATTCCTCACAAAAGAATAAAAGTGATGCCGAAGGAACAGAATACTTGTTCTTCTTGAGACGCTGGTACTTTATTTGGACAAGACGTCTTCAAACATTGTGCAGAAATCACAATAAAGAAAATGGATAAGAAATCAGTTCCCTCCAGGGAAATAAGAGACAAGCATATTTTGGATACAATAATTGGCCATCGTTAATGAATGAATGTGGGATACATTAAAATGGCCGCCATACAGGAATTGCCATATTGCTTCCAAAGGAGTGTATGCTTCCTAGGAACTGATTTAAAAAAAAAACCTCTATATAATATTCCACGCATACATATAGTAATATACCACCAGATGGCCAATCTGCCTCCATATAGCAAATCCACCTCTATATAGTCCTTCACATGTATAAAGCAAGAATTCCCACATAGCCAATGTTTCAACACTCCCACACACTTTGTAAATGAAAGCTAATTTGCCTAGTAGAGGGCAGTTATTCCAAGTCTAGTTATTTTATTTAATTAAATCAAAAGATACATTCTGCTAAGTCTTACTCATTGCTGAAAAGAGATGATTGCTGAAAATATTTTTTTTTTAGTGCCTTTCAAAGCTTTATTAATTAATTATGTTTCTCCAATGGAGCTAAATCCTGTGGCTATCGATAAATCAAATTAAACTAGTTAAAACACCATGATCTAATGGTCAAAACCAGGTTATGGCAAGTTGATTATTACAGTTAAAAAATAAAATTGTGAATGCATGATATTTTAAGACTATCAATTGCTCTACTAATGTTTATTTGATTTTCACTTCCCTTCATTATTACGTACATTCTGTTATGTCATGTAGGATACACATAGGTCTATGTTGAAATTATATTAATAAGGGCTTTCATTCCAAATTACCATTTTATAGTTGCAATTACTTTCCCATTGTAGAGTGAAAATGTATTGTATGTTATATATTTTATGTATTTACCCAATTTAACTTTTATTTCTGACCTTTCAAAACACTGCATTATCCCAATGGGGTATTTACTCAGCCCAAAAAAAGGTTGTGAATCCCTGCTGTATGCCATTAATTTCTATGCGCTATAAATATGTATACTATGGGTAAATGTAATTGGGTGAGAGTTTAGAAAATGTGATCGTTTATCAGTAAACTCTCACACTTTTTAAACTCGGCCAATGTAATAGAGTCCGAGAACATGCAAACTTCAATGTTTTTAGACTCAAAAAACTCTCCCGAATTAAACTCTCATCCAGATGTTTTCCCATTTTGAAGATAAAATCGACCAATGTGAGAGTTTACTGCTAAACTCTCACATTCTCTAAACTCTCACCCTATTACATTTGGCCCTATATTTTTCATTACTTGCCTTCTGCAGTTAACTTGGTGCACAATGAAAACATTTTTTGGCACAGCAAACAATAAAATAAAAGACCAACCAACCATGATTACTCCCAGCAGTAAGCCACACTCAGTGTACTTGATGCACAGAAAGTTTCAGCTTTGCGCTAAGGCTGACAAAACAGAAATGCTAGCAGTGCTTGACATAGGATAGTCCATTAAAAAAAAACATGCTTTCACTATGTGCCCTCAAAGTAAGTAAACTGTACTTATATTGCATTGTAAATGGAAAATTGAGGATAACACGCAGAGAGCTGTGGTTTATGATGCCTAACCGAATGCCAATTAATCTTTACAGTACACAGCGTGTGGTCTTATGTAATGCCCTGCAATGTGATCACAATGCATATTTACTGAAAATAAAGAAAAAGGCAAAAAGATTATTGTTTATGCTAATGATATTTCTATGCAAATAGGTTAAACCAACATCTCTGGGTAGAGGGGTATAGAAAACCCAAATCCACAGGCTTTTCTTTCAAATGATCCAATGCCACTGTGCTGAGCTAGCATAATGTAGAAGACAACAAATAAGGTAACACAAGAATGATTCCTATAGTAGTAAATTCCATCATCATCAGCTATCAACTCTCAGGTCACCAAAGCAATCAATGCTCAAGACACACATTGACACTAGTGTATATATACTATTAGTTTCTCTGTAAAGTGATTCATCCCATCTGTCAAAGTGTTTTATGAGTGTAGTGAAACCAATGTAGCAACACATGCTATAAACAGTTGTAATAAACTACAGGTCTTCCTCAGTCACACTGATCTCTGCCAGAGCAGGGCCGTAACTGGGGTTGTGCAACCGGTGCCGCCCACAGAGCCACATCGTCACCTAATGGACCTTGCTTCTGGCTAGCAGGATGCCTGGTACATCACTTTGCAGCCAGGATCACTGCTGCGGCGCTGCCAGAGCTTTCATTAGATGCACCAGACAGGTACCCTGCAGTCTGGGCAAATGATTGGAGTGTCCTCGACATTACATAATCGCATTTAAGTCCTGTTATGGCTATGTGCCAAAGATTTAATGTTTGAAAGTATCTTGTACCAACACTTTTATCAAATTATGGCTATCATTTACATCCTCTATCAACATCACACTAATCTCCCTCCCTTTCCTACAAATGCATCCCACCTCTCTTGCCTCCAAGATCTCGCCGATGCTGTTCCCTTCCTCTGGAACTCTCTCCCTCTCTCTATCAGACTCTCCACCTCTCTACAAATCTTCAAACGGGCTCTCAAGACCCACTACTTCAAAGCTTTCCAGCTCTCACCCTAACCTGCTGCTTACATACATCTTCCTCACTGTCTACCCTATCTGTGTCACCCCTGTCTGTCTCCCCCCTATAGAATGTAAGCTCTCACGAGCAGGACCCTCTTCCCTTATGTGTTTTTCCTTCCCTCACTCATACGATCATCTACTCAAAACTCTCCACAAGGGCACTTAACACTTGGTAGCTGACGCCCCACTGCTTTTCTGAGTGTTATAATCGCTGCAGCAATGTTTATAAACTATGTTTTTATTCTGTATTGTCTTGTACTGTAAATCGCTGTTTTATGAGTTTGCTTATTTGTTAATGTACTTTGTGAGGCGCTGCGGAACCCTTGTGGTGCCATATAAATAAAGGATAATAATAATATAATACATATATATACAGTAGATGGTATAAGTTTGTACTTATGTATCTTGCCAATTGAATCTCCTTGCAGCACCTTATAAATAAAAGCTAACTATATATAAATATATATATATATATATATATATATATATATACAAAGTCCAGCAAACCGGCACTCCCCATGAAAATGCAACTGACCTTGCCTTGGTGCCCCCCCGGGGGGATTGGTATCCTCCAAACAAACAAAGGCTGTAGCGGTGGCACTCACAGGACTTTCAAAAATGCAACAAAGGGAAACACAGCCCAATAGTATAGCCAACGTTTCAATCTCCTTTATTAGAGATTTTCCTTTTCCTTTTTTGACCATGAGGAAAATCTCTAATAAAGGAGATTGAAACGTTGGCTATACTATTGGGCTGTGTTTCCCTTTGTTGCATTTTTGAAAGTCCTGTGAGTGCCACCGCTACACCCTTTGTATATATATATATATATATATTTCTCCTTTACTGGGAGAGCCGGACCTACTGTGTCTTATCTATCTATCTATCTATCTATCTATCTATCTATATATATATATATATATATAGATATATATATATAGTGTAGGTATGTGTATTCTTATCTACACACTCTTATTCTATTCTACACACATACTCAGAATAGTTTCCCTTACAGGCTCTATCACTGCAACAGACACCTGATTTTCTTTTACCAATGACCTTTGGAGCTGTCATACTAGACATATTTTATCTCTCTAGATGCATCAGAAAGCCTCTGAAAGTCAGTGCTAAAGCATTAATCCGTATCGCTACACAGTCCTTGAAATTATAATTCAAAGTTCAACTTACTTTAGCATTTTCCTCCAAAGTTCTTTTGGCAGCCCAGGGCACAAAGTCATATTCTGGTTTCCAGCTGAAATCAATTGTAATGGTTTGATATGTTGGCAGAGACAATTCTTTAAAGCTAAAGAGCTCTGTTGATGCTTCTTCTCTGTAGGTTGAGGATTTGGCATCTTTTCATCTAAAGATGTTTATGCTTAACAATACTTCTTTATATGACATTACTGAGATACAATTTTACCTTCAGAGAATGAAGACACTTAAAGGTGCATCAAATGGAAAAAAGAAAGAAAAGTTTTTTCCTGTAACTATTATCACACACCATTAATGTTTAGGTTTGTACATGCTCTCCTGCAGCTTTTACTATATTCATTGCTTCATCTTCCTGGTTTCCATCTGAATTATAACAATTACCCTTATATCAGTTAGGATGAGCTGTATATTGTCATTGTCTTTGGATGTGACACAAGTCTGTTTTGTGACTTCAAGTGTATTCAGTGTGCACAGCAGTTTTATAAACTTTAGAAAATTATATAAAGTTCCTGGTGAAAATGGAGGCCAGAAAGATTTTCAAAAGAGCGTGTAGAAGTGACCTAATCATGGAGCAGTCATTGGTGCACGCAGGGAAGGGGGTGTTTCTAAGTACCTAGAAACTCCCCCTAGACTAACCACAATCGAAGCAGTACCACCTCAAGGTGTAATGCCATGATACACGGGTGTCAGTCCCATACACAGGTTGCCACATTATTCCCTGAAGGGGTGGGGCCTAATGATGCCATTTATATTGCCCAGCCCTTAACAAGAGTTCATCTAAAGGTAAGTGTAAATGGTTCATATATACAATACTGTTCAAAAGTTTTAGGCAGGTGTGGACAAAATGCTGCAAAGTAAGAATGGTTTAAAAAATAGAAGTGTTAATAGTTTATTTTTATCAATCAACAAAATGCAAAGTGAATGAACAGAAGAGAAACCTTAATCAAACATAATATTTGGTGTGACCACCCTTTGCTTTCAAAGCAACATCAATTCTTCTACGTACACTTGCACAAAGTCAGGGGTTTTGTAGGATTACAGTCAGGTGTATGATTAACCAATCATACCAAACAAATGATAATGATCATCATTTTCATATGATGACCACCCTTATGATGAGCACCCTTATGATGACCACCCTTTGCCTTCAAAACAACATCAATTCTTCTAGGTACACTTGCACAAAGCCAGGGATTTAGTAGGATTATAGTCAGGTGTATGATTAACCAATCATACCAGACAGGATATACTGATCATCATTTTCATATGTAAGTTGAAACACAGTCATTAACTGAAACAGAAACAGCTGAGTAGGAGGCTTAATACTGGGTGAGGAACAGCCAAACTCTGCTACATAGGTGAGGTTGTGATAAACAGTTCCATGTCACAGATCATACACCATGGCAATACTAAAAACATACAATGTGTAAAAAAATCAATGGCACTAGACCAATATAGGAACAAAAACCAATTAAATTTCTCTTGGTTTCCACTTCAGTTTTGTTTCATGTATATCGATAAGAGGAGAGAAACAAAATATAGTGTGATACTGTAAACAGGTAAACATATAAATTTATTAGGTCAACACTGACCAACAAGCAAGTAAAAACGTCACAAAGTGGAGAAATATAAAGATTAGCAAATAATTGCAAATATTGAATCAAGCAGTAAAATGTAGCCCAGTGGCCTGCGTACCAGATACTAGATGGAAGTTCAGCATTGAAATGCACTGTGGGCAATCCGGATATGTCCAGAGTGTCTCACAGGCAACGTTGGTAATAGGCGTGGGTCTCCTGCTGTATGTAGTAGTCTGCAATCCTTAACGCATTTCAAGAAGCTTGGGTTCTTCCTCAGAAGCAAGACTGAGCATAGCAACAAGACACAAGGTAGTTATACTTCATCAGCAAGGTCTCTCCCAGGCAAATATTTCAACGCAGACTGGGGTTTCAGGATGTGCTGTTCAAGCTCTTATGAATAAGTAAAAAGAAATGGGCAATGTTAAGACTTAGTGCATCAGTTGACAGACACATCATGCTTACTTCCCTTCGAAATCAGAAGATGACCACCAGTGCCATCAGCTCAGAACTGGTATTAAGAAACCAGTGGGACCCAGGTACACCCAATTACTCTTCGGAGAAGTCTGGCCAGAAATGTTCTTCATGCGGTCAAAAAGACATACCTTCGATGTGGAAACAAGGCCAAGCGACTCAACTATGCACAAAAACATAGGAACTGGGATGCAGAAAAATGGCAGCAGGTGTTCTGGACTGATGAGTCAAAAATGTTAAATATTTGGCTGTAACAGAAGGCAGTTTGTTCGCTGAAGGTCTAGAGATCGGTACAATAATGAGTGTCTGCAGGCAACAGTGAAGCATGGTAGAGGTGGAGATTCCTTGTAAGTTTGGGGTTGCATTTCAGCAACAGGAGTTGGGGATTTGGTCAGGATTAATGGTGTCCTCAATGCTGAGAAATACAGGCAGGTACTTATCCATCATGGAATACCATCAGGGAGACATCTGATTTGCTCCAAATTTATTTTGCAGTAGGACAATAACCCCAAACATACAGCCAATGTCATTAAGAACTATCTTCAGCATAAAGAAGAACAAGGAGTCCTGGAAGTGATAATAAGGCCCTCACAGAACCCTGATCATCATCGAGTCTGTCTGGGATTACATGAAGAGACAGAAGGATTTGAGCAAGCCTACATCCATAGAAGATCTGTGGTTAGTTCTCCAAGATGTTTCTACCAACCTCCCTGCCAAGTTCCTTCAAAAACTGTGTGCAAGTGTACCTAGAAGAATTGATGCTGTTTTGAAGACAAGGGTGGTCACACCAAATATTGATTTGATCACCTGCCTAAAAAATATGTGTATATATATATACAGTCAGGTCCATAAATATTGGGACATTAACAGAATTTTCAGATTTTGGCCTCTATTCACCACCACAATGGTTTTGAAATGAAACAAACAAGATGTGCTTTAATTGCAGACTTTCAGATTTCATTTGAGGGTAATTACATCCAAATCGGGTGAATGGTGTAGGAATTACAACAGTTTCAATATGTGCCTCCCACTTTTTAAGGGGCCAAAAGTAATGGGACTATCAACTCAAAAGCTATTTCATGGACAGGTGTGGGCTATTCCCTCGTTATTTCATTATCAATTAAGCAGGTAAAAGGTCTGGAGTTGATTCTAGGTGTGACATTTGCATTTGGAATCAGTTGCTGTCAACTCTCAATATGAGATCCAAAGAACTGTCACTATCAGTGAAGCAAGCCATCATTAGGCTGAAAAATCTAAACAAACCCATCAGAGAGATAGCAAAAACATTAGGTGTGGCCAAATCAACTGTTTATAACATTCTTAAAAAGAAAGAACACACTGGAGAGCTCAGCAACACCAAAAGACCCGGAAGACCACGGAAAACAACTGTGGTGGATGACAAAAGAATTATTTCCCTGGTGAAGAAAAACCCCTTCACAACAGTTGGCCAAATCAAGAACACTCTCCAGGAGGTAGATGTATATGTGTCAAAGTCAACAATCAAGAGAAGACTTCACAAGAGTGAATATAGAGGGTTCACCACAAGTTGCAAACCATTGGTGAGCCACAAAAACAGGAAGACCAGATTAGAGTTTGCCAAACAACATCTAAAAAAGCCATCATCCTATGGACAGATGAGGCAAAGATCAACTTGTACCAGAGTGATGGGAAGAGAAGGAAAGGAACTGCTCATGATCCAAAACATACCACCTCATCAGTGAAGCATGGTGGTGGTAGTGTCATGGCGTGGGCATGTATGGCTGCCAATGGAACTGGTTCCCTTGTATTTATTGATGATGTGACTGCTGACAAAAGCAGCAGAATTAATTCTGAAGTCTTTCGGGCAATATTATATGGTCATATTCAGTCAAATGCTTCAGACCTCATTGGAAGGCGCTTCATAGTGCAGATGGACAATGACCCGAATACTGCAAAAGCAACCAAAGAGTTTTTTAAGGCTAAAAAGTGGAATGTTATGCAATGGCCAAGTCAATCCCCTGACCTGAATCCGATTGAGCATGCATTTCACTTGATGAAGACAAAACTGAAGGGAAAATGCCCCAAGAACAAACAGGAACTGAAGACATTTGCAGTAGAGGCCTGGCAGGGCATCACCAGAGATGAAACCCAGCGTCTGGTGATGTCTATGCGTTCCAGACTTCAGGCTGTAATTGCCTGCAAAGGCATAGGCAAACGCAGGGGGGGTTTCCGTCTGCCTGGAAACACCCCTCCCCAGCACACATCATGACCACAACAGAAATAGTAATATAATAGAATGTTACCAGTGCTGCATGTTCTTCTCAGTATCACAAATGAAATGATTAGCACCAACTGTGAATCTTCTAAAATGTGTCATCCAGTAATAAATATACCTGTGCACCAACTAGGAGATGTGGAAAACATGCACTGTTAGGGGTGCACTGCTATAGACCATCAATAGGGTTAATTATTGTTACTGTAAAATAATACACTATCCAGTACCTTAGGAGACCAATCAGTACATATATGTCCAGGGCAGTGCTAAGTTCTTTTGCTGCTCCCCCAGACTCCCGGACTTGCTCCCATGCTCTTGAATGATGCCCACCTCTGAAAAAAAACATTCTGCTCACACAGGATGGACCTTCTGCCACATATAATGGCTTACTGTGATCGCTGGTCCTGTATATGCTGGAATTATGCAACACAATATACTTTGTATGATGCATATTAAAGCTGAATAAGTGCTAATTATACCTTCTTCATGGACTGGCCACACTCGCTCTAAAATCAAGCATTTGGAAACCCCCTCTAGAAATCCTGCGTTTGCCACTAAAAAGGATTTGCAACAAAGTATTAAAAAGTGAAAGTTAGATTTAGGATTGTTTAGTTTGTCCCATTACTTTTGGCCCCTTAAAAAGTGGGAGGCACATACAGAAACCGTTGTAATTCCTACACCGTTCACCTGATTTGAATGTAATTACCCTCAAATTAAATCTGAAAGTCTGCAGTTAAATCACATCTTGTTTGTTTCATTTCAAAGCCATTGTGGTGGTGAATAGAGGCCAAAATATGAAAATTCTGTCAATGTCCCAATATTTATGGACCTGATTGTATATATATATATATATATATATACAGTGCTCGAAGTGTGCCGGTATACAACGTTATGGCATACTGGCACTTCCAGCACTTAACATTTTTTCTTTGAACTTCAAAGGACAGCATAGCTAAGGGCAGAGGAGTAGCTTCAGCGCTGAGCTGGAGAGCTACATGCCTCCGCCCGCCTTCTAAACTGACACTGCTCATAGGCTGTCAAAGTGTCAGTGTAGGTCATCCCCTAGTACAGTCCCTCTGTGAGTGGGGTTTGGGGGTACTGGCACGAGCTGGAGGGGGGGGTGTTGGGACCCTGGAGCACAGCTGCGGAGGGGGAAGGGTCGGGTCTCGTGAGTACAGCCGTGTGGGGAGGAGCATGGCCACGAGCGGGAGATGGTGGAGCTGCAGCCACTACTTGTCACCGGCGTTAGCCTAAGCCTACTAGTGCAAAGGGAGCTGCAAGGGAGGTCTACCACACTGTGTTGAGCAGGGGCAGATTGAGCCGCCAAAGCTGCATGGCCCTTACCTTACTGGTGTGGCTCCTCCTCGTACTCAGCGCTCTGAGCCAGCTAGGAGTACACAACAGGAGATCACAGCAGCATGCCAGAGTCCCCGTGCTCAGCCTCAGCTAGACAGGGAGTTTCTTTACTTTCACTTCCTGTCTGAGCACTGAGCAAGCTGCAGAGGAGGACGCCAGCCAGAGCGCGGAACTACAGGGGCAGGACCTGACCCAGCCAGCCACACAAGCTACAGGTAAGAGCTGGAGGGGGGCAGAGAACTATAGAGAGAGGGGGCTGTTGATACTGCTGGGGGGGGGCAGAGACATGTAAGTTTGTGTTAAATGTGTGGAGGTCTTGTGTTTACATGCATGCCTGTGGGGAGGTCTGAGTTACATGTTTGTGGGAAGGCATATGTGATCCCACTGAGGTTACTAGCTATTGTAGTTTTTTTTCCTCTCTGGCCCCCAGTCTCTCTATCCATCCATTGTATCTCTCTCCCTTTTCTCTCATCTCTCTCTCTCCCTCATTCATCTTCCTCCCCCATGTCTCTCTCTCTCTCCCCCCCCAACAGGTCTTTCTCCTCCATGTCTTTCTCTCCCCTTCATGTCTCTTCTGCTCCATGTCTCTCTCTCCCACACATCTGTTTTCCAATTGTCTCTCTCTCCCTGTCTCCCCCTACCTCTACTGTAGATATCATGGCGACAGCATCCTGGTCCTCCTTCAGTCACAGAAAGGCTCGCTCTCTGCTCAGACTATGGGGGAGATGTATGAAGCCCAGAAGCGGAATCAGCCATGCGCCCCTGCCATTATCGGCGCTGCTATCTACAAGATAGCAGCGCCGATAGCCTGGCCCATGTATGAACGGTCATACCGCCTGACCGTTCGGCCCGCTGTAGCTGTTATCGACAGCTACAGCCTGGCGCTAGCCTATCTCCACAGCAGGGACAGCGCTGTCCCTGCTGTGGTGACTGCCGGCTCCAGGGCTGCACGCAGGGATCTCGCGATACTTGCGAGATCCCGCACATGCTCAGTGGAGCCGGCCGGGACAGAGACACAGGGCATCAGCACTAGGCTGATGCACTGTGGTCTCGAGCGGGTAGCGCCGCAGGGGGAGTTAACGCTCCCCCACTCCGGCCAATGAGATGTTCTTACATCTCACCGGTAGTGCTTCCTGCTTCGCCTCGGTAAAGTGGCGAACGCAGGAAGCGGTATAGCGGCACGTTAAGTGCTGCTATCATACTTCTACCCCTATGTATCTTATGCCGGGTACACACTAGACAATCTCGTCCGATCCAGCCAGTTCGGATGAGCTTACGGGCACATCGTCTATTGTGTATCCTCAATGTCATTCACGATGCACACTCATTGCCCATCGGACCCGCATGCAAGTCCTATGGGTGATATCGTTAGCGAGGGCTAGGCTGCCGAATGCAGCATGGCCTATGCCGTCATTGCCAGCATCGGCAAGTGTGTGTGCACTTGCCGATACTGGCACCCCGCCAGGTCCCGTCGCACATCATGTCAGTACACTAGACCGGTCCCCCTCTGTATCTGTCACACAATCAGAGCAGGAGTGTGGCCAGTTCCTGGGGTGAGGCTCTGAGTAAACTCACTGAGGGAGGTATCTTCAGTTACAGCTCTCCTCAGCTGAAGCTGCCAGACAGAGTTTGGGAAATTAGAACCTGCACTCAGAGACACCGCTTTAGCATCTTGTGTTCAGGGTTCTTGTATGTCTCTGATTGGACAGTGAGCTGCTGCCGAAGACTCCTATCCTATTGTGAGGAGCAGCACTGTGTGTAGGTGGCAGAAAATCAAGCCAATAGTGGTGAATTAATGGGAGCAATGTTATGTGTCCTGCGCTGACAGCTGCGTGGCATTAACACCCGACAGCTGTGAGTGGGTGTTGTGCCAGCTTGGGGTCTTCTCTCTTCCAGAGGGAAAGAGGATTTGGCATGATGTTTATTATTTCTCACCGTGTGAAAGACCCTCTCCTACTCTCCATACTCACTCCCTCCCGCCCTCTCCAGTCAGCCAGTGACCACTGCCTTTCCTCCTATCTGGTTACCACATTTAACTCAAGATTTCGGTCATGATGGATGGTGCCTACACTGAACGACTGATCGTTCAGTGTAGGCACTGCAGGGGAAGGGGAACGACGGTACGATTACGTTGTCGTAATCGTACTGTCTTTCCCTAATCTTATAGTGGATATGCACCAATTGACTCTATTGGCTCTATTGAGAGTTGGAGTGCTATTGGTTGAACATAACTAAATGGCATCATGTGAATTTAGGGACTACTCTTTGGCATAATGTGGTCCCAGTTTCAAGATGTCTTGGCGGCCCTATGAGTAGAAACTGTAATGTGAGGGAAGGAGCAGGGTGATTGAGAAGAGGAGAAGTCGGAGTGTGATGGAAGGAGCTGGGTGATAGGATGGTGTTTGAAGTTAAGTAGTAATACTAATAATAATATGTTTGATACTGTATTGGTTTTGAGAGCTATAGTTTTGGGGTAGATGGGAGTGGTGTGGGTGTATGTGGGTTGTGAGGCATTAGGGTTAATTGTATTGTTAAGAAAAGAGACATTTATCCTCTTAGCCGCTCACATCATCATTATGCTAGCTTTAGGAGGCAATGTAGCAGTGATGTGACCTTATCTTTGTTAGCAATTCAAATTATATGGTAGGCAAGGGGGCCAGAATAACACTGTGATAGTATCAATGCGAGGAATTAATTTGTCATCAGACTCCGTCCTCTACTGCCTACTAGCAAGCCTCCTCGCCCATCTCCCTGCCACCATCCAGTCCTCTCCCACCCACCTTCTCACTGCCTAATACTTGCTCTAGTCTCACCTGCCTACCTAACCACCTCCTTGCCTGCCTCCAGTCCACTCCCTTCTACCCACCTGCCTGCCTCCAATTCTCACACACCTCCAGTCCTCTCCTGCCTACCAGCATGCCTCCTCACCTGCCTACTCGCCCGCCTTTTCACCTGCCTCCAGTCCACTCCCTTCTACCCACTTGTCTCCTCACCTGCATCTAGTGCTTGCCCACCTCCAATCCTCTCCCAGCTACTAGCATGCCTCATCTATCTCAGACTCTTCACCCACCTTCTGTTCTTTCCCACCTAAGCACCCGCCTCCCCGTCTGTCTCCACTCCTTGCTCACCTGTGACTGTAATTTTGTCTGGACAAGTGCCCTCTACAGCTGCTGCTGGTGCTGGACAGCATAAAAATATATCCCCTCCCTGCCAGTATTATACAGTATTTTATCCATGGCATGTCCTGATAGCCGGAGAGAAATTAGTAGGTTTGAACTCCTGTTTTGGCAAATGTCATAGAAGGCATTTTTAATAAACCTATATAGAGGTTTACAAAAGTTAGTGGTAATTGGGCTGATTTCCAAAGAATAATTTCTTTATTAATTTTCTTCTCATTTATAGACTACTGTTACTTTTTGTTCTTAATTTTAGCACTATCTGATGCTTTTCTATTTCTATATTTGCCAGCTGTAAGATGAACTGAACATCCCTACGGGCAGAAACTAGGAGTGTAAACGGGCTGTGGGTGACATAGCAGTGTCCAGAGGAGAGGGTTGGGGTAAACAAAGCCACGGGGAGGACAGAGGCAGGTTGAGGGTGGCAAATGGTGCATTTATTATCCAGCAAAATATGGGTCTCTGCAGACAATTCATTATTTTGTTTTTCATTTAAAATTAGCCTCACATGCTGTCCACACGGAAATTACCAAAATTCAGTGTGTGTGGGTGGGTGGGTGGCATAGCATAGGCATGGTCTAGGTGCCATGGCTCCACGCTACACTTCTGCAGAGCAGCAGCAGTTACAGTTGTGTTTTTTTTCCTTACTATTTGTGGCTGAGGGTCGCTGACTGGTGGGTCCGGGCTGATTATTATTTAAATTAGAGTTTCTTATTCGCCACCTCTCGACACGCGCATAAGTACAACCTTAGTTTTTCCATACCCCCACTTCAAAATTCCCACTTCGACCACTGTATATATATATAATATATATATATATATATATATACAGAGAGAGAGAGAGAGAGAGAGAGAGAGAGAGAGAGAGAGAGACCATTTGCAAAGCCTGCGTTTTGCCCTGAGTAGTATTCCCATCATCGGTTCAGATGATTTGATGATTTCCATCAGTACAGCAAGGTCCATTAGTACAGCAAGTTTAGATGGTTTTAGCCCTTGACCAGTCCTGCTCTTCCTGCCTTCTGCTTTGTAAGCTAGGGTCCTGTTACCATGAAATAAGTCAGTTCTGCACTAGTCTGCTACAAATACAGGACCTTAACATTCCTATGCTGATTTAGCATTCCCTGTCTGATGTAGACAGATATAGGCTGATCCTACGGTTTATGTAAGATATTGCTTAACTGACCAGTCTTATTTTTTCTTTCCTGCTTCCAGCCTGCAAGTTCAATACCTGGTGAAAGATGTTTTATTGCCATTATTGTGTCATTAATGAACACAAAATAACTTCAATTTCTGAAAACCAGTCTTTGCATAGAAAATATTATGGAATAGTTAGAAACCTTGGATAGTTTGCCACCGATGGTCAATGGTTTTGCCATTGATGATGGATGTCTGATTGTTCTCTGCCATTGATGGATTTTTTTCAATGGATACAATGCCATTTTCCATTCCTCTTGTCTACTTAGACACACCCATTCTCAGATTGGCCCATCGCTTAACGTGGTCACCTCATCGTGCTGCTTAGTTCCACCCTCTCCTGATTGGCCAGTTTAGTTTCACAGCAGGAATGCCCATTTATGATTCAAACCATTCATGGTTCTTCATCAATGTTTTCATTCTATTGATGTACTGCACTTATAGCACCATTGATAGGTCGCTGAGATATTTGGTAGGCCATGCTACTTGAGGAGTGCGAGGTCAAGTATGGGGGTATAGCAACACCCACTTGATACAATATTCACAATGACTGTGTGACCCAGCCTCTGCCAGGCCCCCTGGACAAACCTTGGCCTGGGTAATCAGTACCTACCCTACTCTCCTCTCTGCCCACCTGTGAATGGTACAAACAGATCACATAATAACATGCAAGAAATACATGCAAATTTAAAAAGAGACCGCAAAGTACAGAAATCCTGTTTAATTACAGCATCATCGAAAATAAAATTTTGCCATTTCCTCCATCACAAAGACACAAATGTAATTAAATACTTGCAACCATCTTTTTACATTAATACACCCAGCAAAGAACCATCTTGCAGATATTATACATCCACTATTAGAAGATTGTAATGATTAATAGCAATGCTTCATGTCCAAAATGAATGCACATTGACAAATATTGCCCCTTAACGTTTAACCAGTTTATGTAACATTTTGTTACTCGCAATTTATTACGAGGAGTCATAATCTTAGTGTTGGTTTTGAGAAGAAGTAAATTACAGCAAATCAGAGCAATACGACAGCAATTAGCTTTTATTGTGCACTTATTAATCTTGAAGAACATTTTCTCTGCTGGCAGGAAAAGGCCGCGGATTCCTCCTGACAGTCAGTTTTAAACTCCTTCCTGTGATGAATGGAGTCTATAATTGGACGATAACTCTCTCTAATTTAATACTTTATGAATAAAGTTGCCAGAAAAGCACAAATGCTTTTGAAAAGGAAGTCAGTTAAACACACAAGTGTTTGTGTCCTTTGTTTCTGTACAGTGAAAGATCATTAATGGTATCACAGCTACAAGAAAGGAAGCCACACAGAATTTATGTTCCACATGTGACTGTAAGTGGGAAAACAAAATGGAAGTAGCTTCCTTTATATTTATAGGCTGATATATGTTGGTTTATCTGTGCCTTGTCCATTTCATCACATAAATAACAAATTAACTAAACATGAAAACATCACATACAACAATTAACAAACACTGAATAGTAATTATATACATACAAGATCTCTACCTAACAAATAGGATTACAAAATATTGAAGCGTATTTGAAATGGAAATAAAATCTGTGCACTATTTACTGCATCAGGAGACTAAACTATTTACAACACTTGTGCTTTTCTGCCAATGTTATTCATAAAGTATTACATTAAAGAGAGTTATCATAGGGGCCTATTCATCATAACTAAAATTTCTCAGGAGGTAATTAGGTTTAGAACTCACATGTAGTTCTACCTAATTACCGGAGGAATTCATCATTCCTCCTCTCCATAACTATCTATTTCGAAAAGCTGTCATTTTTGCAATGACAACTTTTCAGGAAATAGATAGTTTTCCCTCTCTACTCTACCTTACCGCTCACTTCCCCCGTCCCCGACTTACCTGCCCGCTGCAGCCGGCTCCGTCTGCTGTTCTGACACTGTGTTCTCCAGGCAGAACACAGTAAAGTTTAGAAAAAAAAAAAAACTTGTTTTTTTTTTAAACTTTACTGTGTTCTGCCTGGAAAACACGTGTCAGAACAGCTTTCCGGAGCCAGAGAGAGACCAGGGAGCGCCGGAGGGATCCGGCAGAGAACCTGCCCACGCTGACACAGGTAAGTGTCACCTGCTATACGCCACCTCACAGTGGTGTATAGTAACTCCATCAAATTCTGAAAATACATAATTTTCAGAATTTGATGAATAGCATAATTTCCATTTATGGGGAGTGTGGAAATTAACGCAGGCTGACTTAACCAGGAGATATCAATGATATCTCCTGTGTTAAGTGTGTTCATGAATACTAAAATAACAGTAATTAAGGATAATGTCCTTAAAAATGTTATTTTAGTGTTGATGAATAGGCCCCATAGACTTAATTCAGGAGGTATGATTTAACTAGAAACAATAAATATAATGCACCAGGTTTAATCTTGCTTCTCATGTACAAATGAATGTAGCTAACAATCATATAATATGTGCACAATCTAAGAAAATGGCTTCAGAGAATCACCTTCCCTGAATGCCTACAAGTGCTAATGTTACTGACATACGCCTCTGTGAGCCTCTGGCCCAGTTCTCAATAGTGTAAACATGCCCTTACTATACTCGATTTGTGTTTGCATGACTCTTCCCTCACTTGTTCTGTTTTCCAAGTGTAGGGCACTTCAGTACCAAATCTGTACATGGGCATATGTGTACACCTTTTTATATGGGCATGACGGGTATATTTTACAGATGGACATGCGCAAAACTCAGCATGAACCACACAGCATCTGTATGCTGCTGGTTCTCTAAAGTCCGACTTATTTCTGTGCCCAGGGGGGAGATGCAGGTGGCCACGGTGAGGGGCAACGCAAGACTTCATGGCATACTTGCCACCTCTCTCTGATTGTCAGGGAGACTCCCTGAAATAGTAGCAATCTCCCTGACTCCCTGAGTCTAGCAATCTCGCTGATTGCACCTTACCCCCATTATGAAGCTGTTATTGTGCATTTTCTAAAAAGTATCAGCTGTTATTGTGCATTCCTATTAATGCTTGACCACATGTGAAGTGTGTGTGTGTGTGTGTGTGTGTGTGTGTGTGTGTGTGTGTGTGTGTGTGTGTGTGTGTGTGTGTGTGTGTGTGTGTGTGTGTGTGTGTGTGTGTGTGTCAAACTGTTAAATATACACTATTTTTATCTTTTGTTATGTATAGTACATATTATGTCTCCCTCTTTTTTTTTCTATACACTTCATATAGGGTCTGATTCTGAGTTGGATGTAAGTGGCAATGCAGACATTTCTCGCAGATTCCAGCTAACTGCACATGCGCCAAATAAATAATTCAATGTCTGTGCATGCACCACAGAACAAACTATCTGTTTAATGGGCGTTTTCTGGAAGGCAACCATGTGATCGCAAGGAATAGATCCGTGTCATAGGCGTGTTGTAGGAGTATCAGACGACTTCAGTGCTTGTTTGCAGCGGGCGGACGTAGATGGCACATCTTTTACAGGCAGCATGGGGCTAGTGTAAATCCCTGATACTAATGATGACAGTTTGGGATGTAAGAACAGTGGGGAGGGATAAGCTTCCACATGCATCCACACCACTGGCGTCACAAGGGAGGTGCGGGCCGCATCCGAGTGTCACCGGCCGAGGGGTGTCACCAAAGTGCTGGCTCCCCCTCAGTGACAGGAGCAGGGTGCTGCACTACGTGCAGTACTCGGCTCTTAGCACAGTGAGGGAGCCGGCACTTCACAAAGGCTGGTTCCCGGGGGCAGCCTGCACCTCCAGCACCCCCAGTGTGACAAAAACAGGGGTTCGGGATGCGAGGCCACGCCCTCACCCATGAGGCCACGCCCCCTTATATGCTGGTGCGCAGTACAAGCCCCCCGTTGCTGCCCGCACCGGGTGCAAAGAGAGGTAGGGACGCCACTGATTCACACAGATAGTATACACAGCCGGATTCCTGCATTAGCATAATATAGTAAGCAGGCATCCGCAGCCAGACACGCGGAATCAGTCCAATAGCCTTTAATGCAACCATAAACAATCAGCTATGACAAATTCATCACTTTTCATATGATCACCAGAAAATCCCCTACTTGTCATTATTCACATATAATTGTCAAAGGATGGGTCTGAATTACTGGCAATGTTCCAGATACAGACTTTCATACAGTATGTGATGACAATCACCTTGAATATGTCCTTAAAACTATTAATGACAAGGGTATTGGCTAATACTGACATTAACCATCTCTTTAAATCACAATAGGTAGATATGAGAGATATATTGCACTTCACAGATATTCACCCATAATACTGTCATCAGATAAAAACAACTGGGAAAGTAAGTCATATACTGTAGTAAACAATTTACTCTTAACATACTAACCCCGGTGTTCAATTTAATTTCAGTCATCAGAGGGTAATATGCTGAAAGAAGTGAGTGAGAGCAGCGCTCTGGATAAAACAAAGAGACCTAATTACCATGCAAAGCACAACAGCCTTCAGATGTGATGAGAAATGTGGCTGCATGGAAAGCCAGTCTTCAAGACATTTCACAATATGACCACCCAAGCATGAAAGAAGAATAAGGACAACGCTGAGGAACCTGTATAGTAAGGATGTATTATAATTATCTGCAATGGGAGCAATGTAAAACAAACACTCCTTAATAACAATTTAGGTGTTTTTTTGTATGAGCTACATTTAGATGAATAAAATAATTGTGCACAGAAATGTTCCCTATGGCTTCACACATGATTCTGCTTTGATAACCTGGATTACAGCAAATCTGTTAGCTACAGTATCCAGTATATTACACTGATATAAAAACAGCTTCCATCAATGTATGTAAAATGTTCACAGATGTAATTGCATTGATTATTGTAATTTTATTCATTTTGAATAAGTAGTAGTGGATAACTGCATATCATCCTATCATGTCTTAAATGATCAATATCATCATTTTAAGGCAAAAGCATGTTGTTTTTGCCTTAAAACTAATTCCCTGCAAATTCCCCATTACTGCATTTGGGCCATTGTCATTGAATGCATTAGCTGTCTCTTCCTTGTTAATAGATACAATAATAAAATTAAGTGACCATATTGTTTTATGTGTTGGTAATAAGGCCTTACTACTTACTACTAATAATGTGTAATTGTCCTACCACTGCTCGTGATGTCCTAAGCTGCAGTCATACATTGCTTACTGGCAAAATCCCTGTTCTGGCCCTATTCTAAAGTGAAAAATAACAGAAAACTTTATCTATTGCTTTAGATACTTATATCTCGTGAGGGTTCCTTATGGTTATGGGGCCTATTCATCATACCTAAAAATTCTCTGGAGGTAATTAGGTTTAGAACTCGCATGGAGTTATACCTAATTACCGGAAGAATTCATCATTCCTCCTCTACATAACTATTTTGAAAAAGCTGTAATGTTTGCGATGACATCTTTTCAGGAAATAGATAGTTTTCCCTCTCTACACTAACTTACTGCAGATGGAATCTGTGCTGTGCATGAAAATTTACGTCTGTAAAACCAGCGCATGCACAGCACTGCCTACAGCTGCGGTAATTTTGTGTCCTCCTCATCCTGCCCCCTCCGCATACCTCCCTCCCGCCCCCGCACTTACCTGCCCGCTGCGGCACCTCCGGCTCCGTCCTGTTGTTCTGACACGTGGTCTCCCATCAGCACACAGTAAACTTTATTGTGTTCTGCTGAGAGAACACGTCTCAGAACAGCCACTGGAGCCAGAGGTCGAACCAGAGCGCCAGAGGGAGAAGCCGGGGGACCTGCACACGCTGGAAGCAGGTAAGTGTTACCTGCTATTCGCCACCTCACAGTGGCGAATAGTAACTCCATCAAATTCTGAAAATACAAATACTAATGTATGGGGAGTGTGGAAATTAACGCAGGGGGACTTAACCAGGAGATATCAGTGATATCTCCTGTGTTAAGTGTCTTCATGAATAATAAAATAATGGTAATTAAGGAAAATGTCCTTAAAAACTTTATTTTAGTGTTGATGAATAGGCCCCTATATCTTCTCAGAAAAAGGAGACACAGGTCATAGTAACATAAGAATGCCACCTGCTGGACACTTTGTGATGAAAGATACTGTAGCTCAGCAATCGCCTGCCTATACCAGACAACATAATTTGAACTTAAAACATACTTGCCGACTATTTATTTCTCCTCTCCGTAGGGATGGTCATATCCCAATACATTGTGATATTGGAGTGATTCTCATTGCATGATGTATTGATATAATTGATCCAAAAATCACGATGCTACAGCAGAGATAAACTGACCTGTTCCACTGCGCACGCGTCATTTTGTTTCCCCCTTACTACGCATGCCCATTCCTATCGGATGCGTTAACCACGCAAAATAAAGATCAATATTATTTATTTTTGTCCACATACATTTATTCTACGTGCGCTACAAGTCGCGTTACACATAATGCATGAGTATCCTGTGACTTGGTAGCGCCACGCATCTTTTCCTGCGACTTTTTCCCTTAAAGTGCATCTTATTCACAAAGTGATGCAAATAGAATGCACACACAGCTTATGCTGATTAAAATGCTTATATTCTGTGTGCAACTGCTGCTATATCTGCATGCAAAATGTTACGTTTCAGTGTCTGCGGCTGTGACACTGTAACATAGCATTTTGCATGCAGATACAGCTGCAATAATTGTGGACCCCAACCTTCTATTACCCTTGAAGAAACAACACACCTAGCCAGTGGCGCCAAAATTAGGAGTTGATACTAATTACCCAAGCTGGGTCTTGCTGGAGGGGCAGGGTCCACCCCCATAACACTTCTTACCTATCAGTCTCTCTCCCAAGCACACGCATTGATTCTTCCCCCATGCCTCAACTATTTGGCCAAGCTCCCCTCCAATACCCGGGACCGGCCCCGCTGTCTACGACCATGGACTTAGCTAAAAATAGCTCAGTGTGCAACTTTTGGAAAAGGGTGTTTATCAGATCTGTAAAGTGATCTTCAAAGTGGGGACTCAGCTGTACCTACTCTTTGCTTCACCCCTTCAGGAGTTGTTAAAACGGTAGATCCATAGTGTCGATGGGACGTGTGTGTGAGTGGTGGTGGTGGGGGGGGGAATCCGGAAGAAAGGGCTACTCTCCCTGGATTCCAGGGTAACTCATTGAAATTTTGAAGTCTCCTGGACATTCCAAAAGAGTAGGCCAGTATGCCTGTAATCAATACTTGCCTACATTTTATTTCTTCTCTCTGGGAGGAGCTTAGAGATGAGATGCAGCTGCCACTCTATGGGGGGCAGGGCCAGGTTCTCACATTATTAGGCTCCATCCCTTTCACGGCAAAAGGCAATGGATCCACTAGGAAGGGGCGGGACTAAAATGATCCAATTCACATAATTTTATCCCTGCCCTCCATACGGATTCCCGGTATTTTCTCCCCATTTTGCCCTCTTCACTAGAAAGTGGACAGGATGCAGAAGATCCCCCACTCTTTCCTGCACTACCAGGAAAATCTTGAGTCTCCTGCAACTTCCAGGAGAGTGGGAAAGTATTCTGCAACCAGCAATTATTATTTTGTGGTTGACTATTATATACACATGAGTAAGCTACTCCAGAATTGTCTACTTCACAGGTTCTCAAACTCGGTCTTCAGGACCCCAAGCAGTGCATGTTTTCCAGGTCTCCTCACAGAATGAAAAGTGAAATAATTAGTTCCACTTGTGGATCTTTTAAAATGTGTCAGTGAGTAATGAATACACCTGTGCTCCTGCTAGATGACCTGGAAAACGTGAACTGCGTGGGTTCCTGAGGATTGAGTTTGAGAACCTCTGGTTTACTTCATTTAAATCTTTTAATCTATCCTCTAATTCCATTGACTAAACCATCTGAGTTTTACGAAACTCCAGGTAAGTAAATTTCATTGACCTAACAAGAAAAGCTGCAGTGGTTTGATGCCGTAAACAGGCACAGTTTTGTAGTTGCTCACCCCATGCTGGCATCAGTAATAGATGCTTCTTTGGGCATAAAAGCCTGAAAACTTTTGACCGTACACAGTCAGTGTTAAAGGGTTTTCAGCTAATTGCTTGCTGCAGAGCCTCCAGCTCTCAAACTTCTTGAAGACATTTACGGAACCATAACCGACTTCTGTTTATGGGAGTGAACAGTCAATGAAACTGAGCCCGAACAATATTCTCGTGCTGTCCTGCACATTTGGGACAACAATGGTTATTGATAAAATGCTTACAGTAAGTCATATGGAGAAAAATAAAGTTTAAATAAACATTACATACAGGATATAAGATGATAAGTCTTACATTACACTGCCGTGCTTCCCAGCTGACCCTTCCAAAAATCATTCTTTATTTGCAAAAAGAACATTAACAAGGAGCAGACATACAAATTTTCATGCACATATCACATATATATTTATGGATATTGCCACATAGATTTTCCATCAAGGTTTACACATTCTTTCCAGATATACACAATCAAAATGTTAATTTACTGAGCTAATTTACATTCAGAAAGAGATCTGAAGATGGCATTCATAGATATGGATGAGTAGAATAACATTTCTCGCTGGAACCACAAATGTATTAAAATTGCAGCCATAAAATAAAGAATATGTTAAGAAACAAACAACCCCAAGTGCATATGGAAGATTACTTTGGCTTCTCAATTTGTTTGACAGTGTTATGAAAAGAATAGCTCCTAAACTCCTTGGAGATGATTCTTAAAGGAAAAGGACTGTGCAAAGTACAATTCAAGCATTCATAATTAATGAAGAACACAGAGATGCTAACAAGTTACATTTTTTTCACAATGTAATAGTTTCCCACAACGTTACCCTAGTTACTGGAGCTTACCTCCATCCCCATGTACTTCTATGGGGACAGCAACTATGGGTGAGCAATTCATTAAGTAGCAAAATGCGAATGTATCTCAGAAGGGCATTAGCTTGCCTTGTCAATGAAGTCCAGGTAACAGCGCTAAGTACATGCACAGAGCTTAAGCTACCTTAATTGTCAAGATCAGGCTGCAGGCTATAGGTAAATATTCATGCCAAGGAGGGGGGTTATTGACAGGCTCACATAGCAACCCCGGCATGGTAAATAACTCTTATTATTATTATTATTATTTTTATTTATTTATATGGCACCACAAAGGTTCCATATTGCCCTACATAGTTAATGGAACATACAGCAATATTATATTGTACATTGGTGAGGTGATCAGACAGGTTACAAGAGCAGGGGAGCTTGGTAGTTGGTATTCTTGCTTACTTTTATAAAATAATTTCAGGGAGGTTGTGTAAGGCACACTGCTTCCGGATGAAGATAAAGAAGTTCTGTCACTGAATTGCATCCTACCCTCCCTAGAATAACTCTTCCTTTCCTTTGTACCATTATTTCCCCCAATTGAGTCCCAATTTTTCCATAATCACTTTACTTTATGATTTATCTTTTCCTCACTTGACCCCCCACCCCCACCCCTCCCCCGCTTTTTAGTGCCTTCACCACTTAGGGCCTGATTCAGACTTGGGAATAGAGAGAGATATCTCTCTCAACTGTGAACCTGAACAAACTATATTGCAATGCAAGGGGTATAAATACATAAAAAAATTTACATGTGGGGTAAATACTGGCTGCTTTTGCATGTAGCCCACAAATACTACACAACTTTATTACTACTCTACAATTTAGATGTCAGTTTGGACACACTCCTCCCAAATCTAAATCTCTCTCCACATTTTAAATCTGCCCCACCTGAAGGTGCAGCATGGTTTCACCAAGATGATCAGTTGAGAGAGATAGTTCACTCTGGGCCTGATTCAGACCCGGTCGCAAGCACTGAGCACTCACAACCAGGTCGATGGTGGCCCAGAGCGCATGCGCACTACAGAGGCCGGCTCTGTCGTGCGCATGCGTGAGTCCCGGACAGCAATGGGCACTCCGTCGCTCCGGGTCTCGCACCAAAGGGGGCGTGCTGTCGATGTTGAGTGACAGCACGCCCCCTTTGGTGGGCGGGCTGGGGGGGTGGCTGCCCAAATGGAAGCGTTCCCATGAGAATGCCTACCATTTGGGACCGGTCACCCACAGCTATGCGAGCGGACAGGAGGCCGTTCTAAAAAAAAAAAGAGACCGGCCCTGATTCAGAGCGAGCGCTCTGTCAGAGTGTCCGGCTCTGAATCAGGGCCTCTATTCCCAAGTTCTGTCATTTATCTTGCCACATCTGTTTCCCCCATTTCTCAGTTTTTCTCCCATTTTATATCTCCCTCTTTGTATGTGGTATGTCTTGGAGCTTCTGCTTTGTCCGGTGGTCAGCAGTACAGCTAACTGGGATAGAAAGCACCACTACAGTCTGAGGGCTGTCTACCAAACTTAGGGCCTCATTTATCAACGAGTTTTAAAAACTCACTGCATATAATAGATGGTGCTCCAACCAATCAGCTCCCAACTGTCATTTTTCAGACAGATGACAGTTGGGAGCTGATTGGCTGAAGCACCATAATCATACACAACGAGTTTTAGTACTCTCTGTGAATGATAAAACTCGTTGATAAATGAGGCCCTTAGTGCCCCTCTTCCTGCTGCAGCTGCTCCATGCCACACTTCCTCTGGCAAATGCTCCTACCATGCCTCACTTCCTTCTGCAACTTTTCAGGATTTCTCTGCTGGCCTCGCTATTTGAGCTACTGGGCAGTATGTATACTACCCATTGTGCCACCTCCATGCATCCCAACATTTGAGAATCCCTAGTCAGGACATCTGTGTGCTGAAGGCACGTGCATTCCCAAAAAGGGGCATGGCCTACATGTAAAGGGGGCGTGGCCTAGCAGACGCGCCGTTTACATCACTAAGGGGCGTGCCCAGCATCTCCGAGATGCTGGGCTGTCCCTGGGCTTCCCCCCGTAATCTGAATAGACGCTGTGCGCATGCGCACAGCATCTATTCTATCTCTGCATATGCGCAGTTCTGCTATGCAGAGCAGTGGTGTATGCTTCCCCCAACTTGCCCCCCACCGCGGGACACTGCGGCCCGTGGGTGGGACAGCGGAGTAGTCCCATAAAAATGGGACTGTCCCGCTGAATGCGGGACAGTTGGGAGGTATGCACCTCCCTGTCTGGGAGGTTAGCCTGCCTTCTTGTGAGTGCAGGATATTTCAGCTGCTGAACATTCTAGGATGGTAAATAACTATGGGAGGAAAGGTGATAAACTTGGATGGAGTGATTGGTTTTGAAAGTGTGTTTTTTTAGGCTGAGAGGGTGGGTTAGTGTCTGAAAGAGCGGGAGTGGATCAGCACAGGAGAAATCCCAGATACAGGCGTTAGAGGATGTGATCAGGGAGGAGGAAAGGAGAAAGTCACTGGTAAAGGTAAGTGGTTGGGAGTCAATCTGTGTGGTAATGAGGCTGGGAATGTAGGGATGGGAGGAGTGGTTTAGGGCTTTGAAGATGTTTAAAATGAATTTGTTTCTGTGGGACAGGAAGCCAGAGGTGCAATTCGCAAAAGGGAGCAGCACAGAGAGCATTGAGAGATGAAAATAAGCTCTATTGGGCCATATGTCATCACCATATGTCCCCATAGAGCCCTATACTGCCACCTCATTCACGTATAACTGCATCTGTAAAATGTTACTGTTGCTCTTTGATGCTCGCTTCCATTTGCTTGCAAGCTAGAGAAAAATCTGATTGGCGTGTATTTATTACGAAAGTATATATTTATTTATTATTATTTATTACCAGTTATTTATATAGCGCACACATATTCCGTAACGCTTTACAGAGAGAATATTTGGCCATTCACATCAGCCCCAGTGGAGCTTACAATCTATGTTCCCTATCACATGCTCACACACATACACACTAGGGGTAATTTTTTTGTTGGGAGCCAATTAACCTACCAGTATATTTTGTTTTTGGAGTACCCGGAGGAAACCCACGCAAGCACAGTTAGAATATACAAACTCCACACAGTTAGGGCCATGGTGGGAAATGAACCCATGACCTCATTGCTGTGAGGCAGTAACGCTAACCACTACACCGTCTGTGCTGCCCAGGATTAGTTTGTTAGCAGCCAGTCTTTTTGTGATTAAATCATTCTCAGATGAGTACAGCACAGTGTATAAGGAATATACACAGATCAGCCATAACATTAAAACCACTGAATAAGTGAAGTGGTGAATTGAATAACATGTATGCTGTTACAATGGCACCTGCCAATGGTTTGGATATATTGGGCAGCGATTAAACAGTCAGTTCTTGAAGTTGATATGGTGAAAGCAGGAAAAACTGGCAAGTGGATGCTCCTCAGCGACTTTGACAAGGTCCAAACTGTGATGGCTAAATGACTGGGTCAGAGCATCTCTAATATGGCACATATTGTGGGGTGTTCCCAGGATGCAGTGGTAGTACCTACCAAAAGTAGTCCAAGGAAGGACAACTGATGAACCGACGAAAGGGTCATGGATGTTGATAGTGAAGGCTAGCCCATCTTGAAGAGCAACTGTAGCAAACATTGCTGAAAAAGTTTTGATAGAAAGGTGCTTTGATAGAAAGGTGTCAGTACACACAGTGCATTGCAGCTTACTGTGTATGGGGCTGCGTAGCTGCAGGCTAGTCATGCTGATCCCTCTTCACCTACAATGGGCACGTGAGCATGAGAACTGGACCATGGAGCAATGGAAGTAGGTGGCCTGGTCTGATGAATCATGTTTTCTTTTACATCATGTGGATGGCCTGATGTATGTGCACCAGTTACCCAGGGGACGGCACCAAGCAGTAGAGGAAGAAGGCAAACCAGTGGAGGCAGTGTGATACTCTTGGCAATGTTCTGCTGGGAAACCGTGGGTTCTGGCATTTATGTGGATGTTACTTGGACATGTACCACCTACCTAAAAATTGTTGCAGACCAAACTTCATGGCAACGGTATTCCCTAATAGCAGTGACCACTTTCAGCAGGAAATGCACCCAGCAACACTGCAATTGCCTCCAATTTCCCCAGATGCTCTGGAAAAACAAGATGTAGCCATGGAGACCCTACCTCGCAACTTACAGGACTAAAAGGATCTCTTGCTAACGTATTGGTGCCAGATATCACAGGACACCATCAGAGGTCTTGTGGAGTCCAAGCTTTGATGGGTCACAGGCAGGTGGTTTTAATGCTATGGATGATCAGTGTACATACCTCACAGGATTAATGACTGACAGCACAAACCATGGTACACACACTTCCTACATGCACATGCCCTTTCCCCAGAAAGCAACACAAATTTACCCTCTGAAACATGGTGGGATGTGTGTTGTGTATGTTTGTCTGCACACATTGTCATGGGTTTAGCAGTGATGAAAATCCCATACTGTCAATGGCGAATAGAAAAATGAGTACATAAATGAATGAATATACTTAAACATTAACAGACTGCCCAATTTTTTCAAATAACATAACACTGTTTTATCCATTTCTATACCTAGCAAAGCAACGTCCAATCAATGTGTGACATACAATGAGAAGAATTGCCTGTCCTGATAAAACACACATTCTGACCTACACACAGATATAATAAAGGCTGTAATTTAAGTCAATCTAACTAAATTAGAGCCAATTAGACAGGCTAAATTAAAGGGCATGTCACTAATACACTTTATGCTAAATATATTACTGACAGTGAGCTCACTAATACTTGTACAGTCTGTGGAGAATTAAAAGACTTGCTAATAAAGAAACATGTCAATTTTCATTATTCAACTACCATCATGAGGCTTAGAATGCAAAGTGTGGCAGTGACTTTTCTCTTGTTACATTTGGTGGAGATACAGTTTAAAAGGTTTACATATAATGATATAATGCAATTCTCCCAGAGGGGAGGTCTGTAAAGCAGGCAAGTATGGTACTGTATAATCCCCATGAGTTATTCATGTATACTATTATTTTGCACAGTAATACAATACATTTGGTATATATTAAGACTGGGTTTTCTTGCTCTTTAAAAAGCATCTCTTAAATTTGCAAAATAGAAGCACCCTTTTACAAAAAGACCAATATTTATTTCCATCCGTGGTTATCACATATAACATTACTCTTATAAATAAGGGACGCATACAAATAGCACATATAGTATATAGCATTATATAATATAGATAAAATAACTCTAATTAAAGGAATCTATACCTTAGAACAAAAGTGGGAGGACACATACCAGGTAGGTATGCAGTGGGACCCCTTGACCACCGGATCTTGCATACTGTATAGGTGCACTAGACATAGCCCACATTTACATTTAGAAGCAGTAATTTTATCTACTAAATCAGTATTTATGATAATGCAGCCTATAACAAGGAACCTGTGGCATCACTGATTCACTTCATGCCCAATTTATTAGGCATTGGCAGGCCCGCCAAGAGCCGTGGCGGGCCCCGGTAATAGGGGCGTGGCCTAATCACGGGAGGCATGGCCACGCCCCCTTGCCGAGAAAAAAAAAAGATTTGCAGCGCCGCTTGTGCGCTGGGGAGGGGGGGGCGCTCTGAGCCCCCTCAGCCCGGCGCAAAGCCAGGGGGGGCGCAATCAGTGTGATCGCTGCCCCGCACAGGCATAGGAGACTGCTGTAGCTGCTGCTCAGCAGCCACGAGCAGTCTCCAACTGCAGCTCAGCACACGCTGTGTGCTGGGCTGCTGTGAGGGGGGGGGCGAGTGGCGTCAGACCTGGGCCCCCACCGGGCCCCTCAGGAAGCCCGGGCCCGGGTAATCTGTACCCGCTCCCCCCCCCTCTCGGCGCCCCTGTGCATTGGTTCATTATGAACTGATAGGCTGCAATCTCATGAGTATTGGCCATACTTGCCTTCTCTTCCGGTATGTCAGGGAGACTCACAAAAATTGGCAGAGTTCTCCCGGGAGAGTAGACAATCCTCCCGGGAACCTGCCCACTTCTCCAGTAAAGTGGGTGCAGCGGGAACAAGAGAGATGCTATTAGTTGTGATTCACATTATCATTGCCCTACCTGGTGTAAATGTAAAGTGAATGTGGCATGATGCCAGAGGGGCATGGTTGAATGGTTGAGATGATGCAATTTGCAGCACAATGCCTACCACACCTCCCACCCAGGGCCGGTGCTAGACTTCTAGGCACCTTAGGCAAAACTTCTGCATGTGCCCCCGCCCCCCCCACTCCACCCCATACTCATTTAGCCCTTCAGGTGAAAATGACTTTGCACAGGTGGAGTGCCCCAGTAGTAATGCCCCTTGAAGTTCCCCCAGTAGTAAGGGCCCCTGTAGTGCCCCCGGTTGTAGTGCTCCCAAAAGTGCCCCCAGTAGTAAGGCCCCTGTAGTGCCCCCAGTAGTAAGGCCCCTGTAGTGCCTCTAGTAGTAAGGCCCCTGTAGTGCCCCCAGTAGTAAGGCCCCTGTAGTGCCCCCAGTAGTGCTCCCAGTAGTAAGGCCCCTGTAGTGCCCCCAGTAGTAAGGCCCCAGTAGTAAGGCCCCTGTAGTAAGGTCCCTGTAGGGTCTCCAATAATAAGGCCCCTGTAGTGCCCCCATGTTATGCCCCCAGCAGTAAGGCCCCTGTAGTACCCCCATATAATGCCCCCAGTAGTAAGGCCCATGTAGTGACCCCAATAGTAAGGCCCCAGTAGTGCTCCCAATAACAAGGCCCCTGTAGTGCCCCCATTAGTGCAGGCCCTCTAATGCCCCCTGTAGTGCGGCCCCTGTAATGCCCCCAGTAGTAAGCCCCCCGCGCACCCACATACACACACACACATTAAAAAAAAACAACACTTACCTTAAACCCCGCTCCAGTGTCTGCTGCCGTCCATCCCCGGTGCCTGTTCCTCTGAACTATGGGAGTGATGTCATGACGTCACTCCCATAGTGCACTGCGGGACCTGGAAGATGGAGCTCAGGAGTGAGCTCTGTCCTCCGCAGCCGCCGGGAGGGAGGGGGGGTGTAGGTCACGAGCTGGGTGCCACCGGGGTGGGGGGGTAGAGAAGGAGTTGGGTGTCCTCTGGTAACACAATCTCAGCGGGCACCCGGCAAATGGGGGTGGGGGTAATCGGAGGACCTCTTCCAATGGGATTTTCAAGAGGCACCTTTTAAAAAGTACGTATATATAGTTTCATACATGCCTACTCTTATAAGAAGCTTTTCAGGGAGATTGTGAAAGCAACACCTATGAACGCGGAGGTAATCTGCATTTTGCATGCGTTGCATCCCGCCACTCATTGCATGCCACTGTTAATAATGGCGGTATGCATGAAGAAAATCACAAAGGACAGCTTTCCCGCTAAAAGCTGTCTTTTGTGATAAAGGGACTTCTGGGTTTAGGACCCAGAAGTTCATTTTGTCAACAGTGATGATGTCGGCAACATTAAAATGTTAACAGAAAAACATGTTGACATTCTCAGAATGTGGACCTAGGGTAGGGATTAGGGTTAATTACAGGAAAGAAATACTCACTGGATCGCTCCAGTATCAGAGACCAGAAGTGACAATCAAATGAAAGGGAAACCGCGCTGGACAAGCTGCCACCAGGAGCAAGGCCACAGGAACGATATGTCGACATTCTAACATGTCGAAATTTCCTCACTGTCTACATGATGAATGTAAATAATCAATATCGACATATCATACCCAACCCATTAGCACTTACTAAGACCTTACTTGGCTATTTTTGCAAATACATGGGATAAAATAATTAACATAATTTTGATATTTTCAATTTACATAATCAACAAAAAAGAAAGGAAACCCTAATTATAGGTGCTTACTCAATACATGTAATGATCAGAGCAACTGCAAAAGGATGCTACACTCCTCCCAGCAACTTTATACACAGTTAAATAGCTTAGCTTACTATGCAAAACAGTGTACTATAAAGTATGTAAATAATATATAAATCACAAAAAAACATTATAGTGAATCCATGTAGCATACACAAACGCACTACCAATAAAATTATACAAATAATACTTCAATCGATAGAGTCAAATTTATTCAGATCAATTAATTAAGATATACACCCCTTCCTTTCCTTCCCCTTCTTTCCCGAGGTGTTTTATGTGTTATGTCTGTTTGTCCTAAGTGTTATACGTTGAACTTCAGTTTATATACAGTCTTAAATAATAATACTGAAGGTTTTTTGCTATTATTTAGACTGAATCATTGTATAATCTTGACTAAGTTGATGGTTACAATGTGGTTCTGACATTTCCACTTAACATATTGCCAGATATATAAAGAATTTGTAGATCACATATTGTTCTTTATAACATCTGGATTAATATATTGATAATTGTATATTTCATGTTAAATTTATGGATGAAAATTTGAAAAACCAATAAAAATTCTTTAAAAAAAAAATAATTATACAAATAATAAAACATTCTCAGTTATATAAACATTTTTTACTGCTACTGTATCTATACATAATAATTATTATTTTTTATGTATTTTATTTTTACCTATAGCACTGTATCATTCTCTCAATTTCAATTAGTATATTGAAGAGTACAAATCAATGTCTAGAATTCCCGCTAGGGTGTTTCAGCGGGGCGCTGTGCCCTGCCCTTCTTCTGGAGGGCAAAAAGTGCCCTGCCCTCACAGCCTGCGGGTGCAGTCTTCACCCGCGGGGCGCGGGTCACCACCGGTGAATAGACGCTGGGTGCATGAGCCCAGCATCTATTCTCCCTGTCAGCAGCGCTTGGGGGCTGCCCGGCGTGTCCATAAGTGCCGGGCACGGCCCCAAGAATGCCGAAAAGGTGACGTATCTTATAGACATGCCCCCTTTTCAATGGCCACGCCCCATTCTCTGGCTTCAGTGCCCTGCCTGCCGCCGGAGCTAGAGTGAACACTAAATGTCCAAAGTTTAATCATATATATTAATAAATTGTTGATTAGCGTTTATGGGTTTGATGTTATTAAAGATTATATTAATGAACATGAAGGGCCAAATGTAATAGGGTGAGAGTTTAGAAACTGTAAGAGTTTAGCAGTAAGCTCTCACATTGGTCGAGTTTTATCTTCAAAATGGGAAAACATCTGGATGAGAGTTTAAATCGTGAGAGTTTATTTAGTCTAAAAACATTTGTTCTCGGACTCTATTACACTGGGCTCTATTTTGTATGTTCTCGGACTCTATTACATTAGGCAAGTTTAAAAAGTGCAAGAGTTTACTGCTAAACTCTCACATTTTCTTAACTCTCACCCTATTACATTTGGCCCATTGTCATTAAGTTGTAAAGTGCTGGACATCTAAATGTCTGAGCAGGGGCACTGATGGGGAATGGGTATCAATTATCCAAACCGTGGGCTCTTGGAGGGGCCCAGCATGGGGCCCGGAACAGCTGCTGAGGGTAATGCTTTGCAAAGTATTTTCCATTAATATTTATTCTCTAAGGGGACGTGCCCAGTGGTGCCGAGAGGGGAGGCGCGAATGCTGCCCCCTGTGCAGTGCGCATGACCGCTTCACGGCTGCACATATAATATATTTTTAATGGTTTGTAAAGAGGGGGTCAGGCCACACCTCCCAAAGTTGGCGATGCCCATTCTCAGTAACGGGGCTGGTGGAGCTGGCGGAATCCCCGGGTGTGTCCACGTCTCCCAAATTTGGCCATGCAGCCTTCTGTACCCGACCTCCACAGCTGTCAGTATATAATGTCTGATATTCCACAAAAGACAAATGGGCCTGTTTATGAAAAATCCTACAAATGTTCCATGTAAGTATCATCACTTATTGCGCTATTGCTCAGAAAACAGGATGGAGGAAATGAGCGTGTAGCTTGCCAGGGAGGGATAAGAATATCTCTCAATTCCCAGGTTTTTACCATAGGTTGGCAGATGCTAATGATATATTTAGATGGCTTTACATATTGGAGACAAGCTCCGATATCTCCTGCGTTATAGTATTGTTATATACCAGTGTTATTTAATATTCAATATTGCTGCAATCTTGTAAAATGTTCTTTTTTTGCTGAATTTATGGGCTAGGATTGACCCCTAATTCATACTTGCCCACTTTTTAAAAAACATTTCAGGGTGATTGTGAAAGCAAAACCTATGAACGTGTGGTAAAGTGGACATGTACTGCCAGGGGCTGGCTGGCAACTTTTAGCCTGGGGGGCAAATGCATGCAGGCGGCCCTGGCAGAGTAGTAGCGTGTAGCCAGGGTGCCCGAAAGAACGTGCGTGCTACAGCGCCCCCCCCCTTATGCAGGCCTCGAGTAGTGTCCCCAGTAGTGATCCCCCCTATGCAGTGCCCCTTGTGCCCCCAGTAGTAAGCCCCTTATACAGTGCCCCCAGTAGTGGTAACCCTTATGCAGTGCCCCTTAAATAGTGGCCCCAGTTATAGTCTTCCCCCTATGCAGTACCCCCACTACTGCCCTTTATATAGAGCCCCCAGCAGTGGTCCCTCGATGCAGTGCCCCCAGTGGTAGTCCCCTCCCCCCTATGCAATGTCCCTAGTAGTAGTCCCCTTGTAGTACCCCTAGTAGTAGTCCCCCCCAGTAGTAGTACCCCCCTTGTAGTGCCCCCAGTAGTAGTCCCCCCCTTGTAGTGCCCCCAGTAGTAGTCCCCCCCTTGTAGTGCCCCCAGTAGTAGTAGTCCCCCCCTTGTAGTGCCCCCAGTAGTAGTAGTCCCCCCCTTGTAGTGCCCTCAGTAGTAGTAGTCCCCCCCTTGTAGCGCCCCCAGTAGTAGTAGTCCCCCCCTTTGAAGTGCCCCCAGTAGTGGTCTCCTCCTTATAGTGCCAGACCCCCCGCAGTAGACACACATAATAAATAAAAATAAAAAAAACACTTACCTGACACCCACTCCTGCTCCTGGTCCCGCCGCCGAGATCAGCTCCTCCGTCCGCCACTTTACATTATGGGAGTGACGCGTCATGGGAGTGACGCGTCACTCCCATTACCCTCTGCGGGAACCGGAAGATGTCCTGCTCTGGCAGTGGGAGCAGCAGCCGACGAGAGTCTGTCTGACTCTCATCAGCTGCTAAAGCAAACACACAGCTGCCGGCTCCGGCAGCTGTGTGTTTGTGCTGTGTAGCGCTGACCGAACTCCGTCCGGTCAGCGCTACGCACGCGGTGCAGTCTGTGTGCGGCCCGGGGGGCACATGGCACCCTTCCCCCCGGCCCAGCCCGCCACTGTGTACTGCTACATCTGAGAGGCATGTGTTAAAATTGATTTATATCCAAATGTAAATGAGCCTCAAAGTAGTTGGCATAATCTACTTGTTGATGAAACATATTGATACAGTTCAGAAATTCCATGTAGCCATAGGGATCATTGTGTCTTATAACCAATGCAGGGAAATTATACTAATAATCTAATTTGAATGTACATATCTCTTTTTTTTTTTTTTATAATAACAGCTCCATAAAGGAGGTAAGGTGCAATCAGGTAGATTGCTAGACTCTTCAGGGAGTCTGGAAGATTGCTAGACTCTTCAGGGAATCAGGGAGATTGCTACTATTTTAGGGAGTCTCCCTGACAATCAGCGAGAGTTGGCAAGTACTGTATGCCCTAATTTATTTAAGCAAAGAACAATTTTGAGGTTAGTGTTCCTATAATATATCCCACAGAATTCAGCATTCATCTGAAGCACTAGTTACAAATTCACTGCAGTTTGCCATGGTTTGTTAGCACTTTGTTGCAAAATAAGCTGTTGTAAAAAACTGTTTTGTTAACTAGTTTGTTCTCACAGTATGGAGACTGACTAATCAGAGTAGGTGACAGCACAGACTCCAATGCCTCTTCTGTTTATGAGATGACATACAGTGTGCCAGATATGACTTACAGTACCTCAGTCCCTTTGTGGCTTACGAGGTGGACTACAATAAAAGCACATTTTCCCTTTAAACCGTTACAGATTATGGTAATTAAACATTTTGTGTCACTTCTTACATTAGACATGACCATGGTGCATTTTCCTACCCTGCCCTTTAGTATGTTAATTAACTGCCAGGAAAATTAGCTGTTGAGTTTGATCTGTATTGTATTTATTGTAAGTAATTAGCAGGTGATAATGACTCATCAAGAAGCCTGGAATAAATGTACAAAGTATCATGGACAGAAGTAAAACTAGAACATTAGAGGGGGGGGGGGAATTCAATTAAGCCCAAGGTAACTATGCGTTTGCGCATCTGGGGGTTAAAACTACTGTATAAGAAAACTTTGCTTGTTTTTGCCCACACCTCTATGAGATGCAAGCAAAATGAGTGAGGTTTTCCTGCCTGTTGCGTTGTATTAGCACGCAAAGAACCTATGGAACATCAACGCTACATGAATGTTCCCCTACGAATGGGAATGATGTTACAGCTAAACACAATCATGCATTAATAAAATAAAAAGAATGAAAAACTATTTTAGGCATATTTTTATTGAAAGAGCAATAAATCTTGACCCTCCCAGCATAGCCACAAATGAAATCTACAGTGTCTAAAGCTAAAGCGACCAATTTATAGCACGAAACAAAAAGTGTTGACAAAGACAAAATATAACTATGTATTATATTGTACAACAACCTTACAGAAATCTGATACACTGTTTTGGTCTGCAGGAGATCTTCAAATTGCAACAATCTCATTTTCCCGCCTGTTGATAAACCTCCAGAAGGCCTAAAATTAATTAACCAAATTGTGTTGCAATAATGATATCCTTATAACATGGCTTGCTACTAATTAAATTGCACACGATTACACACTTTATACAGATATATCATTTGGAATCTCCAGCTCTGCATATTAGAAACACAATGTGACCAATTCTACAAGCAGATAAATCTGAATATACAAAACTTACAGTAATATCAGGTGAAGGAGTGAAAACAGCTGCCCAGCTGGGAAATACAATCATGAAACCATTTTAGTCTACACAATAACTGCATCGTCCCAATAATCTCCCATGGACTACTTTGCCATGTGAATTGTCTCTTGTGGCGCACACAATCTTGCTGTCTTTCTTCTTTTGTTCTGAAAACCTGTCCTCAGTAGATAGAAAGATGAACGGAACAGATGCACCCATCCTTTTAACGTGCTGAAAAGCCGTCTGGCAAATGATTTATGTTTGAAGGGTTAATGGAGAACCTTTCAAGCAGTTAAAAGAAGGAGAGTGAGATCTCTGATCTGCAATTGTTGACCACAGAAGCCTTCTGTAGAAGAATTCCAACATACTCTCCCCAAATTCAATGAGGTTTTAAGTACTGAACAGCTACAGAGAATAAAATCACAGCAGTGGGATATGTGGAGATAAATTGCCCACTTAGCTGCTTTAATTTGCTGGACACATCAGGTGCTATGTTGTCCATTATTCCTGAGGGAGCAAGTAACCTTCATGGACATAACAGAGGTGAGAGTGTTTGGCGAACGTATTAAATAAATCAACAAAACAACTATAACATGGATGGATTGAATGCAGTTTTTTTGAGTTGTTTTATTAAATTATTTCAAAATCCAACTGCCTGTGACAAAATGATTTTTAAATGGTCATAAATAAATACAATAATTCTGACTGGGTCAATTATCTAAATATAAATCTACTGTTATTTCCTCTGTAGACATCAGATTCAGAAAACACACATTGTACATAATGTTGCTGGCTATAAAAAGGAGGGAGTGTTCCAAGATAGACCCAAGTCTTAAAATTACCAACCAGGAAAGACATAGGAAAATTCTTGGCAGTACGACCTTCTTGTCTACATAAAACAACAGCTAGCTACATACCGAGCAAAATAACTGGTAAATGACCTTTTATTTACAGCAACATCTGTTATAATATAATGCAATAAAAAATATGGTAGTTCATATCAACTGTCCCGATTTAAGGACTCTGTCCCTCCACCCAAAAGGATGGGAGGTATCTCCATATATCTGCTCATCATTCAGATGGTGCATTTAGCGGAGGGGATTGGGGTTATCAGAAGCACTGGAACGCCTTCGTGATGCATATCCATAATCCTTAACCAAGCTCATTTGTTCAGATTCATAAGTCCTTCGGAAGCAGCAACAGACAAGCCTCCTAAAAGGTGTACAGTATCTTACGCTAAATAGGGGCTTTACTGCACTTAAATATGCAAGCTCCTATGTACATAACTTGCTCTTGTACACCCCAATCCACCTTTCAAGATACAGGGCCCTCAAGTGCAAGTACATTTACTCTTAACTCCAACCAAATTTTACTATGCATTAAAGCACACTTTTTGTGGGCCACAGCTGCATTGGGATAACACCCTAAGTCATGCCCTAGGAGTTTATTACATTAAAAAACAATACTTTAAAGAAGAGTTCCAGTCTCCATTACAGGAGACTACATTGTCTGAAGCCTGCAGTCACTGCAAAAGCAAAGCTCCCAGATAAAGTTAAAACATTTGTGAACTGGAAGCAGAAGCTGAAAGTGAAACCTCAATAGGTAAGTTTCATAGTCATCAAATCTGGCACAACTTTCACCTCACATTACCTGCTATCTGCTGATTCCACCAGGTCCTGTAGCAGCAGCTTCTGTGGTCTAGGCCTCATTGGGGGACGGGTTTTCTGAGTAGGGATAACATGGCCATAAAGATGTCATGACCATGACCACCTCGGTGCACCAATGCTTCACAGCAGCCATAGTTTATAAACATGCAATTCCGCAGGGCGTGACCATGCCCCCATTTGGCCATACCCACCCCCCAGAATCAGGGACCAAGTGTAAAAACATGAAAGAAAAAAAAGGAAGTTTATTGTTCAGACGGTCAGTACAAACACTGACATTTTCAAGACAAATCTTTGAACTTGGGACTTTTCCTAGACAGTACGAACAGTTGCTACCCATTCTTGTTATGTAAGCATTGTGGCAAATACTGCTTGTACAACATTACTACAGACAAATACAGCAAAATTACACTGTACTTGTCACTTCCAATATGATTACATACTACATTTCATTCTCCCCATTTGTCTTGTTTCATTTTACACGCTCTAAATGATCTCCTTTGTTTGATATATTCATTTATCAAAATAAACTGTCTGTAACTGGATAAAAGTGTTGACATACACTCTATTATAACAATGATGTGTTCATAAAAAAAGAACATATTTTTAATTCTAATTAGAACAAGCGGTGCATACTGTACACTTTCTAATTACATATGCGGAAAATCAGCACAAGTGTCCTCTCCTATCATAATTATCTGTTTCTAATTTCAGCTTTAGCTATGACTCTGCACTCAGTGATGTAAATGTTCCTGTCAGTTGAGGATTCATTTGATTTAAGATCTCATTGTTCTAATTATGTATGCTGTTTCTGCCCAATGTGCAAGTTTTATTTCAAAACATGTCTGTTTTAGATCAAAATCCAACTATTGTTTTCTTTTGTATTAAGTGAACTGAGGATTATTTTAAAGTGTACCTTTCACATAAACATAGCTTAGCCAGCCATTTTGTGGGTTAACCAATATTACCATGAGTACTGTTCTTCCCAGAAAATGGCTGCCTCCATTTTGTGTATCGGATGGGTAGACTTTAAACATACACCCCAACTTGTGGCAGTGGTAAATACGAAGGGAGGTGTGGATGTGGCCGTTGGAATGGAAACAGACACCCCCAATGGATTTTTGTCTAAGTCTAAAAAAACTTTTTTGCCATATGAGTGTGGGGAATCTCGAGGAATATGCAAATAGTGGAACAGTCCCCTTAAATCGAGCTGTTCCGCTGAAATCGGAACAGTTGTTAGTTGAGCTTTAATGCATGCCTCCCAATTCTGCAGCATACTTGCCAACTATCCTGGAACGTCCGGGAGACTCATTAATTTATGGGGAGTCCCATGGACTTCCATAAGAGCTGGCCACCCTCCCTCATCCTGCGCATTTCCTTTTGAAATAGGTGGGGGGGCACAATAATGCAACTCCCAGCAAATTGTTTGATCACAGACCTACTCCCTGTACAAATTACTAAGATTTGCGGCATTCCATTGCCTGGGTCCACATTATGGAATTTGCTAGACTCACCGCCACATAGTGCATACTTACCTACTTTTTGGAACCTCAGAGAGAATCATGAATCTCAGGTGGTGGATCTCCAGGAACGAGTAGGCAAGTCTCACACATCCTGCTGTGTTTCACAGCATCCTCTGCCGTCCACTTCACTGCTTGACCGTGGCCCTGCCCCTTGCTTTCCAATGCTGGGAATTGCAATGCAATTATGGAACCATGACCCCAGAACCTCCCATCTGTCTGTGCCGCTTCCCCACACCTCCCACCTGGCTGCCCCCTCCCAGGACAGTATCGCATAGTGGCAACCAACCTCCATCTTAAGATATCAAAATATTAGCAAATACAGTATGCTTTGCAGCTCTTTGAATTTGTGATTGACTGTGAAAGGGGGAGTCTCCATATCACTATGGGGTGTGGCTACATCATAATGGGGGCATGGCTACACCATGACAGACTTCTGCAGCACATCTTACCCCCACACCTCCTATCAAAACACACATTCATTGTCTCATGCACCTGTTCACAGCTGCTCTTTATTTCTAAATGCCATGTCTAAGCCTGTCACTAGTATGCCATGTCTAAGTCTGTCACTAGTATGCCATGTCTAAGCCTGTCACTAGTATGCCATGTCTAAGTCTGTCCCTTGTATGCCATGTCTAAGCCTGTCACTAGTATGTCATGTCTAAGCCTGTCACTAGTATGCCATGTCTAAGCTTGTCACTAGTATGCCATGTCTAAGCCTGTCACTAGTATGCCATGAAAAATATTAAAAATCCAGTAAATAAATTGCATGTAAGCTGCCATCCTCATAACCAGGTGTGTTCTGCCTTCAATAACAGTTATGCCTTCATGCATTTTATCCCCCAATTCCTTCTGTACAGGTAAGCAAAACTTGTGATTTGTGTTTATTAAAGAATCAAGGGGGGGATTATTTTGGAGAGAGATAAAATGGTGAGAGAGATAAAGTACCAACCAATCAGCTTCTAACTGCCATTTTACAGACTGAATTTCAAGAACAGTCTGAAAAATGACAGTTAAGGGCCGTACACACTGGACAATTTTGTGAACAATACGAACGATAACTATATCGTTCAACGATATATCGTTCAAATCGTCCAGTGTGTATGAACTGAATGACGAATGATGTGCGCTTCCGCGGGTCATTAACAATATCCCCAGTTGACTGTACATGCAGATCAATCTGGGGATATTGGCCCTCATTCAGAGCCGTACGCTCTGAGCAGAGCGCACGCTCTGAATGAGGGCCGGCCTCCATGACAATGGAGCGTCCTCCTGGACGCTCGTATAGCTGTGGGTCACCACCCACAGGCTATACGAGCGTGCATTGTGATGGTCGCGATGGTCGTGACCATCGCGACCATCGAAATTGCGAGCCGGAGCCTGCGGTTGAGGTTTTCAACCGCAAGCTCCGGAGTGATTTTGGCTCTATCAGAGCCAAAATCACTCCCACTGACATCACTAGTGATGTCAGTGGGCCGGCTTCTGACGGGAGGCGTTCTCGTGGGAACGCCCCCGTCAGGGAGGCACGCCCCCAGCACGCCTACCAAAGGGGGCGTGCTGTCAATCAACATTGACAGCACGCCCCCTTTGATCGGACACAACGAGCGAAGGACTTTCCTTCGCTCGTCGCGTCTGGCGCATGCGCACGACGGAGCTCCCTCCATCGTGCGCATGCTCAGTCCATAACATCGACCCACTTGCGAGCGGACAGCCGCTCGCGAGTGGGTCTGAATCAGGCCCATTGTTAGCAATGCCATGCTGTCTAATGCAGCATGGCCCCGCTCCCCCCCCCCCTGTCGTCGTTCATCTTTGCCGGCATCGGCAAGTGTGTATGCACTTACCGATGCCGGCACCCCCACAAGGCCCGCCGCTGCCGATGTTGCTCACTGGACACATCGTCCAGTATGTATGTGCCTTTAGAAGCTATTTGGTTGGTACTTTGTATCTCTCCAGATTATCTCTCTCCAAGATTTGAGAAATCTCCCCCTTGATTCTTTAATAAACACAATTCACAATAAAAAGTACATCTTGACTATATTATTTTTCTGTATTATTTAAACTGCCAACATTTCCTAATTCAATCATATGTACTTAGTCAATTAAACAGGATCGGAGAGAGAACTAACATATGGCATGGTTATTACTATCATGGGCTGAAATATAGAACTGCAGATATTCAATATTAGATCTTGTATAAAAAAAAAAGAAAAGCAAAGACAGGGGAAAAAAACTCAGCTGACAGTTGAGCACTTAGCTCCTGGAGAAAGAGACAGCTTTTCACGTTGCTTAGAAAAGAAGTTTTGTACCTGCCAAAAAGGATAAGTTGGAAGGTATACATTTGGGAGTGACAAGTATAATTATGGTGAAGAGAGACTGATTGTGCACTTGGGATCTCATTTTTGAAGAGCACTGGATGCGCACGGCAAGGCACTTTGGTTTTGCATTTACACTTTCCCCATAGAAAGTAATGGATAACGCCAGGTCTGGCGAAGCAGGTGTTTTCAGTATTGATGCAGTATTAAAGACACTCCACATTTCACATAAAGAAAAAGTATTCCTTCACAACTAATTGGCACTACAAAAATTAAAAATTGGATCAAAAGCTTATAAGTAGGTGGAAGCAGCATTAACATATTTTGGCAAATAGCAGAACTCAAAGTTCACACTTTTATAAATAGGCATTGTAATTTAATTGTACTACAGAAACTTCTGTAACTGAGGTCCATAAGGCAGCATGCAAACTCTGTGAAGTGCAGTACTACAATACAGACAATTATCTACAGTACAAGCCTGATGGTGCCAACGCTCTTCAAACTATTTCCGAATGACATTTCTGACTCCCTCAGGGAGCTCATATAAACAACCCAATGACCTGAGAAATCAAGACACAGACACTTACCACTCACTGACATTTAAACTACTAGCTAGATCACTGCCAAGAACTGTCTTAAAATCTAAGTTCTCACACAACTGAGCTATCCAGTTGGCACTTAACCACTGATGAGTAGCCACTTGGTCTGATATCTGTGTAATGCTATTTTACTAGGATAATAAGACTAGAAATACCATGGACATGCTATAGCAAGCAAAATAGTTTGTTTAGGCAGCATTGTAGCACAATGGTCAGTGCCTCACAAGGCAGTCTATCTGGGAAACTTTTTCCTTAAAGTTTGGTTTGTAGATTAATTGCATATTTGCCAACAATTTTCACCACCAACTGGGAGGGAAGCAGGGTTACCCATAAGAATATGGGCCCCATAACAAAATTTGATACTCCATAGGTCCACAATGAGCACTACCCTCCCACCATGCCCCAGTGTCTGTGCCCCGTGTCTATATGCCCCCATTGTAGCAATAACCCCCCTCTTCCCCAGTGGCAACAGATCCCCCAGTGGAATCTCCATAAACCACCCCAGTAGTTAATATTCCAGTGGCACTACACCCTGCTCCTCATGCAGAGTGGAGCGGAGCATGTCTCCAGAGCAACTGATCATCAATATTATAATTGAAGTTTGGTTTTGAACCCTGCAGCTTAGTCCGATTATCTTTTTAATAAGATTGTGATCTAGAGGTGACTGAGCATCAATATTATAATTTAACTTTGGTTTTTCACCCTGAAGATTAGTTCGATTGTTTTTCTAATATGATTGGGATCCAGTGTTGTAGTTATTGTGTATTACTGTGTTTATGCAGCAAAATAAACTACACACATTACGTGGAAGAAAAGTGTCAGAGTTTTATAGAGGGTGAGGTAGAGGTACCAATAGGAAGCCTAGACTGTCACTTACAGGGGTGGACTGGGGCTGCAGAACAACCCTGGCATACCTCTGTGTGCGCGCATATAGAAAAGGGGAGTGATCACGCATCACTGGGGTGCTCCCTTCTACTGGTCTGATGCTGTTCAGCATCCCTTTGTGTGCACACATGCACATGGAAAAGGAGAGTGACCATGCATCATGAGGGTACTCCCTGCTACTGGTCTGATAAAGATCCAGCCACTTTTCCGCAGAGGGTGTATCTGTCTCTATCCCAGCTCCATGTTCACAGCCTGAAGCTAGGTTTGCAGCTCCTGGATGTCCTGATCCCTATCCAGCAGCTCAGGATACCTGCTCTCCCACAGGTTCTGGCATGCCACTCGCAACCAGTGTCGTATCTATAAAGGGTGCAGGATGTGTGGGGCAAGCAGGTCCCTAGGTCCAGGGGGGCCCACACTGCACACTGTGAACCCATTCCTTTACTTACCACCTGTCAACTGCATCTGTAGATCTCTGGCACCACATGGCTTCCACATGGAAGATCAACCAGAGTTAGTTCAGATGGTGGCAGTGCTCTTCTGTTACAGTTTGCATAATACATTCATAATATTTTGGGTTTTAAGTTACTGCCACCAAAGATGTTTCACTTCAAATCTAAAAGCACCACCTGGGCATGTTAGATGAACCCCCAGACCTTCCCTCATGTATCTTCCCTGTCCCACCCTTTGGGCAGTCCCTGACGGGAGATCCATGGTGCAGAGCAGTTGCATTATGAGGTGGGGCTAAGATGATGTAATTCACAGCTACTTACATGATCAAGAGACGCTCACATTACTAGGGATGCAGTGGGAGACTGACTAAGATAACTGACGCTTGTGTTCCCCTTTGACATCAAGTGTTGTTAAAGGTAACATTAAGGATCCTTATAATCAGGGCCGGACTGTCCATCTGGCAGTTCTGGCAAATGCCAGAAAGGACGATGGTAAGATGGTAACACCGAGGGAGAGGCCTGGTTGACAGAGGTGTTGTGCACTGGCATGCAGTGAGCCCTCAAGAGACAGCACCGTCGTTATTTTTCATGTCCCTTCCCAGCGAGACCACACCTGTTTTTTTGTGGTGCTTTAGTTGTGGATGGCGGAACCAATGCTCTTTATGTACACAGGGCACCAAAATGTGTAGTTACACCTCTGCTTTGGTGTGCACAGATGTGACGTCTTTTATGTTCAGCACCCCTGCCCTAAAAAATACCTACAATGGCCACTATCTAATCCTCTACAACTGCAAAGCTAGAGCTTGGTCAATTGGGAAAATGCCTTCCCTTTTCATTGTGTGTGACCTATACCAATTAAGTGCCAGCTTTACCTAACAGAAGCAACCAAATACCAAATGTTTGACCATGGCACATGTTTAAATCCCCTCCAACATGTGCTCTCTTGTGTGTTTTTTAATACAGAGAATGATGTATAACTTGTATGCTGTTCTAATATTATTATAGACTAAGGAGTGCAGGAATAGTAAGGTGAGGAGTCTATGCCAGGAGCCAGATGGTGATGCTAGGTGGCCCTGTGTGCTTTAAATGCCAGGACCTATTTTTAGTCCCAGTCCAGCCCTGCTTGGTGCATTTTTTAGAGATAAAGCTTCTGAATGTTTATTCTGCTGGAAGCATAAGAATTCTGAGTGTGTCACCAGTCTCAAGCAAACTGCAGCATAATTAATTACTTGAATGTATTATTTTACAATTTTAGTTTTTTTAAGAAACAAATGTTTTAAAAGTACAAAACATGTACAAATGGCACCACAGCTATTCTATTTATACAGCTGTCATGTCGCAGATTTGCCGGAATTCTGAAGAAACAGTGAAATCAAACATGTCTAAATTATTGTAGATACAGTAATCCGTTGTCAGCTTATGAATATAACCAGTTTGTTCTGCAATTTGAAAAGCAACTTAAAGGATGTGATACCCAGTCAAGTTTCAGTGGATTACCTCAGAGATTATTGGACATGTCAGGCCAAAGGGTTCACATTAATGTAGTTTCAAGAAAGGAACAATCGAATGTCATTTTATGGACAAACCAGTGAATTCATTTTTTTCTTAGACTTTAAATGGAAGTGGGCAAAAAAAATTAGGTTTTCATTATGGGAAATGATCATTTTATAGGCCAAGAATTTTATTACGACAAAAAAAAAGTTAAAGAACAACATGCAATAAAAATAACAAATGCCCGTGGCTGCAGTGTCCTGCAAGGGGACTTGGGGGTGAATAGATGTCTTGCTCATGCGCATGCCATGTACACAGTGTGGGGAAGAGCCTGTGGGCAGTCCAGCATCTTCGGGAGTGCTGGGCACTACCCCCAAAGTAATAAAAATCGGGGCGTGCAGTGAGGCCATGCCCAGTCCCCCCCCCCACAAGAACATGCCTCTTTTAGGACGTGCGCCTGGTGTTCCTACTTTCATCTCACAGATTTTGACCTCTATTTAACATGTTTATTATCGGGGTCCGACCTGGATAATTACCGGTCTTACTCAATGCGAGTGCTGCAGAAATTCATCACTACCCCGGCATGGAGACAGCTGTCTCCACGAGTTTTTTGAGCAGTGTCTTTTCACTGCTCCTTTTGGAGCAGTGAAACCAGTGCGCATGCATGACCTACAGGTCACGCATGTGCACAAAAGCCCCGACATCCAGCAGAAGGAGCCGGACAGGGGCTGAGGGATCCAAAAGGATCCCTTTTTGCGATCCGGGACTCCTTCCCATATGGATGGAGTGGGTAGCGGGAGCACTCACCATCTGAAGATGGTGAATGCTCCCGCAATTAAGCTCCAAAAATTTATTTTCGGAGCTTGTTGAATTCTGTCCCTATACTAGTGTATGGGGACAGTGGGCCATTCCGGTAAGCAGGACATATCTGTATCTGTGATATCTCCTGCTTTAGCCTTTTGATGAATGGCCCAAAAACTTAATTTCTACAATTGCAGGTGAAAAAGTCAATTTTCACCTGGTTTTGTAGAAATGAAGTGATGATGAGAAGAGCCCATTGGGAGGTATGCACATTACATTTCTTTACTGAATACCATAAATGATGTATTAAGTATCCTGCAATGAGCAGTGATAGATAACCTTCATATTGCAGGGGGTCTTAATAATTAGACCGCCCCCATTTTGCGTCAAATGATGGGAAAATTGTGGAAGAGCTTTTCTATGGTTTACAATCTAGATTATGCAATGTTCTGCAAATGAGTCATTAAAACAATATTTCTATTCTGCTTGCAAGGAAATTCATATGAGCTGCTAGGGGTGGAGACTGGGAGACAGATTTGCAAGGCACCAAACAAAAGCCCTGAATTTACCTCATAGTATTATAAGTATTTGGTGCTACCAGTAAGATGCTATTTGCTCACACTGTATGCACAAGAAAAGTCAGTATTCTATTCTGCTCAGTGAAACAAATGTAATGGAAAATGTACAATCTACTGTATAAATATGGCAGTTTTAAAGTGTAGACAACTAATCTTGAGGTATTAAACGTCTTAATGAGCACAAAAAGATAACTACATTGAGAGAAAATAGCAACATTTCAAATTAATGAAAGGGAGGATCAAATGTGCAAATAGGCAGCGTGTTAACGTGTGTTTTTTACACTTGCAACCAAATGAATTGCTCTCTGGGGTGTGGCCATTAAATCGTAACTGCGCAAATTCATGCACAATTGCACTTAATGAGATGGGTCTTGCTATTTATTGTCATTGTAAATGGCCTCAAGAGACCAAAATAAATATCCAGGGTTTGTTGTGAGAGAGTATGGAGCGACACGGAGGATTTGCATAGTCTGTTCTCCACACATTACTCTTACTACTCACTAGCCAAACATACCGCACATTCCTAAGAATGACCTGACCTCAAGCTACCAATGCTTTACTTACAAAAGAGCCTAGCTTATGACTACAATTTAGATCATTTCACAAATCAGAGAGCCTTTCTGGGCACATTTGGACAGTAGAAAAACTCCTCATCCTTCCTTCAACTGCTATATTATAGGGTCACCTCCCTATCATAAGTGATGTAATAACTGGCTCAGGACATTCCCAGGTGAAACTAATGGTCAAAGTTATACTTGTATACATGGAGAAAATCCCTTTGTCCTGCAAAAACAGGTGTTTTCCCCAGAGATGGCTGCTCCCTAACTATCAAAGTGTCACTACCTGTGCTATTGCCAGCAGTAGTCCAAAACAGATTAAAGATTCTCCAGGTCTTGTAAGCAAAAGTTTCTCCATGCAGAAAATGAGAAAGTCTGTGTAACAAGTATTTGTAGAGACCAGTATCGTCACAAGCCTTCCCTGCTATTGCTATCTCAGAATGGTGAGAACTGTGTTTTTTTCTTTTAATGCAACATTATATCAATAAATTATGTTTTTCAGTTGTCAATCATATCAGAGTATTTGTTATTATTTTAATATATCAGGTCACTATCCCCCGTGGCGCTAACCAATTGGTCACTGCTGTATTCTGTAAGTCTTATCTCCACAGATTGACTGACAAAATTAGTACTATTATTTTTTAACAAAATCATAAAATGCAGTTGGAGGCCTAATGGAGCTGGAGTAATGAGTACATACGGCCAGACAAATAGACTATTTAGGTAAGTGTAATAAGTGATAGATGCAACACAAATGGCTAAGTAAATAACAAAGAAAGTGTGATGCTGGGTACACTACTGAGGAACCCAGAGGCTGGCTGCCTGTCATATAGACTGAGCGACCAATGTTGTAAACTCCAGTAGACACACTTACCAATCGGCTACTCAATATGTCTGCCCAGATATCACAACTGGGTCGGCAGTTGGCCGCCCAGTTGTGATGTCATTGTCGGTGGTTCCTGTGGCCAGTGTATGGGTCGGTCGGTGGGTCGCCGCCCAGTTGTGATGTAATTGTTGGTGGTTCCTGCAACCCATGTAAAGCGTTGGTCGGTGGGTCGCACAATGCACCGACAGATGCACATAACATATATGCAAGATATATCGCATCTGACATACTGCAATGCCGATACAATATATCTGTGAAATGCGTCATTCACAGATATACAGTGTGTACACACGATCCAATGCACTGAACGGTATATCTTTTGATGGCTGTATGAACTATATATCGCATAGTGTGTACCCAGCATTAGATCTATGAGATCTGCTTGCAGTAGAAAGTATGTATTTAGCTATGTGGATGTCAAGGAAGACTGTACAAAGCAACTGTCAAAAGTATAGTCAAGTGTTAATACACAGAGCTGTCTTGTGTTTCTTTTTGTATAGTTCCATACAAAAGAGAAGGCGCACTGGCATATGAGCAATCAATATTATAAAAGCCACATTGTCTCTACTCATATAGATTATGTCATGTGCAATTTGTACATGCTAGCAGCACAATAAAATGGACCAATTTTAATTAACGAGCTATGTGAATATCTTCAAATTTTTCTGGAACTTCTATAGTACAATGCTTTTTTTTCAATGAGGAACTCACTAAAAGCTCCTTGGCAGGATGTCAAGCTCTGCATTTTAGTAGACAATTAAAACTGTATAATTCAACAGCTATAATTAGAAACATATCTGCCTAAGTAACATTATATTTTCCTTTTATTCAGTTACATAAAATATGCAATCAATGCGAAATGCCATATTTGTTTTCAGAAGAATCCACAAAATTATATGTGACACAACTTAGCATTAAGTATATTCATATATATATATATATATATATATATATATATATATATATATATATATATATATGTACTCATATATATATATATATATATATATATATATATATATATATATGTACTCATATATATATATATATATATATATATGTATTTTATATATATATGTATATATATATATAGATATATAGATATATATACAGACCCTCCAACATGACCCATTCCACCAGGTACAAAATGCTTGGCTCCTGGACCTTCCTCTTAATTTATGATTGCCATCACCTGTGTTAAGCTAGTTAATCGTCGAGAACAGATGACAACAATCGTTAATTAAGAGGGAAGTCCAGGAGCAGAGCATCTTGTACCTGATGGAAGAAGTCATGTCATAGGGCCCTTGTATATACAGTATGTGTGTATATACACATTTATCTATCTGTCTATATATAAATATCTATCCATATATATATATATATATATACATATATATATATATATATATACATATATATATATATATATATATATGTGTGTGTGTGTGTGTGCGTGTGTGTATGTGTATCAGTTACTGCATGAAGCATCACATACTGCATGAAACTTCCGATTGCCCACCATCGATGTTCAGCGATCCGTCACTGGATCACTGACATTTGACATGTTAAATGTCTCTGATCTGATGATCGCGAACATTTTTTGATCGCAATAGTCAAATCAGGAAAATCCAACATGTGGGATTTCTGCGATCCTGCGATGCCGGGTTGCAGCATCACAGGATCGCGGCAATACATTGCTGATGTATGGGGCCCAGTACTCATAATAAATATATTAAACAATTGCATTTTGTAACTAAACATTGACATTTCCTTACTACTTGCCACTGTTGCTAGTGTTAACAAGCAGATGTATGTTTCATTTACAACAATTGGAACACACAAAAAATATATAATTTCATACTTTGCTATGATATATTTATTTTTGCACTTGTGTAGTTTAGCATATACTGTGAGTGACCACTAAAGATCAATTCTATTTTAAATATAGTAATTTAAAAAGTAAATAGCCCAACCCCTATACATAAATATGGACCTTCTTCCATGATATCATAATCACTACAAAGGTAATGTATATTTTCTGGCCCACGTTTAATGCGTCATCCTGCTGCTTCTGTCCACCGATGTAATATTGGGTACATCAGCATTATGAATCAGATGTGATAATTTGCTGACTCAGATCTCTATCAGACTATGCGGAAATTTATCAAAACTTGGTGAGAGATAAAGTGGGGAGAGAGAAATAACCAATCAATCAGCTACTGTCATTTTACAGGCTGTATTTTAAAAATGACAGTTAGGAGCTGATTAGTTGGTACTTTGGGGGAGATGTATCAAAGCTCTGAGTGAGATAACATGGAGAGAGAGAAAGTACCAACCAGTCAGCTACTAACTGTCATTTTACAGGCTGTTTGAAAAATGACATTTAAGAGCTGACTGGTTGGTACTTTGGGGGAGATGTTTCAAAGCTCGGAGAGAGAGAAATTGGTCTATTTACTAAATCTTGGATGGAGATAATGTGAATGGAGATAAAGTCCCAACCAATCAGCTACTTTCTGTCATTTTTCAAACACAGCCTGTAAAATGACAGTAAGGAGCTGATTGGTTGGTACTTTATCTCTCTCCATTTTATCACTCTCTGTGCTTTATAAATTTCCTCCAAAATCAAGAGCAACTTGCAACTTTATTAGCAACTATACATTGTAACAACTGTTATTCTGACTTTTGCTCTAACGTGGTAGAGGGTTTTGATGCACGGAGAAATGGAATAGCGCAGCCATACATGCAGCAGCTGCCCGCCAACACATCCTCCCGACACTACCGCCAAATTGTCAGAATGGAACATTGAGGCCTATGTAGTAAGACTAATAAGAAGGAAAGAGTGAAAATGCACCACTCCTTTATCCATATTTGTCTTAGTACATGAACCACAAATACCCCTTTTCCACCAAAATTCCGGGTCTGACCCGGAGTTGGAACAGGGTTCCTATCCCGATCAGACCCAGAATTTTACCGGCGCCGACCCAAGATATTCCCGAGTCGGCGCCGCTCGCACCGGAGTCGGGTCTGCATAGACACGGCTTTTCCGGCATGTAAGTGGTCGCTTGGAGATTACGTCATCTCCAAGCGCCACTGAAGCCGGAGCAATCGGCCGGCTAGCAGCGCACTCCAGGTCATCGTGACCTGGAGTGCGCTGTTCTCACAGCAGGGTTTCATGGGCTACGCCTGTGTTAAACCCTGCTAGTTACCTGGGTTGGATTGCCGGGTCACTCAACCCGGTGATCCAACCCTCTCCCCTTTTACACCAGGGAGCTGCCCGGGTTAACCCTTCAATAACCTGGGTTTTAGCTCCGGTGTAAAAGAGGTATAACTTAGCAATTCCTATTCATGTAGCAGTTTCAAGGCACAATGGTGTTTTTGGCTTTTTTATTATTGTACTGGAAGAAGGAAATTCTCTGCATCAACTGTAGTAACAAAGCTGTTGTGTCTAGGTAAGTAAGCAAATGTTATCCTTGAAGGAGAGAAAATATCCCGCAGTGATCTAAAACGTCTGCACATCACATTCTCATAGTTAAGCATTCATTTCCATCGTTAATTTCTGACAGAGTGACAAGTGCAGTTGCTTGATCCTCTCGGTGAAAAGTAAAAAGTCAATTGTTATTCAGTGTATCGGTTACACTGGCAGTGCCACCAACTGTATTTTATATAATGTGCTATCTGCAGAGAGCCAGATAAGAGTTTGATTTAACATCCAATTAAAAGCCGTCATTGAAAAATTACTTCAAATAAGGCTTTTATTTTCTTTAATCACTCTTCAATTCAAGCCTTCCATGGACCTACTGAACCAAGCATTGGGACTCATGAATTTTGATTAAAAAATTCTAGCCTATTTCTAACTTAAGCAGATTTTTTGTTGCACTGTTTGATAGAAATTTAATAAATCTATGAATCCTAGCCAGTGTCATTTATCTTCTTTTTTTTCCCTGCAAGACTGCCCTATTATGCCAAGGCAGTAAATTATGAGAAGCCAGCAAACCAAAACTCTGCAGGCCGATTCTGAAGAAGAGATATAATCACTTCCATTGAACCATATAATTATAGTAGAATATGAATCTCTGAAACATTAGGTCCTGTTTTGAATATGTAATGTCTGCTTATTGAGCAACTACAAGGGTATTGTGCTGGTGATTCAGATGGAGGTTAACATCAAGTTAAGTAATATAGTAAAAAAAAAAGATGTCAGTGTATATATATAAATATATATATATATATATATATATATATATATCATAGACAATTGAAAAAATTATGCTAAGTATGTAAAATGTATTTAATTAATTAAATGAGAGTATGTTCCACTCATTGGGGGGATATCCAATTAGCCCCAATATATTTTCGGGGGAGAAAACGGGGATTTTTTTATCCCGGTATCCCATTTGTTTGGCCGAACAAATATTATTTTTCAGGTGAAAACACATAGGATCCGTGATTAGTTCATGGACCTATGTGTTTTCACCATTGCAGCGGCGGAAACTCAGCACTTTTATGGGGATCATTTTTTGCCGGCGTCGAGCTAACTTCGGGGCTAATTGGATAGCCCCCGGGGATCCATTAGCGCCCGAACAATGTACGGGGGTAATTGGATACCACCCATTGTCTCCAAAATGTCTTGTTTCTCTTTTATTATACATAGAGTTATAGATAGATGAAACGCATTGCACTCTTATGTCATTTGAATAAACATGTCCTGCACTAAGAAATCACATTTTTGCATATGGGTATAAATATAAGTACAGTTATGGGCCTAACATTCATTCAACAGGGAATGTCCCTGATCTGCCCAACTCATCCCATTAGACAGTGGAAATGACAGACGGACGGCCAGTCTTCTATCTTTATAATACGTATAATTTGACCAACTAACCAATACGGCAAAAGCTACTACTGTATATACTGTAAAAAGCGATATGCTGTACCTAGCAAAAACAGCTAATAAACTTCCAAACTTCATTCCAGTCCTGCTAGCCTTGCCAATAATTATGTAAGAGAGATAGTATATATATTTTTTTCCTATCTACAATACAGCTGTCTCTACCTTAATATCTATCTTGTTATATCAATCTAGGTAGTGAAACAGGGATTCTCAACATAATGTCTTCATATGAGAACAGGTCAATCAGTCAGTGGAGGAGTCATTTTGGCAGAATCACCTGTGCCGATGAGAGAAACACCTGTGTGCATCCATATAAAAAAAGTTAATACTGATGGATTTTATTACTCTGAATGACCTTTTATATGCCTCGCATGGGTGTAACTACCGTATGTGCAAGGGGTGCAGCTGCTATAAGGGCCCATAGCTTAGAGGGGCCCATCTTCCTTGTCAAAGTTAAATTTTTCACCATTGGGTGGCACATAGGGGCCCTTACAAACTTTTGCCATGGTACCTTGAAATACCTAGTTACACCCCTGGTGCCTTGGATGTAGTTTTGAAATGAGTTGGGCGGATATGAGGTATCACCGGTTGTGTTACCCTCTGCCCACCTGAACAGCTCATATAAATTATTGGCATACTGTACTACTGAGAGAAGACTATAAAAGATATACATTTAAATATATGCCAAAAGATTATTAGTGCAGACGTTGTAAGCGACATTAACTACAAAAATTGTTTTTCTTTTTCTGTGTCCCGTCACGTAATTCTCTGCCCAGTGCAATACAAGGCACATGTCCATCCACTGGTTTTTGGAAACATAACTGCAAAAGCGGTTAGCCTTAATTTGCAGGCCAATCTACACCCATTATATATTAGATATAAGTCATATAAGTGGGATGTGCTGGTAATGTGAAACGTATCATTGCGGAGCCATAATGATTTGTTTCACTGTAACTGCCATGAAGCCCAACTTACTGTTTATATTGCAGCACACTGCCAGAAAACCCTGCAAAACTTATTTATTTTTGCACCATGTTAAATTTTGTCAGTCAAATCCCCAAGGGGAATAAATTAGACACACCAACTTACTGCAGAGAGTCCCCAAACCAAAAACCAGTTTTGTAGGAAATGAAGTACGGGAACAAGATCACCACCATAGGAAACTTTACAATCCCAGAACTGCAACAAACGGGTCAGTAGGTAAAAGGGATCAGATAAGGAAGATAAAATAGAACAAATAAGATTGGAAGTCTTTTGTCTTTCCTAAACCATGTTTTCAGCACTTCCATGAAAGAGATATAGGGGTCTATTTACTAAGCAGTGTTAGGAGACAGAGCGAAAAGTGATAAGGTGCCAGCCAATCAGCTCTCAACTGTCATTTTTCAAACACAGCATATGAGATGGCAGTTGGGAGCTGATTGGCTGGCACCTTATCACTTTTCACTCTGTCTCCTAACACTGCTTAGTAAATAGACCCCATAGACTTACATTGACTGATATAGACATATAAAAACTAATAATGACATACAGGCCCAAGGTAATATACTGTAGATCCACAGAGACAACTAACCTATTTCATATCTCTACAACTACAAATTTATAGGACCAATTTATTAAGAAATGAAAGTGTCAACAATTCAGACAATAGTTGCCACTCTACCCTGTGTAGATTCTAGAATGTATTACTTTATGAAATATAATACTACCTTCTGTCACCACCACAAATCTATATCTACATTTTGGTTAGTCAACTTAGCTATTTTTCAACAAACTGACTAAATATTGAACAGTATGAGAGCTTAAAAACAGTTTGCATTATAGTAAACGCAATGACTCTGGTGACTGTGGGTGCATCATTTGAAAAAGATGCGTAGATGCTCAGTAAAGCTGTTCGACCTTAAGCTTGTAAATTGGATGAGTGCAATTTTGCCACTCAAAAAGCTTGCGACATTGCTCACTAATTTTGTATGGAACAATCACACACACTGTATCTCTACTCACCTGCTACTACAGATGTGTCCACATACATCTATCCTCCATGCGCTACAAGTCGCCTCCTTGCATGATAAACAGTCCTTCAAGTCGCTCCATGCCGTGGCGTGGCTCAGTAGCGCCGAGCATCTGTTCATGCGACTTTTTCCCTTCAAATACGTCTTATATGCACAGTGATGTGAATAAGATGCAAAAGCAGCTTCTGCTGATTAAAATGATATGCGGCATGCCTATATCCTGTGTGCGAATGCGGGTGCATCTGCATGTGAAATGCTACGTTACAGTGTCACAGCCACTATAAGGACTGTTTATCGTGCAAGGCGCCACTATAAGGACTGTTTATCTTGCAAGGCGCCACTAGAAGGACTGTTTATCGTGCAAGGCGCCACTAGAAGGACTGTTTATCGTGCAAGGCGCCACTAGAAGGACTGTTTATCGTGCAAGGCGCCACTAGAAGGACTGTTTATCGTGCAAGGCGCCACTAGAAGGACTGTTTATTGTGCAAGGCCCGACTAGAAGGACTGTTTATCGTGCAAGGCGCCACTAGAAGGACTGTTTATCGTGCAAGGCGCCACTAGAAGGACTGTTTATCGTGCAAGGCGCCACTAGAAGGACTGTTTATCGTGCAAGGTGCGACTAGAAGGACTGTTTATTGTGCAAGGAGGCTAGATGTATGAGCACACATCTGTAGATTCTGTTTCAGAAGGTAAATGGTAACATTTATTCGTACTTGCTGTTACTGTATCTCTCCCCTTCGCTGTGTTGCATGCAGCCCCATTGAGTACCTAAAAACCTCCCATGACTGACCACAATCGTAGTTCCGTACACTCATGGTGTAATGTCATGATTCATGGGTATTATTTTGGTTTTGCCCCCTCCCATACACCCAGGAATTGCAGCATTACGCCACAAGGGCAGGACTTAATGACACAATATAACTGACCCTGCTACCAATAATAGCTGCTGTATTGCATCTTTCCTCTGAAGGTTTGTGTAAGTGTGAGATAGATAGATAGATAGATAGATAGATAGATAGATAGATAGATAGATAGATAGATAGATAGATAGATAGATAGATGAGAGAGAGAGCGAGTAGGCAAGATTATAACCAGATGCTTATTTATCTTGTTTGCTTTAGATATGACACAAGCTGAACAATGTGGGTATAGCTGTGTCTAATGCAAAGAACAAAGCAGAGCTGTATTACAGCTGAGGTCAATGAAAACTAAAAAAAAATTCAAAAGCAAAAAGGTAAATTAATGTATATGCCAAAAATTGCAGGACAACTTAAACTAGAAATACCTTGCATCTATAGGTAAATCCTAAATTAATTTACATGGTAGAAAAGTGTTTCAGATGGTGATATATTAAACTGACCAATTAGAAGCATGTATGTATTCCAGCCCTCTAAAGAGATGAATCAGGGAAATGAGCATCTTAATATAATTTGAATGCATAATCCAGCACTCCCACCTCACTATTCATGTGTCCATTATCACTCTAGAATTATCATGTCCAGTGGTCTCTTCAGTAACCACTACCAGAATCAAGAACAGGTAGTTCCACATAACATTAGGCTAATGTACAGGATAAGACGAAATTAGTATTCAGAATGCACACTATTTATAATGATTTGATTTGCTCTAACCACTAGATATTTCTTTTCTAGCAGTTCAATGTTTTCCTCTTTGCTATAATTGGGAAAAGCGGCTCGTTACAGGATTTTCATAACGATGTCTGTGACACGGCGTTAACATCTAGAAAATCCTCAGGAAATTTACAGCTGAATAGAGCTTTCAGTCATCTCTAACATCTGCAGGAAGCACGGATCCTGATCAAAACATATCTTTAGCTTTTATACTGCCATTAAATCATTTTCCTCTTTTCATCTACCATGGATGGTTTTGAAAGGTACAGAATCGTCTCTATCACTCAAAATTGAATAACAACATCTGCTTGACAAATAGTGCTATAGAGAAGGAAAACATATCATTCATATGGCAGTTTATCATTTCTTGTTCCTGGTAGTATTTTCTTTTCTTTCAGATATGTAAAATAGTAGTGTGGTGTATGTATAGCATTAACTGATTTATTTTATTAGCCCACAGAATGTTATTTTATAAAACCAGCAGTTCAAAAAGATAAAAGAGCCTGTAACCTACAGCGTATATATATATACTACAGCGGGTGTCGGTATTTTCTACTGCCATATATTTCTACTGCTATATATATATATATATATATTATGTGTGTGTGTATGTGAATGTATATATATATACGTATATATATATATATGTGTATAAATCTGTGATATGTGTATATGTATATATCTATCTTGTCTGTGTATATATATTTATTTAGTATTGTGCAAATGTTTTTAGGCAGGTGTGGAAAAAATGCAGCAAAGTAGGAATGCTTTCAAAAATAGAAGTGTTTGTATTTTGATAATGGATAAAAATAAACTATTAAGTGAATGATCAGACGAGAAATATAAATCAAATCAATATTTAGTGTGACCACCCTGTGCCTTCAAAACAGCATCAATTTTTCTTGGTACACTTGCATACAGTTTTTGAAGGAACTTGGCAGGAAGGCTGTTCCAAACATCTTGGAGAAATAACCACAGATCCTCTGTGGATGTAGGCTTGCTCATATCCTTCTGTCTCTTCATGTAATTCCAGACAGACTCCATGATGTTGAGATCAGGGCTCTGTGAGGGCCATATCATCACTTCAAGGACTCCTTGTTCTTCTTTATGCTGAAGATAGTTCTTAATGACATTGGCTGTATGTTTGCGGTCATTGTCCTGCTGCAGAATAAATTTGTAGCCAATCAGACACCTCCCTGATGGTATTGCATGGTGGATAAGTGCATGCCTGCATTTAGTAGCACTGAGGACGCTATTAATCCTGACCAAATCCCCAACTCCATTTGCAGAAATGCAGCCCCAAACTAGCAAGAACCTGTCTCAGATATTGCAACTTTCATTGCAGTGGCTAATTTATGCACGCCCAGGACAGACACTGCTGCATTTTTCCGATCACCACCCCCAAATGCTGATATCTTGTCACTCAATCTGCGATGGCTTTGTATCTGTGTACGTGATCGCAGTGCGATCGCAATGCTGGCCGGCACACATGCATTGCGATGCATGCGCAGTACGCACCATCAGCCGATCTACGTATGCTGTTGTGATCCGTGATGAATCAGGCCCTTAGTCTGCCAATTTACTATAAGCCAGTGACAACACTGTGAAGCACCATTATCAAAAGCTCCACGGGTTCCTAGGGAATGGATAAGCTGCATACTTATGAATATTAGTTTATCATACAAAATGGCTGCCTGCAATACTTCCCAACTGCTTAGATTTTGCTTAAGAGAAAGCGGGTAGTGGTTTCCATAAAGTTGTCTTTTGAGGCAGATCAGAGACTGGACTTATTTTGTCCTGATTTTGCATGCTTGAATGTTGAGGTATGGTTTGCTGTGTAACAATGAAGATGACATTCTGGAATTATGCAAGATACTCTGTAACAAATGTAAAAACAAGATATAGCGGTCTATGTACTAAGCAGTGATAAGAGACAGAGTGAAAAGTGATAAGTAAGCGATAAGGTGCCAGCCAATCAGCTCCCAACTGTCATCTCACAGGCTGTGTTTGAAAAATGACAGTTGGGAGCTGATTGGCTGGCACCTTATCACAGACTTATCACTTTTCACTGTGTCTCTTATCACTGCTTAGTACATAGACCCCATAGTACTGCAGGTATTCTGGGACATATAATTTCTAACAAGACTTTCTGAGATCCCAGAGGGGAAGACCAAGGGGTGAGTGATGGTGGCAGCACATTTCTCATCACCATGGAATTGCATAGATCAGGGTGACTCATTTCACAGCAAATCACATCATCAAAGCTGCACCTCACCAACTTCACTGGTGGGATCCTTGATGGTAGTCTACTCTCAGAAGAATAGGCAAGTACAATGTTTGCATATATCATCACAAAATAATCATTTCCAATCCACCATATTCCATCCAACATCATTACCTTCTCTCTGACAGTCTAGGTCTCTCCCGGGTCAGATACTCAGCACAGCCGTGACCAGACTATTGGGAGATATGAGTGTAATGACATTGTCCTGCTGTGATGAGATATTATGGGTGCCTATGAAGATGGAATGAGACCTGGAGCCTCCCAACATGTATAACTAATCAATCAAAGGGCTGCTTTGTATTATATACTGTACCCAAACACTGTGATATATTAGTGGCACAATCATGTCAAATTTAAAATATTCTATTCAACAGCAAGTAGAGACAATGAACATAAATCCACATGTATAAGGAGCTTATATATTTGCCAGAACTAAAGTAAACATTTGAAAATGTTTAATATATGGTGTTTGACAGTCTTACTCAATAAAATAGAATGCGGGGGCTGGGCAGATGCTTCAAATCTACCCTTCTATTGTTTTCTGCTTAGGAAATAACGCTCGCTTTATGTTTTATCAGCTCATAAACTGGCTGTTAAAATGACCATGTTTTGTTTACAGCTACAGCTGCCTGATTACCAGAAAAAAACATTGAAGCCAAGCAACATAAAGCTGCAGAGAGAACGTTATTAGTCTGCATCAGGTTATTTATGAAATGATAAATAGGCTGGGAGATCCCAGTTGATTATTATTGTGTGTGTTTACTTGAACATTTCACACTCATTTGTGAGTCGACCTGTCCTGCAGAAAAAATATCTGTATTTAATGGAAGTCTTGGCAATCAAGTGTCACTACTGAATAGCTGTAACAAACTATTGTATAGACAGGAGAGGCACATTAGAAATGCATTACAGAGTTTTTCCATCAGTCCATCCCCATTGCAGCACATTGGGTATCAATGTATGACACATAATAGCACATAACATGGAAGAACATGGGGGATCCTGGGAACTCAGATGGTGGATTGTCAGTCAGCCTGTCCTGTAGCCTCCATTGTGTTCCAGGCAACAAATTCAGTGCTGGGACTTCTCACAATAAACTCTGCAGGGGCAAAATGGATTTGAAAGGAAAAAGTTGCACAAAAAGATGCTCGGTGCTAATGAGTCATGCCACGGCATGGTGTGACTAGAAGGGCTATTTAACGTGCAAGGAGGCTAGATGTATGAGGACACATCTGTATATGCTATATAAACAAACGCATACTGTAACACTGGCCCTGATTCAGAGCCAGATGCTCTGACAGAGCGCTCGCTCTGAATCAGGGCCATCCTTCTTGTTTTTCAGAGCGTCCTCCTGGCCGCTCGCATAGCTGTCGGTGATCACCCACAGCTATAGTGAGCGGCCAGGAAGATGGTCGCGATGGTCAAAACCATCGCGACCATCGTGCTTGCGATGAGACCCTTGTGGTAGGGTCTCGTTGCCGCAAGCCCCAGAGTGCTTTCGGCTCTAACAGAGCCGAAAGCACTCCCACTGACATCACTCGTGATGTCAGTGGGGCCACCCCAAACGGAGGCGCTCAAATGGGAACGCCTCTGTCTGGGCAGCCACCCCTCGGACCGCCCACCAAAGGGGGCGTGCTGTCACTCAACATCAACAGAAAGCCCCCTTTGGTACGAGACCTGGAGCGACGGATTGCACGTCGCTATCCGGGTCTCGAGCATGCGCACGACGGAGCCGGCTCCGTCGTGCGCATGCGCTCTGGGTCACCATCGACCCGGTTGTGAGCGCTCAGCGTTTGCGCCCGGGTCTGAATCAGACCCACTGTCCATTAATTGTTTATGGGAAAAACCATATGCTGTTTAGGCAAATAGAGCATATCTGTGTGGGCATGGTCAACATAAAAATTAAGTGTACTGTGTGTTTGAAGTTCATAAGTGTGGTTAGGTGGATTGTAGACTGGGCATATTTGGCAAAATTAAGAATTTGGGCTGGCTAGAAATAATAAATCAATTTGCTTGTAAATATTTCAGATAATGTTCTCAATCATTTTATTTCTGATATAATTTAAATCCCCTGTCTCATATGCTACCATTGTCATTGAAATTTAGAAATGCCTCGTTTGTACACTTAGATTAAGAGCAAGTTCATACTGGTGAATTTTTGGTATTTTTTTATTATTATCCTCTTAACAAGTTCTATCAGGAAAGCAGAATGGAGGAAAGTATACAAGATTTGCTACAATAGTGCTCTCTGAGTTGATACATATGGGGTAAATTTACTAAGAATTGAGTTTGGTCGAGTTTTTTAGTTTTTAAACTTACTTTACTTCACTCAAACACGGGAGTTTTCCCTTTTAAAACTCGCAAATTTACTAAGAAGTGAGTTTAGCTGAAAGTGAGTTTTTCGATGGTTATGCAGATCTAGTTTTTTTCCCCCAAATTGCGAGTTTAGAGGAGAGTTTAGAGGAGAGTTTAAGGAGAGTTTAGATGAGAATTTAGATGAGATTACTTACTCAAGATTGCAGTGTTTTCTCTCTGCAAAACTCTCCCGAGCAAGCAGCTTGCACATATCATTGGAATATGTGAAGGCTGCTTGTGTATTGAATCTGTAAAAAATTTGTTAAATGTTAGATAAAAAATTACATAGGGTCCCCCCCCAAAAGCAGAACCAGCCCCAGACTTGCCAGCCAGTCCTGGTTCCTAAAATTTCAGGGAACAAAATGTGTAGGGTTCCATCGTAATTTAAGAACCAGCACCAGACAGCAGGGCCAGACCTGGTTTTAAATATACGGTGAAAAAAAATGGCGTGAGATCTCCCGTATATACAATTAACCTTGTGGTTACATTAATGATACAATGTAGCACAGTTCCCAGCATAGACTTCAATGGAGATTTCTCTCCATTGAAGTTTATGTGGAGACACGCTGACTGCATACAGCCAATCAGCGAGCTGCTCCGACGGAGATGCCTGCTGATTGGTTGGCAGCTCCTTCAATGACGGAGTACACGTCATTTCCACTTGGATTCAGTAACACTCTTGTTTTTATTTTAACCCTTTGGATGCCTATTTGGAGAAGAGGATGTGAACTACGCATAGGAGATGTGTGTATGGATTTTTTGTATAGGTACCACTATGGATTACTTCAGATACTAGGTGAGTATGTGTGATAGTGAGTGTGATAGTGAGTGTGAATGTATGTTCTAATAAAATTTTGCTTTCACGGTGTATGTTGTGTTTATTTACGTATTGCTTTGGTTGTGGAACTACAAGTGTCAGCAGGCCCGTAATGCCCCGCATGCTGGTATTTGTGGTTCTCCAACTACCAGCATGTGGGGGAGGCTTTCTGGTATGTGTAGTTCCACAACTAAAGACAATATTTAACCACTGATTTTACACTACACACTAACACTATCAACCCGGCACCTGCCGCCCTAGGGTGCCGGGGATAGCCTTGGGCTGTCAGCCTAGGACAGGGGTGCCCTGAAGAGGGGGACACCTTTATTGGAGCGGTCCCCAACTCCCCAGGCATCCCTGGCCTGTGCTGACTAGCGGTCAGGGCTGATGCTGTGGCTGGGGGACCCGGTGAAAGGGCTCCCCTGGCTGTGGCATCAGTCCCACACTAGAAAGGGTCTGAAGCTGGTTTTTAATATACGGGGGACCTCACGCCATTTTTTTTCTCCGTATATTTAAAACCAGTTCTGGCCCTGCCGCTTGGTGCTGGTTCTTAAATTACGGTGGAAGCCTATTCATTTTGTTCCCCATAATTTTAGGAACCAGGACTGGCTGGCAAGTCTGGGGCTGGTTATGCTTTTGGGGGGGACCCTATGTAATTTTTTTTTAATAAAACACTTTGTGTTAGGTATACAGGCAGAAACATACACAAATCACACTGATCTGTGTATGTTTCTGCCAAACTCTCAGCTCAGGAGGTCTATTTGAAACTTCTATTTCACAGTGAGTTTGCTACAATCTCACATGAGATTGGAAACTCGATTCTTAGTAAATTTGCGAGTTGCTTCTTTTTCATGTAAAGTACTTCCTATTTGGACGATGGTGAGTTTTTTCGAGTTTGCAATCTCACATGAGTTTTAACAGTGAAAAGACAGAACTCAGAGGGTCATTCAGACCCGCTCGCGAGCGCAGGACGCTCGCAAGCGGGTCGATGTTGCCCCACTGCGCATGCGCACGATGGAGGGAGCTACGTCGTGCGCATGCGCGAGACCCGGATAGCGAAGGGCTCTCCGTCACTCCGGGTCTCGCACCAAAGGGGGCGTGCTGTCGATGTTGATTGACAGCACGCCCCCTTTGGTGGCCGTGACGGGGGCGTGGCTGCCAGACAGAGGCGTTCCCATGGGAACGCCTACCGTCTGGGTCCGGCCCCACTGACATCACTAGTGATGTCAGTGGGAGTGATTTTGGCTCTGATAGAGCCAAAATCACTCCAGGGCTTGCGGCAGCGAGACCCTACTGCAGGGTCTCTGTCGCAAGCACAATGGTCGCGATGGTCTTGACCATCATCATGGACGCTCGCATAAGCTGTGGGTGGTCACCCACAGCTATGCGAGCATCCAGGAGGATGCTCCATTTTCATGGAGGAGGGCCCTGATTCAGAGCGAGCGCTCTGGTCAGAGCGTTCGGCTCTGAATCAGGCCCTCACTTCCAAACTCACTCGAGTTTGTCTTTAGTAAATTTGCGAGATGAAAAACATGCCTAAACTCATGTAAGTTTGCAAACTCACATAAACTCACACAAACTCGAAGCTTAGCAAATTTACCCCACAATGGTTGTTACTTGTTAACAAGTAGCTGTATTAAATATTGGGTTGAGCGAAATGCATAAAAACGCAATATATACAATGGTGAAAAAATATAAAGTGCTCTAAAACCTGTCATTTGATGAAGTACAATCTAATTTTTGCATAATAGCCCTGTAAATGGCAAAAAAAACACTTTTCCTCGAAGCTTTTAGCAAGAAGTGAAATGTACAGTATTTATGTGATCTTAAACAGAGAAAATCAGTGAGCATCTTTTAATTTATAAGGTTGATGCTCAAACATGCCTGCCAAAGTATCTGGGTCTTTTTATTTATTCTCGAAACAAATTAGAATTTTGTCATCTATGCTGTCAAATTAAAACATTTTTTTTGTGCTTAGTAGAATAAAAGCCATGGTTACTCTGCATTAATTATATCCACTGCTGGGGTGTGCACACATACTGATACATTAAAAAACATGGCAGCCATCCAAAGAGTGCCAGCAGCCAAGAAGCTAAAACTCTGCACTGTAACACAAGAAATAATCACAGTTTATGAATATATTCACATTTCATTATGTGCAAGTTATTTCCGTACAAATTTCAAAATTAAAGTTCCTAATTCATTGTGAGTTCTCAAAAGAAGTGCCTCATTGCAGAGCTTCATAGTTCCCCATTTAGTAATGCAAAAATACCACTTAAATACAGAACTTATATTTCTTATACAAAAAGCACATTTATTTCTACTCGACAATTTGGATTTTACATTCTCAATGTGATAACTTTAAACTTTAAAACATTATTACTCCATTTTCAAAAAGAAGATTATTGTTCTTGTTCACGGTAAACTCTATTTTTTTTGCTATTCTATACTGAAACAAATTTAGTATAAATAGATAAAATATTGATTTAAAATGGTCAAAAACATTTAAGCAAAAATAATTTGCATGGACATTTTGTTACCAAGCCTAGAACGTCAAATGTGAGAAGCCTCAGAGCATTACTGATTTCTATTGTTTCATATTTACTGAATTTCATTTTTATTATTTTCTTGCAATTTACAGATACACATCCATTCAAAATATTCCAATTTATAAGGCCTACAGAATAAGTATAGTATGCAGTAAAAGATAAATTACACTGATATTTATCTACAGTGGTGCTTGAAAGTTTGTGAACCCTTCATACTTTTCTATATTTTCAGACAAGTCCTAAAATAGATAAAGAGAACCAACTCAAACAAATGAGAAAAAAAAATTAGACATGAATCTACCAAAGTCTGATGTTCACAACACGTTTGTGGAAGTGTATCATGCCATGAACAAAGGAGATTTCTGAGGACCTTAGAAGAAGAGTTGTTGATGCTCATCAGGCTGGAAAAGGTTACAAAATCATCTCTAAACAGTTTGGACTCCACCAATCAACAGTCAGAGAGATTGTGTACAAATGGTGGAAATTCCAGACCATTATTACCCTTCCCCAGGAGTGGTCGACCAACAAAGATCACGCCAAGAGAAAGGTGTCTAATAGTTTGCAAGGTCATAAAGTAATCCAAGATAACCTATAAGCAACTGAAGGCCTTTCTCACATTAGCTTATGTTCATGAGTCCACCATCAGGAGGACACTGAACAACAATGGTGTGCATGGCAGGATTGCAAGGAGAAAGCCGCTGCTCTCCAAAAAAACATTGCTGCCCGTCTGCTGTTTGCTAAAGATCACATGGACAGGCCAGAAGACTATTGAAACAAGATTTTGTGGACAGATGAGTCCAAAATAGAGCTTTTTGGTTTAAATGATAAGCGTTGTGTTTGGAGAAAGGAGAAAATTGCATTCCCGCATAAAAACTTAATACCATCTGTGAAGCACGGTGGTGGTGGTATCACGGTTTGGGCCATGAGTTGCATCTCAAGAGAACGTGGGTCATGCAGCAAGACAATGATCCAAAGCACACACGTCATTCAACCGAAGAATGGTTATAGAAGAATAACTTTAATGTTTTGGAATGGCCAAGTCAAAGTCCTGACCTTAATCCAATGTAGTGGAAGGATCTGAAGCAAGCAGTTCATGGGTAGAAACCCACCAACATAACATAGTTGAAGCTGTTTTGTACAGAGGAATGGGGTAAAATTCCTCCAAGCTGATGTTCAGGAGTAATCAACAATTACTGGAAACATTTAGAAGCAGTTATTGCTGCATAAGGGGGTCATACCAGATACTGAAAGCAAAGGTTCACATACCTTTGCCACTCACAGATATGTGCTATTGGATCATTTTCCTCAAAAAAAAATAAGCATGTCTAATTGTTGTGTCTCATTTGTTTGATTTTGTTCTCTTTATCTACTTTTAGGACTTGTGTGAAAATCTGAGGTAGTTTTAGGCCAAATTTCAGCAGAAATATAAAAAATTCTGAAGGGTTCACAAACTTTCAAGCACCACTGTATTTATCTATCTATCTCTATCCATTTAAATACAAAGTCTTGTTCTGCACTCATGTCATCTAATATCAAGATAGTTGTAGTGGTGCACCTCATGGACAAATATAGTCTAATATATAACAGCAAACAGTCCCAAGTAGATTGGAGCAGAGAACACTCACCAAGTTCAAATTTGATTTGTAATCCTTTAATTCTTAAGAAAAGTATCCACACAATGGTCAACATTTTGCTGTAAACATAGACTTTTATCAAGACACTTTGCAACACATCGTACTGGATGCCATCTTTATATTACCTAATAGGCCCTGCTGTATCAAAGAAACAGCTACTCATATCAATTAATGAAAATAGCGCTAATCGACAATCACCCACTGTAATTACCTGCTGCAATCAACCGTTAAGAGTCTTACGAATTTTTGGCAGCTTAGTGAGTGAAGCCCAAATTAAGGATTTTATCAATCTTGTTCTTAATCTTTATTGTTGGATTAGTGGCAAGCTTCACATATGCTGACTCATCGGCTAATTGACATTGTATTTCCTCATCGCAGTCGATCCAATATTAAATGACTATGGCACCGCCCTTATCCACAGGTCTATCAACTATATGATGATTCTGTCTTAAGGTTGGTACACACCTGACAGATATATCTGCAGATCGAGTGATCTGCAGATATATCTGCAGATGATGGTCGTTCATACACACTGAACAGCCATTATCTGCTTGTGCCCTCGGGTAATGGCGGCCGGTGGGTGGGTCAAGGGCGTGTCCTGCCTCTCTCCTCGTGGCTGCTGCTGTGTGTATACGGGCGGTCAGCACACCTGCCGATGGACAGCTATGTCTGCAAACATAGCTGTCCATCGGCTATGCAGCACAGCCAATGCGATATTTCGGTGAACTACGACGTTCACCGACATATCGTGGGTACATACTGGCCGACGTGCAGCAAATGTATTGGCCGATCAATTGATCGGCCAATGTATCTGTCAGTGTGTACCCTCCATTAGACACTTAAGGGCTTGTTTTTCATCCCATAAAAGATTACCATACAGCCGTGGGGCATCCATTGTTGTGATGTCATTCTGTGCCATTCTAAGGAATGCTTTTATGCTCACATTACTAACATGCATGCAAACAGTGGTATAATTTACCGTGGGTGCAAGGGTTCCAGTCAGGGATACCGAGGGGGGCCTGGTTGTCAGCGGTGTTGATTTGGTGCTGGCCCACTAGCTGATTACAACTGGCGCACCAGTAGGCAGACATTCAGAAACAGCGGCGCCTGTCACGAGTCATTCAGAGCTCACGGACCAGCAGCCAATCAGCAGTGGTGGCTCCTGATTGGCTGCTGGTCCGCGATCGCTAGTATGCGAGCTCCGATTGGCTTACGACTGGCACCTGATTCAAATTTTGCCGTCACTATCTGTCCATGTCTGCCACTGCCTGCTGGTGCACCAGCTGTAATTAGCTGGTGGCCCAGCATCAAATCCACACCTGCTGGCTGCTGATGGCACACAGGGGGAGGCGAGAGGCTGCTGGAGGGACATGGGGAGGTGAGTTGTTGGGGGGCAGCACTACTAATGTGTGGAATAATGTGTTATATGGGGCATTACTACTATGTTGCGTAATCTGTAAAGGGCATTACTGTGTGGTATAATGTGTATTGGGCATTCCTGTGTAGTGTAAGGGGAATTACTGTGTGGCATAATGTATGAGGGACGCTACTACTGCATGGCATAATGTGTATAAGGGGTACTACACTGTGGCATAACCTGAATGGGATCTGTGTGCGGGCAAGTTTATGTGGGTTTTTTTTTACCTCTGTGGGGTCTCTTTTAAGATCTTGCTATGTGGTCCCCAAAGTTCTAGTTATGCCCTTGTAAGCAAACACAGAGAGCTGACTAATATATATGATCACTTTTAACTCTGGATTTAAAAGGAACTTGCATGAGTCAGATTAAAAGAATACTCTTGTTGCTTTCACACAGGTTTTTGGCAAACTGACAATTTCCACTTGATCCAGCCCCGGAACCTGTGTAATTTAAGAGTGTCCCCATTTTTAGGAAATGTGTGACAATGTATGGTGTTGACGAAGTTCACACCTAAGCAAAAACCTAATCCTGGTCAAACTACACCACCCTGCCCAATTTGGTGGAGCTAGGTCCAGAACTCTGGGCGACAGACACACTTTCTCGCTTATTTTTTATATATATATATATATATATATATATAGAACAAAGCTATGACACTCAGACTGATATTCAGCAAATGTAGTAAATGGTGTTATTTTTGTAACACCATTTAATACATTTGTTGAATATCAGCCTCTGAGTGCCACAGCTTTTTGTTTGTTCAGGATTTACATCTATTCTGAAGGCATAGGAGCAGGCTGTTACTGCAGAGGAGTGCCGGTCCATCCAATTTGTATATATATATATATATATATATATATATATATATATACACAGTATATAGTTGCTTTGAATGAGAGTACCAATGTTAAGAAAGTGGTTTATATATAAAATTGGCTTGTAGCAAAAAGTATATATTTTTTATTACTGAACAAAAGTTTTCCAGATACTGCCAAGAGAAATTTGCAAAAACGAAAATATAGAATCCAGATTGGCAGCAGTCCAGACTGAATGGAACAGGAACACACAGCTTTCTGCCAAGTTCAAGCATGCTATGCCGAGACATAGTGGTTAAGTATCTCCCCAGGTTTAATGCTACATAAAACACAGTATCGACACCTCATAAAGCTTTACAATTAAGGCCCCATGTGCTATGATTTTCTCCAGTTTAATCCTTTTTTCTGAATAGTCAGGAAATGGACAGTGTGTGAGGGAAAAAGGACAAATGTAATGTTTCATTATAAATATCTCTTTGAGAGAAGTAAAGTCATGGCATTTCTCACTGGAGAAAGAGAAGTAGAGACAAGTGAAGTGTTATAAGATATAGCAAGACCCTCACCATTGACTCCTTTCTTTATTTACAAGCTATCATGCGACCTCAAACAAATGAGCTGCCACGGCTCACACTATACCCCTGGAGAACATAAGAGACATCCGCTATAGAGTACACGTCAGGTAACAAGAATCCCCAATGTCATCTCATAGCGGATATACTCTAGTAATAGAGACAGATATTATGAGGAACATGTGGCTGTGGTCACATTTATACTTACTGGTATGTACTTGTGAACTGAGATTTTTTTTTCTTTAAAAAAAATTAAAATGTTCAATTCATTTCAAGGACTTCATACAAAAAAGAACTACTGTAAAACAGGCTCCAGATATTATAGAAGATAAACTGTACCTCTGTTGTTTTGTAGGCCTCTGCTAAATGACCTGACCCTTCCCCCCATCCAATACAAAACATCAAAATATACAATGATAAATATGTCTGTACACTGGTATTAGTGAGTTACCAGTGTGAGGTATGGCTATTGATGCTTACATCAGGGTGAGGACTTGGAACATTTATTTAATACACACTGGTTCCCACTATGATAAGAGTTAGGCCAATCAATTCACAGTTTTATTAATGCCATTTTAAGCACATTGAACAGAATCACCGTTTTTTGGATAGGAGTTGAATTGATGATTAATCTAAATATATTAATTGATGGGAGAAAAGTGCATGTGAATTTATTGCTATACAAGTAAATAGAAAAAATGTAGTAGGGTGTTACAATCATGCTGATGACCTGTAACACCCTGAACTACACCCAGGGGGCATGTTATTTCTTAGAGAGTGTTATAATTATTCTAATATTATATTACACAAGAAAAAAGTGCTTAATCATAATAAAAATTAAAATTTTTATTGTTATTTTCTTAGTAAACTTTTACAAAGTGAAAACAATTTGCTGCTATGGGTTACAGGACATCTGTGCTCATAGAACCATTTTATGAAATAGGCCGCAATATTATAGCCGTCATATGATATTACAGGTACAATAATATATCTTTTCATTCTAGATTTTTTTTTTCTCTATTAAAATATTATAATGTTGTATTCAGGGTTTATTCACAATAAAACAGACGAAGCAAACTCATGTAAAGCAAGTATTAATAATGATCACGGAGAAGCATCAAACCTATACGATGATACTAAGCAATGCAGTAAAATGATCTGTGGGAAATCCACAGGCACAACAGTGAATTAGATTTTAGATATCCGCTGGTCAGATCAAATTGTAGCCTGAGTTTCAATGTCCCTTTTGATTAAAACTTTATTTGTTTGCAGTAACACAATATTAATATATAACAGCTGTAAGGGAATTTTAAAGATAAAATTGTAAGATGTGTTGTTGTAGTAAATAATAGGATTTAAAAATTACCGCAAGTCATATAACTGGCCAATATTACACTTACTATTCATAGATTATCACAGACAATAGCATTAGTCAGTGCTTTTACATTATTTATCATAGTACAAAGAGAAAACAGAATATTATGCCAGATAAGTTACTTAGCTCTGAAAATCATGGTATGTAAATGTATGTGTAGCTGGTTAGAAAGGAGCTACTCAACTACTCATGGTGCTTGCTTCTATTGTGAAGAGGTTGGGGATGGCATATATTAATCAACGCATTTATAATGTGATCATTAACATACATTTTTGAATACTTACCTCCAGGACTGCCCATCGGCATGTAATATCTTCTCCTTACCAGGACAGCTCCATGATACATAGCTGTCCCGGAGATAACTTGACACCCAGGTTCCTGACATGGGAGTTGTAATACACATACGCGGCCATCGGCTTTCTCATGTGCAAGAGACCTATGATGGAGAGGGAGCCATGGATTTTTGGGAAAAGAAGCTCATAGGCTCTATAGCCAACTCCATCTATTGATGGCATTGGCTAGAGGGTACAAGCTCTGGAAATGCTTTCCGGAGCGTGAGGCATGGGACCACAACACAGTCCCATAAAATCCTATATCTGCTGCGGACTGTTTTTATACAGATAGTGATACATAAGTATTGCGGTAAACTGCATTTTACCTTTTTATACATCCCACTCTGAGCATGATAAACGGAGGAGCACTGGTTGACACAAACAAAATAGTACACAAATGTTCAATGGTGCTTGTAGTGTTCCATCAAAATCACATATGTCCCTTGCACCTTAACCCCATAAGGTATTATGCTTACTAGATGGAAACCTGATATAGGGCAAATAGAAAAAAAACTTTCAGATGTCACCAACACGAAGTTCTCTCATAAAAATCTGCTTACAAGACATGAACTTGAAACTCAGACATATGGTAGCTTTTTTGTCTCCAGGGATAATGTACTGCAACTCCAATCATCACAGGTGTATGCAATAAAAAAATGGACTGATAGTGTAGTAAGTTCAAACACAATTTAATATACAATAAAAAAATACAATACAAAATGCAAATCAAGATGCAAATAAATAAATAAATAAAAATGGCAGGGGTCACTTCATACCAGATTCATAAAGTTCATCTAGATAAATAAGTCCTGGCCGCAAATGAATCCAGGAAAAGTTGGCTTTGGATCAGCATAAGGACCTCCAAGTTACCACTCTCCTATGCGTTTTCGACATTATAAACATCTTTATCACAGTGAGACTCTATGCCCATGCCCCCAGTAGGTGTTACCACACCCAGGCCAGTATTTTTACCTAAAATTCACCATTTTATTGCTGCAAGCACTGGAAGCACATGCCGCAATATGTTCGGCAGGGGAAAAAACTACTTGTGCAATTTGGGATTAATATGCTAATTGAGGGATAGTGGGATAGTCCTCTCAAACCCTTACTGTTGGGACAGTTTAAAAGGTATGCCTTGGATAGCCTTAACTGTTAATTGAGAATGTTAATTCTACCAGGCTAGCAACAGTTTGATTATACAGTATAGATTCATTTGATTGCTTCATTGTATTTTACACAAATCAAATATACAGTGGCTTTCACTGCTTGAGTGGTGACTCATTTAAACCTTATAATGGTGTGGAAAATTGTTGGCCTTAGGAGTATTTAAAAAACAGATAATTATCTCCCAGTTATCAGATTTTCATTGTTGCCATGTCATACTAATGTCACATGACCACATCTGCAATGCCAGAGAGTTCTAAAATTTCTAGATTACAGCTGACTTTGCACAGGCCAAGCTACAGAGTCCCTTTGCGATTTGGACAAGCATTTTACCACAAGCACAGACTGATGTGTCATCTCCTGACCATAATGATGTGATTGAATATTATTGTGATTCTGATAACAATTGTTTGTTTTGTCTCCTGTGAAGTCCAGGAGAATCACAAATTTTGGAGAGCTCTTTCAGACTCACAGAATAGTAGATCAGCCTTCCAGATCCCATCCACTTCCCCAGTGAGGTGGGCAGTCTGGCAATTTAATGATGCAATTTGCATTGAATTGCTTAATGGTGGCCCCTCCCATCAGTGCTCATTGGCACTAATTGTAGTATTGAGCAGCAGAGTCTCAATTACACGATTCGAGGTGCCACGCTCCCTGCAATTTCAATCTGGACATCCCCTCTGGGGTCTCCTAGATGGGCCATTAGAAATGTTGGTTCACACTTACTCGGTCAGTTGACTTTGTATATAGTTGGTGATATTGCAGTGGGTTTGGAAATAAAGAAGCCGTAACTAAACTTTCTGGTGCCTTGTGCCAGAAAGAGCATTGGTGCCCCCCTCATTTTTCAAAGGGACATGATGCACCCAAAAAAGGGCCATGGCTTCATGGGGAAGGGCCAGGGAAGAGATAGGAGAGGCCAAGAGATGCTGGGGATGATATAAGAGGAAGCTACAAGCAAGAATGACAATAAACAGAAATTTAACAGGCCCAAACAGCACCCCCTGACCAGTGGTGCCCTGTGCGATGGCACTGGCCGCACTACCCTAGCTATGGCCCTGTGGAAATATTCCTTGTTATATGTGTTATAATAAACAAAGCTCTGCTCATGCTTTGCATTATGCTAAACTGTACTGGAATACAATACAACATGTATCAATAAAATATACATATTTCCACCATATACAACTATGTGAAAAGATAAAGAGGCAGACGTAAAAGCCTGTGAATTGCCCACTTAATTTTAAGTACCAATAGTTTAAAAGCCAAAACCAGTTTGGTCTTCTCAATTAAATTATGGCTGTTTCAAATCTAGCAGCTAAATCGCTGAAACCTTGCAGGCTATTACATTTACCTCCAGGGTCAGACTGGCCCACAGGGGTACAGGGGAAATCCCCAGTGGGCCCCACCCCATCGACTTATATCTGGTTCTAGACCATTCACTCCAATTATACATTATTACTCTATTAGAGGGTCAGTTACTGTACCTGTTGGGGCAGGAACAGGAATGAACATGGTTGTTGGTTTGTTTCTATATGAACTACACCAAGATTCACACTCCTGACAATCAAAAGTAGCGATGCAGTTACTTGTGTGAAAATTACATTTATAATATAGCATATTGCAAACTGAAAATGTAGTTATAAAATATAAAAAAATAACCAATATTTAGTTCATCCCAGTGGTAATAACATAATGCAGTTCTCATTGAATTTTAGACACTGGCTGGTGTGTACGGGTCCCCTATCATTAATGTGGTATATCTAGACAGGGCCACCATCATGTGCTTTATCATTATATATATGCATTACATTATACTGCATTCCCAGGGCTATGGTGTATTCACTACAGTGCAATGCAATTATCTATCTGATACATTATCATGAAGGCACTATTAGTATTTACGATATATATTTATTTAAGAGCAGACCGTTCACTATAGTATCCATGTTGTCTGCAGGCTATGTCATCTCTAATGGTTGGCCAAGCCTCTGTGGTGGCTGGCCACACCCCTTAAGCATGGACCCCTACCACTGCATTCATTGGTGAGACTTCATCCCCAAGTCCGACACTGTTTAACCAACAGAAGTAGAGGAAAGCAAAAGTACAAGCAGAGAATAGGTACATTTCACTTTCACATGCCACCCCTGTAAGTAGCCACATTATTAAACAATCTCATTTCATTTTCATATTCCTTATGCAAAATCACCTTAAACACCAATTAAAGTAATCCCATTTGATTTTGTTTGCTTTACAGCCTGTGTTAATGTTATGTTCCAGGGTATACTATTATCATCCTATGGCTTCAGTGCTGTATGTGCTTGTATTTAAAATCATGTTTTTTATTAGCCCAGAATGAACATGATTGATTTAGGCTGCTGTTTTAAGCTGCTTGAAAGTGAATTAGCATTCAGGGTCATTTGGATCATTGACAACTAATTTGTCCAAGTTACATTGCAGTTTTATGATGTGGGCTACTGGCAACTAAGTGCTTATCAACTAAACTCATTTTCCTCCTAGCTCAGAGATCTCAGCCAGCTCCCTGAAGGTAGTTTGGCCCACTCTGCACACAGCTGCTCAAAGGTTTCATTTATAATACCATTTGTCTCCTGATTTACTGCTATTGTTCAAAAAAATCCTAAATGTGTTAAATGTTTTGGTTTCAAGTAGCTGCAAAACAGCTTCATTACAGTGTCTGGGGCTTAATAAAAAAAAAATTCAATGTAATTCCAAAATCCGGTCAATAATTAGCATTTAGGAAGCACTGGACATCAAATTGAAATCCATGAAAAAATGAACAGATTTCCATTTCATGCTTCAAAAAAGATAATGACCACCCCACTGTGGATGTTTTATTATGACATCAGCTAATAAAAAAAGTTATACTTTGTTTTCCCAGAAAGTTTTAAACAAATAAAAAAGCACATTTCTCAGTGCTGTAAAATATTGTATCTTATTTAAAGAACAACAGTTGCTCATACGCAATGAAGGCAGCCATTCAGGAGAACACAGCCAATCAATGCACTAAAGCTGGCCATTTCCTCCAACCATCCTACCGATCAACTGTCCAACTTGTGTGTCCAACTAAAACAGTGCTCAACACTCCTAACCAACTTTTTCAACATACCAGCCAATTTCTCTCCAAGTTGTGATGTCACAGAAGTAGTCAGAGAGTCTCTGCCTACTTCTGCATGTTTTGAATAAAGTTTAGGGTTTTTAAAAAAAAACTTCTATTTACTCATTTCAATTAAAACTGGGCTTTTTTTTTCCACCGGCATACATTTAATAAATAAATGTATTTTTTTTATAGTGAAAACAGGTTCTAGCATGATTGGGCTGGCATTTGGAGCACCACAAGTAAAAGCTTGCCCTGGTACCTGTGTTTCAGTACTGTATGTCCTGTAGTGATTTTTAGTTTTTTTCAAAACGTTAAAATTTACCCTTTGGACTACTTCTGAGCAACGGGATCAGGTAAGTCTGAAAAAAATGAAGGATTGAAAGATTAAATTAAATATTTGTTATGTGTTCATTTTCGTAAAGTTTTTTCTAAATGTTTTAAATTTTTGTTTGTTGACTACACCTGCAGCATTGCCTGGTTATGCAAGTGCCAGCAGACCCTACCAGCAGAGGTGTCACTGGGTGTGACGTCACCTGGTGCATCACTCATGTACCCCTCACGCATGCTAAGGGGGCTCGACCTCATGTCCACGAGACCATGCCCATAATATGCAGTTGTCATGCTGGCGGGCTTGCCCAGTGCTCCTGGAGCTGCTGTCAAACCCCCAGCCTCTCCCAGCACAGTGTGGATGACACTCGCATGCGTGCGTCATCCATCACTGATACCAGTGCTGCTTTGTGACACCAACCGAGGGAGTGAAACCAAAATAGCAGAGCAGCTCACCCCCTTGCAAGATGTCACCCGGTGCAGCCCGTACCCCCCCTACTGAAGCAACTGCCTACCAGTCACTTTGACTTGCGACCAATGCTGAGACATGTAGTTTGCCAAAAACAAATTGCTTTTATTGTATTATTAACCACTGCATTGCCTTCGCAGCCACTTCTGGTTTGAAAGTGGGAAGAGGATCCCCAGGCCGCAGTGTGGTGACAGTAAGGCATATTTATTAAACAATAATTGCGGGATATACCACGAAAACACCTAGTAACTCGCAAATATTAAGGATCCTTTGGATTTACCATGGAGGGACCTCATCAGATAACGGCTGCTCCCCCTCCACTTCATCTGCAAAGCAGCCCCATAGATTTGTATGGTGACTGCTGTTTTTTTTTGGATTATTTGCCAAGCTCTGGAATGTGAATATAGCATGCCATGGTGAGGAGTGAGGCAATGGGGGAAGGGGCAGAACAGGGAGAGGTGGTGGAATCCGAAGATGGAGGGATAAGGATGGATTTGTAGAGCCTGGTCAGCACAGAAAAAAGTACACATGAGACCCACAAATGATTCAAGAGAGGATGAGAACAGGGCCAGGTCAAGATCTCTGAAGGTGTGTTTGGTGAGAGTAACCTTGGCAGGGGATAGAGGTGACAGGAAGAGAGAGACTAAAGGAGAGAAGATGGTGGTAAGAGAGAGAGGGTACCCCTCTTTAAGAAATCATAAAAAATCACAGCAGTGGGAAAATACTAATTTGCAAAAGAGACTGGAATAGAGAAACTGGAGAAAGTCCACTGGGTGTGACCAAAAATGGAAGAGAAGAAGAGAAGTTTGGGCGCAGCATCAGTTGGATTATCTGTCGAGTGTTTCAGTCTCCCAGGTTGAGGAAAGGTAAGACCGAGAAGAGAAAGTGGCGGACAAAAGCAGCAATGTTAGCTGGAAAGTGGGAGGTGGTGCTAGGAGGACAGTAGATGACCACCACCCAAAGGTGAACTGGGGAAAAATGCAGACTACAAAGAAGGAGAATGGGAGGAAGGGTTTAGTGCATAGTTCAAGGATTGTGGGAGAATAATAGATCCCAAAATAGAGGGTAGCAGTGGTGAGATCCGGTTTCAGTAACAGCAAGAAGATTGAGGTAGTGGGAGTTGAAGTGGTCATGGATAAAAGCCTATTACATTCAGAGCTAGCATTCCAAAGGGTGTGGGAGAGGCGGATGGATGGGACTGTTGGAATGTGAATGGCAGGGTCAATGGTGACATGGTAAAGCAGCCACCAGTTCAGTATCAGTACATTGCTCTTTTACATGTTGTTTAGGTAGGCAGTGCTTAAATCACAAAGATGTTGGCAGGGTCATTCTTTCCAGATTTGGGCAGCCAAATGTGTCTTTGTTTTATGGAAAGTGGTATTACTCAGAATAGTAGATAAAACTCTTCCAGTTGTATGTGTATATATACCAGGTGGGTATACTTTCTTTACAGATATACACCCATATATTTGAAATTAGGTGTTTTATTATTAAAAGTATGGCTATTGTTAATTGGTTTTCCTTAAGGTCCACCTGTGCATAGATCATTTGTCACCCAAACAAGGCACAGACCTGGGCTGCATTAGCCTGCATGTGAGTTACACAAGGGCTTTTGTGGATGCATTGTATTTGGGATGGTTAGGTGGAGGCAGCAGTTTCCAGAAATTATACAGCTCACTGGACAACAGATGATCACTCATTTTGCCACAAAACATTGTGCGACTCTTAATGAGGTTAGGTGATATTATATAGCTTAGCATGATAAAAATCACATTGTTATTCACTGCCAGTTAATATTATTGATCTCAAATGGGTTGGATACAGGATCCCAATGGTCACAATGTCGACAGTCAGTATACCGACACAGGCATCCCGATGGTCAAAATCTCAACGGATTTTGGTGAGTACACAATCCTAACCCTAACCCACCCCTCGTATGGCCTAACCATAACCGTCCCCTTCCGCAAACTAATCCTAACCGTCCCCCTCCCACAGCCTAACCATAACCATTACCTCCCACAGCCTAACCCTAACCGTTACCTCCCACAGCCTAACACTAACTCTCCCCTTAGTGACTAACCCTTACTCCAATACTCACCGTCGGAATCTGTCAGAATTGTGACCATCGGGATCCCGCTGTCTATACTGTGACCATTGGCATTCTGCTCGAACCTTACTACATCCCTTTCAAACAGATCCCTGAAAAGTTTGGAGCTGTTTGAAGCTGTGACTCCAATCATAAGTCCCAGGAAAAGTACCTGATTCAAATAAATAGTGAGATCTCCAGGTGTATTCTGAGTTGTACAGCACAGGATCTTCCAGACTGAATCTGACACTATTTCAGCCCTTTGGTGTCCACCCTAATGACTTTGAATGTGATTTCTACTGTATGTTGGGGAAAAAAATCACTGATTAAAAGGAGTTTAACAGTGCAATCTGGTAGGAGAACTTTTAAAAGGAATGAAATGATATTGCCAGCAGCAGGGGTAAGGGGAAGTCAGAGTCACCTAGATGTGAACTATGTGCCTAATTAAATATATCTGATGGCAGAGACTTGGGGCTTGGCACAAAGTTAATGTGATTCTAAGAGTGCAGATAAGTCAGAGCAGTAACTAGACTTTTTGGTGCCCTGTGCCAGAAAGAGTATTGCCCCCCCCCCCTCCCTATTTTTCAAATAGAGACATAAGACACGCAACCAAAAAAGGGCCATGGCCTCATGGGGAGGCCAGGAGACGCTGTGGATAAAAGAAGAAACTACAAGTGATAATGACAATAAACAGAAAATTGACAGGCCCAAACAGCGCCCCCTGCCCTGCGGTGCCCTGTGCCATGACACAGGTCGCACCACTCCTGGTACGGCCCTGAGATGTGTTCATTTTGTGACGTTGGTTGTTTGTTGAGATCTATTGTATATTTTTCCTAATAAAGAACTGGCCTTTCAGCTCAAAGAAAATGTGTCTGTTTATTTATTTAGGGTAATGTATGGCTGAAGGAGCCAAAAGAGGTAAGCTTATTGCTAAACCTGTTATGTGTGACAATATACTTCTTCACTCATTTGTAGCATCCTATCTAGCTGACAGAAAAAGCCTTTAGAAAATATCAATTGGTTTTTCTTCACAATGGTTGTGACCCTGACAGTTTAATTATAAACATCCACATTTTATGGTCTATGTGCAGCATCCCATCACATTAACATCCACTGAATGCAGATTACAGTGCTATAAGAGCTAGTTTACAAGTAATATGCAATTGTCAATACATATAGTTCTCTAAACATCACCATAAAATACCAAGGTCATTTATGATTAGGATAGTCCATTACACATGACGTTATAGTTAAAAACTGATTTTTTTTCAGTAATATAAACATTTAGAATTTTTTTATATACAGTAATATTACTGCCAGTTGTATTATTCATTACTCTGTAATAGTTATATACTGATTATACAATAGACAAGGCAAGTAATGTTTTTCAAAATACTGTACATAAACCTAGCATACAATATGCAATTATGCGCCCGATAATTGTATAGTGTATGGTCGTGACCGATCAGCGATGATTAACAATTTTCCAACATGCCCAACTGATACGATGATTGGTCAGCCGCACCTGGCAATGTATGCATTACCTCAGCCGACCGCCTGACATTTCCCCTGTTCCTTCACAGCAGATAGTGTGGCCATACATTGTGACATATCTTACAGTGTATGGCCACAACACGGGCTGATAGACATTTTATCTGACAATATATGCCCAGCATTAACAATGTACATGAAAAATACTATTAAAAGTACTTATACCTCATATAACGTACACTAATATACAAGGCCAGAACAAGGGGATGGGAAATAAGTATATGCCCGGGTTGCATGGAAGCCATGTATTTTCAACACATACATTTATATACAGTATTCTAATTTGAAATCATACAGTACCTGCAGAGTAATTATCCCATGGAAAGGCACATGGAATAATAGAAAGCCATCATGTGGCACAGATAATCATTGATGATACCCTGGTGCATTGGAAAACAATGTCAGAACATAATGCAACCTCTAGAATTTTGCAGAAACACAACTCAAACACAATCCTGCCAAACACCATAATTTTAGTACTAGAGGTGTTATATTTTGGCCACATAATAAGCAATAATGTTAAATAACTAGATCCAATGAAAACAGGAGTAGTAATGGATATGCCAGCACTAACACGCTGAAAAGAACAGAAGACTGTATTAGGCATGTTCCAGTATTTGGTTCTATTACCCGGACCTTTTGTAAACCATATAAAATAAAGAATTAATATAGGATTCTACAGTAATACTCAGAAAGTTGCTCAGACTTTCAAATGATTCACAACCAAACAAATGGGAACAATATTAAGTTCCTTTGCAATACAAAAAAAGGATGTAGTTACTATCCCTGCGATCAGGATGTCAGCGCTCAGAATATGGGCACCAGAATCACGACAGCAGTCACAATCTCGGCCCAGTATCCCGACCGCCGGCATGCCGTTATTAGGGTTAGGTGTAGGCATTAGGGGGAGGGTTAGGTTTAGGCTGAGGGGGGGGGATTAGGGTTAGGCTGCAGGAAAGGTGTGTTAGGGGGAGGGTTAGGGGTTACAGTTAGGCTACTTATGTTCAGGCATCAGGATTTTGACTTTTCGGAATGCAGCTGTCGGTATTCTGTTAGAAAAGAGAGGGTTTTTTTAACCCCCTATTGTTCCTCGGCACACTGAATTATACTAGCAACAAGATATGAACACTATATAGTAATAGAAATCAGAGATATTGGTGCATGCATTTGCAAATACATGGGAAGCTGCTAGGCCACGTCATGGCTTCTCTCAGGGCTGTTTCTAGGGGCAGGCGACCCGTGCAATCGCACGGGGCGCGCCGCCCAACAGAAACAGCCTGTTAACTGCCGGGCGCCCGCTGAGATTCAGTTACCAGCGGGCGCCCGGCAGAGCAGAGCAGCCGGAGAGACGGAGCCTCCGGCTTCCGGCTCCCGGCTCCCCCAGTGAGCACTATGGGAGGACGTCATGACGTCTTTCCCATAGTGCAAAGGAGCAGCCGAGCGGAGCGGACGCTGGAGTGGGGCTGAAGGTAAGTGTTACTGGTTTTTTTTTTATGTGCAGGCAGCCTGGACAATACTCTGGGGGCACTTCTGCTAGGGGACATTACTCGGGGGGCACTTCTACTGGGGGCATTGCTTAGGAGGTGCCACTACTGGGGGCATTACTCAGGGCCCAGGGGCACTACTACTGGGGGTACTACTACTTGGGGCTTTACTACTTTGGGCACTACTACAAAGGGAGCATTACTATTGGGGGCACTAATACAGGGGGCATTAATATTTCGGGCAATACAACTGGGGGCACTACAGCAGGGGGCATTACTGATGGGGGCATGACTACAGGGGGCACTACTAATGGTGGCATGGCATAGGGGGCACCACTCCTGGGGGCACTACTACTGGGTGCACTGCATAAAGGGCACCACTACTGTGGGCTCTGCATAAGTTGCACTACCACTGTGGACACTGCATAAGGGGCATATATACAGGGGACACTGCATATGGGGAAAACTACAGGGGGCACTGCATAATGGGCACTTTTACCTGAGAGCCAGTGGGGGGGAAGCCTAAGACCTGTCGGGATGGAATGGTAAGGGAGGGGGCTGGAATGGTAAGGGAGGGGGCTGGAATGAAGTGTGTATTATGTGAATCTTGTTTTTTCAATGTGTTTTATGTGGTTCTGGATTTAATAATGTATTTGAGGTGGATGTGGTTTTAAAACGTAGTTTATGTGCCTCTGGCTTTTCCAATATTTTATGTGGCAGTGGTTTGTTGCAGTGTATTTTATGTGGATCTGGCTTTTATTTTCAATGTACTGGATTCGCTCCCAACGCACTAAAAACGAGTGTGATGCAAGGTCACACTTCTGCAAATGTCACACCAAAGTCACACAGAACTTTGGCGTGGGCTTGTGACAGCTAGGCCACACCCCATTTTTTGCTGTCTATCTTTTGTTTGGCTACATATATTTTTCAGCGCTTTGCCTCTGACATGTTAGCCACCCCTGTACTCAGTAGTCACAGTGGCTGAAATTCTGTGGTCTTTCGAGATCACACTCCCTTACTGTGATACCACACCCCCTCACGATGAGGCCACGCCCACTCCACAATATTACTGCTTCGAGGGGGGGGGCGCATTTTGACTGCTCGCACTGGGAGCCTCAATCCCTAGAAACTGCCCTGGCTTCTCTGTCACTAGCAGTCCCTAACACTAATGGGTTCACATCCGGGGCACAGAGCACCCCAAAAAACATCCAGCCTAGGACCCCCCCAGGGGGTCTGACTGCTGGCATCATGACTGCCAGGATCCAGGACTCAACCTAAAAAAAAACACTATGATTCAAGTGAATGAATCACATAAAGTCAGGCTTGCCGACTTTCTGGCTGCCCCTTCTGGGGGGAGCAGCCAGATCGGCATTACAGGGGAACGTGGCCATTGTGATGAGGCGGGGCCAGCTGGACGATGTGTATTTGTGGGTAGAGCGGGGGGCGGGGCCATGCAAACGTGTCATTTTGGTCCCGCCCCCGCTACACAATGCCGATATTACAGGCATTGTGAAGCAGGGGACATAGACAAAATGACGCCATTCAGTGTGAATTGCATCACTGCCCCCCCCTCCCCTGGGGGTTTCTAAGGTAAATGCGGGGGGATAGGAGGGGTGTGCGGCAGCCGGGAGGATTGCCCGCCTTCCCGGGAGGTCGGGAGTGGCACCCAATTTCTGGGAGGCTCCCGACCAAATCGGGAGGGTAGGCAAGAATGCATAAAGTATAAGGCTGATGTTGCTCACTCTAGAAGAAAGAGCAATGCACTGTGTGCCGTGACTCCAATACAAATTCTTTATGCACATTTTGAGGAATAAATGGTGAAACGTGTGAGAAATTCCATCCTTACGTTTAGGTATCAGAACATAAGGTTTTCCAGGTCACAAGTTACTGAAACAGATATTTAAAAACAAAAACCTGACGGCAGCATAAAAATAAAATACATGATGTTGAGATTAGAAAATTGTGATTTATAGACATCAGGCAAAGACATCCTAATGGCAGACACATTGTCCAGGGCCCACATACCCAGAAACAAGGAACAGCTCTGAATAAACAAGCGTGTAGCAAACCTTTCTGTAACTCATGCCAAATGGAAAGTCATATATAAGGTAACAGCTAAGGATGAAGTGCAAAGTCAACTGATTCATACAGTGCATGGGGGGATGGTTTGTTAAGGAAAATAAAGTGCATTCCATAATTAGTGACTATTGGCAGCTATGGAGCTTGTTGCCAGAGGCAAATGGGTGCATACATATGGGTAACATGTTACAGATATACTACATGGACACCTGGGGACAGTGGTAACCAAGAGATGCCGGCAATGGTTTCATAATGTAAAACAAGTCAGGCAAATCTAAGAAGAAACATGTAAGAACCATAAAAGGACCATTAGTGGCTCGAGAAAAAATAATAATTTTTACAGCCATTTAAATTGGAATGAGATTTTATTTTTTTATAAAAAATGGAGGTTCTGTATTGGCCTGTTCAGTTGCTCATGGGCAAGTGAGTAAAATGTTTGATGCCAATGATACAAAAAGTTATTGGACAAAAAAAAATGAAGCATCACAATATCAAGATGCCAAGTAGTAAGCAGTGACATAAGTGAAGGGTGTGGTTGACATTCAGAATGTTGACAACAGAAGGTCGACAGGGTCTGAATGTCGACAGTCAGACGGTTGACATGGTCTTTAGGTCAACCGCCAATACGTAGACATGTATTTAGGTCAACATGGTTAAATGGTCAACACATTCAGAAGGTGTACATTTAAAATGTCGACAAAAAAAAAGTCAACATATTTATTTATGTTATTTTAGCCTAACCCTAATCCTAACCCCTAACCTAGCTATAAACCTAACAATCATCAAATAACCATATGTCAAATATGTTGTGGTGACCTGTTGAATGTGTTGAACTTTTAACCATGTCGACCTAAATATATGTCTACATATAACTGGTCGACCTAACAATCATGTCGACCTTCTGACTGTCAGCATTCAGAATGTGTCGACCTTCTGAATGGCGACCTTTTTAATGTCAACCGTATACCCAAGTGAAGACTAATTAGAATCACCATAAGACAATTTTCCTTACTTAAGTGAAACCAGCCTTAATCAGAGCTTTCAAGGAAGACATCAATGACATTTTAAAATATGATTTAAGTATTCTGCTTGAAGTAGCAAACGTAAAAAACATGTTATGGGTTCAGAAACCCAAAGCATTGCAATAGTTTATAGACTACTAAATTCAGCACAGAAAATAGAATAATAAGCATTACAGAAGCTTCATTTCAAAAGAGGGAGATATAATGTATTTGAGTGTAACCCAATATGTGCTGCTAACTTCTGTAGCTGGTAAATACTAGTTCCAGCTTGGAGCCTCTATGTTTGGTGTAGAAAAAACATTGAGCTATTTTGTTAGCCGATGGTCGTTGTACTATGGATAAACAAGCACTAATGTAATAAATATGGAATAAAAGATGTTCAGTGCAGATAGACAAGCTGTAGTCTCTGAGTATTTACAAATCAATAAAAGGCAGAGGATGTATAAGGATGTCAAAGATCTGGTTATAAGCTCTGTACATCAGGACAGGACCTAATATATCTCAATAATTTCAGACAATGACAATTCACATGTGGCTGATTTAAAAATAAAAGTTAACAGATAACTGGTTTAAAGGGGGACCAATGTTGTGTAACACTTAGGGCCAAATGTAATAGGGTGAGAGTTTAGAAAATGTGAGAGTTTTCTCACACTTTTTAAACTCAGCCATTGTAATTGAGCCCGAGAACATGCAAACTCGCATGTTTTTAGACTCATAAAAACTTTCACGATTTAAACTCTCATCCAGAAGTTTTCCCATTTTGAAGATAAAACACGACCAAAGTGAGAGATTACTGCTAAACGCTCACATTTTCTAAACTCTCACCCTATTACATTTGGCCCTTAATCTCTGAAGTATCAAATTGGGCAATTTAGTCATTTAAAATATGTGTGTTCCACAAATAGATTTTGAAACAAATAACTATTCCCCTTTAAGTGTAGTCAAATACCTAATTTACACTTTTGAAAGCACCAGAAACAATTTGGTTTAAAAACTGTGAAAGTGTAAAATTAGGCAAAAGTCTAAAAAGTTTAAAAACAATGAAAAAGCATAAAAGGAAATTTACAACCACATTGGTTTTGTAAGAGAGTGTACCACAAATTGTAAAATAACTACAATTCCAGAAAATATATCTGCTTAAAAAAATAAATAAAATGTTACCTTAAGAAAAGAAAAATCAACTATTGCGGTTACCCATACAAAGCCCCATACTGAGTAGTGTTGGGTATCTGGTCAGCTAGTTGACAATCAGAACGTTGTGTGACATTTTAACCATGCTCATCTAAGTGTATGATGGCACAATGGTTGTCAACCTAATGCCCATGTCGACATTATAACTGTCAACATTCCCAATTGACATTCTGACTGTCGGCCTTCTGAATGTCGACTAGTCATAAGATTGTTGAGATTATTGTGTGCATGTAGAGTTTGTGGTGTCAAATGTGGAAAGACCTCATGTAAAATAGTGAAAATTGACCCGACAGACTGGAATGGAATTACGGTAAATATTACAATCAGGGAAACTATAATATATAATAAGAATGTTGTGTCTGTCTATTTGTTCCAAGTTGGCGCAAAAACTACTGAACCGATTTTCATGAAAACTGCATCAATGTGTAGTGGTAACTCCTACAAATAACCCGCACTTTGTTTCATCTGGATCCATCAAGTTGAAAGCTCAGCAATATCAAAAACAAAAATTTACTGATATCATCAATGCAAGAGATAGGTGCATTGATAGGTGCATGTGCCGGGTAAGGGGTGAGGGGAGAGGTACTTTGGGCCCACATTCACTTGAATAGGATAGGCTACATAGCAGTCTGTGCACAGGGCACAGACACCAAGTGACATTGGTATAAGTGGTGGGTGAAGTCACTGCTGCCACCAGTCTGTATAGCGCTGGTGGTCAAGTAGGCCACTCCCACAACAGGGCCCCTATGTAAAGCAATACAACTATAACACCTCAAATTAAAAAAATTGGCATAAGCGATTTCATAGTGAGCAAAGCCGCAGGGAGCAGCTATTATTAAATATTAATTAGACAGGATTAGTTTTATTACAAATAGTTAATAGTTTTATTTGGAAGGTCGGGATACCTTTATCAGTGGAGCAGCTAGGGATGATTTCTAAACAGGATTGAGAGCGCTGTATACCCCTATTTTTAGGATTAGTTTTATTGTAAATAGGTTTCTTACTGCAAACATGTTGCCCTGCTTTCTATGTTCTTTCTAAGAAAATAAAATAAACACAGTTCATTTATCCTTAAATTAGTCTATAAGACAGCAGAAGGACGGGAACCAATTGGCTGGAAGCCGGGTGGTTCATTGACTTACCAAGTGAACGTGTGCACAAACTTGTAACTTCCTTGGCAGAAGTAAACTGAAATACTGAGACTGTCAAAATAGATCTTTAAATGAGTGAGAAGCATAAAGCTCAGCACAGTTATACTTGTCAAGGAAGCAAGGGCAAGCAAGAGGCCCAGCTGGAAAACGACTTTTCCAATTTTTTGTGACCACAAATCAAGCATCTTGGGCTTCCAGCTGGAAAGTCTTTACTGGCAGTAATTGGCAACAGCTGTAGCCAAAAGACCTTTGCTTGGCATTCCTGCATTTCATCTTAACAGTCAAGACATTGATCACTATGGCCAAATTCCCCCAGCTGACACTAAAAGATGAACTTGCATTGATTGGCCTGTGTGTACTTGTCTGAACTACACTCGCATCCAGTGTTGCTGTTTTCTATCATTCAGCGTAGTGAGAGCTTTGGAAGCAGTTAACTTCCTGATGCTAATTATTTTTAATGCTAATAATGAAGTATAACGATTATCAGTGAGGTTGGAGGTAGGAATGTCATCAAGCGGAACACTTCACCTAATTGTTATTATTTGTTGTAATCATTTCCCTGTATGCATCTCCATAAGCTTCCTGAAATTAATTACTATCATCCTTCTAATATTTTAACAACTTGACATACAAAGTTTGTGTGTGTGTGTGTGTATGTGTGCGTGTATGTGTGCGTGTATGTGTGTGTGTTTGTGTTTTCACAATAACTTGGAGAATAAAAATGCACTGAACAAATCAGTTTTACATTACTGTAATTAAAAGCATAATACAAGGTATTAATATTGATTTTTTTTTAATTGCTTTTGCTCTTTAAGTCTCACTTAGGGTCTGATTCTGAGTTGGGAGTAAATAAAAGAGCATGTAACTGTACCTGGACAAACCATGTTGCAATGTAAGGGGTGCAAGTACAATATATTATATTTTTTTTTTGCATGGGGAAATACTGGTTGCTTTTGCATGTAGCCCACAAATACTGGACAGCTTCATTTTTACATTGCAATTTAGATTTGAAATTGGAAACGCCCCTCTCAAATCTAAGGGGCTTATTTATCACAATCTACATTTGTGATACATATTTTTTGCCCAAATTCTCATTTTACTAAAATCCTCTTGCAAGTAGACGGGCTCTGGCAAGAGCTTGTCCTGGCAAAGGGCTGAAAGCAGTGCAATAGCATAATGCTAACACACTTCCTTCTGAAAATCCCGATGCCTGGCATTATACCTACGGCAGGTGTAAACAGCGGTGGGTGGCAGGGTTAGGTTAGGGGCTCCTGGGGGGACTTAGGTTTAGGCACCCCCCCAGGAGGGTTAGGGTTAGGCTAGGGAAAGGGGGTATTAGGGTTAGGCACCCCCGGGGGGGAGGTTAGGGTTAGGCACCCCCCTGTGAGACTTAGGTTTAGCCTGCGGGGACGGGGGGGTTAGGTTTAGGCACTTAGGGGGGGGATTAGGGTTAGGCACTAGGGGAGGGTTAGGGTTAGGGGGGAGAAAGGGTTAGGGATAGAAAAAAAACTTACCTTGTCGGGATCTTCATCTTCTAACTTCCGGTGTCGGTATAAGGTCCGCCGTGCTCACGTCCAGCGGTGTTTAATACTGATTACATAGAAACCCATAGCGGCTACAGTCACTGTTGGAAATGGAGGGACCGCAGCAGATATTGGAGATATCTGCCTGGGCCCTTCTTCATACATTCAGAGGATCCTCAGTATTTGCGGATCTCCCCCAAAAACGGCTGTTTTCAGGGAATATCCTGCAAATAATATATGATAAATAGGCCGCTAAACCTATCTGCACATTTTAAATATCCCTACCAGCAGTGCAACATGGTTTTGCCAAGGTGCAAAGTAACTTGCTCTTTTTTTTGCTTTGCTCCCAACACAAAATCAGGGCCTTAATGCTAAAATAATGCAAATTAATAAAATAATGCATCTTTAAATCCAGGCAACCTAATCTATTTTGCTAAGTAGCACAAAGTTCTTGTATATGTTTTAAATATGTTTTTTCTTAATCATTGATTTCGGTGCCCAGATACCTTTGCTTTGTTCCATTATAAACTCATGAAAAATGAATTTCTGGGACATCATTTATCCATTGTACCTTCTAACTGTTTCAGCAAAATGTATTTACAATACTGTGTAAATGTGCTTTTTCACCATGGTTCACAATGGCCTAAGGCAATGTAAAAATAGAGAGGTCAATTTCCTATAAATAAATCACAGATTCTGGAAGAAAAATAACTTTTTTTTTTAATGTGGCTGGAAAAGTATATTTAATTTTTTTCTCTTCCATTATTGGAAACATAATTAAGGATTTAAGAAATACAGAACTGCATAATACCAGTATCAACTATATATTCAATAAAAATGATCAGAAAAATTAAATTTTCCAATTGATAATAAACAAACAAAACAAGAAACACAGCACACAAAATTCTATGGGGCATATTTATCACGTACCGCATTTTTAATGTGGATCAAATGTGAAACTGCTTGCAATTTCCATCCTGCGTTAGCGGGGGCTGATGCAGTGGCGTAACTAGGGTCTTTGGAGCCCAGGGCAAGATGAAGAACGGAGCCCCGCACCAACTGTGCGCACCAAAGGCACACGTGCCAAAAAAGTGGGTGTGGCCAGATGCCACAAAGGGTGTAGCCACTGAAAGTGGGGGTATGTCAACATGACACACCAGTATTTCTCGTCACTCTGGGAACATTCATTTCCATTCCATATGCACCTTAATGTCCCCAGTAGTAGTGCCCCTTATGCAATGCCCCCTGTATCAGTGCCCTCTGTAGTAGTGCCCCCAGTAGTGCCCCTTATACAGTGCCCCCAGTAGTGCCCATTAAACAGTGCCCCCCAGTAGTACCCCTTATACAGTGTTCCAGGGCCAGTGCAAGGTGTCTGGGCACCCTATGCAACATTTCACCCGCCGCCCCTGCTCCCTCCAATTCATACTATGCCACATATTAGTGACGTTAATTTATAATATGCCAAACAGCAAAGCCCCAAAATCATACTGTGCCTCATAACCCTGCCCCCCATTCATAATATGTTGTTTCACAATTCATTATATGCCACACAGCTGTATCCCCAAATCATAATTATGCTACACATCAATGCCTCCAATACATATGTCACACGTTTATGCCCCAATACATAATATGCCACACATTGTGCCCCCAATACATATGCCACACAGCTGTGCAATAAAGTGATTGTATGCCACATAGCCATGAATTATGCCATACAATGCCCCAAACATATGGCACACATGTGCCCAAACTTCTTTATATGTCATATAGCTGTGCTCCCAATACAGTATGCCAACCATCCATGCCCCAATATATTTATGCCACACATCTGTGCTCCATTATATGTCAGTACCCATTACCGTCCACATACACACACACTCACCCTGCCAGCACTACTTATACCCATACACGCATACACTAACCCTGTCAGCACTCAATAAAACCACCCCCACACACACTAAACCAACCTGTCTGGGACTGAGACATCCTTTTTTTTGTGGACTCAGCAGCGCCCTCCAGTGGCCGCGCCCCGAGGCAGCCGACTAAAGTTGCCTAATGGTAGCACATGCCCTGCAGTGCTCCCAGTAGTGCCCCTTATACAGTGCCTCCATTAATGCCCCTTATACAGTGCCTCCATTAATGTCCCTTATACAGTGACTCCAATAGTGCCCATTATACAGTGCCTCCAGTAGTGCCCCCAGTAGTGCCCACTATACAGTGCCTCCAGTAGTGCCCATTAAACAATGCCCCCATTAGTGCCCCTTACAGTATACAGTGTCCCCAGTAGTTCCCATTATACAGTGCCCTCAGTAGTGGCCCCAGTAGTGCCCCTTACACAGTGCCCACAGTAATGCCCCCAGTAGGGCCCATTATACAATGCCTCCAGTAGTGCCCCTTATACAGTGCCCCAGTAGTGCCCATTACACAGTGCATCCAGTAGTGCACATTATTCAGTGCCTCCAGAAGTGCCCCCTGTAGTACCCATTATACAGTGCCTCCAGTAGTGCCCATTATACAATGCCCCCAGTAGTGCCCCTTACAGCATACAGTGCCCCCAGTAGTGCCCCTTATACAGTGCCCCCAGTAATGCCCCCAGTAGAGCCCATTATACAGTGCCTCCAGTAGTGCACATTATACAGTGCCTCCTGTAGTGCCCCCAGTAGTGCCCCTTATACAGTGCACATAGCAGTGCCCATTATACAGTGACTACATTAGTGCCCCCTGTAGTGCCCACTGCCCATTATGCAGTGCCCCCAGTAATGCCCCAATAACATAAAACACAGACACAACACAGGCACACATATTTACTTGCCAGAATCCCCACTCCTGCATTCGCCGCCGTCCGCTTCTTCAGTCCCACTCGGCAGTATGGGAGAGACGTCATGACGTCTCTCTCTTCACCCACTGTGGGAGGCGGAAGGCAGAGCTCATGATTCATGGATTCAGCAGCTAATAAGAGTCTGCTGTGGAACGCACTGCCCTGGACTGCAACCGGTGACGCACACACACACACACACACACACACACACACACACCACCCCGTTGCCAGGTCCGACGGTGCCCAGGACATGTGCCCCGCTTGACACCCCCTTCACATTATGCCACTGGGCTGATGGGAGGGATGTCTAGGATTCATCTTCGAAGAAATATGCAGTGGAGTAGCCCATCTGAAAACTACATTAACTACTGGAGCCAATCTTGGTAAATCTTGTAATTTGGGGGCTGCCCTTGCTATTGGAAATGGAAAACTGAAAACATGGAAAGGAGATATTGGAAACATCTGCTATGGTCCCCCGTAGATACATTCTTATGATGCTTGAAATTTGCGGATATATCCCCAAAAATGGCTTTTGAGAAACATTCTCCTATATATGAAAAATGCAATACTCTCCCTCCTGGATTTCGCTTCTCTTTCTTGTGCACAATGCACACAAACACACCTGACATGACCACAATGCATACAAACACACCTGACATGACCACAATGCATACAAACACACCTGACATGACCACAATGCACACAAACACACCTGACATAACCACAATGCACATGAACACACCTGACATGACCACAATGCACACACAAACACATATCTGACACACACACCTGCATGATAAGAAAGTTTATTTCTTCGTGGGGAATTTATTTTTGTATGTAATGAATTTTATATGTTTTATTATCCCTAATTTATATCCCTTACATTATACTCATTTGATCAAAATTGTATCTATATAAAAATAATAAGATAAATGTTGTACTTTTTTTTATTTATTTAGATAAATGTTAAAATATGACAATGTCATTTTATATTATATAGGTTTTACAAACACAATAAATATCAAAATGGAATTATCAGTGTATAAACAGTTATATCAAAAGAATATGCAGTAGTAAGGTTGGAAACCATTGTAGATATGCAGTGCATATTAGCAATACCTACTGATATAAGTGCTATGGAATAAAAATTGGCAAAACGTATGCAAATCACAGCTGTCGGGGTATTGCGAGGGGTGGGGATGCATTGTGATTAGTAGAACACTCCTAATCATTTTGAAAAATTGTATATAATGGTTCAACGATAGATGAAGGGCCACACACTGCCTATTACAATACAGTATTAACATGTCTAGGAAGTACAATAAGGGACTAAACTGTTTGAAATATTGTGAAATAGGCAAAATTTCCAGCTTTGGAGGATATATTGGTTCCAGACATCAAATAAATGTCAGATCCTAATGGGTGGAAACACTGTTTTAATAATGTTTGTACTGAAAGCTGTCAGTAAGATGAATAAATGAGACAACCTGGAAAAGTGCATATAATACACAGAGGACATGGTCTTTTTTTCGTAGGTTCTAGGTTTTATTAAAAAGGTCAGTAATGAAACTTTGTGATTATATGAACAAAGCATCTGTGACCTCTTAATACCAGTTCATTTAATGATCTTCACATCATTCTCAAGAGAGCAATCTCTTTGTAAGTGACAGAAAGCCAATATTATGTGTACCAATATTTGTCAAGCTAGTAACTGATAAAAAAGCTTTTAAAAAGATGAATGTATTAATGGATTTAAAAAAATATGTCTACAATATGTAATATGTAATATGAACATGTCAAGCCCAATATTTTACATCTCAAAATCAGAAAGGTCACTTTTTTAAAAATGTTGTATTGAAAGTTCTAAAATTTATTATATAACAACCCCTACCCGGGTTTATTTGTGTGAATATGAAGATTATGGTGAGGGGAGTCAAACACACAATCGACCAGGTTGACAATTTCATTCATTGGCTATTCAGCAAGTGGCACATCGAAAAGTTCTCCTTGAATTCTATTTTTTATGCTTTAAAAATAAATAGTAACAGAAGTGGAACGGTTATATTTTATGGGTTTATGCTAGTTTTATCATAATGAGAAATCCAAGAATGGCACATCCCCTCAAAGATCTCCATAGGGCAATCCAAGGATTCTCGGAATACCCAGGATTGAGTTTGTCAATGGGGAGGTTGAGCGCGACTGAAACGGCGGATGTTCAGAGTGACCTGTGATGTCACGTCACACTGTGCACAGCTGGGGGCTGGGGCAGTCGAGCACTGTCTGAGCTGCCCGGCATAAAAACTAACTAAACAGTGAAAAAAAACCTGCGCTCACTAATCCCAAAATCTGGGATTGGAAGCTCCAATCCTGGGATTCAAATCCCAGCAGTTTTAGGCCAAAATCCCAGGATCCCGAAGATCCCGGGATTGGCCTCCCTATGCTAAACTACAGATCAGATTTGAATTGATCATTTTTTACTTAACCTGATGTTTATCAAGGTTGTTTTTTGTTATAAACTATACATGAACACATATTATAATACAAATGGGACAGCTCCATTCCAGAAAAGTGAGGAAATAGAATTATGATGCAATTTAGCTAACCTCAGAAATTCTATTAGGCTGTGTCTAGTACAGGAAATGCTGGAGCTAACGTGCTAGTTTGTGTCTTTTTCCACTTTGAATCACTGAACCATTACTAGGCACATTTCATAAGTCACTGCATTGTAAGATAATAATCACACTAGAATAAGATTGACAGGAAGGCTTCAAAAATAAAAAAAATTTCTTAGAGACAGAAATATTGGTTTTCCTTGAATGATAAATCTTTTTAGCAGGGTAAGCTTTGACTCTATACAAGATGCATACTGTACTAGAGGAAGCATATTTCTATATTTTTCTCATATTTGCAATTAAAAAATCCAAATTTTATTTTAATACTGAATATTGTACTATATATATATATATATATATATGTATATATATATATATATATATATATATATATATATATTTGTTTTTTTAAATATCTAAATACAAATATATACTATATATATATATATATATATATATATATATATATATATATATATGTAAAATTTATTTTTTATTTGTTTGTTTTGTTTGTTTTTGAGGAAATGGTACCTGGATGTGGATCTTTATATATATATATATATATATATATACACATATATGTATAGCTACTTATGTACTTTACTTGTGCTAGAAAGCACCTGTCTATGAATGGATTCAAGAAGTTTGTCGTATTGTATGCTATTGTTTAGTTTCACCATCTAGAGACATTTTCCAACTTTTATTACCTTAATACCTTAGGGCAGTTTATTCCCCTCTGATGTGTAGATATTGGTGTTGCAGTTGAATTTAATTATAGTCCTCGAAATATTGATTATTTTTATTTATAAATGATAGAAATGAGAGATAACACATCATTAGTTAGTTTTGATTTTTAGAAATAAGAAATATCAATCTCACAGATACATCATATTGATAGAAAAATAAAGAACAAAATGACAAGCTCTGAAAAGAAGTGAATTTCAAGTGGTTTAGAAATTATTCACTGAAGACACAGAGTGACTGCATGACTTCATCTTCACTTGTTAAACTACGACAGTTTTATAGCTAACGGGAAAATATCTGAGCTACAGGTTTTTTCTCTAAAAATACCAGGATCTTATAATTATTTGAGAAATTCATGTGTACTAATTTTCAACTCACTCTGGGGCAAGATGTAGGAAACACAGTAAAACCCAAAAAATAAATATATATTGTAGCTAATAATATGTATAAAACCACATAGCTGCTAGAACAGCCCTCCTAGGAATTTTTTAGTGCAGGTTATGACCATTGGAAGGTCTGGCAGGAATCTTATACTATGGGAGTCATAGGGGCCCTCTAAAATACACTACATACAGACTCAAAGTTTACATCCAGCTGGTCAGAGAAGTGTTTCAATTTCACTGCAGTACTTCTTTTTATTGAAGTATTAGTTTATTAGGCAGGTGAGAAAACTTCAGATTTGTGAGCACTGATTTTAATTAGAAACAACCAAAAAAGCATGGATAAATATCTGAAAACAATTATAACAGCACCAGCACCGGAGTCCTGAGTCGACCGCTTTCAATTTCCGTGGACAGTGGAAATCCACTGGTGGATTCAAACACTCCACCATCGGTGCACCAATGTGATGGCGATTGACACTTACGATGCTCTATGGCTGTCTCAGTGTGTCCTTCTAAATGTTTTCTAAACAAGGCCTCTGTGGCTGCGGCTCTGCTTTTGAGAACACAGCCGCATTCACTGACACACCCATGACACTCCCATAACACCCTCATGATGGCCTTTTTGACTTTCACTTCAGGCCTTCTCCCAGACACCTCCCAGGAATGCCCATCCCAACAGGGTTAGAATTTTTGACACTGTTGGTCACTACCGTAACCCTCCCTCTCCGGTGCCTGAAACCTAAAATCCCCCCAGTGCCTAAACCTAAACCTCTGCCTCCCCACACCCTAAATCTAACCCTCCACCCTTAGTGCCTAACCCTAACCCTCCCCCTAGTGCCTAAACCTAACCTCTAACTCTTCCCCTAACCCCAGTACTAACCTTTGGGGCCAGCGGCCAGGATGCCAGTACCGGTATTCTGGCTAGTGTCAGGATTCTGGCGTCGGCATTCTGACTGCTGGAATCCCAGGGGTCAGGATACTGACCACATCCCGATGTCAAGGTATACAGCAGGGATCGTTATGATTTACCGCCGGCAGAGGTGACGATCCCGACTGCGCTAAAGGTAAGTATAAACTAACCTAACCCCCCCTAACCCTCCCTTAGGGGTGCCTAACCCTGACTCCCCCTCTAAGTGCATAACCCCCACTTCCCCGCTGCCTAAACCTAACCCTCCCGGGGGGGTCCCTGACCCTAAGTCCCTCCCGGGAACCCGTAACCTAATCCTTCCCCCGCACAGCTGTCCGCGGCTGGCTTACCTTCGATCGGGATGCCGGGTGTCGGGCCCCCGGCGTAGGTAAAATGACAGGCGTCGGGATCTCGATGTGGTATTTTTTTAGCCAGGGGATAACTATACTATGCTATTTCACAGCACTTAGGGCCTGATTCAGCAAGGAACGCAGTTGCTAATACTCACGCAATGGGCCGATTGTTGCATTCTGTGCATGCGTTTGCTTCACAGTGCACGTGCGCGAACCGGCCACTGCAATTGGGATTGTGATCACAGTGGCTGCGCAGACCCATTGCATAGCGATTGACAGGAAGTTCCATTAGGGGGAGGTGACAGGGGTTGGTCGGCCGAACGCAGACATGCCAGTGTTAACTATGCACTACTGGCATAATGAGCCTCTACATCAGGGATGGGGAAGCCCAGGCCCAGGGCCCATATAAGGAATCATTTGGTCTGGCTCTCAGAGATTTTTTCTGCTAGCCTCATCTAGCTATTAGGGTGCCTAAAATGGCACACTGCAGCCAGAATCTATACAGCAGTGCCACCTGGAGCGTCCTTAGGATGCTTCAGACGGTCACACCACTGCCATTACAGCATTATTGCTGTAATCACCGGCGATTATGGACCAGCCCCCGTGTGAGATCACATGGAGGGGATGTAGCATGGACCAGGCCCACGAATTATGTTATATATATCCAAATGGCCCTCGGTAGAAAAAAGGTTCACCACCCCTGCTCTACACCAACATTCCACACAATAAAGATTAGGGTCTACCAGGATATTACACACCTATAACCCTGTTTACAAAGGCTCGGACAACTAATTTTTTTTTTTTTTACATTGCTTGAACTGACCATTAATTATTTTTTTTATTAATACCATTACAATCAACAACTAGGCCTTGCCATGGGCACATGTGTGGTTCTGGATTTCGCCAATGCTTTTATGTTTTATATTGGTAAATAGATATTCTTCAGCCAGCCTAATATTGCAGAGCACATCAAATTTTGTACCAGGTGTATAGACAACCTATTCTTATTGTGGTCAGGCACACGTGAACAGTTTTCAACAGTAGCGCAATAATTAGGTTTACCTTTGACATCAATCAGGCCTCCAAACTGTTTCTGGATGTTGAAATTAATATTCATAATGGTACTTTACACACCTCTATGAATTACTAACCAACAGATCACAACTCATTTCTGCAGACAGGAAGCCATCAACCGCTGTCTCTACAGAAAGGTCGTCCATTCTCCCAATTGTTTACCATATTTGTGGTGATGCCCAGGAGGCTATGATTAAAATAGATAAGATGATTCTCAAATTCATTGCTAGAGAATGCCCCCTCTGGTTGACTAGAGACATATACAGCTAGTCACTGCACATCATCAAGAACTGTCCGCGATTACAGAGCAACGTGCCGATTTACTTGGGTGACTACTTATATTATATACCTGACAAAGTTTACACAAATAAACCTGAAATGTTGGCTATAAACTGGGAGGTGCCTATTCATCAAATAATATTTGCAGATTATTACTTGAAAACAACTGTGTTTGGGAGATACATGCAAATATTTAGGATCCCCCGAATGTACGAAGAAGGGACCACTTCCATTTCTGACAGCAGCCGCAGTCCCCAGCTTAACTTCGATAGGATCACGCCATCTCCGCATGGTGTTGTCCTATAGTAACCTATGGCCTACTACATCACAAACTGTTTCTGATAGGGAGTCTCTGGCTCCCTCTCTGTAGCCTCCTTGTGATGTATGCACCAGCCGACGCCTACGTATGCGCATTAGCTGTGGACCATAACAGCTCATCGCCAGGACGGTCTCTTATCAAGGCTCGTCTCCTGGCAAGAGGATTTTAGTAAATTTGCATGAAGTTATTTTTCTTTACTTTGTGAATTTCGCCAAAGAATACTTATCATATCTGCATTAAAAATGCAGATAGTGATAAATATGCCCCTTAGAGATAGAGAGAGAGAGGGACAGAGAAAGGGAGAGATCTAATACTGGAAACGAACGGGGACATTCGTTAAATTAATTAAGCCTCACAAACTTGTCCAAAGTATGGGAGTGACTTAAAATGTTGTATCAACTTGTAACGTCAGATGTGTACAGTACCTATTTCACATGGAGCAAAAGTGTGAGCGTGCTCGTGTGTGTGTGTGTGCTCGCATGTGTGTGAGTGTGTATGTGTGTGTGTAAAATAAGAGTTTATTTATATATGACTTGTCTTGTATAATATATTTCTTTAAACAGCAATTACTAATCTGTCTTGATTAAAAAAAAAAACTAGACCTCTACTTATCATACACTTCAAGTCCTGGATGAGCCAAAAATATCATTACATGGTCTCGAAATAACAAACTTGACAAGAAAAATGTAGCAGAGGTAATATTTTCTAAGCTGGAGTTTCCTGTTTTTTGGACTGTTGTTGGTTGATGATTAATACTGCATGAGGCAATGTTCCAGATGGGATTGATGAAACATTTTTAATTCTAAAAATTTTATAGACCTTTTTTTTTTTTTTTGCTTTTAAACCTCAAAAAATAACAATATGAGCTCTGCGGTTTTATAACTTCATGTGGAAAATTCCAAAGGTCACAGCTGAAGAAAGGAGCAGGCAGAGCAGTGTATGGGTTATTTCATTTTGTATCTTAACAACCAATTTCAGAGGAGGAAAGTTAAAATGAATTTGACACTATTCTTTTTTTCAATCCTTTCAAGGTACTGGGCATATACATACTATGGGGTCCACTTAGACTTGGATCTACATCATTGTTTTTGGTTCTGTACAGCACATGTGCACCAAAAATACACATACATACATCCGTGAACACATCTGCTGTATATCTTTCACTTCACTTTCCTTATGGACCTGCGACTCAAACAGTTCTATAATATGTAACTGGCAAATTAATCCTATATGGCCACTATAATATGGCGGTGGAGGAGAGGGTAGAGGAGTGGAGCAAAAGCATGCATGTCATTGTGCAGGGGTGCAGCTGGAAGTGCAGGCTTGGCACGTACTCCAGGTGATACCAATAGTTATAGCTCTGCACTTTACCATGGGTGGGGGTGGGGGTTAGGGCCATGACTGCAGCTCGCAACTCTCTGCCCAACTCGCCATTAGACACTAAACTAATTTACAAGACTGGAGGTGACGGATGGCCAGTGAAGTGTATAGGAAGGCAGTGCAGCATGTTATCTAGCTTGGGAGGAGCCTTTGTGCACCCCAGATACAGGAGTGACAGCAAGTTGAGCATGCAAACCACAAGGAGGAGGGTGGACCAGACCAGGCACCACAGCCAGCAGAACATACAAATGGCATTTTAAACAATTGCCATAACTTAGGTAAGTTTGTTTTAAAAAATATAAAATTAATAAACCAGTCTAATGCTGAGGATGGGTGAAAACTGCCCTGGAGCAGAAGAAGTGGGGAGGAAAGGCAGTCACTGATACTCGCTGTATTACAGGGACGTGCGATGAGGGCAATGGATAGGGAGGCACTGGCTAGTATCAGCCCCAGATTTACACACACATATATGAACCTGCCCCACTTACACAGATCTCCCCCCTCACACACAGATTCCCTGTAACACAGATCCCCCTCACACATATCTCCCACAAGCATAGAAGATTCCCCCAGCACAAAAGATTTTCCATACAAACACACAAATCTCCCCATAGCAGCAGACCCTCCTTACTTTTTTCTCCTTTGTGTGTTTCCTCTGTCTATATATTTCAATTTCCTTCCCCCCTCAGTGCTACTGCTGAGCTCCAATGCCTGAGTACTTCCTGGACTGGTCACCTGATCATCAGAAGTGTCCTTCAGAGCTCAAGTCATGCCCCCTCACAGTGAGGCATGCCTCCATTAGCTCCTTTTCTCTTTTTCTCTTTGTTTTATTGGCTGCTATGTGGGCCACCCCCCAGCTCCAGGCAGTGTCTGAGCTATCAGAGGTGAGTCTGAGCTCTTACTGCCTCATCTTTTGTCTCAAAATGATCAGATTAATACAAAGAAGATATTTATAAGTTATCATTGTTATAGTCAAAACTTTGCAGTCTGACAGGGAGTATGACAGGGGAGGCTCTACCCTGACTGCACAACCCTGCGGTATTATATGTGGTCACTGATGCTCGCTGTATTACATGGTGTTCACTGATGCTATGTTTATCACATGGTGGTCACCATGATGTTTTCTGCATCATGTGGTGATCAATTCAGTGCTCTCTGCATTATATGGTGGTCACCACAATGTTTTCTTTATTGTATGGTGGTCACTGCAATACTTTGTGATGGGTTAGATAGTGTAGTACAGGCAAAAATACTTACTGGGACAATGGAGCCTGCAGGCTCCATTTCAAAGTGAAGACACTCCATTTTCACAGATTAAATGCAGCAAGCACCTTCATTTAATGGGCTTTACTCTATTCTTACAAACAATGTTGACGGTTGTATTTAAGCAAGCCAAGGGTGACTACTATCTACTGGGCTGTGCCTAGCTGAGTCTTTGTTATGAGTAGCAGACAGTCTAGCTTTACCCCTGGATTGTGACTGGTCCTCCCCACTCATGCATCCCTACCCTAATTTTACCATTGGGGCTGTGAGGAGCCCTGAGAAATAGCTGCCGCAGTTTAGAGATTGTGCTTTATGTGCCCCTAGATGATGCATTCAACTTGAAATTATAGAAAATATTGATTTTGCTATTACTTTTTCTGAGTAGCAATTATCTAGAAGTCCCTACAAAACTGTCATCATACCTTCACTAAAACAGCTACTAGATAGATGAGGTGGCCATCCAATGACTCATCCCCTCTTACAAGCTCTCCAGGAACAAAAATGACTGGAGCATAATAAAACAGTAATGAGCTTGGTTGTAAAGTTTGCTGTGAGAGGGACAGTGCCTATTTGCTTCCAGGTGGACTGTGCAGAGCACACGGGTTACATGGTCCATAACTCACTGAATTGCACATATGGTAAACGTTTTCTCATTTACAAAGAAAGATTAACATAAATAATACCAAAGAAATAACTGACATTAATGTATATAAGGTTGATAAATGTTCTATTAAGTGGCTGTGGTGAGGTACAGTAAATATTGAGAACTATAAGTAGCAGAGAAAGGATAAAATATGCAGTGTAGCGCTATTATAATTTGCTCTGTAACAAGACTTTCAAGATTATGGAAAAAAAATAAAGAGGTTAGGCTGATCTGGCAGTGGGTGTGGCAAACTTGTTAATGGTCTAGATGGAAGGGGCATGGCACAATAAGCAGGGGGTGCCCACGCTGTACATTTTATGATCTGTGGCCAGGATCATGGCCACAGATCATAAAATCATAATTCACCATGATTCCCATCCATTTTATTTGGGCTGGTCTATTCTCCCGGGAGTGTGAAGAACGCCATATACTTCTGGAGCCTCACGGCATTCTGAGAGAGTAAAGCTGGCCACACACTAGACCAACTTACATCCAACCAGCCAACTTGTTGATTGGTTGGAATGAAAATCTGGTAACGTATGGGAGTAACTGATGATCAGCAATTTGCTCCTAAATGCCAGAAAACAGATGAAAATGGTCGTTCAGACAAGTTTGTTAAATGTTTGATCTAAACTCTTTGTTCAAACAACAGTTTTGGTCCATTTTCCAGCGTTTGGGAGCAAATTGCTGATTGTATTCCTTACCAGATTTTCATTCCAACCAATCAACTAGTTGGCTGGTTGGACAGATAATCTTTAGATGTGTGGCCAGCTTAAGCAAAAGTGAGATGTGGTCTGAGTCAAACTTGTGCCTAGTTGTTTGAACCATGGTGGGATGTATATTTATCTACTAGGTGTTTGGAGAGATTAAAGGTGTGGCATGCAGATGTATCCACATAGGCCTATCCTTGACTCATGACAAATAGCCCTGTTTAGTGCCCCATGGCCTTTGCAACTTAGCTGCACCAAAAAATTAATTGTATATACGATATGGGAGACTCAACCTGTATACCTAATACACTATAAGAGAACTAAGTTGCAAAATTGTGTAAAAAGTATACAATCTAGTGTACAAAAGTCAAAAGACAGGTCCGATGTGAGTGACGGCACCATGCACCTTTATGCCTAATCTGCAATACCAATTCCTTTGCTACAAAAATACAAATCCTAAGTATCTAGTATGCTATAATCAAAGTAAGATGCAAAACCTAAGAAGTAGCAAAATTGAGGAAAAAGTGCACAACACAGGAATCGCGCCAGGCTTCTTGCGCCATATGGGGCAAATAGGATGTGTATGAGGACACATCTGTATTTTGCCAGTGTTTAGATGTATTTTAAAATTATTTAGAGTTATGCCTAATCTTATGTACATACAGTCTCCAATAATGTAAAACTGGCCCTGGATTCCATGCAGTAATTTTCATGACTTTTTTTTAATAGCATCAAAATGTAAAAGCCTTCACTAGGATTACATGACCATGAGAGGTAACTGTTTTCATACAAAATGCTTAATATAGAAAACTACGTTATTTCAAATATTCATTTGTGACTGCAAAAAGTTATGCTATATACTAAACTTACAGTATACATCAGGCACATTGACTAAGAAAGACAAATAAACTTGGGCCGCTCTAAATCTTTTTCTCTCACATATCAGTTGTTCCCTGACTTATATTCAGATTTATTTTACAGGGTTTGCTATTCTGAATAAATATTGTTCCACACATAATTCAGAAGCAGGCGATATATAATTCTCTATTCAGTCCACACTGTTCATTGTTTTGTTTGGGAGCAGAGTATAATTCCAATTCTCTTTCCCACTTGTGCAGAATACTCAGATTATTTATAGTTTTGGCAAGAGATAAATAAGTATTTTTATTTAGGACAGATCACCTTTGTATTATGTATTGATTTGGGCATTGTTTGAAACAGCCTAGCAGTAGTGAAATATTCACACCTTTCTCTCAATTTAACATAGGCCAAGCTTTACTTGACATACAGGTAAAACATGGACTGAGGTTATTTTATAACAACACAAAAAATACTGTGGAACTACATGCTGTATCAACTACACATTAGAATGGATAAAAGACCAATCTTAATCTGTATTTCATTGCTGTGAAGTGCCAGGGGATATTTTACATTTCTAGTCAATAAACAAAACATTGTCCAAACAACTGACACTTGTTAAAGAAACAATATTAAACCAGAAAGGTGACAATTTATGATCTCCTCCCTAATTTGACCTAGTAATTTAAAATGGTCGGCCTTCCGGCGGTTGAAATCCCGAAGTCGGAAGGCCGACAGTTGAAGATCCTGACAGGGGAGGTAAGTAGGCTATCCCTACGTCTCTCCCCCCCTAACCCTAACCCTCCCTTAGTGATGCCTAACCCTAACCTCCCCCCTAGTGCCTAGCCCTAACCTGCCCCCAGTGGTGCCTAATCCTAACCCCCCTTTCCCTTAGCCTATCCCTATCTCTCCCGGGGGTTGCCTAGCCCTATCTGCCCCCCGGGAGTCCGTACTCCTAACCCTCCCCCTCCAACCACGGCTAAGGGCTCCCGACGCCCGGTTTACCTATGTTCGGTATGCCTGGTGTCGGGATTTCGGTGCCTATCTTTAGTCTTCTGCCGGGCTTTCACAACTGAAGAGTCCAGCAATCTCCCTGATTGCACTTTACCTCCTTTATGAAGCTGTTATGTGCAAAAAAAAGCCAGATATATACATTTAAATGGGATAATTAGTATAATTTCCCTGCATTGGTTATAAGACGCAATGGGGAAGATGAATTATAGCGGCACTTATCGTGCCGCTATAACGCTTTCTGCTTCACCTCATTACCTAGGCGAAGCAGGAAGCACTACCAATGAGATGTATTAACATCCAGAGCGGTGGAGTGATAACTCCCCCCTCCGGCGATCCCCGCTAGAGACCACAGCACATCAGCCTAGTGCTGATGCGCTGTGTCTCAGTCCCAGCCGACTCCACTGAGCATACACGGGATCTCACAAGTTTTACGAGATCCCACATGCAGCCCTGGAGCCGCCAGCAGCTGCAGCAGGGACAGCGCTGTCCCTGCTGTGGGGATAGGGCATCGTCCAAGGCTGTAGCTGTTGACAGCAACAGCTGCAGCAGGCGGAACGGTCAGGTGAACTGACCATTCATACATAGCCCGGGCTATAAGTGCTGCTATCATGTAGATAACAGTGCCGATAATGACAGGGGCGCATAGCCCAGACCCCCAATCATGCATGGGGGAGAAGCGGTATCAGCGCACATAACATGCGCTGATGCCGCTTCGGTGGTTAATACATCTCCCCCAGTGATCCCTATGGCTACATGCATTTACTGAAAAGTATTGGTGTGTTTTCCTCAACAAGTAGATCTTACTAACTGCTTTTTGGATCATTTACATTTCTATGTAAATCAATTTTATGACACACCTCTCAGATATAGCAGTACATGCCCATTTTACAGCCGCTTTCACAATCTCCCTGAAATGCTTTTTCAAAAGTAGGCAAGTATGTAATTAAGTCACCTCTGCTCAAGCATGGATATCTTTGAAACCTGGATAGTTAGTGTGGCTTGAGTACCAAGTTCGGGAAACGCTGATATAGTATATGCTAGAATTTGCTGCAAAACATCACAGCCATTATTAAAATGACCATAATGTTAGAGCTGGAGCATACAGACAATTAACTGTGGTATGCACACTGGGAGCATTGCCAGCTGTAAGGGCAACCACAATGGCACCACAAGTTGTAATAATATATATGCCTAGCTGTGATGTCATATAGCTTTGCTCCAGAGTAGGGGAGTATGCTACTCTTCCAGAACTCTGGGAAGGGAAAATTAACTCAGTAAAACAAGAAATATGACCATTCATAGAGTGCAGGTTTGACAGTGCTAACATTGGGAAAAATATCAAATGTCTACTAGCGGAATCCTTAACAGGTATCATATTAATTTTTTGCTAGACGAATATTCAAAACACTACTGAGCACCAGTCTCACTTAAAAGCATCAATTAATTCCAAATATTTGCTTTATATTTACATCAACTGCTACAATTTCACTTAATCAAATATTATATATTTTAAATAAATTTCTCCATATGGTGCTTTTTCCGCACCTTACCTCGGGTAAGGACAACTATCCTAAAATTAAAAATAAATCATTAGAACCAGCGGTTAAAGTGGTCCGGAACGGGGCAGAACTGTGTTCCGTTACTTCTATTTGGAGACGGAACCAGTTGTGCCTCCTCCGACCCACCTCAGCCTGGTGCCACAGGGAGGCTCCATCTGCCGGGAACCCGCTGAGATTTTGTTACCAGCGGGCGCCTGGCTCCAACCCCGCAGCTCCAGCGGCAGCCGGAGGCTGGAGCTCACACCTGAGCTCCAACTTCCAGTGTGCAGTGCACCATGGGAGAGGCGTCATGACTTCTTTCCCATAGTTCAGAAGAGCAGCCAGGCGGACCAAACGGCAGCGGATGCAGGAGCGGGGCTTAAGGTAAGTATTAGGGGTTTTTTTGTGTGTAAGCGGCTTATATGGGGCATTACTACAGGGGGCATTACTCAGGGGGCACTACTACTAGGGGCATTACTCAGGGAGCACTACAACTGGGGACATTACTCAGGGGTCACTACTACTGGGGCATTACTATTGGGGGTATTACTCAGGCGACACTACTATTGGGGGCATTACTCTGACAGCACTACTATTGGGGCACTACTACAGGGGGCATTAATACTAGGGGCACTACTATTGGGGGCTTTATTACAGGGTGATTACTAATGGGGACATTACATAGGGGGCACCACTCCTGGGGGCACTGCATAAGGAGGGCTCTGCATAAAGGTCACCACTACTGTGGGTTCTGCATAAGGGGCACTACCGCTGTGGGCACTGCATAAGGGGCACTACCACTACTGGGGGCACTACATAAGGGGTACTACTACTGAGGGCACTGTATAAGGGGCACCACTATTGTGGTCTCTGCATAAGGGGCACTACCGATGTGGGCACTGCATAAGGGGAGGGGCACTACTTCTACTGGGGGCACTGCATAAGGGGCACCACTACTGAGGGCACTGCATAAGGGGCATCACTACAGTGGGCATTGCATAAGAGACACCACTACAGAGGGCATTGCATAAGGGGGCACTACCACTACTGGGGGCACTGCATAAGGCGCACCACTACTGAGGGCACTGCATAAAAGCACCACTACAGTGGGCATTGTATAAGGGGCACCACTACAGTGGGCATTATGTGTAAGGGGCACTACTGCAATGGGCATTGTATTAGGGGCACTACTACTGTGGGCATTGTGTATAAGGGGCACTGCTGTGTGTCATACATGAACAAGGGACACTACTATGTGGTGTAATGTGAATCAAGATTGTGCTACTGTGTGACGTAATTTGAATTGGGAATACTATTGTGTGACCACGCCCCTTTCTTTTGAGACCATACCTCTTTTTTATGCGCGCCCGCGGCGTGCACTGTCCATTTATTGAGAAAGCACTGAGGGGGTGCAGTGCGTTCCACCACTTCTCTAAGACCACTTTAAGCACTGATTAGATCAGTTGGACTATTAATACAGTTGCCCAACTGACAGTTGGTGTTGATGACTAGCAGACATATCCCATATATCAGGTGATTTCTTCCATAGAGGATTAGGCCAGACACTGAGGTTTAGCTGAAAATGCAAAAAAACTGCAAAATAATGTTTAGTTTATACATCAGTGCACACAGTATTTGTTAAAATAAAGAACAAGTAAGTTCACATCTTAAACCTAGACTACTCTCCTGGGGCTCCCTGGAAGAGTGGATAAGTTTACCCCCGGCCAGCGTCCACTCCACCCTTGTATAAGTGGGTGATTTGGGAGAACGGATGGCACAATTCATGCTCAATCGCGTCATCATGGCCTTGCCCCTGCTGTGGGGCAGTGAATAGGCGCTCGAGTAGTCACGCCCTGACCAGCCTCAAAACCTTACGCCCCCCACTGTGCCGACCAGGCTGCCTCTGCCAGATTGTCGGCAAGTCTGCCCCATGGGCGCCGAGAGGGAGGGTGGTACTAATTACCCGGGCTTGCTGAGGGGCCGGCGGGTCCGCCGCCGCCTCCCCTCCCTCTTACCTGTCAGCAGAGCAGCCCAGCACACGCTGCTGTGTATTGGGCTTCAAAGAGAGACTGCTTGCTGCTGCTTCCCCCTGGATTTGCACTGGACAGAGGGGCGCTGCAATTCGTTTTTAACTAAGGGGGCATGGCCATGCCTCCCATGATTAGGCCATGCCCCTTTCTCCCAGGCTCTTAATGACCTTAGTCCCGCTGACAATATAGCCCGGCGATGTCGCTGACAACGTGCGGGAACGCAAATCGTCAGTGACATACAGTAGCAGGTACACACTGCCCGATGCGGACGACATATTGTCTAGTGTGTACCCGGGTTTAGTTTCCACAAAAGAAATCAACAACAATCCAATGCTCTTTTCAAATTTGAAGTACAGTATATACATTTGTCAAGTTATAAAGAAATGTGATCAGATTAATTTACAAATGAGGTGAGGAAGGTTGGTAGGAGTGCTACAGTATGTTCCAAAAATAAGCATAAAGAAGTAATGAAGGACTACTGTATGATATAGCTTATTAGTAATAAAAAAAAACACTGGTAAAAGACATTGAGTGAAAGACAAAAACCCCACAAACACATACACAGGCATTCATGGTCATGGTATTAAACTGATTGGTAACACATTGTAATACAACACTAAGTGGTATGAATTAAAAATAACACTCTTGCTATGGAATGGCACGTACAGTGCTGAGTAGTGAAAACAAATAATAAAAACTGTAAATCCTGGTGATATGTCAGTGAAACAAAACAGGTGTTTCAACAAATGTTGCTAACTTCCACAGTAACTAATATTGTGTTGAAATATGTTACAAATTTAGGGCTCCTATTATCACTTAATGTGTAACTGCACACTTTAATGATGTGCTAAAGGATATTAATTTAAGTTCATTCATGGTAATGTATTTTGTGATGCAATGAATTGTCCCGGAATTACTGTAATCACATTCACATAGGTTCATATAGTATAAAATAGGGATGGGACATCGAAACAAAACATTGGAAGTACTGATGTTTTTTACATTGAATCCAAAACATTATTTAGATATAAACATTGGTTCTCTGGAACCGATGTTTACCGATGTTTCTGTTTTTTTATGCAAAGTCTGTACTTAACATAAAATAGGCTAATAAACATTTTAAATAATTGGTTTACTATGTCTATCTTCATGGAGGCAAACAGAGAACATAAATGGTGCACACATACACACACAAATGGTCCAAAAAGTAGGAGTAAAACATGTTTTTGTGGTGAATCAATATTTTTAAAGAAATAAAATGTGGTGCATTAACTAATGAAACTTTAATCATCTCACTGCTGCTTACCATATTGCCAATAGCTGCAGCAGCCAGACACCCCAGCACACAATCAGTATTCACTGAGAGCAGCACCAGTGACAGTGAGCCAGGGGTGGGACTGTCCTATGTGCTGCTGCTAATTGGTTAATAAGAGTGTCTTTCACTCTGTCAGCCACAACACCCACCAGTAGTAACCCAGTCAGTGTGTTTTGAACACTCTTATCTTACTTTGCAATTGACTAAAAAACGAGAGAGTCAGCTGGCAGCCCAAAGTAGTCCTGCACCACACATTGTCACAAAAAAAAAAAGAAACATTGGAAAAGTAGGGAAAAACATCGGGGGAGAAATCTAGCGATGGTAATGAAACATTGGCTGCTAAACATTGCAGGGTTAAACATTGAACATCGAAACCATCTGACCGATGTTTCCGATGAAACATCAAATGATTCCCATCCCTAGTATAAAACGTCTAAAGTCCTTCTAGCTTTTTTCTATAACCTGACTTCATTAGAATTCCTGCTTTGGTCCAGAACCTGCACCTGACCATCCCCCAATAACACAAATTTCTCAGACATAGATGTGTCTGTGTGCCACTCTGCATGTATCCTTACTGTATCCTGCCTATGTCAGAATGTCTCTTCCCTCAGCTGTCCCACCTCAGGTACAGGATGGCGTAACTGGCAGGATCATACTAGTCTGCATAGGCGCGTATGAGTGTGACAGCTCTTTGGAATATGTAAAGTGAATTCTCCCAAGTATCTGTAAACTACACTAAGTGGTGTAGTATCCACTCTGCATCAGCACCAATATATCTTACACTACAACCTGCTAAAGGTGTGATAAATCTTGAAATGTTTTCTCTTGCACAGTGATCTACCCTTCTATAGCCAGCAAGTGTCCCAGTTGTAATTGCTCTATAGAGGAACCTCTTCACAGAAAAAATATATGAACAACATCAGCATTGCAGCTTATAAGACACTACAATATAAACTACAAATAAGGTGCATTGATATATTTTTTTAATTGTTACTATTCTTAAATTACCTATGACTTTTTGAGGGTTTATGATTTTTTTATTTTATTTTATGTTGCACCACTGGAAATCTGAGTAGTTTCAATAAGAGAAATTTACAATGGTCAAAGGGAAAGCCTAATTAATACAATATAGAATACAAAATGATGAAGGGCTTATTATTTTATCACACCAACTAACATATTTAATTTACAATCTGTGCATAACATGTCTAATTGATGTATTACATTTAATTAGGTGGGTAATGTCCCCATGACCCTTGAAGACATACTGTAGCATTAGAACTTAAAATACGTGCAGTCTATACAATATACCTTATTCTATTTATTTTGTGTCATACAAAATAAATATAAAATAAATTAAAACTAGGTATAGCATCCCACATGAAGGAAGTATTTCTTCTTGCCCTAGGACTGTTCCCAGGTCTGCCAATGAATCAACCGAAATGTTACTTTGTTACTGTTATACTGTAGGTATTGTTAGTATCTTGGCAACCAAATAAAATCATGGACAAGATTTAATTCTGTAAATGTAAATGTATGGCTCCTAAAAAAATGCAGCAATATTATTTCTTGCTATTAGTTACATTAATGACTTTCAGCAATTTGACTACAATGATTTGCCCTAATGAACAGCAATTATTTCGGAAATGATTTGAAACAAAGGATGATGACTATAACCAATCAAACATGACAATGTAAAGAATTCACTGGCTCGTCTGACCTAGTTCTTTAGGGGGTTTATTTTGCAGCTGTCAGAATTCATATTTCTGCTTTAAACTGCCTATGTCCTGCCTGCACACATACACAAACATTTGTCTGTTGTCCTAATGGAGTATGAAGCCACCACATTGAAATGGAGAGCTGAAGATACTGTAATATGTAATATTGTTTCACAAGTTACTTATCATCTATCATGCTTACTATACTAAACTGCAAATATATAGTGGACAAAGATCAAAATCCAATCCTCTAAAACATTTATACATGTTGCTATATACATTGTGGTTTATTTATTTTAGGGAAAAGCTGTTGTTTTGTAGCTTATCCCTATTTAACAAGCACCGTAGGCCAAAGATGGCTGTTGTCAAGTATTGCTGTCTGTAGCCATCACTGGGGCTCCTTAAATTCAATTTTATTTTTTTTATCAATATCGCCATCGGAGGCCCAAGATATCCAATACCTTGGAACACATGTACAGAAGGTACCCAGGCGGTCTGGCAAAGGGTAAGTCTCTTCCTACCGCTGCTGGTCAGTATTGGCAGAGCTGCCTCAGCCAAAAGCTTTGTTAAAAAGCAACGTTGGAAGATTTTCTATAGCTGCAATAAGAAATCCGTTCTCTCTCCATTATTTCATAAGTAGACATTGAATGGTTGCTATACATATGCTCCTATATCCAACATCTTCCACATAATTTTTTACTGTCAAGTTTTTGTTTACTAAAGGCCAAGTAAAATAAACAAAAGTTTAAAACAAAATAAATAAATAATTACAACAATTTCAAAGAATAACAATCAAACTGAAATGACCATATGGCAATTTTTTCCTCCCATGTGCACATGCTACACATTTGTCTAATTGCCCATTACAGTAAATACAGCTGTGTAGGGAAATAATATGTTTCAGCCCAAACATTTAGCTTGAATAAGTGACATGTAATGTTAAACATGAATATCAATATATAACTAGGAGACACAGTGATTAGTTCTGCCTAGCAGTTTTGAGGTCATGGGTTTCATTCCACACAGTGCGGAGTTTATGGGCGGTATCCAATTAGTCCTGATATTTTTTCGTGGGCGAAAAACTGGGATTTTTCACCGATAATCCCTGTTTTTCACTGATATTCTTTTAACACTAACCTGTTTGTTCGGACGAACAAATAGGTTAATTTGCACGAAAACACATAGGATCTGTGATAAGTTCATGTTTTGGGGATAATTTTTCTGGACACAGGTCCAGAAAAAAAATCCCTGATAAGTGGCGGGGTCGGGCCGGACTTGGGGCTAATTGGATCGCTCCGGAGGCTCCATTAGTGCCTGAACAATGTTTGTGGCTAATTGGATACCTAAGGGGCCTATTCAAGATGTTAATTATCAATAACCTGTTAATGAACACCATGACTCCCCGCGGACGCCGGAGCAATTCATCATTGCTTCGGTGCTGAGGCAGCTGATTTGAAAATCAGCTGCCCCAGCAAGCAGCTTCGGTGCTGAGGCAGCTGATTTGAAAATCAGCTGCCCCAGCAAGCAGCTTCACTGCTCCTTTCGGAGCAAGCAGCTTCACTGCTCCTTTCGGAGCAGTGAATCTTTTCAATTTGCACAAGAGCGACGACGTCCGGCGGAAGAAGCTGGACAGGGGAGGAGGAATCCGAAAGAATCTCTCGTTGCTACCCGGGACTCCTTCCCATAGGGAAGGAGCGGGCAGCGGTAGAAGACGCCATCTGAAGATGGCGAATGATACCGTAATCAAGCTCAGAAAAAATAATTTTCCGAAGCTTGATGAATTCTGTCCCCATACTAGTGTATGGGGACAGCGGGCCATTCCGCAAAAGGAAGGTAAGTTCTTGATGAAGGGCCCGAACACTTAATTTTTACAATTGCAGATCAAAAGGTGTATTTTCACCTGCTTTTGTAAAAATTAAGTGATGATGAATAGGTCCCTAAATGTGTGTCCATCTTTATGTGGCATTTTAGAGGGTTATCCAGTTTCCTTCCACAGTTAAAATATATATTGGTTGTAAATTGCATTCTGATACAATTAATCATAGGGTATTTGAAAAGGATAATAATAATAATAATAATAATAATAATAATAATAATAATAATAATAATAATAATTCCATAATAAATACCTGGCAAATACTCACTTTTTTCCCTACCCTAGAGCTGTTTCAGTTTTTAGTAGCTTATGTGCTTTAGGAAAAGGCAATGTATTACATAGATAAAGATGTACTTGCTGGCAAAAGCAGATTCTAGGTCTAGGAGCAGTGATAAAAATTGAAAAAAACTGTTTAATGCAATATTGATAGAAATCTTTGTCTAGGAAGTCAAACAGAAGGGTTTATATATAGATCTGTGATTTGTATACAATTTCCACTCCACTCTTTGTTCTGTAAATACGCAGAGATTCTTCAGTACCCAACATGATGCCTGAGACAACACACAAGGATCGATACTGTCATCATAAGACAGAAACACTAAGATCCTATTATCTTCCTTAAGGGATTTGTTATGCAGGTACAAAAAGAGCTCCAGTTATATATATATATCTATAAAACACCCTAAATCAATACACTACACAGCCAAACAGCCATCCACTTGCATTTCTGTCCCGCTGACACTGGTAGCAGCTAAACATTTACTCGACCCTATCATAGTTGATCTGCCTCTGATTTATACTAGATTTTTCAAGGAGTTGACTTCATATCCCTATACTGTATTTCATTGGTAAACAGTTTAATTAAACACTGTAATATATTAAAAATTGCTTGTATTATATGTGATATAATCACCTTCAGTTACAAGTATACAATAACACATTTCTTTCTACATGTCTTTCTCTAGGTCACTATTTTATTCTGTTTTTGATGGACACCTATTTTTGTAAAACAACCAATCCTCATTAAACTTTATATTTTGTAATTTAGGTCTCACCTACTTCATTTCAAAATTAAACTTAAGGTGGGCGGTGGGTTTACTATTCAGGTTTGGGGCTACTTGCATGAAATTCATGCATGTTAAAATAAAAATAAAATAAAAAATTAGAAAAATGTAAGACAATAATACTAGTGTTTGCCAAACTGCCGTACTGTATATTAGGTTAACAAGTGCAAAGTCACTGATGACATTGTTACTCACTGATAAAATTACTTCTCGTGCAGATGTGGATTTGCTGTAAGGCCTTCTTGTAATAAAGTCTTATTTTACCGCTACCTGCACTTATGCACCAATGGGAGAGTGGGTGTGTTGGGGCGTAAATGCCTCCTCGCATAAAAGAATGTTATAATTTAAATTTTTAGTAGAATGCAAATTATTTATTCTTTATATATATTCAGGGTGTGGTTAGGATCCCGTCAAGCGGGATGCTGTCTGCCGGAACCCCGGCATCGGAATTACGATCGCCGAGGTAATACCGGCGCCGAAATCCCGAAGTGACTCGGGTTTCCGATGTCGGGATCCTGCCAGACGGCATCCCGACCATAAGGACACCGGGGAAAGGTAAGTATCAGCCGCAGGGGAGAGACTTAGGTTTACGCACCACTGGGAGAGTTAGCGTTAGGCTGCAGGAGGGGAAGGTTATGGTTAGGCTCCCGGCAGGGGGAGTTAGGTTCAGGCACCACCAGGGGTGGGGGGTTAGGGTTAGGCACTAAGGGGGGAGGGTTAGGAACTAAGGGGGAGGGTTAGGTTTAGGCACTTACCGGGAGGGTTAGGTTGCAGGGTAGGGAGGGTTAGTATAAGGGTGCAGGAAAGGAGGGTTAGGGGGTAAATAGGACAGAGGAACATTACCTACCGTTCCCCTGTCAGGATTTTAACCATCTGGATGCTGCTGTCAGTGTACTGACAGTTGGCATCCCGTCCAATACCGATTCCAGAATTATTCTGTATTCACTAATTGTAATATATAGTAATCTACAATAAATGGTCATATTACATATAGAGATTATAGAAAATAAAATAATCACTCCAAATCACTAGATCATGGCCTCCTTACTATTTTTTTTAATACAAGCAATTTTAAAAACTTTAAGTGTTCTAGTATCAATAGATTAATGACTGAAATGGTAAAGAAAGCTTTTCTATACACAGAAATACTCATGTAAGCAATCTGGTAAGATAACAGACATTCATCAGGATAGTCAGTGGGCCTCACACATTTAATGATGCCTGGGGTAGGTCAGGAAGGTTAGAGAGCAAAGCATACTGTACGAGTATTAACCTACTCCAGGCACCATTAAATGTGTGAGGCCCACTGTCTATCCTGATGAATGAGATTTAAAGATAGCAAATGAGTTGAAATCTGGTACCATGGAAAACAATATAACAGAAAGCATTATAGGTAGACGAGGACATTAGATGTAGGTTGATGTGAAATGCACTGAAATCCTATTAGAACTGGTGAATTACATTTAAAGCAGCAGGATAATGATTTTAAAGCACCCTCTCCCCAGGGAACAGTACTTTGTCTTGATAGCTTACAGATTAATAAAAACATTTTTTTTCCTACAAGTCACATAATTAATTATGGAACACCATGCACAGTATCTTTATTACTATATCTGAACTATAACAAGCAAGACACTTATGAGTACAAACAAAGGAGCTAAAGCCTAGATCAAACCACTGCCTCACAATCCAGCCAGAAACCACCTGAAATACAGATGTCTACATTTTAGTTTTTAAGATCCTGAAGGGGGAGGTGTCAGGGGCAACTGCTGAGGGCATGGTGCCATGAAAGATGAAACGCGTCATCCTGGCCTACTCACTTCACTGTATCACTGGATGGAATGAAGGAGAGTTTGTGTTCTCTCCATGGAAATTTGTAAGCCTCCCAGTTATTCTGGGAGAATAGGCACATAAGCATTCACTAACACTCAGATACACACAGGCACCATATTAATTCAGAAATGCAAAGACTGTGCTAACTAGTAGATACACATGGGATTAACAATTTAAAAAAATATGCGCAAAAATAATAATGGGCTCCTTTCTCATGTGCTTTCCAAATTACACCTGAATATTTTCACAACGCAGATTACTGTATGAAAGTAATATTTAGCATAAAGACCTTGAAATTTTCATACACATGAGAAACAGTCTGCAACAACCGAATAGACTGGGGCATTTATGAAAACTATATTGGAAAAATGTCTGCACCTCCCCAGGAAATTATAGAAAACATCTGATTACTATAAGTTATAGCTTGTTTTTCCACAGTACACTAATCATTTAAAGATCAGCTCATAACATAATAGCCAACCTTTTGGCTACCCCAGGTTGGTGATGTCAAGTGGGTGGGAAGGGGGCATTATGCAATGCTCACTTCAATGTGGCCATGGACCCCGTTATACAATACTGTGATTGCTGGTTTTGTGAAGTGGGGGGAGGGGCCACGATAACACGATTCAGTGCGAAATGCATCATCGGCCACCTGGATCACCTGGAAAGTGGATAACCTGTGTGCAGGATCCGGGAGACTTGCAGACTCCTCCGGGTATCTGGGAGAGCCACCCGAGAGTCGGGAGTTCCCTGGTTGTTCCACAAGAGTAGGGAAGTATGGCTCACTGCCTATGTACAGTAGTGGAGAGTTTGCAGTGACTGATGTTTAAGATTATAGTACTTTATTAAAACATACTAACTCCTGGAGAATAGGTGAGTCTACCATGGGGATGGCCATTGAGTATCATTATTTAGAGTCTGCTTTAGGTCCGATTACCATTCAATACAGGCAATGTGATATATCGTTTGCATTGATAATTGCTCTGTTTGCACTGCTTGCACAGTTAGATAATTATTTTACTGTGTTCTGTGAAAAGAGTCTCCTGTGCGAATTAGTATCATCGAAAACAAATAGATTTTTCTCCTGATAATAATTCTGCTATATCCATGAACAATTAACATTACATTTCAATTAAAAAAATAATCAGGACCCTTCCATAGTCCATTCCTAGTCCATACCACTCACTTCCATCCACTTACAGAGTGACGTGGGCGGTCAGGATGGCTTTATGATGCAATTTGTATTAAATCACGTCATAGTGGCTCTGCTCCTTCTTTACAATGATGGGAAATACGGCTTTGTAAAGCAGGGGCAGGGCCATCATGTGGCCACACCTCCAGCACCTCCCACTTGGCTGTCCTGTCCTGGAGAGGCAGCTTAAATGTCGGCATGTATGTATAAAAAGCAAAGCTTGGAGACTGACTGAGACTTTTAAGTCTATAATCAAGAAAAATGTGCAAGACTGCATCAGTCCAATATAATCCGAGATGTTACAGATGCCAGCCTGCACCACTGCAATGGCAGAGAAACATTTCCTGCTCTGTACTGTCATTCTTGTCTATGAATTGTTAATGTACTGGTTGACAATTCTGAAAATTGGTGCCCATATTATTATGCAAAAAAAGTTGCTGTACTTTAGTGACAATTGAAAAACACACAATTTGGGGCTAATTAAGCTCTGACTTAAACCACTACCTGCATCTAATAACATTCTCACTTGGAGAATTGGGAATATTAGGCCCGGACAAGTCTGCAGCCCATGTATGTTTAATCAGCTCACGTGGCTGTCTATATAGAATAGACACAACAGCATTAGTGCAAATGCACTACTAAATATCAAATAGGGCAGAACAAGGGCCAGCAATTTGCAGGAAATTCCATACTGCTTTTATATAATGTACTTTGCTATCTGTTAACTCCCAGATTTTCTTACAAGAGAACGTAATTAGATATATATTCATTTTGGGAAGTGAACGGAACTGCTAGTTATGGTCAAAGAAAATTGAGCTTTTAAACGTGATAATGGTTTTTTCAAATCCCTTTGAGGTTTCCAGCAGCGTCAGAGAATTCTGGATTGGTATCTTCGTTTAAGAATGGAAATTAAAGTGCTGAGTCTTCTGGAATACGCCATTGTGGGCATTCGTCTGTAACAATACACAATACAGTGAGATAAGAGGCTAAATAGTGCAAACTTCCAGCCAGCTTGCTATCTCCTGTGCTGGGGTACAGGAATGCAGGACCAATATTCCTTCTAAATAAAGTAATCTGGAAATTAATCAGTTAAAAGCGTAATTTATTAGGAACTCCGCCCTTACGGTGACATTGACAATTTTCACCCTGGATTTCTCCAAACAAACCAGTTTTTAACTGTATAATATCCATCACAGTTTTAAAGGAAGCAATGAGCATGGATGCTTAACTCCGCTAATGGCTTATTTAAAATACTTAGAATTATAGCCTGAGTTATCCGCTTACTTTATCGTACTATTCTTTAATTTCTTACATAGTTTTTAAAATATTAACTACATTATAAGAACAGGTATCTTGTGTTGATTTAATTATCCCTTTAAACTGAGCAATTAGGAAATTAGTTAAATGCTTTGTTAGGGCTGCACTAATAACCTGCTCTTCCATGTAATCCTGCATAATAGTTTTTTTTTAGTTGGAGTTTTCCACACCAACGACCAGGTGATCTCTGTGAGCTATAACAAGGACACACCAGGCTAAATTTACAATGCAGTGTTTTTCAAACCTGCCACGTCCGCAGTTTTGGCCACTGGATTTAACAAGGCAGTGATATTATAAAAAAAACATGTTTGGTTTTATATTAAATGTAATTGCCCCCTTAAATCCAGCGATCAAAAACTGCTCGAGACACAGCAGCTTAGAAAAGTGCTGCATAGTAAACTTAGCCCACTGTGTCTCAAAATGGTCTTTGTTGACAAATTTTTACTATCCTCATGTGGTCAAATCAACAAAGCACCAAACGTGTTATTTTTGGAGTGATGAGCAACAACATATTTAGGGGTGAATTCAATTAGCTGCAGGGTTTGCTGTACAGGGAAAAGCTCTGGGTTTCATGACCAGAGCTATTCAATTAATCAGCATATTACCTGTGTGGTAAACCATATTAACATGCGATAACCCATAGATCTGCATTTTAACACAAATTTTTCCTCGCAGCTCCTGATGTTGTGAGGAAAATTTCACCCTCTGGAGATTAGAGTGCAGGGTTCCAGCAGATATTTGAATAGGGCAGTGCGTTAAATGCGTTAAACTCCATGGCTAATTGAATTCTCCCTTAAGTGTTTATATATACAGGATAGGTAGATAGATAGATAGATAGATAGATAGATAGATAGATAGTAGAGAGAGAGTTGCTTGTGATTGTAAGTGCTGTGCTAAATGCTGTTTTGTGAGTTGGACACTAAGTAGGGGCAGAACTATGGGAGACAATGGAGGTGCCTGCCGCCTGGCTCCAGCTCTAAAGGGGCATCTCCTCCATTGTCCACAACATATTCACCCCACTTCGGACTGTAACTATGTACCCGGAGTGTACCATCATGGCCGCCCATTACAGTGTCAGCGACTGTGACGGGCACCAAATTATAACTTGCCTCCGGGCATCTGGGATGAATTTATACCACTGACACTAGGGGGTATATTTACTAAAGAGAGAGTGGAGATGTTGCCCATAGCAACCAATTAGATTCTAGCTATTATCTTCTAAAAGGTGCTAGTCAAATGTTAAGTAGAATCTGATTGGTTGGTATAGGCAGCATCTCCACTTCTAAAAACTCTTTCTTTAGTAAATATACCCCTAGGTCCTTCCACCTTGAGAGAGAGAATTGTATGTTAGTTAGAGTCAAAAAGGCTAGGATTTACTTTTATGTTTTGTTTATGTTGTGTACTCAAATAAATCTAGCTGCGGTTACAGTATGCAGTTGGGAAGCCGGCTTCCCTAATCCCGACAGCCGGCTTCCCGACTGCCTAATCCCGGCGAGGGTCAAATGACAGGCGTCTAAATCTAGATTACTGGCATTGTACCAACGCCGGGAGACCGGCGCCCGGCATCCCGATCAAAGCGATGCCGAGCACTGAGCGCGGACAGCCGCGCGGGGGGGAGGGTTAGGTTAGGGGCTCCCGGGGGGGATTTAGGGTTAGGCACCCCCCCCGGGAGGTTAGGGTTAGGCCAGGGGGAGGGAGGATTAGGGTTAGGCACCCACGGGGGGAGGTTAGGGTTAGGCACCACCCCAGGGGACTTAGGTTTAGGTGGCGGGGAAGGGGGGGTTAGGTTAAGGCACTTAGAGGGGGATTAGGGTTAGGCACTGGGGGGGAAGGTTAGGGTTAGGGGGTAGAATTAGGTTAGACAATACTTACCTTGAACGATAGGGATTTCCTCCTCTGCAGGGATGCCGCTGTCGAGATTCCAACCGCCGGGCATGGGTCATACCGATTGCGCGGTTACTTACCAAGGCTCTGGAATAGGTGTACTACTGGGCTGCTGCATGCAAGGTGCTGCCGTTTACCACAAGAGACTGCAACCATAACCTGATCTGTCTATCTGTATGAGTATATTGAGAGAGAGGTTGGTTCCATTTTATTTTTATTTTGCACATGCATGTATATGTACCCCATTCGTTTCATTTACAAACAATATAGTATCACGCTTTATGGGCAATGATTTTTATAATAGTATCAAGGTTTAATATTTATTTTAGAATGTATTACAATTTTACATTATTACTGGTAATCAATTAAATGAAAGAAAAATACAAACGACTCCACTTGGAATTACAATAATAAAAAATTGTTGTTTAATTTCACACAATTATATCCACTTGCCCAAGAGCTTAAATATTCTAAAACTGCAATTTACAATCTTGATGCAGTGTTTCCCGGCTAATTTATTCCCAAGCTAATATGTGTATTAATGTTCTAAAGCATTTCTCATTAGCACATGGAAATGTTTTAACTTGAATTATTTTATTAATATAATTAAAAAGCAAACCCTGTGCTGTAGCATATGTAATGTGTCAGCTGTGTCTTCTGAGAAATGTTCTGACATTACATTTATCAATATTCTCAGACACGGATTATGCACAAAAATACCACTTGAAAGCAGCATTCGTTTAGTGATACAGCAGTAATGACTTGTACTTCCTAGTGTTATGGTCTGAGGTTTCAATCCCAGCTCCCCTTGATTTCATTTTTGTGCAGAAATATTATAAATAATTTTTCTACTAGAAAAGTTAAGTAGATGCTTAAAACAGATTTCAAGCAGATGGGGTACAAAAAGCTGTTAAGAAATGTAAACATACTTTGGATAAGTACATTTCCATCATAAGAACAAATCAGTCATAAACTAAATAGTTATTACATGTTGTTAAGACTATGAAGATAAGGAGACAGGATAATCACAGCATGATATAATGGGTATACTCATTGGAGAGAATTTAATTCTGAGCGGACATCACTATACGCACAGCACTTGGTTAAGGTAGAGCAACACTCATTTTACTACGCAACACAATGAGGCATACTTGACTACTTTTTCATCCCCTCTCCTTGAGAAGCCGGAAGAGGGATGCAGCTATCTACTTTGAGGTGGGAGGCATCATTAGGCTCCACTCTCATCGCTGCAAAATGTTACAATTTGCCGGTCCATGGGGAAAGGGCAGAGAAAAAATGACGTGTTCCACGTCAGTTACCCCACTTCCTTCATATGGACCATGATTCCCATTTTTATTATTATCCTTTATTTATATGGTGCCACAAGTGTTCCTCAGTGCCTTACAAAGTACATAGACAACAGAGCCATAGCTAGACTTTTTGGTGCCCTGTGCCAGAGAGAGCATAGGCGCCCCCCCCTATTTTTAAAATAGGGACATAAGAGAGTGCACCTGAAAAAGGGCCATGGCAATGGGGAAGGGCCAGGGAAGAGATAGCGGAGGCCAGGAGATGCTGAGGATAACAGAAGAGGAAGCTACAAGTGAGAATGATAATAAACAGGAAAAGTGACAGGCCCAAACAGCACCCCCTGCCCTGCGGTGCCCTGTGCCATGGCACAGGTCAGACTACCCTGGTTACGGCCCTGATAGACAAATAAGTGAATAAGCAACAGGTGACTTACAGTACAATGCAGGACAAGTACAAGGTTTATATACAATGCTGCGTTAGTGATCATAACACTCCAATAAACAACAAGGCATCCGAGTAAGGAGTAGATGACAGTATAATAATGAGTAGCACAAAGGGGTAGAGGGCCCTGCTCGTGATAGTTTACATATCTCCGCCCATTCTGTCCACTTTAGTAGGAAGTTGGGCTGCAGGAGTTTCTGCCACTCTTCCATGGTTGTGGGGGACTACCAGAAAATTGGGAGCCTCTTGCAAATTCCATGAGAGTAGGCAATATGCCATGAGGGCGTGTGGTAAAATGAGCAATGTTGCAGTCACAATGTGCCGCTAGTATAAGTGCTCCCACGCTATTCTGAAGGCACAGCGCGTACTCCACTTAGAATTGAATAGGCCCCAAAAATTTACGAAAATCGAGGAGAGTCTAATTTATCAGCAGAGAAAATATATGATTATATAAAATATAATCAGTGAACTTCCCTTCTCATTTCTTCAGTGGAATGGCAATTTAGGACTATTTATAAACTTGCATATTGCTGAATTTATATTCTATAAATAGAACTGGGATGATTATGGTCAAATGATTTGGTTGTGTGGCGTGGTTGGGGTAGGTCTGGATATGGCACATGGAGCAAAAATTATAGGGGGGTTTCCTGGAGCTTTGAACACTAAAGGTCAAAATCTGTCAGTCATACTGTATATGCAAAGTTTGCAACCATATGAGGAAAAAGGTATATATTCTGCTGAAAACTTTTGAAAAATCGAGTCATCTAGTTAAACAATGTTTTTTGAAACATTACATCTACCTACACACTCTGTGCTACTACTGTCCATATTGGCTGATTGGCCTAATGCCACATTTAGTATGGCCCAAAACTGTGCGAGATTTCAAACAGTAATTACAGTGCATGGGTCAAGCTACTTGGTTCCAGTATGGAACAGCTGATTGTGCCACCTAGGTGTATGGTAATATTGGACAGTCTTACGGTCACTCAGAAATGATTAGCCAGTGATGATTAACTTTTTGTAACTTGGATCACAAGTGTCAGCCATTTCTAGAAATAAAAGCCTGAATATTTCTTATTTGGTGAAAAAAACATGAATAAAAAAAAAGAATTAATTTTTTAACAACTGTTTGTTAGAATCTTAAATGCATTCAATTTCAAACTTTCCGAACATTGAAATGGAAAATAAATTCAAAGATAAAAATTATTGTTAAAATTGGCCAGGCCATGATCCCAGGGATGGAATAAGCCATTCTTATGCACTAGGCAAGTACAATCACAGAATGAGAGGAATTAATTTGAGCACATCAATATCACACTATGAAAGGAGCCAATGTGTTAAGTAACCACAGAACATAAGTTCAAGTATTTATTATGTTACGTAACTGGATGCAAAATTGAAAATAGATATATAATTTGGTTACTTTGGTGCCCTATACACAGTCATTTTGTCACACCATACAAAGGAATGCCCAGTCAGACCATAGATTTTGCCTGCACTGTCAAATCCTCCCAAACTATGCCATATGTATAATAGATGTCATACATACAAAACCTATTTTTGATTAGCATTTTCTGGACTTTGCATCCCGGATTTATAACTTACTTTTCCCTATTAGAAGACCCCGTTGCCTCAGTGGAAAAAAAGAGAACAACGATTCTTACTGGCCATGATAGGGTTTCTTTTTCTTTTTTTTTCATTAAGAAAAATAAATGTATATCACTGTTAGAGCCACACACATTAACTGTCTGGACTAAATCAATGCAGCCATTTTTCTGTCAATTTCTGGAGAACCTTAATGGAGAATTAGAACGTCTGTCCTTCTAGGCTGAGAACTACTAAGCTGATCAATAGAAGCGGTAATAGCTGGATGATTTGAAACACATATAACAAAGCTTATCGTTTTGCTGAATATTACAGCCATCAAATATATCTAAGCAGGAATGTGAAATGGAAGTTCTCCGTATTTCAGGACTTAAGTGGTGATGACAAAAGTAAAATTGATTTGTTTCCCCAGATCAGGGAATGTCTTTGTGAAACATGTGGTAACTGCTGTTTAGTACATTATGGGCTGCCTGTACCTCTTCACAAGACTGTCAATAAGTGACTTTACATCTCAGAAGTAATAGAACATTGATTTGCTCTTCTTTCCATGATTATTTACATTAATTAATGTAATCTATGGCATAATGGACAACAATTTTATATAATTTCAACTGGATTTTTGCATCTAAGCAGATTACATACAGTGAGAGGTTTTTTTGTGTGATTTTAAATATTTATTTTCTATGGATATTAATTTGTAACTCCCAACGGTAAGAATAGCTTATAACAGTTGTAGCAAAATATACAAAATAAAAGGCATTGTACTTTCCACTTGATTAATGTTGAACCAATTTAGTTGGGAGACTAATGCTGGGTACACACTAGACGATGTGTGTACCCAGCGGTGGCAGAAGCAACGGCACCCAGTATATCGCCCCCCACGCATCCAGAAGCATGGTGTCGGCCGCCGGATCTTCAGATTGGCCTGCACTGCAGGCAGTTCTGACGAACGACGCATGGTAGCACGCAATAATGCATACACACTGGATGATGTGAACAGTTTGTCATTCCGAATTCATCCCAAAATGACAAATCGTCCAATATATCATCTAGTGTGTACCCAGCTTACTGTATGTTCTTCTAAAAAGGACAAGTGAAGGTATTGTCCATAGCAACCACTCAAATTATAGCTATAACTTATCTAGAAAGTTCTAAAAATTGATAGCTGGAATATAATGGTCACGAACGTATCTATAATAGGTGCAAGGTGCGCGGTGGTGCACATGGGTCCCTGGGTCAGGGGGGCCCCATCTGTACATCCTGCACCCAGGGGAGTAGTGTGTAGCCAGGGCGCCCGAAGCACGAGCGTGCTATAGCGCAACCCCCCCCCTCAAGTGTTCCAGGGAGGAGACGGGTCCATATGGGAATAAAGAGAAGTCAAAATAAAGAATTGGGGCAACCCCCTGTAGTGGTGCCCAAATGTAGTGCCCCCTGTAGTGGTGCCCATATGCAATGCCCCCTGTTGTGGTGCCCATATGCAATGCCCCCTGTAGTGGTGCCCATATGCAATGCCCCCTGTAGTGGTGCCCATATGCATTGCCCCTGTAGTTGTTCCCCTTAAAGTAGTGCCCCTGTAGTTCTGCCCCTTAAAGTAGTGCCCCCCATGCTGTGCCCCCTGTAGTGGTGCCCATGTGCATTGACCCCTGTAGTGGTGCCCATATGTAGTGCCCCCAGTAGTTGTGCCCCTTAAAGTAGTGCCCCTGTAATTCTGTCCACCCCCCTGTAGTTCTGCCCCTGTAGTTCTGTTCTCCTCAGCGCGCGGGTGACGTCATGACATCACTCGCGCACTGCATCACTGGGAACGCTGGTCTCTGAAGTGGTCAGAGGCTTCCTTAGCCTCCGATCACTTCAGAGACCAGCGTTCACAGGGCAATTCTGGCACCCAGCAGGCTGTCACCCAAGACAGCTACCAGGTACACAGCGAGCGGCACCTGCGGACAAATTTGGCGCCTGGAGCTTGCGCTCCACTGGAACCGCCCTCCCTACGCCCCTACCTGCATCCATACTTTATGCTTGCCTCTAAATTACTGGGAAAATGGTGTGCTGCCATTTTCCTGAAGATCAGGCTGAACATGGTGCTGGCACCATGTTCCCAGAGACCTGTGGATGTGCAGAAGATTCTGGTACAGTGCCACCATCGACTCGCCAATTACACCGCTATGATGGGGGGACGGAGATTGCAAACGTGGCCTGGCGATGATGCAGCATTGGGGGTGGAGCAGGGTACGTGACCACGCGATCACAGCATTGTGGCCCCTTCCCCTCTTCACAATGCCAAGATTACGAATTGCATCACCGCCCACCTCCATCATGGGGGTGCATGTAAAGGGATGCGGGGGCGATGCACAGGGATACAAGGGGGTGGTAGCGGCCAGGAGATTTGCTTACTTTTTCGGGGGGGGAGGGGGCACATGATTTTCGGAAGACTCCCAGCCATCCCGGGAGAGTAGGCATGTATGAGTTGGAAGCAAATGCAATTTGTTTTGCAAATTACCCCTTTATTTTATGGTGCATCAAAATATTCTTCCTCATTCTTAACCATGCCAACTGAGATGTATTCACAACCCATTGCGCTAATGGAACAGGGGCAGGGGTTTGTCAGCATGGCCAAAGCTCAGTAAGGGAGTGTTTGCCACAATATGTGTCCCATGCTGACCACAAAAAAAGACACACGTGGACCGGTTTGAAGGTGGATTACTTGTGAGTGCTACATCCCTGTTGCAAAATATGAACTAATATTGATGGTTATCACCAGCTGCTACTGATTGGCTGAATGTGTCTGAATTCCTTCACTTATGCTAATGCTAAAGTAATATGGCTGCTGTGATCTATTAGTATTATTACAGTGGTATTAGCAATCAGTCCAACAAAGCATATTTCCATCTCATCTTTTAATGAGGAAGGCGACAGAAGTGCATATTGATTTGCATCTGATAAAACTTTTATTTTGACTAAATTCCTTTGACATGGTAAATGTGACTTTATTAGTTATTAATAACACTGTCCAGACATGAACTATATGGATACCAGTCGATTGGTCGACAATAAAAAAAAGGTTGACATTAAGAAGATTGACATATTCTGAATGTCGACAGTCAAATGGTCAACATGGTCATTAGGTTGACGACTATTCTGTAAACATGTATTTAGGTTGACAGGGTTACATTTTCGACACATTCAAAAGGTTTACATTTAGGTGTTGACCTTGTGGTGTCAACCTTTTTACAGTCGACCTTTTATCACACACAATACTATATTGTTTATGAATTGTGTACTGTAACTTTCGCATTTACTACTACCACTGTGAAAGCACACCTCCTGGCAGAGACCGGGTGCATATACTACTGTTCTCTCCTGTTATATAGGAAGCATATGTACTATCCTTGCAGAACTGAACGCATCTTCCCTAAACAGCCAGTTCTGCAAGCTAAGCAAAATGCACGTGTTTCTGAGGCTCATAATGAGTCCATATGTATAAATGAGTCCTAATAGTAAATATCTACATTAACATTTATAAATGTGCCTAATTGATATATTGGGTACATTTTTTTTAAGAAATACTATATTTTTCTAAGAAACCTAGTATGGTCATAATGACTATATACAGTAGTAACCCTTTTACTAAGCCACAATTTTTGTTTTTATTTAATCCTAAAATACCATTACTACAACCAATCTTAAAATTTCAAAATGTCTAAACGCTAATGCAAACTGCATGGCTGATTTGCCGCTATAAAAAAATATTTCATAACATTGCAAACTTACATGAATTTACTGTTTCCTGCTAAAAGCTTATTATGAGCTGTACAAATATATCACTATAACAGTGCCCATAAACATCCTAAAAGGCGCTACAGACATTAAAAATGCACATTACATCTAGCAAGTCCATCTGACACTAGCCTTTACTGTTTACTTGATGGAAATAACAAGAAATCACAGTTTTCATATAACTCTACAGAAGTTATTTCAAGTGTTACTGTGAAACACATCAGTCTTTGTTGCACTATGGAATGCTAATAAATACATGGCGCTTTAAAACAGTCCTACACATTATTCACGCAATATTACTGCAGAAGCAGGGAAATCTAATCTTGGCTGAAGAAATTGATACATTCCTCATAGTTTATTGTGGAGAAAAAAAGTTTTGGGAGTCAGAAAATAGATTTGTGGACATAATATTGTGAAACTTTAGTATCTGCAACATCCATTTTCTATGTAGTTTATACTTCTAAAAGCTGTGGAATAATCAGGCTTTATACATCTCTTACTTACAGAAACTATACCATGCATCAGAGGTTCCCAAAATCTGCCATTACGGTCCAGGTTTTAAGGATATCTATGCTTGAGCCCAGATAGTTAATTTAAATTGACTGAGGTACTAATTATGGCCCTGATTAAGAGGTGCTTGATATTTGCGAGCGCTGGCTCTGAATCAGGGCGTGCCGTTTTTTTTTTCACCGGCCTCCAGGCAGCTCGCTAAGCTGTGGGTGACCACCCACAGCTTTAGCGGGTGGCCTGGCGATGGTCGCGATTATCGCGACCATTGGGCTTGCGACGAGACCCTTGTGGTAGGGTCTCATCCACCTCAAGCCCCAGTGGACTTCCTGTTCTAATAGAGCAGAAAGTTCACTACTGACATCACTGGTGATGTCAGTAGGGCCGCCCACAAATGGCAGGCGTTCCTTAAGGAACGCCTCCGTTTGTCCAGCCACCCCCCCTGCACGCCTACAAAACAGGGCGAGCTGTCAATCACAATCGACAGCCGCCCCGGCTTGTAGTGAGTCCCGCAGCGAGTGAAAATTTACTCGCTACGGGGCTCGCGCGTGCGCACTGCCCGGCCATCGACCCGCTTGCGAGCGCTATGGTCTGAATCAGGCCCAAAGTCACTTGTGCTCAAGCATGGATATCCTTAAATCCTGGACTGTAATGACGGAGTTTGGGAACCTCTGCCATATACCCTTTGTCTATACATATTACATACATTTATTTATGGGTTAAATCAATATTCAGCCATTTTGTGAGTTAAAAAAACAATTATCATGCTTCAGTGATGTCACTAGCTTCTAATGAAATTATAGGATATGTTCAAATGGATGTCTTCTCTAGCACGGACGTGTGGTCAGGGTAGGAAGGGGAGGCAGAGCCTCCCTTGTCATCCTCCCTCCCCTATCATACTCCCTGTCATGCTCCAGAGTTTTGATGTTTTTATACATGTGTGCCTCCCCAGCCATCGACCTCACTGCACGTCACTGTTCTCTAGATGGGGTTACCTTAACTTGCACCATAAAAAGGAATTATCATTCTCATATTTTCCTTGTTTGGCTTGGGTTCAAAGATTCAATAACTTGAACATTCTGAGGCTTATTCTGAGATGCACGCTGCTGAGACCTGTATCTTTTTCCGTAGAAACACCTGCAACTTTATGCTAATGTTAGTATCAGCCCTTCCCCTGGTGTACACAGAGGAGTAGCGTGGAACCATTGTGCCCGGAGAAAGTGCATGTCATAGCGCCCCCTCCCTGTACTGAATTGTGCCAGTGGGGTATGGCCAGCCTGTGGGGGAATACTGATGTGAAGAGAAAAAGATCAAACAGTGGCAGTATTACGCTGGGCATTGAGGTCCCATTGGGGGAATGGAATGCGTCAGTGATACACTATCTGACATTAAGGGGTAGCTCCTTTGGCTCTGTTTTATTTATGTATAGCACCTAGAATCTGTCTGTTTTCTCCTTTAAATCATTGTTATTAGTCAATGAAGGAGATTGTATTATACAGTATATTCTGATAATTTAATTTAAATTGACAGAATACATGTGCTAGAATGAAATTCCACAGGGTGCACAGCTTATTACTGCAATTACGGCCACAAGCAGCTTTCACAAACTCCCTTCTCAGCTATGCTCCTACTTCGCAAATATACATTGCACCTATATTAATGTGAGTACTACTAACCATGTCATGTTCTGTCTACCACCATTATTATTATTCCAGGTCTCCTAATATTTTTTAAAAGTCCTTTCAAATAACACTTTGTGGTCATGCCTCCATTACTTTAAATAGCAAAGCAGTGACTTTTTTTAAACTCATACCTTATAATTGAAGATTAGGATTTTACCTCAGATGTGTCACTTTTAAGTCCATTGAAGCACAGAATGAGGAGAGAGGAGGGACTGGATCAAAGAAGAGAGGGGAGAGGAAAGTGCAGATCAGAGAGGGTAGGTGACAGAGACCAATAAGAAAGAAGAGGAGACTGGTAGTGACAGAAGCCAATAAAAAAGAAGTGGACAGGGGCAAAGGGCCGATCACAGGGTAGAGAGGGGATGGAATTAAAGAGTTGAGAAGTGAATTTAATCAATCTGACAGGAAACGGGATGTGACAGAATATGATCACAGAGGAGGGATGGCCTCTGGCCGGAGGAGAGGCAATCTGGACAGCTTGAGGGAGCATGAAATGTAGAAACAGATCTCAGATCTGTAACTTATTTAGAATATAGAGCAAACAAACCGAGATAAAACTAACAGGCGGCTGTCATACTACGTAGTGCTCCATGAATTCCAGAACCCTGGATGGCGCCCTCCGTCCATTTTGTCGCCTGGAGCTCGTGCTCCACTGGGACCACCATCGCTACTCCCCTGGGTGTACAAGCATGGATCTGATTGTGCAAGGTCTGAGACTCCTACTTGGAGTGTCTTTAGATTCTGTAATACTGCTTGGTGCATCTTTAGAAGCAACCATCTGTCACACTATGGAACCGTGTACCAGCCCCATGCATGGTGCACATTCTCCATCAGTGTATGGCCTCTCTGTCACTGTCAGTGTATGGCCTGCAATGTGACTAAGTGTCTGGGGACCTGAATCAACTTGGATCTCAAATGCAAGCATCAACGCAGCCGAGCGTTTTTTATCCAGTGCACATGCATTATATAGCATTAATAGTGCATACATGCGATCACACTGCGATCGCATTGCCGTGGCACCTGCAAGCCAGCGAACGTTTGGGGAAGGTGAAGAGGGGCAGTCTTAAAAATGCAGGTGTGTCTTACCATTTGGATGACATTTAATGGGCATCCATAATTTAGCCAGTGCGATCACCTCCACAGCACAAGAGCTCTCTGCATGTGCAGAGACTCGCAGACTTAGAGACAGTTCAGACTAGCTGCAAGTGGTCGATGGTGGCCGATGTTCCTGATGTGCACGCTGATCTGGGTGTGCACTCGCAGAAGAAAAGGCACAAGTGGGCGTCTCTATGCACGGATAAGGTTGTAGCTGCATCTGCATATATTAGCAGCTACATTCTGTCATGATTTGCAGATGCAATTGCGATCCAAGCTGAATCAGGCCCTGAGTTCGCAACCACTTTAGTAACACACCCATAAGGCAGACCATCTATGTGGATCTGAATAGCCACCTCCTACCCAGGAATGCCCAGCACATTTCCAGTACACTGTTGATACTGTGTGTCTCATAAGCAATTGTGCCCCTGTAGGCAGATTTAGGGGTCTATTCATGAAGCAATGAAAAGACTGGAGAAGTGTGCCGGTGGAGAAGTTGCCCATGGTAACCAATCAGCTTTGAGGTTGCATTTGTCAAGTACTTTCTATAAAATAATAGGTAGGAGCTGATTGGTTGCCATGGGCAACTTCTCCACTGGCACACTTCTCTACGCTTTTCACTGCTTCATGAATAGACCCCTAAATTACCTGCTGTGTTTACAGTGTGGGTAAAGCTCCAGGTTTAACGCCCAGAGCTATTTAATCGTTAGTCAATTTCTTCACGTGTAGTGCACTTTAACCCATAGATTCCGTGTTAAGTGCTGGAATCTATGGGTTTCCCTGTGCATTAAGCCCCAGTGGGTGCATATCTGTTTTAAGTGCACCCTCTGGGGTTTAACGTGTGGGGATGATGAAGTTGATTGAACACAGGGCTGACAATTAGCCATGGGGTAAACCCCTTGGTTAATTGAATCTGCTCCTGTGTGTAGAAACCATGGGAAGCATGCGCTGTACGTTTTATTAGGGATTTTCTTTACACCTAAGTAGCAAAAAAAATCACAGAACTCCGGGAATATGGACATTACATGTGACTCAGAATCAGGCCCTCTGTGCCAAGAAATGGGCTGTCTAAATGCCAACAGTATTATTATTACTCCTAGAACTCTTCACTGAGGCCTGTGAAAAGCTTCAGTCAATTGTTTTTTACATTGTTTTATTCAAATGAACTTGTAGTAAAGTTCAAAATATTTATGTAATATAATGAGACTGTTTGTTTGTTTAATAAACCTCTGTTATTTTAACAGTAACATTGTAATATTAATCATATTGTTGGCCTCGGATGTGGGAAATAATACAGAGTTTGGGCTGGCAATATGAAAGAGCATTAATAAAAGCTTTATATAGAAGAAATAAGTTTAGCATTAAAATATGTGAGTAAACGTAATTTCCCTAATGTCTATAAGCAAAGAAAGACACAGAGTGGAGGAAAAAGTATGCAGTCTCTGTAAAAGTCAAAATACAGATCTGATAGGAGTGACCTGCGCCATGCTTTACCTGCAACGTCATAGCAATTCCTTTGCCACCAAAAAATCAAAACATAATCACCAGTACCGAATACACTAAATATTACTAAGATGCAAAATGAAGGAAAAAGTAGACACACCAGGGACCTCATTCAGAGCCGCTCACAAAATGCGAGCGCTCACTCTGAATGAGGGCGGCCGCTTTCTATTTAAAATCCGGCCTCCTGGCCGCTCGCTAAGCTGTGGGTGACCACCCACAGCTTTAGCGAGCAGCCAGGTTGATGGTTGCGATGGTCAAGACCATCGCGACCATCAGGGCTTGCGACGAGACCCTTGTGTTAGGGTCTCATCTTCCGCAAGCCCCAGTGAGCTTTCGGCTCTAATAAAGCCGGAAGCTCACCACTGACATCACAAGTGATGTCAGTGGGGCCACCCCCAAATGGCAGGCGTTCCTTCGGGAACGCCTCCGTTTGGACAGCCACCCCACCACCCCGCCTACAAAACGGTGCGAGCTGTCGATCACCATCAGCCCTCCCTTTGTAGTGAGCCCCGGAGCGAGAGAATTTCTTTCGCACTCCGGGGCTTGCGCACGCGCAGTGCGGCCACTGCGCGTGCGCAAGGCCTCAACATTGACCCGTTTGCAAGCACTCAGCGCTTGCGAGTGGGTCTGAATGAGACCCCAGGTGTCTTGTGCTACATGGCACAAATAGGATATGTGTATGAGGACACACAAATAGGATAGGTGTATGAGAACCGCTTGTGCATACCAGTTCTGCTGCCTGATTTGTGCACAACTGTACCATCAAAGCTGTAGAATGGTTCAGAAGCGACAGTTATACTGTCTATGACGAAAGGCGTTATCTGAAGTCAGAAACGCTCCAACTATTTGATTCTCCCCTTCAGACAGCCATCCCTCCTTGGCGCATATCCACATGGAAGCAAAAACATTTGGACCATGGTAAGCTAATTCTGTATGCACTCCGAAGTTCCCAAACTGGAAGTACAATTATAAAGCTGTTGTAAGACACATACACTAAATGAGGCAATACCATAGTTCACAGTAAAACTTTTAAAACTTACATTCATAGTAGATAATGATCACTTTGTAATTGTAACGCTATATTACTTTGTAATAGAGTAGTGTTAGTTATAAAATGTTCTGCTGAGACATTTTTACAGACGGAACATGTCTCTGCTGGACAAACAGCCAGAAAGTATTAACCGAGCCACATTAAACACCATTTTTAATTTACTATATATGTAGTATTAGTTTAAGGAATCATGCCATAAAATAAGTACATAAATAAATAAATATAATACAGTAAATGTATCTATTAAATACATTTAAAATATAGTCTGGATTATTTACTGCCAAAGTGTTAATGTACAGTAGCAACAGCAACCAATCAGCAATTAGCTTAGTTTGATTGGTTACCATAGGCAACACTTGTACTTTGTTACAAAATAACCCCCACGGGCATTTTTAGTACAAGAAAGGCGATTAAAAATAAATAGCTTATTTTGTTTCTCTACTAATAAAAACATCAAAGCTGGTTCAGCTAAAGAGTTACAGCAAAGCAAACAACACATATGTAAATAAACATGAACCAAATTCTAATTCATTTACAGTAAAATCTTTAAAAATACATGTTATACAAATAATAGTGTGATGATATTTCCTGGAATGATGAAGTATATTAATGCATTAATACTAGCCAAACAAACATAGTAAAGAATAACCAAAATATTGAAGGAAATAAAAATGTTTGATAAAGATGCTTTTAAAATCAATGCACAGAATATGTAGCTTTTATTAAAGGCAATTTATAGACTGAGGGTCTGATTCATTAAGGATCGCTGTTGCGATCGCAGTTCCGTAAACGCATGCAGGTCTGTTGCAAAAATGTATGCTAATGAATGCTATCGCAATTTCATCGCCCTGCCAGCATAGAGACGCCCACTGCCTCCTACTATCGCTATCTGAAATCCACAACACATTGCAAACCTTCACAAACATCGGTAGCATCGAGTATCATCTGCCCCTCACGCAGAATTACAGCAGCCCTGACCTTACTTACAAATTGCTAATGTCGTTGCACGCAGTAAGTACTCAAGCTGCGTATGCAAACGCACTGACTAATTTATGCACACCCATGCAACAGTGTTCAAACGGACAGATACCCCTGCGTTTTTCTTCGACCACTCCCCTGTCACCACCCCCAAATGCTCAGTGCCTGTCAATCACTCTGCAAAGGCTCTACGTGGTCTTTATGATCGGAATGCGATCGCAGTGGTGCCTTCGTGCTTGCGTATTGTGATGCGCATTTGCAGCACGCAACAATCGTCCATCTGTGTACGCTTTAGCAATAGTGATTCTTAATGAATCAGGCCCTGTGTTTTTAACGTCCTGGAAACTCTCTTACTACTCCTTGCAAGAACTGGTCCCTGAATTGCTTTAATCTTTGAACAGCAAGTTGTGCAAAGTGCAAAATGTAACTTTAAAAAAATAATAAATATAGGATAAAATCATAAATACACTTTTCATCTAAAAAGCACTTACTTTAAATGTTTGCACTAAAGATACAAATATAAATAGAATTTGACGGTAAAGAAAACCCTTATATTTTCTTCCTTCTTTGCATTTTCTAATATTTATAATTTCGATGTAGTGGGAGTTTATAAAATAGGGAGCTTTAGCTATAAGTCCTTATAGTAGACTTTTTTTTTATTATTTACCTTTTCTAGGAGTCTGTTGTATTGATAATTACCCTCTCTTTCCACTGTTACCTTTTAGGGCCTGATTCAGTAGTGAACGCAAATGCAATTACAGACACACATTGAGTGATTATTTGCCATCGCGCATGCGTGTAAGTATCACTGCGTATTGCGATTACAGATGCACAGAGGAATCCATCGGAAAGTGAGTGACAGGTTGTCAGCATTTGGAGGTGGTGATGGAGGGTGGTCAGAAAAATGCATAAAATAGCCACTACGACTGCATATGCAGCATGAGAGCTCTCTGCGTGCGAGAAGACTTGCAGTGTCTGCGGCTTGTCAGGCCTGTTGTAAATGCTGCGTGACTGCCCAATGTGCTTTGATGGTATCCATGTTTACACAGAATAGCGACATTGGACAAATATAAGAAAGCAGTAGTGGGCTTTTTTATGACGCCTGAGCTTTGGCAAGCATTAAGCTGTGATCTCATTAGCAATCACTGCTGAATCAGGCCCTTAGTCTCCATTCCTCCAATAACAGGTTATATTCTCTTGTTCTAGAAACCCTATGGGTTCAAATATGCTGCATTCCTGAACCATGTATATGAATGTTTATATCACATAAAGTTTGTTTCCTCTGTATTCTAAACAGTACATGTTATGCCTTTGCCTTTCTTGATGTACGGTGCTGGGTATAATCACACAATATTTAAATATTATGGACTCCATCTTTGGATCTTTAAACATCAATTTGACTTCTATATTTATCTCTATCTGTATAACACCAAATCTTTACTTTGAATTGCATATGCTAGTCTACATTTTTAGCAAGTCATAACAAATATAGATGCAATCTGCTCTGGACACATATATAAAATTGCACAATATTTAAGCAAATTTAAGGATTAGCACTTACTTCATTTGTCTGTGGAATGCTAAGCTTTGGCAATTTGTTCTTGCTGACTGGTACATTGACCTTTCCATCCAGTATTGCTCCAAAAGGTTGAGTGTTATATCCATCTTCAATTTCTGTTGGTGGCTTCAATTCAGGCGAGTCATTGGGTACTTGGTCCTGACCATCCATTGGTCTCACATATGCTGTTGGCTTTTGTGGCATCATGCTTGTTTTGCTGTGAAGTCCAGGGAGAAAATTTTGAGAGGACAGACCACTGGCCGCCAGGAGCAGGGATGTAGATGGGAGCGGAGAGATAGAGCCATGTCCCAAAAATTCTAAATCAATAGGTGACTTTGAATGGGTATTTTCTTTGTACGAGTGTTCTCCACTTAATGCTTTTGAGTGATTGTGTCTTCTTGAGAGTGAAGAGGAAGTTGTGGGTACTGGTTCCTCAACACTAACACTTTTATGCTGGTCAATTTGGCAGTTGTAAAGGTCTTCATATCTAATTTGTGATAAATCGTGTGACGAACTGTGTTTTGTCCGACCTGGTTGTCCGCTGGCTTGACTTGCCTGTGTACAAGTTGAGTTATGCCCACTATGTGGCCAGTCTGATCTTGATTTTCTAGTTCCCTCATGTGCTAGAGTGGAAATTGGTCCCACGGCTGAAGGTGGTGGCATTGTGGTGGATGAGTGGCTACTGCTTTGATGGCACTGTGCCACTCTATTCCTTTGCTCTGGGAAAAAGTTCTGTTCATTTTTCTCAACTGGTGTTTGTGGGACAGAATTCTTTGGAATTCCTACAAGATGAGTTTGGTTGGAGTGATTAGTTAGCAAGTCTTTCATTTCATCGTAGTTTCCAAGTGTATTCTGGACACGGTTTGCAAGAGCATCTCCTTTATTTGTCTATATTGTACAGAAAAGAAAATATGGGGGTGTAACTGTTTGCATTTTAAAGCACTGTGGCATATATATATACATAAAATGGTGATCTTAACATTAATAATCACTATTATAACAGACCCAACATATGCTGGGTTATCTCAGTCTACATTCTCCCACTCGGCCATGCCCCCCCAACCGTTGTGGCTCCATCTAACACTACCTTTCATCACTTCATCCTAAGCCACCCCCTCCCATACTTTCCCCAGAGGCCGGTCCTCCTCTTCTAAGGTTGTCCCATCTCCCTTGCATCGGTAGCCATTGGGGCATGCTCATTGAGGAGATAGGACAGCCTTATATAATTATATAGATGTTTTAAACTACATTTCAATATCATATATTAATAAATATAATTTGGTGCATGTCTTGTGAAGCACCTGGTGTTACAAAAGTATTAATAAAAAGAAGCTCAATAATCATCTTTATAGTAGTCTATTATAAAGTTATGATTTTGTTTTTTTCCTTAAAAAGGTAAAGCAGTGATAGGCAGGCAGATACAGTTCAAAATGGCCACATACTACCCTTAATTTCAGTAACAATTTAAAATATTTGATCACAGGAAGAGACACCATCTAATAAGGAGAAACCATCAAATAATATTATATCAGCAGCCATTTGTAACAAACACTTGCCGACTTTTTGTTCTCTTAAGGAGAAGCCCAGAGAAGAGATGCAAGTGACCGCTCTTGACGTCATTAGGGGAGAGGGCAGGCTAAAATGACAAGGATTTCATTGAATTGCATCAACTTGACCCCATCCCCTCACTATGGACCTGCGATTCCCAGCATTTTCTCCTCATCCTGCCCACTACACTGGGAAGTGGGCGGGGGAGATCCACCCACTCTTCCAGGGCCCAGGGGACTACCTGAAAAATCATGAGTTTGTATGTTATAGCAAATGTATATGACAAAAAGCAGGACCGTATGTGCAAGCTCACCTTGCCACATGTGACCATATGGATGCTTGTTGCCTATCACTGACTTAAAGGGATGTTGAACCAAATAAAAATTTAGCAGCCAAAACAGGGCCGTACCTATTGGTGTGTGCCCGGTGCCACTGCATCACCAGCCTACAGCCCTTGCTTCTGGCTAGCAGAATACCTTCAATGGCACCCTACAGCCAGAATTGCTGCTGCAGCGCTACCAGAGCATCCTTTAGATGCTCCAGACAGGCATCCTGCAGCATGTACAGCTGATCGGAGTGATTTCAAGATGCTCTGGTCAATGCTGCACTTATCGGTGCAACTGTTCAACCACCTCTTCGCGTCGTAATGATGTATGCACACAATGTCATGATAACAGGCGCTTACAGGGCAAGGCTGGCACAGTACGTATTTGAGCCCTGTTACAGCGCTAAGTGAAACTAGAATATCAGTGTGAACATTGTCCTTTTATTTCCTAGGTAAATACATTCTTTTAGGTTCCTCTTTGCTCAATCCCTGGCTGTGGCTACATTTTAAAATTCAAAAGAGGGGGAGGTAAAAAAAAAAATCATGAAACTAAATCTTCTATTTATCCACAGCCTGATACTGAGCAGACGCAAAGAGCTCTGGGCCTGATTCAGAGCAGGACGCTCTGACCAGAGCGCTCGCTCTGAATCAGGGCCCTCCTACCTAAAAATGGAGCAGCCTCCTGGCCGCTCACATAGCTGTTGGTGACCACCCACAGCTTATGCAAGTGGCCAAAAAGATGGTCATGATGGTCAAGGCCATCGCGACTATCGGGCTTGCGACGAGACCCTGCGGTAGGGTCTCGCTGCTGCAAGCCCAGGACTGCTTTTGGCTCTATCAGAGCCAAAAGCACTCCCACTGACATCACTAGTGATGTCAGTGGGGCCGGACCCAGATGGTAGGCATTCCCATGGGAACGCCTCCGTCTGGGCAGCAACGCCCCCGGCACGCCCACCAAAGGGGGTGTGCTGTCAGTCACCATCGACAGCACGCCCCCTTAGGTGCGAGACCCATAGCGATAGCTTGGCTGTTGCTATGCAGGTCTCGCGCATGCGCACGACGGAGCTCCCTCCGTCGTGCACATGCGCATTAGGGCACCATTGACCCGCTTGCGAGCGCTCAGCGCTCGCGAGCGGGTCTGAATTAGGCCCTCTGCTTGCAAGGCATGTGTCAAATGAAATGCTTCCCAAACAATTGGGTATCATAATGCACAGTGGACATGATCACTAGAGATGAGAAAAATTTTCCAAACGTTTCAGCAAAATATTCACCCTATTCCAAATTGAATTGTAAAAATCCATGCTTCACTAATGGAGTTTAGCTTTAAGTGTTCCCAGCTCAAACCATAGCAAAAAAGCAGACTGGCAATTCACTGACTATAATTTCAGCCAAGGGTCACATGACTAACACACTGCAGGATGGCGATGCAACAAAATTTCAGATTGCATTGCTGGAACTTTCGCAGAAAAATCGATTTGCATGTGATTTTGCTCATCACTAATCATCAAGCAAAGCAAGAATACACCAAAACTGCTCATAGAGAAGTGTCCTGCTACATCTTTGCCAATCACGCTACAAACATGCACACGCATCGCGCCATGCAATTACCCACAGAAGAATACACTATGGTATGCTATGGTGCACACTGCAATCGTACCATGCAATCCTATGGTGGTGCGGGTGCGAATGCAGTGTGCGTATCCGCTCGTGGACACAAGCCTCGCACTATGCGTGGCGCGGTTTGCTGCGTATGCAGCAAAGATGTGGCTGGACACATCTGAGGTCATTTCCCCCTTCTCAACAATGCAACATATTTATAAGACACATACATAATACATATAGGACCATTTAATAGCAAGCATTATTATTGAAATACCAACACATGGCTGTTTTAATTAGAATTATCTTTTAAAGCACACATTTACTTGTTGTTATTATTGCAGTTTGGGGTAATTATATAATCTCAGAGGATCTACAAATCATTAAAACAGAGAAGCATATTTACATCTTACAGTCGAGAGAACAAGGGCAAGAAATCACCGTTACTTACTAACAGTCCCTAGGTTTTGTCATTTTTAGTGGCAGAAATTACATTTAGCTAAGCCAAGAATAAGATCATTGTTTATAAGCTGTCTCCTTCAACAGAGTTGCACAATGTACCGTTTGGGAGCCAGCCAAACACAGGCTCTCTCCTTTCAACCTCCACACAGAAAACAAGAGGATACCATTGTGCTGAGGACAGAGGAAGAGGAGTTATGATGCACTTTTTAAACACTTGCATATTTGTTCTGTTCCCTCGCACACAGTTTAACTCATTATCACAAAGAAAAACAACCATTACTAGAGAAGCAAGCTGTTTTTTTCTTTGCTAAGAGTTATAGTGAGCAAATGGTTTATTACACTGGTGCAGGTCTCAAGCAATGTGAAGATGATAACAGTTTTATTACTGTACATCCACGCAAAATTAAAGAAGACTCGTCACCTTGACATAAAGCCACACTGGTGTCATTTCAATGTTAAATACAGCTTATTGGGTGCTAAAGGAAATTTGTAATTACCTTGGAGACAGAGGCCATCAATCTTTTATACTATTAAAATTCATAGTGAAGCTGTTTCATCTCCTACATTTGCATAAGATAACTCTTCAATTCGGTTACCAATACCAGCAATAGAACAAAAACTGCGATTTTCCCAGACAAAAACTGTAATTTATCGATCACATCGAAAATGTCATCAATATATTGCACTAGGAGGTAGGAGGCACTTGTTGTCTTTATTTTCCTATATATATATATAGTAGAGTGGCACACACTTAATGAACATACATCGGCTGGGGTGCCAATAAACTCAGGCTCAGTCCACAGGGGAAAATGCCATAATATCCAAACAAATCAGAGTGCACTCACCAGGCTTGATTTCAAAAGAGAAAATACTGAACACTTTATTCTTGCATAGGTGCAAAACGACAGTTGTCCTAGTTTGACGTTTCAGTCCATACAAGGACTTTTGTCAAGATCCTCAATCTGCCACAAGGTCAGCCATAATGTAGAAAATATTATGGCTGATCTTGTGGCAGAATAAAGGGTTGAGCATTTTTACTTTTTGAAATCAAGCCTGGTGAGTGCACTCTGATTTGTTTGGATATAACGGGTAAAATAAGTATTGAACACATCAGCATATTGCTCTGTAGATATATTTGTACTGGGGCTATTGTAATGAAATTTTCACCAAATGTCAGCAACAACCCATGCAATCCACACATGCAAATAAATCAAACCATTGATGTCCATAAAGTTATGTGCAATAATGTGAAATGACACATAGAAAACGTAGTGAACATGCTTACTGAAATGTACTTAATACTTCGTACAACAGCCTTCTTCGGTAATGACAGCTTCGAGTCACCTCCTGTATGGAGAAACTAGTCGCATGCATTGCTCAGGTGTGATTTTGACCCATTCTTCCAAACAAACAGTCTTCAAATCTTTTCGGTTCCGTAGGTCTCTTCTATGAACTCTGATCTTCAGTTCTTTCCATAGATTTTCTATTGGATTCAAGTCAGGTGATTGGCTGGGCCATTCTAGCAGCTTTATATTCTTTCTCTGAAACTACTTGAGAGTGCCCTTGGCTGTGTGCTTGGGATCATTGTCTTGCTGAAATGTCCACCCTCACTTCATCTTCAGCATCCTGGTAAATGGCAGATTTTTATCAAGAATGTCTCGGTACATTTCTACAGGGGCATATCTTTGTATTGGCCAGGATGGCACTCGCCAGGGGTGCCGGCCAGGAGGGGGTGCCACCCGGCTGTGCCAGTCCAGGGCTGTAACTAGGGTGGAGCGGCTGCCACAACCGCTCATGCCCTGCGGGCGGAACCGGCCACCACAGCCCCCGATCACGGACACTAGTTTTTTACATGAATACTGGTAGCAGTGTGCCCAGTTCCTCTGCTGCCGGGCGCACCGCTACTAATACCGCTACTAATACACTTTACAGCAGGCACTGGCTGGGCAGCGCTGTGCTGTCTGTCCCATGTGCTCCGCCCCCTCCCTGGTTCATTTCCTGTCTCTCCCATCCTGACCCACATTGCCCTGCACCGCCGAGGAAGACCATGGTGCTCGGCAGCGTGACAGCTCCTCTTACCTCCAGGACTGCTGGGAGCTGGATCGCAACATCACGTCACACTCTGTGCCTCTAAGAGGAGCTGTTGGCCCCACACAGGCTACAGAGAGGACCATGCAGGCTGCAGACAGAAAGAGGAAGCTGGTAAGACAGGGCGGGGGGTCTTGAAATTACAGAGGGGAGCAGCAGGTGGTGGAGGCAAGATTGACAGAGGGGGGCAAGAGGCTGGAAATACAGAGAGGGCAGGAGTCTGGAAATACAGAGGAGGCTGGAAATACAGTGGGGGCAGGAGGCTGGAAATACATATTGGAGGCTTGAAAAACAGGGAAGAGCCTTGCCAGACAGGTGGCAGGGGTAGGAAAAACAGTGGTGGCAGGAGTTGGAAATACAGAGGGGGGAGAAGACTTGAAAGACAGGTAGCAGAGGAAGGAAAGAGTGGGACAGGAAGCTCAAGTGACATGGGGAAGGAGGTGACACAGGGAGCAGGAGGCTGGAATGATATGCAGTAGGAGACTGGAATGTCACAGTGAGCTGGAGGGAAAATGGAGAAGGAGGCTGGGGGGGTTTATGGGGCAGGACATGATACAGAAACCAGGAGGCTGGAGATGACACAGAAAGCTGGAAGGGACATGGGCAGGATGTTGGAGATGACAGAGCTGGAGGTGACATTGGGCAGGAGGTTGGGGAGACACAGAACGTTGGTGGGGACTTGGAGCAGGAGGTAACACATGGAGCAGGAGGCTGGAGGCAACACAGGGCACCAGACTTGAGAGACACAGGGCATGTAGCTTGAAAGACGCATGAATGAATTGGACACAGAGCAGGAGTCTGGAGTGACACAGGTAGGAGACTGGAGGGGACATGACGCATGAGTTTGGATGAACCTATGTTGTATGATAACGACATTGGTTATAAACTGGCATCTTCCAGTAAATGGGACTTCCTACATGAATAGTGAATACCGACTGTCTGCCCAAGGAGGACCAATTTCTTCAGAGGTTCACCATCACAGAGAAACCACCATATAGGTAAGGTGTATTTATATTTAGTACACACATACACATTGCTCTGTCTGCCAAAAGTCTGTGCTGCTGCTGATCTCTCAGTCAGAAGCATCACTGCTGGACGATGAAGGAGGGGAGAGGGGAGGCCGACATGGTGTCAGTTTACTAACTCCTAGCGGGGGGGGGGTGCGGACGCCTGTCCCTTACTCTTCCAGGGGTTCTCAGACCAGTAGATACACCCCTGCATTTTTACATTCATCCTTCTTTCAATCACATGAAATATGCCAGTACCGTATACTGAAAAACATCTCCACACCATTATGTTCCCACCTCCAAACTTCACTGTTGGTATGGTGTTTTTGGGGTGATGTGCAGTGCCATTTCTCCACCAAACATGGTGTGTATTATGGCATAAATTTTGGTCTCATCTGACCAAACTATATTCTCCCAGTATGTCACAGGCTTGTCCAAATGTTGTGCAGCAAACTTTAAATGAGCTTCAATATGCTATTTCTTCAGCAATGGAGTCTTGTGTGGTGAGAGCACATACAGGTGATGGCGGTTGAGTGCACTACTTATTGTTTTCTTTGAAACAATTGTACCTGCTAATTCCAGGTCTTTCTGAAACTTTCCACAAGTGGTCCTTGGCTCTTGGACATCTCTTCTGATAATTATTTTCACTCCTCTGTCAGAGGAGCACCTAGTCATGGCCGGTTTTTGGTGAATTGATGTTCTTTCCACTTCTGGATTATGGGGGCCATAACAGTGCTCACTGGAACATTCAGAAGTTTAGAAATCCTTCTGTAACCAATGCCATCAGTATGTTTTGCAACAATAAGGTTGCAAAGGTCTTGAGAGAGCTCTTTGCTTTTACCCATCATGAGATGTTTCTTTTGTGACACCTTGCTAACGAGACACCTTTTTATAGGCCATCAGTTGGAACTGAACCAGCTTTTATTAATTTGCACTGACAAGGGGCAGGATTGCTTTCTAATTACTGATAGATTTCTGCTGGTGTCTTGGCTTTCCATGCCTTTTTATACCTCCCTTTCTTCATGTGCTCAATACCTTTTCCTTGTGTCATTTCACATTATTACACATAACTTAATTTATGGACAGCTATGGTTTGATTTCTTTGCATGTGTGGATTGCATGGGTTGTTGCTGACACTTGGTGAAAATGTCATTACAATAGCCCCATTACAAATATATTTAATGACAAAAATGTTGATGTGTTCAATACTTATTTTACCCGCTGTATATATTATACACACACCAAAATGTGTCATCGTGATTACTATCCACTGCCTCCTGGACAAGCTGGAGATGGAGGAGTTAAAAGTGTATCTGAATGCCTGCATTCTGAATCTGCTGTTTAGTGCAATCCTCTACAATGGATGTTTCCTAACCAGTTTTAGCTGTATAATTCCCAGAGTGCACATGCTAGAAGAACCAGTTATCACTAAGGGGTCTATGTACTAAGCCTTTGAGAAAGATAAAGTGGCAGAAGACAAAGTACTAACTAATCAGCTTCTGTCACTTTACAGGCTGTGCTGGAAGAATGACAGTAAGGAACTGATAGGTTGGTACTTTATCTCTATCCACACCATTGAGAACTCTGAATGCATGAATCCACCACTCACTCAATGCAAATGTATCGGTAAAGCAAAGTGTCAAACATTGGAGAAATGGCCCTCATGTGGAGGCAATGTGGGCATTGCACAGAAATTGCTAGGGTGCCAGGCATTGGAGCCCCACAGACCTGCCAGATAGAGGTCAAACCAATTAGGTGCAAGTAGGGTTCTACGAGCTGTTCTCAAGTGCTTTTTCAGGGGCAATTTGCGTTTTTTTGTGCGCACCCCATGAGCAGGTGAAAAAGTAGATAAAAATGTCGGGACACAGCGCAAAACTTCTGGTTCTCCTAGAATAATCATGGAGGGGTTTGGCCAAAAAAGACATGTCAATTTTCAGGTGAATTTATCTAAAAATGCTCAATAATGGGCTAAATGATGTGGGACAAGTTTGTGGAGGTGTTGTATTGATGGGAGAGGGTTTTTTTGTACCCCAAAATGCTGGAAATACTTTGATGAAAAACACTTGCATATACATACACACTTACATATACTGTACATACATATACTATTTATTCCATAGACAAAAAACCTTACAGTTTCACATGTCCCATTAATGCTTCTTAGACAAGTATACATGTCGCCAGAGTATGATACTTTTAGCAATTAGGGAGCTGAATGTGTATTTTGAATGAGATAGATGTATGGAGTGAGAAGGATGTTGAAACCCAGTGGGATTGTTGTAGTGACCGAATGGGAAGAATGTGGGGCATTGAGTGGGATGTGTGTGCCACATAACTGCTCAGACCTCAGTTGCATAGACTGCATGTGTATATTCCAATGAGCACACAATTCTGTGATTTAGCAGCTCCACCATATTGTGAGTGACAGCAATTTCACTCTGTCAGAGTGCTGAATCTGCAGTTAACCACAGGATGTGATGGCATACCATATCTGTATTGCGCAATGAACATGTCCAATAAGGCGTCAGCCTTAATAATCAGAATGTCATTGCTTTGAGTATGAGTGGCAGAAATTCAGTAGGTTTTGTGAAATTTCAGATCATGTCTAAGAAGCCATAATGTCTATGGAATATATATATATATATATATATATATATCTATGCATGCTATAGTTATGTTTCTTATATATTATATTTTAGTACATATTTTCCATATGAATGAATTACATTGTATTTAGAAGTAATAAAAATCCAGCCTACCTTGTCATTCAGGCTTACCTTGTAGGGCTCCCCAAACAGATTAAACCCAGAGGCAAATAGATCTTCATCTTGCTGGACCTCCTGACTTCTCCGCTCCCATTCTTTTCTTTTGAGTGCATTTCGGTCTTGTTCATAATGACTATGAAGACAAAAAAGGATATAAAACATTATTTGTCTAGAAAAGTATATTTTACCTGCAGTGGCCCATTAGTACAACACTTACATACAACATGCCTATGCATCAATACTACAGCACTTCAAACCTGATTATACCGGACAGAGCTTTAATTATTCATGTATTGCCCATGGCTAACGCAAATGTCTGCAGAGAAGGCATATAATGAAATAATGAGCATTATACAAGTAAAGCTGGGTACATACTTGTCTAGTTCACTGCTGATCAGGCCGCAGATCAGACTGTTTATACAATCCTACTACAGACCTGCTCGCAGATTCTACATCCAATCCTCGCTACTCACTTGTCCAATTTTTAAGCAGACCTCCAATTTGTGTCTGCTGAAACAGTCTGCTGAAAAAATACATTTGGCTGTGCAGGAAAGAGGATTTATTAATAAGGAATTTAATTAACTATAATGGTGAAAAGGCGGAGGTTGAGAATTATTAACCTGATTATTGGATGGGAACAGGATTTCAGGTTTCCAGAAAAAACAAAATACAACAGTGTGGGGTTCCCCCCACAGAGGCATAACTAGCCCCGGGATATTTGAGCTTGCTCTGGTTCTAAAAATATGAGGAACAAAACAAGTAGGGGCCCCCCGTATTTTCAGAACCAGCACCGGGCTCCACTAGCAGGGTATTAATGCCACAGTCAGGGGACACATATGACGTGGTTCCCCGGCCACAGAAATCATCCCCCCTAATTAGTCAGCCCAGGCTGGGGATTCCTGGGGAAGTGGGGACCCCCCCAATAAAGGGGTCCACCCTCTCCAGGGAACCCAAGGCCAGGGCTGAAGCCAGGGGCTAACCCCAGCAACCCTGGGCTGTGGGTGCTGAGTTGATAGTCCATTAGTAAGAGTTTAATATTGTCTTTTACAGGTAGAACTACAGGTCCCAGCAAGCCTCCCCCATTTGCTGGTTCTTGGAGAACCAGCAGGTGGGGCATTAAGGGCCCGCTGGTACCTATAGTACCCCTGTAAAATAAATATTAAAATAAAAACAAAAGAATGAATGTTTCAATAATTTATTTTGCTGCACCTTCACTTGGAGGATGGTGGCCTTTAAGCTCTTTTGCATGGCCGCCACCCTTCCGGGACTTCCCCGGCATCTTCCATCTTCAGGAGCCCTTCAAGCTCCTCCTCCGCCGACAGACTGACACCCGCTGCCTCGCGCTGTAAGCCGGCATAAAGGGGACGGGGCACTTAAATGGTGAGCCGTGATTGGCTCACTGCAGCGATCTTCAAATTAAAAAATGGCACTGCTACGCCATTTTTGAAATGGGGAGCCACGCGGTTGCCCACTGGAAAACTCAGCAAGGTAATTAACTATCCACCTCCTGCATAGTCCCGCAGCCACCACCGCCATGTCCGCTGCCTCCCGCCGCCATGCCTACCGCCTCCCACCACCACTATCGCCATGCCAGTCACGTCCTGCAACAGTGGTGGGATCCCGCACCGCCGCCACTCTGTTGGTGTGTTCTGCTGCCGAGACCAGAGATCGATCGCCAGCTCAGGTCTCCACAGCCTACACACTACAACATCAGTTGCATGGTTGGCGGTCGGGTCTCCTAGTTTTTAAGCTTGTTTAAAAACTAGGAGACCCGACAGGTGACCAGGATCGGGTCTGCGGTTGATCGGCGGTGGGTACACACTTGTCCAATGTTGGGCAGACCCATCAGAGTCGGATCTCCCGAAGATTGGACAAGCTTAAGGTGTACCGCTTTAAGAAAATAAAAGTATAATTGGAGCACACATAGGGGCAGATTCAATTAGACATGAGCTACCTTCTGATTATAGTAATTGGCTGACCTTTGATGAAGGTTACAAAATACCGAAACAGTCCGTCGGGATGGCCATGTACTACACAAATTTGCTGCTAATCCTTTTCCACATCATTTGAATGAATGTAAGGGGTAAATTTACTAAAGTGAGAGTTTTTAAAAGTGAGTTTTAGAAGTGATGTTGCCCATAGCAACCAAGACCATCGCGACCTTCTTGTTGGACGCTCGTATATGCTGTGGGTGATGACCCACAGCTATACGAGCATCCAGGAGGACGCTCCATTTTAATGGAGGTGGGCCCTGATTCAGAGCGAGCGCTCTGGTCAGAGCGTCCGGCTCTGAATCAGGGTCCCTGTGCAGTGCACTACTCAGCCGGACAGGTCTGAAGGTGCTGCTGCAGTCGGCGGGGAGTTCTTATATGTGGATCACAAAATTTATATATTTTTATAGGCAGACCCTTCGCCATAACAGAACTTGACATGATGCCATCCTTCCTGCTTCCATTGCATTGATGTGTATTTGACATATTTTTTGAAGACTGGATGGCTTTGTTCATTATTCAATAAATGACTTGATATTTTTTTTGCTTACTTTGGTGTGCTGGCCCTCTTTCATGAGCCTCTGGTGGAATTGAAAAGACTGTTTTAAGCTGAATTACAGTGTGCCTCAGAACCCTAACTCTGAAAATTGTGTGCGAATATATATATGTGTGTGTGTGTGTGTGTGATATATATATATATATATATATATTATAAATAACAATGTAAAGCCATCACTGCACAGCGTAAAATTGTGCTTGCCCAGGTGCCTTCAGATGGTTGTATGACAAAACAAACTGTGGCACTTAGGCAACCTTGGAAATAAGACTCCAGACACCAACAGGTTTAAGGTCGACGTTTCAGTCTCACCGACGTTTAGAAAGAAAATCCTGCGTTTGCCCCTGGGTCCATATTCAATCGGGGGAAGGGGGGGGAGGTGAATTTGGAAAAAGCTGGGGAGGGCAGTCTGAGCACTGGTCTGGTACAGTCATATATGTAATAAACCAGGAGGGGGAGGGATTGGGAAAAAGGGAGGGATTGGGAAAAAGCTAGGGAGGGCAGTTTGAGCACTGGTGGCTTAATAATTTTTGGTCAAAATACTTTTTTTTGGGGAGGGAGGCATCTCCATCCCAACTCCCTCTGCCCCTCTGCGACTACGTCCCCACCCCTCCTCCCCCACTCCCATACTTACTTATGTAGGCCAATTCTTGTCAGCTAATTCCCCAGGTGCCTATTAACTTATATGCTTGGGGAAGGGTCTCTCTCTTTAAGCCTATGAGCTAGCAGACTTCAACCACATAGTTTGTGTATAACATCTGTGTGATACTAGGTAGCAAATGATGCAAAGTAATTAACATTTACTGCAGATGGTTGAGTACCGTGGATTAAAGCCTATTGGTTATCTATATTCATTTTAATACAGTGGCTAATGCATGTGTGGTACGGTAATGTTATATGCATGTATGTGTGTATGTGTAGTTCTGAACGGAGGTGGTATTACACACACATACAGTAAATATTCACATCTGTTTTATGTTTGTGGAGTTTGTTTGTTTTCTTTTAACACAGTATTACAAAGAACAGTTAATACCCATATCTTGAGCCATAATAAATTTAATCTCTGTAGAGGAGATAACCAGTGTGTATTACACGACTATTCCCTTCAAACTCAGCATGGCGTGCTCCTGAAATCTTCACATGGAGAGATATAATGAGGAATGAACTGTTCATTGCTGAATCTTTAACTGTGTATAAAGTCACTGATTTCTGACTGAAACCACAATTACTAATTTGAAGCACTAGCTAATTAAAACCACAGCTATGTATTTAGCCTCTTGTTATACCTACTGCAGTTTATAATTATGAGGACCTCTTTATCTACTCAATTAAAGTTCTTATGATTCAGAAAACCTGTATTTGATCCTGTAAACCGTACCGAGCAGAGGGAATTAATGTAATGTAACATTTAATGGCTTATGTGCCTCTGCATCCTAACTGCTACTGGCTGTGTTGTGTGCATGCATACTTGTGTAATGTCACAAACACAGAGTTATATACACCGTACACATCTACAATTTAGGTCTCATACACATTGGCTCCAAATACATGCATTTACTACCACTTATATACCTATTACAATACTTATAAATGGGGAAGATACTGTAATTATTTCTTTACAATGTCACAAAACCAACTTGTATTTGTAATTGGAAGAGCTGCCTTTGTGTCATTTTTGTTTTCAAACACAAATGGGTATCAGGCCTAAATTCCTGGTCATTTACTGTCTTGTTATCAAAAGAGCTTCATTTATGCACAGCACTAATTAGGGACAGTCATTTGAGGACTGGGCGATGACGGAGTTCAGCATATGAACTGGTCTATGTCATCCTTCATACAAACATATTGGAGATAATAAAACTTATTCTGCACTCTCATATTGGGGCTGATGCAGAGGTGGGCACAGGCGAGGCTGCGTCTATCGGCTTAATGCAAATGCCACTACCCTGGTGTACATCCGTGTTTCAGAAAGTGCAAATGAATCAGGCCCAATATCGCTTTGTCAGGCTATGGTTAGAAAATGGGCCACACCCAGGTCTGTTATACCTAAAGGTGTGTACACACCTACAGATATATCTGTTCAATCTGTCTGGTGGGAAGGAAAATCTGGTCCGTTTTCCAGTGTTTGGTAACAAATTTCTATTGTTATTTGCTCCCATACATTATCAGATTTTCCATCCCACCAGACCGAATGAACAGATATATCTGTAGGTGTGTACGCAGCTTAAGACCTATCTCAAATTGATGACAGCGTTTCATTTTTAACTCCTTTAGCATTTTAATCCATCTTAATGCTGTGAACCCCGATTTGTTCACTGTGCTCCAAGTAAGCTGCTTGCTGTGAGTTTTGGCGACACAAAGTGTGCTGGCATCTACATAATGCATGACTCAAATGTTTTTTATTTTTTAATTGAGCAGAGGAGGGCTGATTTAAACCGGATACATTTAAAACCCTGGGTCTGGGGCTATTGGTTAATAACTTGGCGTGAAGTGGTTAATGTTTTGGTGTTGTTAATAAAGTTAGTTTTGGGGGAGGTGGATGTTGTTTGAGATGGCCCTGAAATATTGACTTGGTAGGAGGAAGTGGTTGGCTGTAATATATTAGTAGGGATTGGTTCCTATTACAGCTTTCCCACCCACAATACCCAAAATTGGTGATTCATGGTTGAGGTATTTTTGTTGATGCTGTTGTGGCATGGCATTGTAGAATAGCTATTTTTAAAATTGTAGCAAAAATTAGTACTTGGGGGCTTGCCTCCCTTAGGGCCTCATTTATCATTGAGTGATATTCTTGTTATCACTCGTTACTAATCTTAAATGGTGCTCCAACCAATCAGCTCCTAACTGCCATTTTTCAAACACATGACAATTAGGAGCTGATTGGTTACAGCACCATTTAGTAATGAGTGATAACAAGAATATGACTCATTGATAAATTAAACCCTTAGTTTGGTGATGCCGATGACCCCAGTGGCGTAAGTTCATCCCAGACACCCGGAGGCAAGTTATAATTTGGTGCTCCCCTGTCACAGCCGCTGACACTGTAATGTAGCATTTTGCAAAGACGGAGACGGCAGCTGATGGTATGACACAGAGCTCTCCACTAGTGTATGGTGTCATGTATTGGGCAGCCATAACGGTACACTCCGGGTACATAGTTATAGCCCTTAGTGGGGTGAATATATTGTGGGCAATGGAGGAGGTGCCCCTTCAGTGCTGGAGCCCAGCGGCAGGCGCCTCCATTGTCTCCCATAGTTCTGCCCCTGGATGGGTACATTGACACTGTCCTGGGTACACCATAAGTTTCTCCTAAGGGCTGGTGGTTCACCAATAAATGGTCAGTATAAATAGTATAAAAAGCTTGCTTCAGAGCCATACACAGGTCAGAATGTGGCCACATACTGAATATCAATGCAATTCAAACTTAATGCAAATGCAACTACTGTATACACACTTCCTAATGCATACGCGTCACATTACCTACTTGTTCATATGTTAGAACAGTGGTGACCATTATCATCAGCAATTACACCTACCCCATGCTAGGAGCAAGCGATCTGTTTGAATTTGGCATTAAGACTGCATGACTCAGAATAGTGACTAACTGTGGCTACATGCCCCCAACACACCAACAACAGTTCTCTTGCATGCATTCGCATTTTTGTCGCCCAGTTACCACTCAGAAACACCTATTTAGCATCCACAGAGAAGCACCTGAGATAACGTGACTCTGAGTAGTGCGTGTGTTCGCTAAAATGCGTAACGCAACCTGGGATGCACGCACAGTAAGAGAAAAATCATTAGAGGCGGTTGCATACGAAGTCGTGCATGCGTCAGTGATTTCTCTGATACATGAAAGTTCATAGTAATAAAACAAAAAGTCTTGTAAGATGCTAAAAAGTTGATCTTCCAAGTAATTTTATACATACAGTATCAAACGATAATATATTTTTATTATTATTATTATTATTATTATTAATAGACAAACTGTCAACTTTAAATTTACTTGACTGCAGGTACTTTTGTACTTATTTTATAATTTAAAAAATGCTACAATCTACAAACTTCAACTCCTATTACTTTACATAAAAATAAATTTAGTAGTATAAAAGAAAAAGTCACTGCCTGTCAAATAAATCTATAAAACGGTTTTAACCCGCAAAATAAAAGCGTTAATTCTGTATATATGTGACAGGTGCACGTTAAAAGCGCAAGAAAGAACGTGTCTGTTTCCTCAATGTCTAAAACAAAAATTTTGGCAAAATGATCAATGGAATTTGCTAATAAGGAAAAAATAGTTTGCACACAGAACACAGTCTCGCTGAGTAAAAACTAAAACAAAAAAAGCACTGAGCACTACTGAAAATCACTTAATGCTATGTAGAATCTAATTGTACAGCGGTACATTTCTAGACTGTTAGAAATAGTGAGATTTTTATTGTTCTGTTATATGGTGTATTTAAAAATTAATAATACGTTACGGCAATTTCTTGCATTATACCTCCCACATATCATCCAGTTAATTAGTAATACTTTCATTAGCCTGAGTTTTATCTTCCTTTTAATGATATTGCTGTGAATAGTGCCAATCAGTATATTTTACTGTGCTTTAATGAATTCAGCCAAACAAATCAAAAGAGTTAATAATATTAAAGGCAACTTTATCTAAGCCCTCATTTTACTAGTACTAAAAAGCTAATCAGTTTATTTAGAACATCTCAAGTACAGAGTCCATTAAAACCATCATTATATTTATACCTAGAACAAGGGTCTCATCACCCAAAAAGGAGTTCATGGAAATGGATTATTTTCTTTAGAAGCACAATCTTTGTAATTTTGTAATTTAGTTTGATACCTCTCCTCCCCACTCTTTAACAACCATCATCAGACTATGCTAGGCTTATCTACAACCACAGCTGCCTCTGTGTGGTTGCCAGAATTCATCTCCTCTCCCCTCTACTCATTGTCTCATTGATTGACAGCCACAGAGATATACAAGTGTCAGGAGTTAAAAAGCAAGGCATACATTCACTGACGGAGCTTACTGTATATACACATCATCACGCTACCGTACTACATGCCTAGTACAGACCCAGTTTAGCAGAACAAATGAAATTTAGTCTACCAGAAAAATTGTAACCACATATGGCTTTGAAGGATTGGTGCATGATTTGGTTAAATTTGGGCTTGTGGTAAAATTTGCCCCGAGTTTCCGATCGGGACTATTATGAGATAAGGATATAGCAGAATTAATACTTCTGATTCACACTGGTTTAGATGTGATAGTGGTGTTGCTTTAGAAGTTCTTTAGTAACAAGCTTCCAAGAACAATGGCTCACTCCCTAAATTCTCCTTCCGGGGTACATTGCTGCTTGGTAACAAAACAAAGCAAAGAACTGATGTAGGCCTTTTACTAACAAAAATATATTTAAAGGGGATTCTTTAAAAATGTCTGTCACCCCCCCCCCCCCCTTTTCCCACCTTGCATTTGCCATAGAGGTCAATTAAGTGCATATAATAGATAGTGTTGTTTTGATGATACTGCACAGACTTATGAAGACTGTAAATATTTTTCTCTTTTTAATTTTTATTGCAACGTGCCCTTTTAATAACCACCATTTGCCCTGTAAACAGAATGCAAGAAGGGGTGTTGAATTGAGGGACAGGAGCACATGGCTGCACAGTTTCTAATTTAGCATGTTTTTGCTCACAATGCCTTGGGCAACCTGAACCCGAAATATGACCCTCGCCCCCCTGGCAATAAGAATCTCTATCCCGAAAGCTTTACATAACTACATTTCACTAAAACCCTTCTTCTAGCTGCCATAGAAATAAATAAACCACTGTACTTCTCACTGTGCCAAAACACATGAGATTAAATTATCTGCACAGAACAGTCCCTCAGAGATCTGTGTGCAATTTATAATAAGAGTTATTTAACATGTACTGTAACCTCAGGAACGTACATCTGATCTAAAGTCAAAAAGGAATGGCTGACCTGAATGAAAACAGTATAATGGTATTTCAGCTGCAAAATAAAATCCACATATTTTATATTCCTATAGACCAATTTTAATGGATTGAAAGAAAAGAGAACCTGACTATTTCATCATGCAGTCACTCGATAAAATATTATTCAAATGACTAATTCCAGCACTTTAGGTGTACATGTCTTAAAGTGAAGAATATACTTATTTAAAAAAAAAAAAAAAAGACCTATTTTAATTAAAAAAAATAAAATACCTTCATGGCACAGTAGATAAACAAAACAAAATAAAACAAAACAAAAAAACAATGAGACGATGTTTGAAAAAAGAACATTATTTTATGTGTCTCGTAGCGTATTGTTGATCCATGTGATTAGTTATCTGTTTTCGTTATACAAAAAACGGTATGAAATAAAGCGTTTACGCAGTTATGCTTCATTGATGTCAGGCAGGGGAGCATGAAAATCTCTGTGAGGAAAGGTAATTGATGTGTAAATCAGTGCGGAATCACTCTGTAATAGAAATGGTCCCTATGAAAGTAAGCTTCAGATCCCCCACTACAGAGAGGACAGCCATCAGTGGGGACAAGGAACAAAGATAAGGCTTATTTATTTTAAAAAAAAGAGAGAGAGAGATAATAACAGGCAATTTACACAATTTTCTATTTCAATAGCAGAATGCTGTCAGAAATATTTACAAGCTTCTTTTAGATCCCAATATTCACTTATTTGGTCTAGAATTTGTCGCTTTTTTTTTTTTTTTTGGTTTATTAAAATGCTTAGGGACATTATTATCGATGTTGTTAAAGTGCATGAAAAGAACGTATTCATCTTTTGAAAGCAGACACATGTAAATGACATCAATGATTGTAATTTGGTTAACAATGTGTTTTCAAGGTGCATTTAAATCACTATTATAATCCCCTTGTCATGTCGCATTTGGCGTACGAGGAGCAGAAAGATAATGACTGAAAAATGCAGCATGACAAGAATAAACAGTGAGACAATTGTGGCGTAACTATGCATCAAATTAAAACAAAGATATACACCATTTTACTCTCCTAATGGCCCTCAAGCAGACATAAATAGCATAAAATAAACAACTGCAAGAGGACGATACACGTGCACTGAATGAATTATGGAAGTGACAGCAAAATATTCATAATGCTCTGGAATGGGCAATGGTTAAACCTTACTGAAATGATCTAGAAATTATTATTTATTAACAGTTTCTTATATAGCGCAGCAAATTCCGTTGCGCTTTACAATTTGTATCAACATTAACTTTTACTGGGTTGTAAAAGACATACATACATACATACATACATACATACATAAAAGACATACATACATACATAAAAGACATACGTAAAACACATACATACATACGTACATACGTAAAAGACATACATACATGCGTAAAAGGCATACATACTGTACATACATAAAAGGCATACGTAAAAGACATACATACATAAATAAAAGACATACGTAAAAGACATACATACATACATAAAAGACATACGTAAAAGACATACATACTGTACATACATAAAAGACATACGTAAAAGACATACATACATAAATAAAAGACATACGTAAAAGACATACATACATACATAAAAGACATACGTAAAAGACATACATACTGTACATACATAAAAGACATACGTAAAATACATACATACATAAATAAAAGACATATGTAAAAGACGTACATACATAAAAGACATACGTAAAAGACATACATACATAAAAGATATACGTAAAAGACATACATAAAGGTAAGAGGGCCCTGCTCGCAAGCTTACAATCTATAGAAATGTGTTTGGCTGTGTACTGATAGTATTTAGTTCATCTACTACAATTTCTCAATTATTCTTAACAACTTGAATCATGTAACTAGTCTGTCATTTAATCCATACTTGCCTACTCATCTGGAATCTCGGGCGGCTCTCCTGGACACCCGGAAAAGTAGTCAAGCCTCCCTGAGAATGCCTGCAGCTGCCCCATGCCGCCCCCCCTTCCTGAGTGCAATGGACGGTCTGGGCAGCCAATGATGCAATTTGCACTGAATCACATTATTGTGGTCCGGCAGCAATGCTGGTAATTGTATAACAGTGGGCTGGGACATGATGACGTGATTGCGCCAGAGGCAGATATAGCAGGATAATGGCAATATATACATAATGTAGCAAGTTATGTGAGATTGGAAAAATATTAGTAGTGCATTACAGTGTTGGTCATTGTTTTTGGGTAGAGAATCTAAGAAGGGAGTTTATGGCAGTTGTTGTGTGTTGAAGCCGCTCAAAGACTAGGAAGTCCGTTAATTAAAAAGGTGCGTAAACAAAAAATTTTTATCTCTGCTTATGGTGGTGATACACATTTTTGTTGTGCAGCCATTCATCAATCCGGGGATTCTTTTGGAGCCACAATGAAAACCATGCTGCTATTCGAGGGTTTTCTTCTGCTCAACGGCAGCTTAACGCAGCTGGCAAGAGTCAGGTAAAGTGTAACGCCATCTCAAGAATTTGTGGCAAGTTTTCGTCCCCATAAAGGTTTCTAAATTGCAGTAGCTGTGTACCTGCCATTTTTCTTTGCTATCATGCTAAGGGGTCTATGTTCTAAGCAGTTATAAGAGACAGAGTGAAAAGTGATAAGGTGCCAGCCAATCAGCTCCCAGCTGCCATCTCACAGGCTGTGTTTGAAAAATGACAGTCGGGAGCTGACTGGCTGGCACCTTATCACAGACTTATCACTTTTCACTCTGTCTCTTATCACTGCTTAGTACATAGACCCCTTACTGCTGTAATCAGAGCCAGGAATGTTGTTTCCCAAGTTATTTCCCACTACTTCCTGTAACCATTATACATGTGTGGGAAGAAGTTATGTGCGATGTAACACAAAGAGCTGATCTAAAGTGCAACATCACTAAAGCTAGGCACACACTGGACGATGTGTACCGGGACAGGCCGACATATCGTACAGCAGATACACAGAGCGATATTCTGAACGATGGAACGACCATTTGTTCCGTCCTTCATTAACATGAATGGGGCCGCTTGTGATATAGTCTGGTTTGATGTGCAGCACATGAAACCTGATTACGTCGCAAGCGACCATGGGAGTGCACATATTGTGCATACACACTGCACGATATGTCTGTACGATTTGGCCAAATCGGAACAACATCGTTCAGTGTGTACCTAACTTTACTGCCACCAGCATCTACATACACCCTCGATAGCAAAAATGCATTTGCTTTATGTAAAGAATATTATGCAAAGCTGTATGCACAGTATAGCCCTATGGTGAAAGTTACCTTGAAAAATTATTATAATATGATTATTCTGTAATTATTTTATCAACTATGGAATTAAGGAAGAATGCACAGAAACCTAAGAGATCAGAACTCATATTGATCAAACCAGGCAGGCAGACCATTAGTGTACATCAGCAAGTTAGGTAAATATATCTGAATTAAAGTAACTTGCCAAGATTAATCATATTGCATTCTTCAGATGAGAGCGGAAATCTCCATATCGATTTCAGTGTTCTTGGATAAACGTCTGGAGACCAACATAAGATAGGTCCATGTCTAGTCAGACATAAAGGCTCTAGACATATATTTTATAAAATTGAGAGAAAGAGAGACAGAAAGAAAAACAGACAGAGAGAGAGAGACAGAAAGAGAGAGAGAGAGAGAAATACATAGTGGAAGACAGACAGACAGACAGACATATAGACAGACAGACAGACAGATAGATAGATAGATAGATAGATAGATAGATAGATAGATAGATAGATAGATAGATAGATAGATAGATAGATAGATAGATAGAATCAAAACTTTACATTAGTAAATCATTTTTGTAAATTGTATTTATTTAATAGAATGTTAGAGCTGCAAAACTATGTATTCCGGTGTCTGTATAAATAATTTATAGCCAAGTCTTTATCTTTTACTAAGGGAAGTTTCATCCTGATCCCCGTGAACTGTGCTCCTTCTTTATAGATCTGACTTTTATTCCCTGACATTATCAACTTTAATGACAACTATATTCAATGCAGTGCACATAAACTCTTTGCAAGATTATAACAATGTCTGAATCCCATTAGCAGCACCTTCTGTCTCAATAAGACATAATATACATTTTCCAATGCCCCACTAATGGTCTGCAAAGCGTCTGCATTTGATCCTTTGTCAAGACACTATCACACACAGAACAGAGAACAAAGAAGACTTGTCACTTACACTCTCTGAAAAGGATTAAAGCTTTGATTTATTATTTTTTACATTTTTGTACATTGCAATATTTTTTAACTAGAAAAATTGACCAATTTCATAATTATACTATGTGTTAAAAGATGCTCAGCTTCCCACTGCAGACCATAGTAGAAACTTTCTATATATTTTACTTTTCCTGCAGATTAATGCACATTTTCTTAAAAACAATATTAAATGCAGGAGCCATTAATGATGGCTTAGACATAGGCAGTGTTCCAAAAATAACCTTTTCCTTTTATTTAAGGACAAACGATTCACATCTGCAGTAAATTGTGGATCATGTGACTTACAACTATAGTATTGTATTACTTTATAGAGAACTGTTTATTCCTGGCATTGATTGTAAAATACATACCATGAAGATATATGAAACACCACTGGAAAGGAAATTTCAGTGGGATAAGGGAATTTACTAATAGACTATATACTTTATTGTGAATAAAATTCAAGGTTATTTCAATATATTGCTGCATAAAATTAAACATAGCTACTTTACGTAAATTAAGTTTTCTCCATTTTAGACATAGAGGAAAAAACAATATATATATACAGTATATATATATATATATATATATATATATATATGTATAAAACAGTATTACCACACAGAGGAATACATTTATTAAGACCCCCTCCTGTGACATACTGCTTGCCAGGCCACCTACTGTAAAGGTGCCCACACACATAACAACTTTTCATCCAATTTGGCCGATTTCGACGAATCGTGATGACAGATCATGCTTGATCACGATGCCGATGCTCGTCCCTGCTCGTCGTACCTCGCATCTTCAGATCTGCCATGCTGTAGGGCTGATTAGCCAATCTGGGATACAATGCACTGGCTGCAAGATAGATCTTTAGTCAGATTGAACATTTTTAACTCCAAATCGTGACCACGACTGCATGGGGAGAGTTCAAGGAGCGTTCAGGGGAAATCATGTACATCGGCTGATTGGGAGCAAGTTGGTATGTGTGTGGGCACCTTAACTGTCAAGGCTTGAATGCAAACTAGACTGGGTGCATGGACTTGGACTAACATTAAAAACCACTGACAGGTGAAGTGAATAACATTAATTATCTCATTACAACCAAAAACTTCCAGTGAACTGCGCAAAAACCATATATAACATATCTGCATATAACACGTAACACAATACAATAATGGCTAATACCAATAGATTGCCTATTATTCTAAAATAGCTTAGTATTCAGCCAGTGTCATCTAGAGAGTATAAATAGTTATATCCTGGATATAAAGTTGGTACTATTATGCTCACCAGCTGATTGTTGCAATTGTAATTAGAAACAATGGCCCTCATTCAGAGCCGTACGCTCTGAGCAGAGCGCACGCTCTGAATGAGGGCCGGCCTCCATGAAAATGGAGCGTCCTCCTGGACGCTCGTATAGCTGTGGGTCACCACCCACAGGCTATACGAGCGTGCATTGTGATGGCCGCGATGGTCGTGACCATCGCGACCATCGAAATTGCGAGCCGGAGCCTGCGGTTGAGGTTTTCAACCGCAAGCTCCGGAGTGATTTTGGCTCTATCAGAGCCAAAATCACTCCCACTTACATCACTAGTGATGTCAGTGGGCTGGCTTCTGACGGGAGGCGTTCCCGTGGGAACGCCCCCGTCAGGGAGGCACGCCCCCGGCACGCCCACCAAAGGGGGCGTGCTGTCAATCAACATTGACAACACGCCCCCTTTGATCGGACACAACGAGCGAAGGACTTTCCTTCGCTCGTCGCGTCTGGCGCATGCGCACGACGGAGCTCCCTCCGTCGTGCGCATGCTCAGTCCATAACATCGACCCACTTGCGAGCGGACAGCCGCTCGCGAGTGGGTCTGAATCAGGCCCAATGTCTCTTTGTAAGCCTTCAATAGGCGGAGTTAGTAGCTTATGCTCACTGGTTTAATATGATTAGAACACGGAATCCCCAATAGCAACTTGGTGTCTTTAAATGTAGACAATAAACAGAGTATTAAACATACTGTTATGTAGGAGGCCTGCAGTACCTCTCGCCTCTGTGATTCCAAGTGGGCAATAAACGGGAATGTGCAGTATGCTGTATAATCAATGGTAATGGTAATCAATGGTAAAAATCTAGGACTCACACTCCCCGTAGTCTTTTCAGTGCCATCCGCCACAAAGTTAGCGGACACACTAGGTCTACACCAACTTGAGCATTCGGTCTCTTCTTTAGCCACCCGCATGTCCAACCTGTCTCCTCATGTCTGAGCACTGAGAGTGAGGAGAGGTGTAATGCACGCTGTGTTTGCAGGTGTGTGGGTGCAGCTTGCAGGTGTGTGGGTGAAGCTCTAGATGCTGAGCTCGTATATCCGGAAGTGAACTCCCAGTATGTAGTATGGGAGCTCGGGTGCTTGCACGCTGGTACAAATCCAGGTGAGTGAGACAGATGCACGGCGGTATGGAAGCGGTTGGGAATTGCCGTCTCTATGAGCAACAGGAAATAAACAGGTTTCACTCTCATCCAAGGGCTTTTTCAAGATCATTACAACAACACCTGTCAAGGGGTGGGATATATTAATTTAGGCAGCAAGTGAACAGTCAGTTCTTGAAGTTTATTTGTTGGAAGCAGAAAAAATAGCCAAGCGTAAGGATCTGAGTGACTTTGCATAGGGCAAAATTGCGACGACTAGACAATAGGGTCAGAGCATCTCCAAAACAACAGATATTGTGGGGTGTTCTAGATATGCAGTGGTTAGTACTTTCCAAAAGTGGTTTAAGGACCGACAACCAGTGAACCAGCGACAGTATCATCCGCGCCCATGGCTCATTGATAAGCGTGGGGAGCGAAAGCTAGCCCATCTGGTCCTATCACACAGAAGAGCTACTGTAGCTCAAATTACTGAAAAAGTTAATGCAGGCTTTGATAGACATGAGTCAAAACACAGTACATCGCAGCTTGCTGCGTATGGGGCTGTGTAATCGCAGATCGGTCAGAATTCCCATGCTGACCTTGTTCACTGCCGAAAGTGCCTACAATGGAGACGTAAGCAATAGATCTGGACCATGGAGCAATGGAAGAAGGTGGCCAGGTCGATTACTCACATTATCTTGTGGACGACCGGGGGCATGTGTGTCGTTTACCAGGTGAAGAGATGGCACCAGGATGCACTATGAGTAGTAGTCAAGCTGCCGGTGACAGCATGATGCTCTGGGCAATGTTCTGCTGGGAAACCTTGGGTCCTGGCATTCATGTGGATGCTACTTTGACACATACCACCTTCTTAAACATTGTTGCAGACCAAGTACACCCCTTTATGGCATCGGTATTCCTTGATGACAGTGACCTCTTTCAGCAGGATAATGCTCCCTGCCACACTGCAAAAATGTACATGACAAAGAGTTCAAGGTGTTGACTTGGCCTCCAAATTCCCCAGATCTCATATGCAGGATGTGCTGAAAAACAAATCTGATCCATAGGAGGCCCCACCTCACAACTTACAGGACTTAAAGGAACTGCTGCTAACATCTTAGTGCTAGATACAACAGGACACCTTCAGAGGTCTTGTGGAGTCCATGCCTCAACGGGTCAGAGCAGTTTTAGACTAGCGGCACGAGAGGGACCTACACAATATTAGGCAGGTAGTTTTAATGTTATGACTGATCGGTTTATATCATACTTGCATACTTTTGAAAAAGCATTTCAGGGAGATTGTGAAAGCAACACCTATGAGCTCGGCGGTAAAGTGGACATGTGCTGCTACATCTGAGAGGCGTGTCATATAATTGATTTACGTACAATGTAAATGAGCCCCAAAGCAGTTAGTAAGAGCTACGTGTTGATGAAAACACACTAATACTTTTCAGAGAATACATGTAGCAATAGGGATCATTGTGCCTTATACCCAATGCAGGTAAATTATACTAATAATCCCATTTGAATATTTATATATCTGGGGTTTTTTGTATATATCAACTTCATAATGGGTGTAAGATGCAATCAGGGAGATTGCTAGACTCTTCAGGGAGTCTCCCTGGCAAGTATGGTGTATATATAGTTTGTGAATAAAGAAAATCTTATCTAAAAAACCCGGAATACATTAAGCATTTTTTCCTGTGGGTACCACTGGCTATCGCCATCAATGTGCTTAATAAATATTGTTAATCATGTTTTGCAAATTGAAGCATAGCAGAATACCCTTAATAAAAGCTATGGCAGAAAACTGCTGTATTGTTTACTTCGGGCCTGTTTATTATTATTATTAATATTATTATTATTATTATTGTTACTAGTTATTTATATAGCGCACACATATTCTGCAACGTTTTTACACAGAATATAAGGGTACTGTTGCAGGTTTCAGATAAATCTTTGGCGGTCACTCGATTTACCTTTACATAACCAGTCCTAATTGCTTTCCATGATGACTGTGACAATGGCCTGTTTTCCTAATCCTGATCATGTTAGCTTTTTGTATCTAGCACCCAGTTGCTAATGCCATATTTAAATGATGTTGGTCATTGTATCCTTATAAGCCACTTGTTCCGCCCTTTTTTGCTGCAGTTGTGCAAAACAGCCCTTCTCGGTGCGCCAGGTCCTGTACAACTCTGCTAGTGCCGGTTGTTTTTTTGTGTGTCTGCATCTAAGGCCCATATTCAATTTGAGGCGAAAAGTCTAGATTTTCACCTGCTGGACTTTTCGCTTCCTTCGCCTGTTTTCCAGGTGGAAAAGTATTGCGTGCGTGCCTGCTATTCCCCGTAATCAACTCCAAAGTAGGCGAAATTGGGAACAGGCGAAACTTTGATTGGCGAAAAAATACGGGAATTTTCGGGAAATAATTGTAGGACCACCCCCTAAAGATGTCCAGACCTGGGGGATCAATATGGGTACCCCCGTTTTGCCTGCAGAAGAAAGTCGGGTTTTAAATAGGCGCGGTAGGTGCATAAATGCGGCTTTGAAGAAGGTGATGCAGAAAAGCATTTAGAAGTTTTTTGGGGAAAAATAACTATGCCCATCAAATTTGGGGTACTTGAAAATGGGTGCAAGCATATTTTTAAGTCGCAAAAATTATTTAAAAAAATTCTGCAAAAATGCACCTGCCGCTACTCCTGCAATGAAGAAAACACCTGCCACATATAAGGGAACCCCTCTGGACTCCATTCCACTAACTTAGAAGTGTGTTCCCTATTTTTTATTTTTTTTTAAACCCCAAAATTTAAAAAAAAAAATTTGGGGTGTCCCTATTTTTTTTTTTTATCTTTTTTTAACACAGCTTAATTTTAGGGGTCATTCCCATGGGTGCAAGCTATTTTTTTAAGCCTGCACCCCTAAACCCCAATTCTGCACTTTTTTTTCGCCTGTTAAAGGCAAGTGAAAAATTATCCCTGTTTTTTAACATTCACTTTTCGCATCTATGAAAAAAAAACGGGAACTTTTGAGAAATGTGCCTGGGACCTCTTTAATGATGTCCAGACATGGGGGATCACTATGGGTACCCCCATTTTTGTCTGCAAAAGAAAGTCAGGTTTTTAAATAGCAGCGGCAGGCGTTTTTTTCCCGAAGAAGTGATGCAGAAGAGCACTTAGCTTTTTTTTTTCGTTTTTAAAAGTGGTCCCATCAACTTTGGGGTACTTGAAAATGGGTACTAGCATATTTTGAAGTCCCTAAAGTATTTTTTTTTTAATTCTGCAAAAAGCACCTGCCGCTAATAGCCTATTCTAGAAGACACCTGCCGCATACTTACAGAATACCCCTGAACCTATTTCACTATTTTTAAACACTGCTCCCCTTTTTTTTACCCCAAAATTTTAAATAATCTTTTGGGGTGTTCCAATTTTTTTTTAATTATTTTTTTGCAAATTTCATTTTAAGGGGGCATTCCCAAGGGTGCAGGCTATTTTTTTTAAGCCTACACCCTTAAACCCCAATTATGCACTTTTTTTCGCCTGCTAAAAGCCGTTTTTTGACATTGACTTTTCGCACCGGCGAAAAGTCAATGAATTGGAATACTGGGATAATTGAAATAGGCGAAAATAATGTCATCAGCGAAAAATATTCGCCAATTCCCACATTTCGCCTCAAACTTGAATACGGACCTAAGTCACAATGGGAGACTGTGCGGATTCATTTGATATGTAACACTTGTACATTTGTCTCTGAATCAGCATACACAGTGCTACGATGCAGCGGGCGCAACTTTTCCCTACACAGACTCAGCCGCACACAGATATAAAAGTGACACATATCAAATGAGTTAGCACAGTCTCCTGGTGTGTCTTAGTCGCATCGTATCTAAGACACATTTTCGGCAAAAAAAGATGCACCCGGCGCTAGCAGAGTTGCAGGGGACCTGGCAGCTCATTCACAACAGGCATTTGCGCTGTGTAGCATATTGAGAATATATGTAAGAGGACATATCTGTAGCTTGGTGCAAACCTGGTAGTAAAGTGATAGCCTAATCAGAGCCACTGTCCCGGCAAGAGGGTATTATTAAATTACCAATAACTATAAGTTCTTGTTGCCTTATGCAATGATACATAAATGATAGCTTGCGGGGCCCAGTCATCAATGATAACTATGATCCTTAGGGGAGATTCAATTAGGCGCAGGGTTTACCCTGCAGCTAATTGAACCCTGCATTTTAACGCGCGGGGAAACCAACAGATTCCAGCACTTTGCGGAGAATATATGGGTTAGCATGCATTAACCCATAGATTACCACGTGGGGAAAATGTCGAGTAATTGAATATCTCCAGACGTGAATGCCTAAATTTTCCCGGCACAGCAAACCCCACGTCTAAATGAATTCCCCCTTTGTTTGTTACTTGTTGCAGGGGATGTTGAGAAGTTAGCAAAAGAAATAAAAAAAAAAACAAAGTTGGCAAATCTGTATCATTCAATTAGAAACACAAATTACATGATTTTGTTTTATTTTTTTTTACTGAAAATTTGACTTACAAATTGCTTAAGTATATTATGCCTTGAAATACTACAAATAAAAGGCTATATTTGCTCGTACTGAACTTTATATAGTGCGTGTTATACACTATGTATCAACTAATCCAGCGTATCATAGGCTCTTCAGCAAAGCAGTAATCAAAGTACAGCATGACAGGGAAACTCAAAGGACAATTGGTCACTTGTGTCATTGATTTACAATGGATGTAACTGTGCAAACAATCAATATTACAGGGTGATTGTTTACATCTCAAACAGAAAGTGCTGATACGCTGCCAGTTTATTTCATCACTTGTAATGTGTGATAGTTGCTGGAATAATCACACTGTGTTACTCCGACACTCAAGACCAATGTCTGACATAGCATCCGCCCCACTTAATTACAAAACAGTGAGTTCTGCCAAGGGTAAGGAAACGTAGACTTGAAACTTTAGAGACCGGCTGGGGAAAAACAGGATGGTCAATCAGTTTTACTTACTGGTGACAGGGAAAATCAGTTGGACAAAGAGAAACCTGCTTTGTAGTCTCATAGCTGGCTGAAAAATGATGATCCTCTGCAGTACTGAGAGTCCTAATTAAAGATCAGTATATTAAAACCTCCAGCTTGCTTATAACACTCATTATATATATACACTATGACAGTGCTCTGACATGTGGGTATACAGTAGGAAGTCCTGCTAGGGGTGAGTACTCCACATGTCAGTGGAATGCACCAGAATGTCAACTTGTTCCGTATGGCTGACATCTGACTTATTGGGGGGAATAAAATAATTTTTTGGGCACCTGTTTTATGTGCTTAAATAATAAATCTGGTGCCCTTGGGCGTGACATGCTCAAAAAGTAACAGGTGCAACTGAATTGCCCCCATTCAGCAGCAAGGCATCAACACTGGTATGCAAATCATTAGGTTTGCGTACATCTCTGAATCAGGCCCTAAATCAAAATATAAGTATCAAGGGGATGTATTATAAATATATATTATTGGTAGTGGAGCTCACATATGCAGGGATATATGACTAGTTAACAAGAGTGCAGCTGCCAATCAAGGAAAGTTGTGCAATGTCTCCAAAAGAACAATGAATAATATATTGGCTGAGCAGTCTAGTCAAGTTCGTTCCAAGACATAATGTATAAAAACATTTATTTACAAATCCCATGTAGAGAAAAGCAATATAAACTCACAAATAATACATTTAAACATATGTTCTAGTCGTAAATGACTAGGATGTATTGTCCCATATTAAAGTGCTAGGGGATGTAGTCCGCATCCCGCCGTGCGTGATGCTGATGGTCAAAATACTTCCTATACCGAAGGTAAGTATAGGGGGAGGGTTGGGCTTAGGCACCGGGGGCGGGAAGTTAAGGTTAGGCACTAAAATGGGAGGTTAGGGTTAGGCACTAAAATGGGAGGTTAGGGTTGGGCACTAAGGAGGGAGGGTTAGGGTTAGGCACCGGCAAAGGGGAGGTTGGGGTTAGGCACTAAGGGGAGAAGTTAGTGTTAGGCACAGGGGAGGGAGGGTTAGGGTTAGGCACCAGTGAGGGGGAGGTTAGGGTTAGGCACTAAGGAGGAAGGGTTAGGGTTAAGCACCGGCAAAGGGGAGGTTGGGGTTAGGCACTAAGGGAAGAGGTTAGTGTTAGGCACTGGGGAGGGAGGGTTAGGGTTAGGCACCAGTGAGGGAGAGGTTAGTGTTAGGCACCGGGGAGGGAGGGTTAGGGTTAGGCACCAGCGAGGGGTAGGTTGGGGTTAGGCATTAAGGGGAAAGGCTAGTGTTAGGCACAGGGGAGGGAAGGTTAGGGTTAGGCACCGGCGAGGGAGAGGTTAGTGTTAGGCACCCGGGAGGGAGGGTTAGGGTTAGGCACCGGCGAAGGGGAGGTTGGGGTTAGGCACTAAGGGGGGAGGTTAGGGTAAGGCACCGGGGAGGGAGGGTTAGGGGTAAGGGTTAGTCTTACTTTACTTACCTAAGTGTGTTGGGATTCTGACTGTTGGGATGCTGTTGTTGGGATTTTGACCAGCGGCATCCCGACCGCTGGGATCCCATACCCAAGCCATATCAAGATCATATCAAAAGAAAACCTCAAACATCAATCATAAACCAGCAAAGAAATGTAAACATAGGAAAAGCACCATAAACAATAGATTTGCCATACATATTTAGGCTCACTGCATACTTGCCAACTCTCCCTGATTGTCAGGGAGACTCCCTGAAATAGTAGTAATCTCCCTGACTCTCTGAAGAGTTTAGCAATCTACCTGATTACATATTTCCCCCATTATGAAGCTGTTATATATATATAAAAAACTTTTAAATGGGATCATTAGTATAATTTCACGGCATTGGTTATAAGGCACAATGATCCCTATGGCTACATGTATCTTCTGAAAGGTATCAGTGTTTTTCAGAGTTGCTGACAATCGGGCTGCCTCTTCTGGGAGGAGGCAACCAGATTGGCACAGCAGGGGGGTGTGATTGGGACAGGACTTCGCGATACCATCATCGCAACCACGCCCCTGCTACACAATTCAAAGATTACCGGCATTGTGCAGCTGGGGGTGGGGCCACGATGACGCAATTCAACGCGAAATGCATCATCGACTCTCCTGGACTGCCCACTTGCAAGGGGGAGCGGACGCCAGCGAGGAGGGGAGCAAAAAAGCGGTGGAGGGGTGCGGGCAGGTGGCGTTGGCCAGGAGACTTGCCCACTCTTTTGGAGGGCCGGGAGGCTCCAGACCATCCCGGAAGAGTAGGCAAGTATGGCGTGATTTCATCAACAAGTAGATCTTGCTAAATGCTTTGGGGCTCATTTATATTTGGATGTAAATCAGTTTTATGACACGCCTCTCAGATGTAGCAGTACACGTCCACTTTAACACGCACTCATAGATGCTGCTTACACAATCTCCTTGAGATGCTTTTTTCAAAAGTAGGTATGTATGGCTCACTGACTGAAGCAGGAAGCACTGAATCAAAACAAATGATCATGTTATTATGCTGGACCAATCACAGTGCCAGAAAAACATAATTGCAGTAAGGTTTTGCTAAGCAACCACCTCTCTAAATCATGGGGAGATGTACTAAGCTGGGGCAGAACTATGGGAGACAATGGAGGCTCTTGCCGCCGGGCTCCAGCTCTGAAGGGGCACCTCCTCCATTGTCCACAACATATTCACCCCACTTAGGGCTGTAATTATGTACCCAGAGTGTACCGTCACAGCCGCCCAATACATGGCACCCCTTCCCGGCACCTGAGAAGCCACAATATACTAGTGGAGAGCTCCATGTCACACCCTCAGCTGCTGCCTTCATCTATATACAGCCTGTATGCATGCAAATTGCTAAATTACAGTGTCAGCGGCTGTGATGCGAGGGGGCACCAAATTATAACTTGCCTCCGGGCATCTGGGATGAACTTACACCACTGGTACTAAGCTCTGGAAAGTGACAAATTGGACAGTGATAAACTACCAGCCATTCAGCTCCTAACTGTCATGTAACAGGCTGTGATTGAAAAATTAGTTAGGAGCTGAGTGGCTGATAGTTTATCAATCTCCAATTTATCACTTTCCAGAGTTTAGTACAGTACATCTGACCTTCAGTGTCTATACATCTCAGATATCAGATATCAGTGAAAGAATATGTTTTGCCTCATTCTGAGTTTCGAACTTTGCGGGAATATCTGAGCCAAACCCAAGTTACTCATCTCTGATGTAAGTGTTGCATATCAAATTAATCAGTCCATTCTCCTGAAGCAGTTTGTCCAATTGCGACTAAGACGTATTTTACAAAGTAAAAGATATATAAATAGACGCTCGGCCCAAGCCAAGTTGCACAGGACCAAATCCCGACGCCGCAAGCCCGAATGCTGAAAATCCCAACTGGGGCTGGTAAGAACCTTAACTCTCCCCTCTCCCCCCAATAACCTTCCCTTAGTGGTGCCTAACCCTACCTCCCTCCCGTGGGTGCCTAAACCTAACCATTCCTCCCCACACTCTAAATCTAACCCTCCTGGGGTGGTGCCTAACCCTAAGTCCCCCCGGGGGTCCCTAAATATAAACCCTGCGGTTAAGCGCTAACACTGCCCGGCTTACCTTCGTTCGGGTAGCCGTCTGTCTAGATTTCAGCGTCAGGATTTAGACAGGCATCGGGATTTCGACGCCTGTCTTTAGTCCCGTGTCGGTACTTAGATGCCTTTAGAAAGACAGCCTCCAAGCCGTCGGCATTTTCACTGTATCGCAGTCTAGCAGTACTCGCATTTCCCCACTATTATTACATATTGACTGCACAATAAATGCATCTCAAGAAGCAGTCCTGCTGCTGGAAATGGAATCACTGCCCAGTGCCCAGCCAAGAATAATATACATACATACATATTGGCTGTGAACTACAACTCCCATTATCATCCGGGTCCTTGCATAGCTGCCACCAATACTGCCAGTTTCTATCTACACCCTGAAACATAATTTTGCTGGACATTTTCATACAATGCATAGTAAACATAGAAGTAAGTAGACAGCGCTGTGGATTTCCTGTGTCCAGTGCGGATTGTTTCCCTGCTGCTAATCAGTGTGGGAAGGAATCAGCAGGCATGTTTGCGGGCAACCTGCAGCAGTGCCAGTCCTTCTCAAGGTGTCTGTCTCTGACTGAGCGAGTGAAAGCAGCAGCGGTTGTGGGCAGCAGTTCATGACAGATGGCAGCACCGGGCTCCGGTCACACATCTGGGGGATAGATAACACGGGGCTCTGCCTAGAGGGAGGTGCGACTCACTACAGAGCTGAGTGTACACTCCAGAGGGAGAGACTCACATCAGAACTGAGTGTACACTAAGAAGAGAGAGGCACGTTTAGTTGAGTACACTAAGGAGGGAGAGATACATTGTAATAACTCAGTGAACAGTCAGGCGAGAGACCCACAGCTGAGCAGAGTACACACTCGGGAGAGGCTCACACCAGAGCTGATTGGACAATCAGGAAGGACTTCACACAGGCTTTGTGCGGCGCCCCCCAGTGGCTGGTGTCCCTAGGCAGCTGCCTAATGGTGGCACCAGTCTTAAGAACATACTTGCCTACTCTCCCAGGAATCTCGGGAGTCTTCTGATGTTTCTGTAACCCCCGCACCCCCGAAAGAGTAGGCAGATCTCCTAGTGAAGTGGGCATGATGGCGAGATTTTACGAGAAATTTGCAGTTCTGTAGGGAGGGGGCATATTTTCCTGTAAAGGGGTGGGGCCTAATGGCTATAGTCTGGCCCTGCCCCCCGAAGCTGAGAGCAGCTCTCCTCTCCGGGCTGCTCCCGGGGAGGATTCCTAAAAAGTTGGCAAGTGTGATGCAGAATATATAAAATACGGCAGCCTGGAGTTTAGGGTATTGCGCGGCGTTGTAGTGTGCTGGGAGTGATTGTGGCAAATACAGCAGCGGAAGGTAGCACTGCTGCCTTTACACTAGCGGTGGTGATACAGTGTACTTGCTGTTTGGTATTGCGACTCTGTGCAGCTATGAATGGCTCTATATTCTGTGAGTATCCTGGGTCCGACCGTCTTCACTGAAAACCAGGGAGTAAATGCGCAGTAGAGGTCAGGCCTGTTTAGCTGATTACAGCAGATCCTAGAGACCACTGAGTCAACCACTGTGTCAGGGAACTGGGAGGAGGCAGTAAAGGAGCGCATTTCTTCCAGCAATCAAGGCAAAAACACCACAGGGGGTGGAGCTGAAATTATGTGATTCATTGTGCCATGCCCCCTTCCCACTAACCTGCCTCTTCCTCTGCCAGACTGAAACTTGCCAAAAGTCGGCAAGTATGACAATAATATTTGCATTAGCAAAATGTACTTATATCATACTTACCTCTGTGAGGTGACAGCCAGGTCGGCACTGCAGGGGGTGTACCGAGGCAGAAGTGGGTGGTGCTGGGGGGGTGTGGTGACACAATCTCATCATGGCCCCGCCCACTCTAGACAATGCCGCTCTTACAAGCATTGTGAAGTGGGGGCAGACCCACAATAACATGATTCCACACGATTCACGTCATCAGCTACGGCCGGGGTTGAGGCGGCTTCGGGAGACTTGCCCACTCTACTGGGCAGCCGCGAGTGCCACCCAATCTTCGCGAGTGTCCCCGCCATTCCAGGAGAGTAAGCAAGTATGACTTGTGTTTGAATGGCATAAATATAGCTAATGTGTTATAAACTTAGATTAGTATATTACGACCATTGTGTTATCAGGCACCATTACACTTGTATGCATCTAAGCTGTACTGACTATGATACTCTCAACCAAAAGACAAGTGTAAAAGTCATGCATTATTTTAAGTATATCTGCCTACAGACTCGCATTGTCTGGATTTTATATAGGCTGAAAATGCATGCATACTATTCAAGTATATCAGACTTTTATCATAACTGAGAATATATACCCAACTTCAACAATGGATCCGCCAGAGCAGATTTCAGCTTCTTAAGTGAAGTGCAGCAGCTGACACAAAAACTAAGAGTGTCAATCTACTCTACAGCAAGCAAATGTCACCATTTCCATTTACTGTACAAATGCATTATATTGTGCCCAAGCAAACGTTTGGAAAGTTGTATAGGCAATGCGCTTTATACATTGTATTTGATCTTTAATGTTTAAAACAAAGAGAATAGCACAAAGGACACTGTAAGTCACAGTTTAACTAGATACCATGCAAATGTTGTAATCTGTAAATTAAAAAGTACAGTGAAAACTCCCTTTTAATTGTTTTCAAGAGAGCAGGAAAAGTTGGTGTATAGTCTGGGAATGTATATTATAAAGTGCGCAGTGCCTGATGCAGAGACAAACTAATGTAATTGCAGCTGCAAAAATATTTTACCCGAGAATATGGATTGCCACTGCTGCCTTCTCTTATCCGTCCAACGATGTGCAACAGTGTAAATATCAGAAACATCGAAGCAGATTGGCCAGCCGCGCAGCATGTAAGTTAATTCTGACCAGCCGCAAAACATTACAGCTCTCTTGACACGCTGAGAGCTCTCATGCTGCGAAAGAGATCACAATACCTAATCTATGCACGTCCATGAAACAGCGTTTAAACGGTCAGACATGTCTGCGTTTGCCTAACCACCCGCCGTTACCTCTCCCAAACACTGACTACTGGCTAAATTTACTAAGCAGCAGTTTTGGTGTCAGTTAGAAAACACAGGAAACCACCATCAATTGGCGGATTCAATTTGTTTACCTGCTGTTTCAGCAATTACCAGTGACGTGCGTTGAAGGCAATGGCTGGGGAGGCACACGTGTATAAAAACTAGGGATGTGCAGACTCAGATAGGTTTTAATTTTTCTGCCAAGTTTGGATTTTTCCCGCCAAAAATCGGGTCTCAGAAAAAGGCAAAACGTCATCTTTCATGGACAAACATCATCATTCCTGGACAAAAGTCCACGGAAGATGATGTTTGTCCATGAAAGATGACGTTTTGCCTCTTTCTGAGACCCAATTTTTGACGGGAAAAATCTGAACTTGGCGAGAAAATTCAAACTTATCCGAGCCTGCACATCCCTAATAAAAACACACGCCCTCATTCAGAGGCGGTCGCAAGAAGCGAGCGCTCACTCTGAATGAGGGCGGCCGCTTGTGGTTTGAAGTGCAGCCTCCTGGTCACTAGCTAAGCTGTGGGTTACCACCCACAGCTTTAGCAACCGACCAGGTTGATAGTCGCGATGGTCAAGACCATCGCGACCATCGGGGCTTGCGACAAGACACTAAGGTTGGGTCTCGGCAACCGCAAGCCCCAGGGAGCTTCCTGCTCTGATCGAGCAGGAAGCTCCCCACTGACATCACTGCTGATGTCAGTGTGGCCGCCCACGAAACGGCAGGCGTACCTTAAGGAACGCCTCCGTTTGTGAAACCACCCCCCCACCACGCCTACAAAACGGGTCGAGCTGTCGATCGACAGCCGCCCCTTTTGTAGTGATCTCCAGAGTGAGAAAATTTCTCTCTCACTGCGGGACTTGCGCACGCGCAGTGCGGCCGCTGCACGTGCGCAGGGCCTAAACATCGACCCGGTTGCGAGCGCTCAGTGCTTGCGAATGGGTCTAAATGAGGTCCACAGTCTTTATCTCAATACTCTGGAGCATGACAGGGAGTATGACAGGGAAGGCTCTGCCTCCCCTGTCTACCCTGTGCATGTCCTTGGCAATTACGCCTGCCTAAAGGTGCCCATCCACTAGCCGATTACACTGTACTATCGCACGATTGCAACATCGTAATCGTGCAATCGCTCAGTAATCGGCCGCAAATCATGGACAAATCATGCATCCAAATGTCGGAAACTACCAGCGATACACGCGCTCCCGCTGGTCATTTCCGACATCAATCATCGTCCGAACATGCAGGCCAATCTGCCGATAAGACAGATTGGCCATGTTCGGGGATGATTGATGTGCCTACACTGAATGATCAATCGTTCAGTGTAGGGACTGCACCTCCTAGGGGAACGACGGTACGATTACTATGTCGTAATCGTACCGTCTTTCCCTGATCTACTAGTGGATGGGCACCTTCTGCGTAAATATCGGCATTCTGTAAAACTCTGAATCAATGTCAATTTTACAAAAATAACCATACAGCTTGTCTGGGTTAAAACAAACAAAATGATGCTTTAATGTCATCAGCACACTGTAACAGAAAATAAGAAACAACCTTGCCCCCATTCAGGGTACTACCTCACTTCTTCAGCACTATCAAGGGCTGCTAGTCTGGCCCACTGGCCTCCTGGGCTGGCTTGGCTGCCACCACCCCACCTGGGCAGCAGATGGGTGTGGTTACACCCCTTTTTGAACTTCTTTGTTTGCTGGGTCAGAGCTTTATCTCTTCCTTATATATATAAATATACATACATATACACACACTGGCTTTATATACACAAGGGTGGTTCATTAAGTAAGGTCACAAGACTTCTCACGTGTGTAATGTTCTCTATTCCATTGTAATTTCCCACCAGCCCAGAGCAGGTACGCTACTGCTTCCGCTCACGGTCATTAGACTGCGCCTCATATCAGTCATACTGTCCCAACATCAGTTGTAAGATGGCGGGGCTGGTGGAAACATGGTCAAATATTGAGGTGCATAGAGTAATCAGAATTCTGCTACTAAGGGAACATCAGCAGCTGAAATTCATCACCAACTTGTCGAGGTCATGTCACGGAAACAGGTTTGTGTTCGGTGCACTACCTTTGATAACGGCAGGACAAATTTTCAAAATGAGCAGCAATCCAGCAATCCAGCCAACCAAGCACATCCACCACAATGACTATTTGTGCCGCATAGAAGGTCTGATTCAGGAGTGCATCATGTGACACCGAAGACAAAGCAAACATCCATGACATGACATGACGCATCATCCTCACCTTCAAAGAAATTCAAAACAACTCCATCAGCAAAGAAGGTCATGGCGACCATGTTGCAGGACCACAAGGGTGTGCTTCTTGTGGATTTCCTCACCAATGAAGATACTGTGAATGCTGCCCACTATTGTGACACATTGAGCCACTTGTGGAGGGTAATTAGGCAAAAATTACCTGGGTTGCTGCAAAAAGGTGTTTTATTGCTGCACAGAAATTACAAGCCACACTCAGCCAACCACACAAGTGAGTTGTTACGGTGCTGGACCATACTCCCTACAGCCCTGACCTGGCACAGAGTGATTTTTCTTTGGACCTAGGTATAAGGTGATTCACAACCAACGGTGAAGTTCAGCAAGCCGTCATGTCCTGTCTTCTTCTATGCCAGGATAGATGCATTTGTGTACTGCTGGAACAAATGTTTAGACAAATGTGGAAAAATAATCTACCACGGTCACACTATTATTATACGTATTTGTACAAGTTGAATAAATTTACGCAATGATAGGTCTTGTTACAGTACATTATTTATTGAACCACCCTCATATATATATATATATATATATATATATATATATATATAATGTTGTGGTATAATGAGAGAAATCCCACCAATATGATTAAACTGTTTATTCCGAACTATTTTTATCTCCTATTCTGAATCTGCCTCACCCTACATTATCTCCACGTAGAACTATTGTGTCACAACACTGGCCATTTTGTAAGATAGATATACCACTCTTGTGGGGTCGCGCTCTGATATACACATCCTTGGGTGGTTGAATGCACGCCAAGGAGTGTGTATATCAGAGTGTGACCGCACAACCAAAGTGGTACATTTATTACATATATACCTTTGGAAATGGTTGGTGCACCGTCCTGAATAGTATGTAAAGTTGGTCTGAATTGGTCCCTGATTCAGATTGTCCATAATTTGATGCACTGTTGCCATCTGTGGGACTGAAAAAATCTGTCCACACTCCATTCTGCTGGAGCATCCAGTAGCCCTTTATGACCATATGCCATGTGCTCAGACCCAGCTTTATGTCTGCTGGTCCACTCTGTGTACACTGTAACAACTGCCACTCTTGAAAAATTCTAAAAAAGTGAGGGTCAACAATCTTTCGACATTCAAAGTCCATCAGATTGAGTCTTTTACCAATTATATTATCAGTGATACACTCCATCAATCTGTGCACACCATTACCTTTCCATTCTTATACCGATTTAGACATCCTACATCAGAATTATCTGCGGATTAGCTACTTTGCATAAACTCGCCTGATGGTCATAATAATTTGGCCACTCAGTTTATATAGCTTAGTCCTTCACAATGGTTGAACCTGCTCTTTTATTCACAGGAGTCCAAGTGTGAACCCCTCTATACTAAATGCTAGGTATCCAGCACAACATCGCCAGTGACAGGACCCTGCATGTGGCAAGTGCATGCACACTTGCCGATGCCGGGTCCGACGGGGGGTAGTACGAGTCATGCTGCATTTTGCAGCATGGCACTGTTAGCAACATCCCCCGTCGGCCCTACAGTAAGGCCAACGGGCGATCTCACTAGTGACCAGCGGGAGCATGCATATCATGGGTACACACTAGACGATGTACCCGATATGTCGCTCCAATCCGCAGGATTGGATGACATATCATCTAGTGTGTACCCAGCTTTAGAATCCCTCCAGATGTGAACTCGCTACAGTATATACTGTACCCAATATCATATCAGACAACCTAAAAAACAATCTAAAGATTAATATTAGTAATAATAAATAAAAACTGACTAACAGGTCTTCAAGTCCATTTTTATTTACTACAACAAATAAAGATGTTGCTGTCTCTGAACTGACCTCCTCTGAGTTCTTGTAATCCGGTGTGAGTTCAGCTGTCTTTATATCTGTTTGAATGCCATTGACAGCAGAGGTGCTTTAGTGATAAGCGTGCATCGTAGACTGAGGCAAGAGATCCCGTCAAGCCGCCTTCTTTATATACTGCGGTGGCATGTTTTAATGGTCTGAATACAAGTCTGTATCTGGTGTACCTCATCCATTATATAGCACAAGAAGGCCAAACTGTGCACACTGGCTTAAAGCAACACGAGAACTCCTTTTATAAAAGCACTGGTTTAACCACGGGATGCTCTATGGCCTTAACAAGGATTACATTGCATGGCAATACACTAGAGCACAGTTGAAAGCAATGGAGAGACACAATGATATTCAACTGCATCTAGCTGAAGTTGTTTTCCCCATTTAATTGTATATAGTTTGCAAAAGCCAATTTGTGTCAAACCAAAAAAAAAAAAGATTTTTTTTTTTTGTCTCCATATATCCAAAAAGCACAGCATGGTGACCATGTCAAGAATTATATTCTTAATCCTTTAGACTTTGCCCTGTTGAGATAAACTAATTATATATATTTGGATTTAACAAATCTTTTTGGAAATGATAACTTGGAATTAAATATTTGGCAATAAAAGAAAATAATGACAGCGCTAACCCAGAGCTGAACAGAAGGTATGTAGACGAAAGTATGGATGACCTAATGATACCTACTCCCTCTCCCTGTGCTGCTTTATAAAAAGAATATTGTAGACAATATCCAACATGTCATTCTTTTAAGCTGTAGTCTCACTGAGTTATTTATCACAGTCTCACAACTGTAACCGCCAAGACCTTGAAGAAGTAACTCACTTTGAAAAATATACCAGTTGCTGTCTACTCCAGCTTTGTAAAATAAAATACACACACATTTTGTGTTTCTTTTTTATTTTACATTGCACAAGATAACAATAAAACTACTTGCAATAAATAAAGCATAAATCACATAGGATACCATATCAACAGAAAACTATGGCCCTCATTCAGAGCCGTTCGCTATTTGCGGTCGTTCGTTTAAAAACAAGGGGTGGCTATTCAAATGATCCGTACGCACATTGCAGTCTGTTCACACCTCTAAGTCTGAACGAACGAGCAAAACTTACGCTCGTTTATTTGTTAAAAACGCCCCCTGGCCGCTCGCATCCTACGTCATGTCCGCTATTTATTAGATTAATCGAGTACATCGACAAGGGTATGAACTGCTCGCTATTCTTGTGGTTGGTGTTTGCTACCACAAATTTGCGAGCAGTTCTGGCTCTAAAATAACCCAGTGACGTGATCAATGACGCTGCTGTTTTAAATATACACACCCATAAAACGCCCGTTTTGACCTTTAAGCACGCCTGCGTTCGGATCTCCACTCCCCATTTTCAAGCACCTTCCCCTGTTACCACCCACATACGCCTCATTCTGTCACTCAAAATAGCAGGCACTCGCTATATAGCGTACAAACGATTTTCGGCCGCACTGACTGGTTCGCGCATGCGTACTAAAAAGCGTACGCATGCGCAGATGTGCAAACATCACTCGGAACGAGCGTACTGCCGCTAACGAGCGGCTCTGAATGAGGGCCTATGATATGACTTTTATGGAATTTAATCTCTAAAATAGTTTGGACATTTCTAATTTAAATATTAAATTTTTTTTCACTGCTTTAAAAAAAACATGTTCATTAAAACAATTGATATATGTCATAATGCACAGGGAACATTATTTATCCACATATTTTGACCTCCTGTCAGCTTGCTTTAGGCATCTTTGCTATTTTTATGCTAGCAGATATTTTAAGCAAGTGTTTTAAGTTATAACACTTGTTTAAAATATCTGCTGAAATGTTAATATCCATAGGTATCTCTTTTGTTTTGACTAAATGCATTGATTCAATTTATTGCAAAGAGGTAAAGGTTACCTTTTGAAGACTGGAGCAGGGCTTGCCATATGGTCCCTATCAGGTGGTCTATCCCCATACCTCCCAACAGTGAGTCCCAAACCTCCCAACTGCCAGTCCCATAACCCCCAACTGTCAGTCTCAATCGACAGTTGGGCAGTATTTCCCATAGATACTGTTCTGCATAGCATTATCATGACATGCTCCATAACCATCCAAGCTCAGATTATGTTGGGAGGTATGTATCGCTGTTGTAGAAGTCTGAATACAGGAAACACAAAAAGAGCTGTACCAGTTTACAAGCGTTTTACAAAACATTAAAAGAAACACCTGTCAGCTATGGCTGCAAAACAACTCATTCTGCTGAAAACAAATTTATTAACAGGCTAAACAACAGTACCTCCAGTTGCTAAATTAGCAGGGACTTTTTCAAGTTACTAAATACAAAACATGCTAAATAGGATTTGTACAAGATATGTCACCATTACATTTTTTTTCAGCCCCCAGTTGTTTATCTTGGGGCTCATTCGTGTCTTTCACAGCCCCAGAGAGGTGTGTGCAAGAGGACCAATCACAAGCCGCAAACAGATTAATGTTAGTTACTAAATGTATTTTGTATATTCAGTATTACAGTACCAGAGGAGCCCTACATGCAGCCCCCAGATGTGCCAGTTATTGGGAGGGGCACCTTAGGCAATATTTTCCTTTGGTGGCAGAGCTTTTCTGAGTTTAAAATGCCGACCTGCTTCAAAACACAAATGTATGCAGATAGCCTTTCAGTTTTTGGTCTATGATAAGGGATTTTTTCAACACTGGGATATAAATAAATAAGCTTCATAGGCAAAATGCTATTGCTACAATAAATCAACATATTTAGACAGAACCCTACACAAAGCCAGCCATATTTATTTACAAGCTTGTCAGAGCTGAGCAAGATTTATGTTATATAATTCAAACTATTGCTGTCTGCTCATGAGGATTTTGTATCTGCCACTTTGAAAATAGAGCCCTGAATCTGAATATGACTGACAGGAAAAGTCAAATTATGGCTAGTAAACATAAAGAATTGTTTGTATCAAACACAAAGCATAGTTGGAATTCAAATCTATGAATTATTAGGGAGAATGAACAACAATACATACATAACAAGATAAGTATGAATTGTGGAGTTATTTTAGGACCTGACTTTGAAACAACGTCTTCATCTTTAGTTAGTTATGAAGAAAGTAAGTCCTGGTGTTCTGTTTGAGGACTTAACTGGGATAGAGATCTCATACTAATAGATTCTTGTTCTTCTCATTTATTCTGGGACTGATTTTGAGGGGTATATTTACTCAGTGAAGTCACAAGGGGGGTACTGAACGCACATGGGTGTCACCCGCTGAGGGGTGACAGCAAAGTGCCAACTCTTCAGTGACAGGAGCCGGGTGCTGCACTGTAGCATTACGTGCAGCACTCGGCTCCTGACACAGCGAGGGAGCCGGCACTTTACACAGGCTGGTCCCTGGGGGTAGCCCGCACCTCCGGCACCCCTGGTGTTACAAAAATGGGGGCTCGGGTCGCAAAGCCACGCCCCTTTCATGAGGTCACATTCCTTACATGGGGCCACGCCCCTTTCCCCGTGCGCACTAAAAGTCCAGCCATCCCCACCTGCAATGGGTGTGATGACGTAGGGACGCCACTGTATTTACTAAAGTGAGAGTTTTTAGAAGTGGAGATGTTGCCCGTAGCAACCAATCAGATTCTACTTAACATTTAACTAGCACCTTCTAGAAGATAATAGCTAGAATCTTATTGGTCGCTATGGGAAACATCTCCACTTCTAGAACCTCTTACTTTAGTAAATTTACCCGAGTTGGAAGTAAAGCAAAAAAGAGCCAGTAACTTTGCACCTGGACAAACCAGTGTGCAAATAAATTTATTATTTTTGCATGCAATATTAATGGTGGCTCATACCTCCCAACAGTAGGGAGAAGGGGTGTGGCAGGAAATGGGTGTGACCTTGTGGTATGGGGTGTGACCTTGTGGTATGGGCATGGTCATGCTTCACAACCTCATTTTTTGTCACGCTGAGGGCATGTCCAGTGCTCCCGGAGCTGCTGGGCTGCCCCCAGTATCTCTCTCGGCATCCATTCACCGCTGTTCTGCTATGCAGTGCAGCAGGTCAGAGATAAACCCCCCCACACACAAGTGGGTCAGTGCCCAAACAGTGGGACTGTCCCGCCAAAATTGGGACAGTTGGGAGGTCTGTTTTTGCATGTAGCCCACATAGCTTTGCTATTACACAGCAGTTTAGATTTCAGTTTTTAGACACCCCTCCCAAATCTAAAGCTGCAGTACAACATGGTTTTTTGTAGAGTTCCTTTTTTTTTTGTATTTTGTGCTATGCATTGAATGGATGGCGCTTGAGACAGATGACTGGGGGACTGGAGATTCTGGTGACCCGGGTAACATAATTGCGGACAGGAGACCTAGCACGAACTGGGGGTGGGGCTGGAGCTTTGGCCGGTATGGGGGCAGAGCTTCACACGACACGGAGGCGGAGTTTAGGACTGCAAGGAGACTAGTCGACTAGTGGACATAGGGGGCTTCCATTCTCTGTCTAGGGATGGACATCGGAAGCCCACCACCAAATGATGGTACTGTAACTAACCATCGCATCAAAAGTATTTGATGGTAAAAACTATTTAAATTACTTAGTTTTTTTACTTAGTTTTTTAATAAGATTAAGTTCTTAGTAAGGTCTGCTGTGCACTCACAAACTGTATCAGGCCCAGTTGGTAGGTAAGTTACATGTATATGGAGGTATGAACATGAAACATTGGCGATATATTGCCAGTTTGCCTAGAAATGGCTCCTTAGCCCTATCCAGAGAAGAGCTCAGATTATGGGGTAAATGTAATGTTTTAAAGTAGCAGTCATTTTAATGGCAAAATCAACTTAGTTTTGCCAGAACTTACCAATGCCTGCAGTCCGCAAGCTATTACATTATCTGGGATGTAGTTAGTATGCCGGCGGACGGGATGACGGCTGTTGAAATCCTGGTGTCAGAAGTCCGACCCGAAACTAAAGATAGGTGTCGAAATCCCAACGCCAGTCTATATCCCAATGCTGGAATCACGACAGCCGCCATCTCGAACAAAGGTACACCGGGACGTCTTAGCTGTTAGCCGTGGGGGCGAAGTTAGGGTTAGGCACAACTGGAGGGGGGTTAGGCACCACTGGGGGCTTGGGGTTAGGCACTAAGGGGGAAGGGTTAGGTTTAGGCACTAACGGGGAGGGTTAGGGTGCAAGAAGGAGTGTTAGGGGGAGAAGAGGGGAGGGTTAGTATACTTACCCGACCCGTGTTGGGATACCGAGCATCAGGATGCCGCTGTTTGCATTTTGACAGCAGGTATCCCGACTGCCGGTATTTCATACCCAACCCCATTTATCCCTATGTCACTGAGACATACATGTGAAATAATAATTAGTTTGGTGCTTGGAAGTATGCTATTGCTACCCAAGGGAAGGAGCAATACATTATATTCATTTTGGGAATGAGTAAAGATAATTGTGAATAAATGTCCTATTTCAATATTCGAGTAGTGAATTGAGAAATTATATCCCGCAAATACTTAAGATGCAAATTTGGAGCTAGTATAGAAACATTTACACTTAGTTTTAATGTCTAGACCTGACTATGACCTTGAACAGATTCTTTTACAGCCTTCAGGCACCATAATATTAAACATGTAAACATGAAAAGTTCACAGTTCAGAACAAAGTACTGTAGAACAACCTGATTTAATTTAATTTAGGAAATTCCATAGGGCTGTTTATTATGCAATGAGGTTTCTGTCAGAGGCATACACAGGTTTATAACGTTGCACAATTTTCAATATACAAAAGTCCATACAAAATTTATTTTGCAACCAGTGTGAAATACATTATTATTATTCACATATATTAACTTTTCAAGACTGGAGATGAAAGTGCAACATTTATTTATATGGACACAGTGTCAATTACTTAAGCAAAAATATGACATTCTGTCTATGTTCAAACAACAATGAACTTTTTGAACAACAACTTATCTTTGTGAAATTAACATGTAGCTTCGGATGTTGACATTACGTATAATGCTGCCGCATATCTTTTTTGACCCAAACTTAAATCACAATTATTACGAGAGAAAGAAAAAGCCAAGCTACAAGCTTGATGTACACACTTTGGGCTTGATACAGAGATGTATGTTCATCCGAGAATGAACGTACATCTCTGATGTTTAGGGGGTCTCCGTCTGGATCTAGCTTTCAGACCCCCCAAGCCGCAGCATGAATGACATGCTGTGGCATTTGGGGGTGGAGCAGGGGCATGCCTAGCTGTCATTCCCAGAAACTGAGGCGTCTGCTGCATTTTCCAGGAGGGGCGAGGCCAGGGTCTGCATCAGCGGATGCAGAGTCCTGGCCTCTTGCGTGACCAGCTCCTGCAGCCTGACCAAAGGAGAAACCATCACTACCATCGGACGTGATAGTCACGATGGTGATCCCAACCTGCGACATCGGTCGCAGTGCTGGGATCGCAAATGCAGCAAGGAGGTGTCTGACACCTCCTTCTGCATTTGCATCTGAGATGGACGGATTTGCACAGCTGCTGGTGTGCGGCTGTGTAAATCCGTCCATCTCTGACCAGGCCCTGTGTTTTATATGTAAGAATGGTTTCCTACTCTCTTAGAATTTTTGGCAGTCTCACAGATTTTTGGGGGGATTGCCCAGACTCATAGGAGAGAAGGCTAAGCAGTGGCAGAACTAGCGGCGGTGCAGCCGGTGGCTTGCACCAGGGCCTGCTGTGGTGCAGGGGCCCATAGCCACTGCACCCACCACCAATGTCCCCCAGGCCCCACAGTGTTTAAGTGTAGTACAGACCACAGTGAGAGCGGTCCACACTACACAGTAACAAACACACCGCCACCAGCCGCGGCTGTGTGTTTGTTATAGCAGCCAATGAGAGTCAGACAGACACTCATTGGCTGCTGGAGTTCACTCATGAGCTCCGCCTTCCGGCTCACCCCGCAGTAGGTGATGAGAGAGACATCGTGACGTCTCTACCATAGTGCAGAGTGGGCCGGAAGGAGCAGGCAGCGGCAGGAGCGGGGACTCAGGTAAGTTGTGTTTTTTTTTATTGTGTAAGTGGCACGGGCACTGACACTGGCACTGCATGGGGGGGTGATACTGGGGGCACTGTTTAGGGGGGTGGCCATTACTGGGGGCACTGTATAGGGGGGGACTACTACTGGGGGTACTGTAGAGAGGGGTGGCCGCTACTAGGGCACTGTATAGGGGGGACTACTACTGGGGCAATGCATAGGGGGGACTAGTACTGGGGGCACAGCGTAGGGGGGACCACTTCTGGGGGCACTACTGAGGGCACTGCATAGTGGGACCACTACTGTGGGCACTGTATATGGGGCACTACTGGGGGCACTGCAAAGGGGAACCACTACTGGGGGCACTGCAAAGGGGGGCCCAAAGCATATTCTTGCACCTGGGCCCACCACTCTCTAGTTCCGCCACTGAGGCTAAGATCAAGGAAGATCACCCTCTGGCCTGCAAAGTGGGCAGGGATGTAATCTTACAACTTGTCCCACATATTTGATAACAAAAATGGTCCATGAAAGGATTTGATGGTGCCATTTGTGTCATCATATCATACTTGCAAACTTTGAAATCCTCCACTCCTGGAGAGTTCCAAGGTGGGAGATGCAGCTTCTCACTGTGGAGTGCGGAGCCAGGTGCTTATTGTGATTAGGCCCCACCCTCTTGTTGCATACTGTGTGAATCTTGTTATCACTCCCCTTCCTGTCTATTTCACTAGTAAGTGAGCAGGATACGGGAGAGTGACCTACTCTTCCAGGGGTCCATGTAACTTCCTGTAACATTGTGAGTCCCCTGGATGTTCCATGAGAGTAGTCAAGTATGCATCATATGACTTGAACAGTCAACTGTAATGGCAAAACCATTTTGTGCCCAGCTATTATTTTTGTATCTCTTCATTTCCCAAAGTGCATATATAAATTGTAGGCCAGTATGTATGTAAGTGCACAGGGGCATTTTGACAGATGAGGGGGACGTATGCAGAAAGCTACCCCATTATGCAGTGGGGTCCCATACCTGTGGCGGCAGAAGTGCTGAAGAACCCCCTGTAAGTGGTCCTGGAGCTGCCATCCTTCCGTCCATATTCAGAAAGATGATCCATGCATAGTAGGGAACAAAAACTCTGGCACAGTGCCAGAGTATATGCTGTCTACTGTGTAGCGCCATTGTTCCAAATACATTAGGGACAGATTATCTCATGGGTGCGTGGCCCCCTTGACCCTATACCCAACAGTCCATGTGCACCACACACCCTGCACCCATTATAGATACACCACTGTAACTGTAAGTGCATTTGATGCTTACATCTTTTCTCACCTGTTTTTCAACAGCCTCACATAATAGTAATACTATCTGCTGCTGTTAATGTTTAGATACCCAGATTGGGAACAAGTTGGCCTAGCTTCTCCCATTCAAACTTACCTACACATGGATATGCACATGTAGACCAAACTGTGGAATTCAGAGTTTAACAGTGGCTACGCTATGGCAATTAGGAGGTTGAAACTGGCTATGAAATTAGATAGACCTTGGACTTCCACTACTATGGGATTAAAAATACTTCAAAACAGTCCTGAATGGAAAAATCAAGCTATGCTTCATAACCTCCCAAAAACACACCCCTGATTTGGACATGCCATGATGATTTTCTATAAATACTCGAGACTTTTCTGGTAGACCAAACACCTTTCTAGCTATGACTTGAAGCTGTACGATGTAAATAAAGAGGTTCTTGATCAGTAGCATTTTAAACAAGACAGTGCTAGTTCTGAAAGTTCCATTCCTTCTTGGTCAACATAATTTCCCTAGCAAGTACCAATGTATTATGGGTATGTGTAGACTGATATAGTTAGGCATACAATATTGTGGGATCCTTTGTCAGGAAAGGGGACAAGGCCATGTCATGAGTGGGCATGCCATGTCTCCTGGTGTGGATGTGGCTGACATTCTGGGGCATGGCTAGTGTTGGAAAGTTCTAGGGTGCCCTGTGTCCCCCTACTGTTCCTTCAGAAATCTCTTTATGGCTACACTATCCAGTAACAGTGGTGAATGGGACATAAAGAGTCCTCAATTTATAATTGTCCTGCTCAGATTTGGATGGTTAGGAGATGTGGGCATACTCATTCCCATTTAATATATCTGCCTCAGGACATCCAAAACCAGTGCTTTGCAAAAATGCCCCTACAATGCTACACACTGCACCAGATCACCTCGTACCTCCCAGCAGTCCTGGAAGGTGGAACAATAGCACTGTCATGATGGTGGGACAGTCCCTACAAATCAGAACGGTCTCACCTATATTGAGGCTGGTGGGAATTATGATATCAGAATACTACCCTTACAAGCCAACCCTGACATCACATACTAGTTCACAGGAGTGAATAGGTCACTCTACTCCATAAGGACCAGGATCGGCACATTCATCTCTTAAAGTAGTCTGTGCTGCTGTTAAACTCTAAGGGGTAAATTTACTAAAGTGAGAATTTTTAGAATTGAGTTTTAGAAGAGATGTTGCCCATAGCAACCAATCAGATTCTACTTAACATTTAACTAGCACCTTCTAGAAGATACTAGTTAGAATCTAATTGGTTGCTATGGGCAACATCTCTTCTAAAACTCACTTCTAAAAACTCTCACTTTAGAAAATTTACCCCTAATGCTCTAAGGGAGCAGGAGACAAGTCATTAATGCCCTAAATACTTCAAAAAAGGGTAATGACAAACAGGAAATGGGGAAGGAATACAAAAGATGCTTGGACCCTACTCAAAATTTATCCAACTCACTTAATTCAGCCAAATATTTAATATCCTTACTATTTAATATCCAGTGCATATTCTGTCAATAATCCAACTCATACATTGGTACCAAACATGAGAAGAAATGCCTGGAGGGAATTAGTCATCATGACGATGTTATGCTTTCTCTGCTGCACAGAACATAGAGAACATGGCCTTTGCCTAAGTTATCATATTTTGAACGCTTTCATGTTTAATTTTAAAAATAATTTTGATTACTTACCAGTGTGAGATGACTCAAAGTACTTATTTCAAAAGGGGTCAGTGAGAGTTCACAATACGTGGTAAGTTGTACTTAGTATTCTAATGACGCTCTCCTCTGCCGCGGCTCTTCCACAGCCTTTTATTTAAACAGAGAAACTCATATTTCACAGAGTGATGATTTTAAGGTGGGTTTAATGAAAGCTCATGTAGACAGAGACTGTAAAATAATTTCACATTAAGCTCCCAGTCAGAATGATTTTGCATATATGATATTTAGGAGACTGGAAAAATGTGTTTTCCTGCAAACTTCCATATTAACATCCAGCTACTTTAGAAGGAAATTATACTTCTTAAAGCCAGTTAAATGGGCCTTGTTATAATTCAATGAAATTGTTACTTTTCTCATATACAGATGCAATCTAAGGCTGTGTGCTTGTCATCTTCATTATGCAATGACAGTAAACATCAATTTTATATATATATATATATATATATATACACAAACACACACCTGCGCATGCTGAAATATTTCACAGCACGGGCTTAATTTAGTGTCTATTAGGGCCATAACTAGGGTGGTGCAGCCGATGCCGCCGCACAGAGCGTAGGTGCCCTGTGGGTGGAACTGGCAGCCGCCGCCATCACCACCATCGAACTTTAAGTGCCCCCACTGCCTAGCACCCACTGCAATGCATATTAGTAGTGGTGCACCCAGCTCCTTCACTGCTGGGTGCACTGCTATTAATATATATTGAAGCGGGCAGTGCCAGTGACTGTCTTCTATAAAAGTCTCCCACAGTGTCTACAGGAAGAGACGGAGAGATGTCATGGCATCACGTCTCTCCTGCAGAAGAGCCGCGGGGGAAGGCGAGTGGGTAACCAGGCAGCAGAAGGTAAGTGACTTGTTAGGGCTGGTGCTGGAAGTGCCACTGAGGGCTGGGGCTAAATGTGCCACTGGGAGCTTGGACTGGAATGAATGTAATCATGATTTACTAATAGAAGCATAGGGAGGGGATTGGGGGTGATAATTTGTGCTATAATGTGTAAAGGGACATTACTGTGGCATAATGTGTATAAGGGCAGTACTAATGTGTGGCATAATGTGTATAAGGCACTACTAATGTGTGGCATAATGTGTATAAGGGCACTACTAATGTGTGGCATAATGTGTATAAGGGCACTACTAATGTGTGGAATAATGTGTAAGGGTATTATGGTGTTGCATAATATGTGTGGGGCAATGCTGTGGCATAATGTGCACAGGCACTACTGTGTGTCATAAGGTGTAAGGGACACTACTGTGTGGCATAATGTGTATAAAGAGCACTAGTGTGTGGCATAATGTGTAAGGGGCTCTACTGTATGGCATAACATGTATAAGGGGCTCTACTGCAGGGCTGTAACTAGGGTAGTGTGACCTGTGTGATGGCACAGGGCACCGCAGGGCAGGGGGCGCTGTTTGGGCCTGTCAATTTTCCTGTTTATTATAATTTTCACTTGTAACTTCCTCTTCTTTTATCCCCAGCATCTCCTGCCCTCCCCTATCTCTTTCCTGGCCCTTTCCCATGAGGGGCCATGACCCTTTTTCAGGTGCACTATGTTATGTCCCTATTTGAAAAATGCCCATGTGGGGCACCAATGATCTTTTTGGCACAGGGCACCAAAAAGTCTAGTTACAGCTCTGCTCTACTGTTTGGCGTAACTTGAGTAAGGGACACTACTGTGTGGTGTAATGTCTAAGAGGCACTACTGTATGGCATAATGTGTATAAGGGGCACTACTGCATGGCATAACGAGAATAAGGGACAATACTGTGAGCTGTAATATGTAAGGGGCACTACTGTAAGGCGACATTTGAATTGGGGGTACTTTTGTGGGGCTGTGCCCCTTCCCCTCAAAATCATGCCCTTTTTTGGGTGCTTGCTGTCCCTATTTAAAATATGGGGGTGGTCACCAATGCTTTTTCTGACAAAGGGCACCAAAATGTCTAGTTACGGCTCTGGTGTCTATGACCACTGACTAAAAGCTTGTTGCTATAATGCACCCTCCTTATACAGGAGACATATCATATTTAAACTTTAGCTGATTTCTGGTCTATATTCACCTACTTTGTTACTCTGTACACAGGGCCATCTCTTCCATTGGGCTTGTTGGGCATTTGCCCAAGGGCCCGAAGCTTGTAGGGGCCCCCCAATCCGTCCCCCTGCAGCCGCGGCCAGTTGGTAAATTTGTGATATTCTTATAAGCCGGCTGCCGGTGTACTGTATTCTGATCTAACCTTCCCCACCCCATCACCCCCCCCCCCTCCCCGGTGACGAGTACTCACCTCAGTTCCAGTTTCACTTCATCCGCCAGCTCCAGACCAGTCAGACAGAGTCTCTCTGCATGTGTGGGAGGTCTGATGGGCATGCAGGAGTGTTTAATTTTATTGCCCATTTACATTTTTTTTTCTGTGAATGGGTGGGTAGGGGCCCCTGTGCATTGTTTTTGCCCAGGGCCCACACTTCTGTTAAGACAACCCTGTCTGTACATTCTTAGAGTCTGGGCAATGATCATAGAAGAACCATTTATCCTAGTCAATGTATCACACTCATGCAAATAGAAAGTTGGTACCTTCACAACCATATCTAAGATATAAAAATATATAACATAAGGTTGATAAAATATTAAGCACTTAAATGTAATATAAATATAATCCACATTTATACTACATTTATTTACAGCATCTACATATGAAAGAATCACCTTTCGTTGTTGGCTACTCCTAATTCAATAGTAAATTAGAAAGGAGGTCAGTGAGCAGCACTCATTACTTGATTGAAAAGTTATTGGTGCTTACAATTACAGATATTCAGTGTAATCTGAAAATGGTCATGTGATATCCAAAAGCCAATCAAGATGCTTTTTATTAAGTTAGTTACCACTACAGCGATAGGTTTACTTTAAATTTCCTTAATTATGATTAAGATTAAATAAATTGATTTCCAAATGTGTTACTTCTGCTAGTAATAGATCTACATTATTCTAACTTATCAATTGATAAGTTGGAGATATTGGACTCTATTTATTAATCAATTCAGCCATTAATATATACAGAAACTGCAGCTTATGCATGTTTAAAGGGCAGAATTAAATATCCTTTAAATGTAGCAATTAAATAGGTATATTTCTGCAAAAAAAATCCTTATTGCCACAATATGCAGCGATAAAGATTCTTAATATTCGGAAGCTGGCCGCACATTGATAAATATATCCCATTATGTTATATATTGTCTGACATATGTCAATTAAATTTTAAAAGCTAGTAGCTATAGCTTTCACCCCCGCACTATTCCCTACAATGGACATTGGAAAGCAGCCAAAACTACTGTTACTTTTTGACATTGTTGCAATAATGTTGCTTCAAACTGCAAACCGATATACTTACTGATAAATTGATTTGAATCACAATAACTTGTACACATTGAATAAAAGGGCTCTTAAAAGGGAAGCCTTGCAGCCTTTGCTTTTAATAGAGATAAAACCCAATTACAGTTTACTGAGCGGTAATGCCCAACACTGCAGGCAATGTTAAAAGTGACGCAAAGCGATGGGAAAGTGTTTGTGTAACATTATGTTCTGTAATATCATCATTGAAATTTCTTTACTGTGCTTTTAGGTTATGCATTGAACATGTAATATTAATGTCCTATATAATAGCTCTAAGGGAGAAAAAAAAAAAAGAATAGACATATCTGCAGATACGTTTATTATCAATTGGATAATTGATGAGAGCAAAATATTTGAGGTTGGAATTTTTAAGATTCTTTAATGACATATATTTTGAGAAAATTGTATAATTAGTTGGGAAAGTATTTTCTTTTATGTTCACCAGGCTCCTTTACTTCATGAACACAAAAAGGCAACCATATATAGGGCCTATTCATCATCCAGTGTGGGATCATTACACATGCAAAAATGTTATGTTTTAAGTAACAGACCCTTTTATTATTAGAGGCCTGATGTAGCCGCCTAGAAGTCAGCAAATAGCTAAAAAATTAAATTTTCAGAGTTTGCCTGCGGGAACCAACGCCATCTTCCAATGGGAAAGAGGTCTGGGGTTGAATGAATGAATCCCTTTGCCACCTCCCCACTCGTACCCCGTGTCCGTGCGCAGGTGTGATCTCAGGTCACACATGAGATGAAGGCCAGATCGGGCAGTGGCAAGTGTCACTACTACCTCTATAGCGGTGCTAGGGATCATGCAGACAGTTGATTTTTGGAGCAGCTGCTTCTGCATCAGAGCAATTAATACTGAATGGCTCCGGTAATTAATTATCCACCATCTAGCTTAACGTGGTGCACCAATATCATCCTGATATCTGCTAACTGAAATTGGTTGGATTATTATGAAGCACGTTGGTAACAGTGGTGGAAAGTTGCATAAGCCCTAACAGGAAATATCAGGGCCGTAACCTGTGCCATGGCACAGGGCACTGCAGGGCAGGGGGCACTGTTTGGGCCTGTCAATTTTCCGTTTATTATCATTCTCACTTGTAACTTCCTCTTATTTTATCCCCAGCATCTCCTGGCCTCCCCTATGTCATCCCTGGCCCTTCTCCATGAGGCCATGCTCCTTTTTCGGGTGCTTTATGTCCCTATTTAAAAAACAGGGGGAGGGGGGCAATGCTCTTTCTGGCACAGGGCACCAAAAAGTCTAGTTATGGCTCAGGGAAATATTGATATGAGTTAAAAATAGAAAACAACTACTTTTTGCTATTTTAGGTTGTAGTTCTCTTTTAAGTTGAACAATAAGTGGTCGATTCAATTAGCCACAAAGTGGCTACCCCTTGATTGAGGGGTCTGTTTACTAAGCAGTGTTAGGAGACAGAGTGAAAAGTGATAAGGTGCCAGCCAATCAGCTCCCAACTGTCTTTTTTCAAACACAGCCTGTGAGATGGCAGTTATGAGCTGATTGGCTGGCACCTTAAATAGAACCCTAAGTGCCGCCCACATTTCTGTTAGCTCCGAATTTGCTGCTATATGTCCGCAGTCCCATAGGGCTACATACATAAACAGAAAGTCCAGGGTTAGATTGGGCCGCCAGGGGACCATTTGAGGTGCTGGCATTTTTATGCCTTTGCAACAGCAACTCACCCCTCTCGCAGCGAATTTAATTTGTGTTCCCGCAAATAATAAAATGACACAGACGAGCAGCATTCAAACTTTTTTCCATGGTAGGAGTCTTAGTGAGGAGAGTGGTCACTTACTACAGGAGGTAAGAAATGAATCAATACTACTAAACTGACAGGGAAAATACATTGAGGTATTTTGCTGCTTATGCTCCAGCATTTGCACATAAAGCTCTCAAGAATTGGAATAAAGCTAGACTATTTGACTGGAAAGTATAAGGCTCCTATTTAAATGACATTTACACATAGCACAAATTTATCCTGGTTGCTTCTCCTTATCACTAATAATAACATCAGATTAACGGATTTAGGCCTGCTCAATAGCAATGCCTATTCTGATCCTCTCTTGAAGCAGATCTTTCCATCTGCCTTGTTGAGATTTTCCATCCATGCCTGTTGTGCTAACAATTAGCAGTAAAGCCTGAATCAGCACAGTGCCAAAGAGCACCAGATTTCTGGGATTGTATTATACAGTATGCTTTAATGTTATGCAATATCTTCTAGCTAATGACTTTAAACTACTTTTCTGCAGGTCCAATCTTTTTAAAATATGCTAAAATATAGTTGTGCTCTATTGTTTATAGAATGCTATATTTTTAATCTTTTAATATCAGCAAATGATGTTTATTCTCGGCCTGATTACCCGACGATTGTATAGGTGTGAATGCAGTACCGTTGCAGGAGCATTAGCCAATAAACAACTTACAACACTCCTGCAATGGTTGGGATTGAGATGTTGCTTTTTATGGGCTGTTTAATAGTTTTCGGGCCGATCTCTCGATCCCATAGAAGCCCGTACACATTGAGCTATGTCTGCACAGTGTGTACGGTGCTCGTAGGTAGTTGACAGGGGGTCACAATGTGGACACATTACTCGCTGATCAGGAGAGTTTAACCCAATCAGCCGCTAATCAAAAAGGTGTGTACCCAGCTTTAGACTAGTGAAACCAGATAGGATTGAGCTGGATAATGCAGGACATAGTGTCTAATGAGAATGGTTGCTTACAACGCTGGCACCTTAAGATAAATTAGGGATGTGCAGGCTCGGATAGGTTTGAATTTTCCCGCCAATTTCAGATTTTTTCCCCTAAAAATCGGGTCTCAGAAAGAGGCAAAACGTCATCTTTCATGGACAAACATCATCTTCCATGGACTTTTTTCCAGGAATGATGACGTTTGTCTATGAAAGATGACGTTTTGCCTCTTTCTGAGACCCGATTTTTGGCGGGAAAATTTTAACCTATCCGAGCCTGCACATCCCTAAGATAAATACATTCACAATAGTGTCTAAAAGTATTTATCACTGGGTCAGAGATGTATAATGAAAATGAGATCAGCCCATTTTGCATCTTTTCACACCACACTTTGATCCCAGGTAAATCCCGGGTCATTGCCTTTCACACTAGACCCATGTCTGTCCTGCAGAATAAGGTCATCGCATTGCTATGTCATTAAAAGCTTCCAATCTACCAAGTTCTTTGATCATAACCCGTGCAGATCAACCCGGGAATCCCTTTCTTATGGAAGTCTACCCATCTCAGACCCCGGAAAATCCCAGGTCATGACCAGGGGTGCGGACCCAGGTTAGATACCTCGTGTTGAACCATTTACACTGACACAACCTGGTTTTCTCTCAGGTCTTTACCTCGGTGAAAAAGGGGTATTAAAAAATCTTCTACACTATTTAGTTGACACTAAGCAATAAGTCAATGGAAAGATGGAAACACCTGCACAAAATGTAAGCCACAGATACACAGTGACTGGATTTCTCCACAGTGTATCTGTTCATTTTATGTCCACACCGTAAGTCAGACTCATATCAAACTTCCTCTTTTCACCTCATCTACTGTTCCTTATTGTAAATATTCCCTGAACAAAGCTGTCGACTTGACTTGAGCAGGTTTATATTGGCCTCTTCATATGAGAGAAAATTGGTATAGGCAGGCTCCTGAGCACATTTTAATAATCAGCCTGATCATGGGTGCATGGCAGCTGCTCGATTGATGGTCTTAGACAACGAATAAAGGAAGGTGCCAGTAATGCCATCAGATTTGACATAACGAAGGAAGCATCAGTCATCTGGCTAAAAAGCTCATAAGGGTTCTATAAGCTGTGACACAGGACTCCGTCTTACCAGGAGCTAATGAGGGAATGTGGCAGCATGAGCATTCTCTTCAGACAGTAACAAGTTGGAAGTGATCTGCATTGTAGATGAAAATGTCTCTGCTACAGACTACTACATGTGCCTATTATTGAAGTAACAAGCTAAGATATGCCAGTAGTAAATGAAGCTATGCAAGATGTGACCCATCCTTCCTTCTTGCTGGGAAATAACCATTATTGTTCAGTATGCAATCACTGGGAGATTGTGTAATGAGGATATCATTGCAAAGAGAATTTGTATTTGATTGTGTCTGCCTTTGTTATTGGTAACGTTAGCAGCAAAAAGCAGCTTTGTTGTACTTTCATTATGGATCATGACTTAAAAGTGAATAGCTACTTAAAAATGCCACTGGGAAATATTTTGTCGCTTTCACGCATAGGGCCATATTCAATTTGGAGCGAAAAGTCTGTTGCCGGACTTTTCGCCGCCATCGGAGGTTTTGCCATTGAAAACTTATCGTGCGCGTCCCCGCATATACCCATATTCAATTCCAAATTGGAGAAAACGGGACCCGGCGAAAACTAAATTGCCGAAAAGTCCTGTCATTTTTGGGGAAATCAGCCTGACACCACCCTAAACATGCTCTGACATGGGGGTTCACTATGGGTGCCCCCGAATAGCCCTGCTAAAGGTATTTGGGTTTTTTAAATAGTCTCAAAAGGTGCTATTTAGCGTCTTTGAGCAAGTGGTGAAGAATAGCATTTTGATAATTTTTTTGGGAAAAATAAGTAGTCCCATCAAATTTGGGGTACATGAAAATGGGTGCAAGCATAGTTCAATATCACTAAAATCAAGCTTTAAAGTGCACCAAAAAACGCACCTTCAGCAAGTACCTGCAATAATAATAATTCTCCCCCATACTTGCAGACCCCACAAAGGATATTTTGCTAGTTTTTGAAGTTGTACCCCCACTTTGAACTTTTACGTCCACCTTTTCAAAGTTTTTTTTGGGGTGTCCTTTGTGGTTTTTTCAGCATTTTTTGACGCAGGTAGCGTCAAGGGGGGTGTGTATAAATGTTGCAGAGTGTTTTCCGCACCTCTGCACCCCAAAACCGCAATTCTTTTTTTCACCGGGTATTCATAGGTGAAACTTTATCATCTATTTACATTGCATTGTGTTTTCGCACCGACGAAAATAAGCTAAAATTGAATACAGGGATAAGTGAAAGACAGCGAAAATTACATCATCGGCGAAAACTAAGCAGCGAAAACGGCTTTTCGCCGCTAATTGAATATGGCCCTTTATGTCAGAGTTATCTACTCAGTATGAGATCCCTTCAATTTATAGTAATAGAAAAATATAAGAAAGAAAAAAATAAAACAAACATGAGTACTGGTGCACAAAAATCCAGATGCTCAAAAGTTCTCCTGCTTCTTACCCCCAGTGCCTTATATTATCAGTGTGAACTAGGAGCACTGGCTCTGTCACAGACATAACTAATGAGGCATATACAGTAAACAGTGGATATATATCAAATTAATAAATATAACAGGGCTTGTAAAATGACCCTAACAAACACTCTATTAACCCTTTAGGGCATTTTAGACTAATCTCAACTTTGTCAGCTAATACCAAACTTATCCATCCTCACTGAGGGTATGAGTTGCAGATTTGTCTTGTGAGTATTGCTATAATAATAAATGCTTGAAATATTTTGTTAATGCCAATAAATCTAATATACATTTTAACTCAAGGCAAAAGCATATGTTAAGCCAATTACATCATATTGTATTTAAAATAGTCATCTTTATACTGATAGTTAAAAAAAAAATGAAAATTCCTTCAGCTGAAATCTACCATAAGAGCACAAGTACATTTCCACTTTGCAAAATATATGAAAAATAATATTTGTCATAATCAATATTTAAAAAATATTTGTAGAAATTAGTTCCTAACATGCGTCTTCAACAGACACCAATCCATATGGAAAAAATGTACCTCCCCAAGGAATTTAAATATCATAATCCTGTCCCCCATACACACAGTATGTGTCGAAACTTATATTCTGTAAGTAACTATTTATTACATCTTTGCTATGTTTAAAAAAATATACTATTTATAGAACTCCCTACTCTAAGGGGTATATTTAATAAAGTTGTGGGTTTATAGAAGTGAAAGTGGTCTGAATTGTAACAACCAATCAGATTCTACCTATTATCCTCCAAAAGGTGCTAGATAAATGGTAAGTAGAATCTGATTAGTTACTATGTACAACCTCCACTTCTATAAACCGATATATCGGGCAGACCCCCCACATGGTGTAATTGGGTGGCCAACCACCCAATATGCCGGCTCCCCGCTCCTCCTCCCACATAGCGCTGCATGTCGCATATCCCATCCCCAGATCAACTGAACCTGCAGTAAGATCAGGGGGTGCGATGTACGACCCCACGGGTGCGCCCTCGGTCCAACATCAGGCCCATACACGGTGCGATATAGCAGCCAAATCGTACCAATCAGTCGGATCGGCTGCTTTATCGCACAGTGTATGGGTGCCTTAAGTCTATCTTTTTAGCACTCATCTCAATAGGACTGAAGGTTTTGAATTAAAATACAAAGGTAAACATGGAGATTAACCATGAGGTGTTTCTCTGTGTATTGCCTGTTTTATGTGTTGGTGTTTACTCTTTAAGATTGAGAATGTTAGCTGTGGGTTTTTTCCTGCCCTATGGGATTGATGGGGGAGTAGTCTTAGCTTGATATAAGGCAGATTTAACACCTCTCTTAACTGGTTCATTATCTCTATATATTTGTAGTGTGCGTGATTTACTGTATTGGTTCAGCTTACTCAGATAAAGACCACAAGCAACAAGAACGTGGAATAATACCAGTCACGGCGTTGTGCCTGTAGTCACAGCATAATAAATAAAACAGAGTTAAGACAGAGATAAACTGAAGACTTCCTAATAATGTCAACTCTTGAATTTAGGAGATTTATCAAGCAGTGAAAAGAGTGAAGAAGTGGACCAATGGGGAAGTTGATTATAGCAACCAATCAGCTTCTACCTATCATTTTACAGATAGTACTTGATAAATGCTACCATGAAGCTGATTGGTTGCTATGGGCAACTTCTCCACTTGTCTACTCCTCCACTCTTTTCACTGCTTGTTACATCTCTTCATAAATATCAGTGGTGCGGACATGGGTTATTAATAGTATAAGACAAAAGTTTTGTGAATTTTTTGTAATTTGTATTGTTAACTCTTTCACACTCATGTGTGACACTGTATATAGTTACATGGGTTGTATCTACACATAGGATTGGATCAGGGTCAGCTTTGACCAGTTAGGAGCCCTAAGCAAAGTGATAGCTGGTGCCACCCCCACCCCTGCTCTGCTAACCTTGGCGGGCACAGAGGGGTATCCTCTATGCTGGCCCTTCCCTGCAGGGGTCATCATCACTCCTCAGCTTGCCAAGTGATGGATTCTTTCTTATCTCTCAGAGCTAGCTTTACTCCACTGGCTACTTGACTCCTGCCGAACTTCGCCTGAACAGCAAGGGGGCCAGTATAAACTGCTTTGCAAAAGCCCCTTTGCCACAAGGGCTTGGGCATCATGGAGTCTTTCGGCTTGACACAGCATCTGTCTTCTTTTTGCTGCCTCGTACAGTGTTCTGCGCCTATTCAAGAGCTTTTGTATGCACTCCCACCGTCGTCATAATGGCTTTGCGCTGCTCGCACTGGCTAAAGAAAGCAGGAGCGAGTGGGCGGAGTGATGATGCGGTTTGCCAAGATTAGCTCGCTGCGGATGCTGCTGATTTGCTGTCATTCTTCAAGCTGCTATTGGCTCCAGGGTGTTGCCAAATTTTAAAATCTGCAGCGGCTTTAGTCCGCCATTTTGCCCCTCCTGGAGCAAGGTCATTCTAGGCAAGCACCTAGTGTGCCTATGTCCAGGGCCGACCTTGGATTGGATTATGTTGATTTTTTTATGTGATCATGTATCTCTGTGTTGATTTGTTTGTTTACTTTTTTTAAACAATTGAATTGTTTAGGGCCTAGGTTGTTTTACTCATCACACTGAATTGTATATTTAGTTAAGTGATTTGTAGAAGCATTTCAAGCCTATTGGCAGATAATAATCATTATGCAAATTGACACAGCATAAAATCAAATAAATAGATGACTACTATCTTCCTGCATCTGCTATCCATATTAATGGATTTGCAGAGGACCCTTAGTATCGATGGCTGGACTAGTTACTAGGTAGTCATAGCCATGCATGTGTGGTCAAACTGGAAGTAGGTTGGTTGTGGGCTAACTGAACATTAGCTGACCATAACTTGATCACAGCCCTCAAGTAAACGGCATGTAGTCATATTGTCGACAATCAGAGTGGTGGGGGGTGTATTCTGCACTTCATGATTCTCACCCAAACATTTTTGGCATTCAATAGTCGTTTTCCATTTTAATAATCACTAAATCTTCTCAATCATAGTACTTTGGTGGGTGTCCTCGTTTAGGATTTCCATAATTTTCTGTATTTAGAAGATAAAGCATCTTGAATTAATTGTCTTAGAACTACTGTAGTGTTCATTCTAGCATCCTGCACCTGTCACAACCCGTGCAGCTCCTCTTTCCTGCCTGAGGTGTCACTCTCTGCTCTGGTGCTTCCACCACACTCAGCTTATGCAACAAACTGCTGAGATACAGACCAGAGCAGAGAGTGACACCCCAGGCAGGAAATAGGAACTGCATGGGTTGTGACAGGTGCAGGGTGCTAAAATTAACACTATACTGCGTTGGTGTCTTCCCTGATAAAGAGAGAGCTAAGCATAATTGACAATGGATGTCAGAGTTGTCTGCTATATGTAAATACTGTTATTTAGAACAGAATATATCAAAATTGATTTTTAAAGAGGAAGAAACCCCCCCCCCCCCTTTAAATGAAGCCTAAGCCAGATAAGATAACAGGAAAGCTTCATAATGTACTTTAAGATAAAATAATGCTGACTATTCTGTTATACGGGTGCTGGCAGAGCCCTCAAACAACAATTTGGTCACACACTAGTTGCCCTTACTGTATGTGGTTGCCCAGGCATTGTGATGAATAAGCTGCACATGATTGTATTTCTGGGTTTCACATTTTAAGCCTGTTTTATACATGAACCAAATAAATTGTTATAGAATTGCATATGAGTGCTCTCAGAAGATATTGTTTAGTCAACCTTAAATGTATTAAATTGTCCAAACCAAAGCTCACACCACAGCAAAACATACCTAAGGAAATGTATGAAACACGGTGCATAAGATTAGGTCATTTTTCAAGTTCATTTCAGAAAATAAAAGCAAACACTTGATTCTTAAATTGCCCCTCCTCACCCCTCCCAGGGAGGGAGAAGGAGCAAGAAACAGTTTATACAAGATTATTCAGGCTTATTTCAAATTAAGTGTCTCCAGTACAAATCTAGAAATGGAACTGTACACCTAATATCATTATTGGACAGCGTACAACAGTTTTAAACAGGGAATTTATGCGCTGACACACTCTACCTTATTCATAAGCCACAAATAAGACATTTTTTGGATTCAGTTTTGCACCAGCTTTGCCAGCTTGCATCTGTACGACCCGATGATATGGGTTAATATTTGTACATTACACAGTATGTTTTCCATATCTGAAAGTGTTGAAGGCTGACATCGTCAAGGTATTGCCCCAGAGAATGATATTCTGCCAAGTGTAGACTATGGAAAACTGGTTCAAATATCTAACTTAACATACAAATACAGTTACAATTTTTTGGAGCCAGTATGCTCAGATTGAACCTCTGCTGTGGATTGCTGCTATTTTATCTCTGTCTTGTCTTTCACTTATCACTGCCCTGTGTATTAACTTGTCCTCAGAAAGGAAGAGAAGGCTCACGTAAGTGATAATCTTATCTCTGGATACAAGCTAACAAGTCTGACAAATTCTGCTGCACTGTAGAGACAGAATAAGAGAAGGTTAAGCCTTGTCTAACAACCTCTGACAATATTTCCTTAATGTTTATAGTAATTAAATTGACTTTACCTGTAAACTGCAGTAATTAACATCTACCACAATCTACTAGTCTGGCAGAAACCCCATAAGGTTTGTAAATGATCAGCAGCCTCTAAAATGAAAAGGGCACATACTTATTGAAATATAATTTAGACATATGCTGCATTTGTGCAAAATCAGTGTCTAAACATATTATAATCTTATTATGTATATGCTGCCATAAGTCACTTAATAATAAAGCCATGAGCATGTGACTATTTTTACCATATGTTTTACTGAAAGCTAAATACACATATTGTGCTGTCCTGATTTGTCTGGCCTTATGTACTCAATAGTTGGGTCCAACTTAGTTACTGCATCAGTAGGGTTTAAATGCTCCTAAATAACATGGAATGTAAAGACGATGTGACAGCTACAATTCAGCAGCATTGATCTCGTCTTTATGCTTCTTATCTCATCAACAGTATATTTTACTGATAATTACCATGCTTCTGGAAATTAAAGGGGCACTGGTGGTTAGCAAGGGGGTAACGTAGTAAATATTGGAGATATATCTGCTCAGTTCCCCCTCTTTACACAAGCAAATGCAGTCTATATAGGTTTCAATGGGGACTGAGGAAAAACCAGATTTACTAAGCTCTTTAAATGGCATTAGATCATTGTAACATATGAGCTACATTTATTTCATTCTTTTCAGAAAGATGTCCTTCGGATCCTACTCTGGTTATTATCACAAGCACATGTGCGGCTGGCTGCAGTTGTGCAGTCGGATTTGAACCCAGGAGTAAAGCAATCACTTTACTTTTTAGACTTTACAGCTATCAGAGCACATGTTAATAACTTACTTGGAGCCTCATTTACTAACGAGTTTTATCAGCCAATCAGCTCCCAACTGTCAACTGTTAGAAAAATGACAGTTGGGAGCTGATTGACTGGAGCACCATTTATCATACACAGTGAAATTTATCACTTGTTTTGGTGATAAAACTCGTTAGTAGATGGGGGCCTGAATTACTTGTCGATGAAAGGTGAGCATGATGGGCTTTATTTACGAAGCTGCAGCTTTTGTAAACCGCCACCTCCTGGTGGGTTGGAGGTGAAAATTTTAAACAGCAGTCGCAGTCAATGTAATGTACGCCGGGTTTTTACCCTGACCGCAAATGCCGTTTTAAATTTTCATCTCCAAACCTCTGGGAAGTGGCAATTTACAAAAGTCACAGCTTCATAAATAAAGTCAGACATTAATAATAATAATTTGGCCATAGGATGGCGCTGTACTAACCTGTCTCTCTGTCCAGCAATCTGATCCTGTTTTATCTCGCTGGAGTAAGCCATATGGCAGCTCTGCTTATATAAATACATGTGAAAAAGGTAATTTGTTAGCAGCACCTATTGAGAAGTGCAGCATAAATAAACATAATGTAGAATAATAAGATGCATTTCACTTTAATCAAAATGTCATGCAGACAACAGTCACTGACATTTGCCATAGTGTAATCTGGTAGCAAACTATTAGGCTCTTGTAAAAGAGGTTAAAACAGATGTCAGCACTAGTGAAAAGGTGTGCTATGGGTGAGCAAACTCACTTTATTGCAAATTCAATGTACCATGCTCAGAGTGACAACTGAAGAAGCTAATTTTACTCTCTCCAAGCACCATTAGCTATAGACTGGTTATTGCATATTCTGCTCTCCAAAATGTATCGGGCAATTCCGCAGACAGAATCCATTGCTCCTTATTTCAACAATTATTTAAGTTAATCACTTTAACCTATCAGATTCCCTGTGCGTTTTGCTTTGTTAATTATCCAGGCTTAAAAAAATCTACCCAAGCGGAAAAGCCGACGCAGGTAGAACGAGGAAATGTCCTATGTGCCCTGCGGCTGTTTCTGGGAAATACAAAATGCAATACAATTACAATATTTAATCTATGCTACATGTTTACAGCACCATGTATTATAAAATGACACGCAGGCCACTGACAGAGCAATATCTGTACATAATGTATTTAAACCCATATTTCAAAGCTCGTAACATGACTACATGCAAATTAATAAATCCAGCTTTCCAAATGTCACCAGCTCAGTGATTTCCTACCAGCCGGTATCATTTTACCCAGGCAGTGAAAGTAACACAGTCAATCTCAACTGAATTCTATCTCCCCTGATCCCTGCAGGGTCCCTGCGAGTTTATAAATTATATTCAGAGAGCTGTGTGCAACAGCCCTTCCGAGAGGTGTTTTAATGAAAAAAATTCCCCCATGCCAGAACAGAGTATGCTCTCATGTGCGAAAGGTACAATCTGTTCTTTGCTCCATTTTAATTTCTCATAATTAACACTGTCAGAATGTACATCAGTGACAGAACATGGCTGACTAACAACAGTGTCCTGCGCTCTACTATAGCAGTGCCTGCCTGCAAAACAATGACAGTTCAGCAAATTAATTTAACACAAGAACTAGGGGTCTACGTATTAATAAGCGCAACAATGCCACAATTATTAACAGTCCGTATCGCAATGGACCTTTTGATTTTAAACAAAATTTCACCTTTTATGTACTAAAGATAACTAGTCAGGGCAATGGTAGCGTTAGCCGCTGTCCTTGCGAGTTAGATCCTGGCCATATCGGAGAAGTCTCCTGCAGGATCGTGATCGTGAGTAGGGACTCACGATTTACTCAGGATTTGGCCATATTTTACACGATCTGTCCTTCCAATGTGTCGGAATCAGCCAGATCGGGTAAAATATCGCTATGTGTGTGTCCAGCATTAGGAGGGCAGTTCTCACTGTTCCGGCAACTCCTATTGCTGGGAATGTTAGGAGGTATTTCCTGCTCACACTGCTGAGAGGTTCCTGAGCGCACCTGCCACTAGGGTGCTGGCCAATCTAAGGGTATTTTTTTTATTGTTGTTGAGAAATGCTTCAGATTCATTAGACATGCCCACAGTGGGAAAGCCTCATAGTGACATGGGGGAGTTGTATCAAACTTTATAAAGAACAAAATAGAGGTGTTGTCCATTGCAACCAATACGATTATGGCTATAATGTATCTAGTAAATTTTATATAAATGATAGAATCTGGATGGTCCTTTTTAGAACCTTTGATAAATCTCCTTCAGAGTCACACCCACACTAAGGGTAACAATGCCCCTTTCTCGCAGTATCCAGATTCCAAAAATGTATACAGTATGTTGTTTAGACATGTGTGTGGTATCACATATACCTATATACACTGCTGGTATTGGTTTCAAGGCATTGCCAGCCATATCCAGATTTTGTGTGTCACAATGGTGGATTGTAGCATGGTCTTGAATGTATAAGGGGGTGTGGCCTATTAAGTCAAAATCTTTGAATCAGTAGCGTTAGGTGATATAATTTAAAAGTATGTATTATCCATACTTCACAGTTTTAATGATGGACAATTTGGGACCAAGGAGTAAAAGACAACAATAAAGGGTCATAGTCACACTAAGGACGTAGCCTCACCACATTGACTAATTAAGATCCATCACTCACTGGGATATATCTCTCTACTGTGACCGAATCAAAACAAAAGTCCTTTACCGTAGGAACAATTAGCATGTATGTATTATCACTAGTGTACATGGAGCCCATTCATCACTTGGGGGCCACTGATAATTAAGTATTTAATGATTTGCAGCGGTGGATACATAATTACCGAAGCAATTCAGTATTGCTGCGACCTTTTTTAGCTGCTGTCCCCACGATAACCTAACACTACCACTTACCGGACTGTTACTTACCAGACTGTTCTGGCTTTCAGACACGCAGTGCATGATTGGGGAGGCAGTGGAGGGACCTGACTGGGTCCCTTTTTGCATCCCTGGAACTCCTCTCCATAGAAAGGAGCCAGGCGCCAGCAAAAAGTGCCATCTGAAGATGGTATTGAGGACCTCATTCAGAGTCGGTCGTTGCGGCCACACGGTCGTACGCCACCGATGTTCGCTAAACTGCGCATGCGTAAAATTCGCAATGCGCGTGTGCAAACTAGCTATTACGATCAGAAATTGCTCTCTCCTTCAACTTGGCCAGGTCGTTAGTTTGAGTGACAGGATGAGGCGTTTGTGGGTGGTAACAGGGGAAGGTGCTTGTGAACGGGGGAGTGGAGATCCGAACGCAGGCGTGCCTGACTATGCAAACGGCGTTTTATGGGATTGCATAATTAACTAAGTAGTGTCATGGCACATGTGACAAGGATGGTTTTTACACTGACTTGATCGTAGAGCGTAGGTCTATGGTCAACCTTAAGGTCTACGAGCAGCTCCGATGGTTCCCGATGGTCTCGATTAATCCTTATATGCCCGGAGATGACGTGTAATGCGAACGAGAAGGGGGCGTTTTTTTAGTCTTACGGCCGCATCCTCCCCTCGCTCGTCCAGCTAACGATCCCATCTTAACAACGCAACTTGCGAGCGCTTCATTTGCATATCCAGCCCCTTTTACCTTACGACCGTGCGGCCACAACGACCGACTCTGAATGAGGTCCTGATTCTCTGAAGCAAATTCCAAAAACTTTCCGTTTGTCAGGCCTCTAATAATGAATGGACCCATTATATAAAACATGCGTAAACTAACGTTTCTGCATGTGTAACGGGCCCACACAGGATCATGAATAGGCCCTTATGTTTTATCTATGAACAAAAAGTTTTGCAGTTGATTAAAACAATGTAACCGATTGCTAAGGGGCTAGCATTATTTAAGTACTAAAATACAAGTTGTTTTTTTTGGTTTGCTTTAATGCACTCTCTTTAAATATGTTTTATTGTCATATTACCTTAAATTAAATCTTCATAAAAAAAAGTGGAGTACATTTCTGCTCATGATCTCATTTGCATTTGTAAATGTATTGATATAAGTAGAAGTAGTTACTCTGATAAAAACAATACATCTATTGACTGTTAATGAATAAAAAAAAAACGTAATGACTGTATGCCAGCTTAGCTTTACCAGCTAGTACCAAACAAAATGGCTGCCTCTGCTGTATAGGCAACAGGCCATTTTAAAGTGAGACAAAGGTTTCAATACAAATATTATCCACATGTAGAAGGTTAAGGTTATTTTATGTAATATTATAGGGTCTTGCTGAAAAAAATATATCTATGCTCTCTTCTTTAAAAAAGTAAGATTTTAAAGTCTGTCAAAATGATTGTCTTGTCCTTGTGCTGTGAATCCAGCTGAGCTAGGGTTGTGTCAAGCATTTTCCTAATCCCCTGCCGTTCTCAATTGGCCATTCTCCATGAAGATGGGTGGCAGACATCCAAGCTTATACTTCCTTTCTCTACAAGAGATACAACTGCTCGTCTATTCTCCCCTGAGCAGTGATAGAGTCCAGATCTGAAGAAGTGTGATAGAACACCTACGGGTTCTAATACCAACAATTGCAGGCTGTATAAAAGAATACAATCTGCAAGGCATTAAAAGATAGATTTGTGGAGCTTACAAATCTACAGTATATGCTGCATTTCTTTTGACAGTCCTATGTAACAACACTCATACTAACAACCATTATCCCCAGAATCCTATGAAGCTCACAGGGGGCCATGTTTCCAATTGGAAATAATAACTGAAAAGCTAAAAAGTTTAATCAGAGAAAATGACTGGCACACTGACAGAATCCTTCCTGAGCAATGCACTGTGGGTCTCATTCAGACCCGCTCGCAAGCTCTTGAGCGCTCGCAAGCGGGTCGATGTTTGGCTCTGCGCACGTGCAGCGGCCGCACTGCGCGTGCCCAAGCCCCGGAGCGAGAGAGAAATTCTCTCGCTTCGGGGCTCACTACAAAAGGGGCGGCTGTCGATGTTGATCGACAGCTCGCCCCGTTTTGTAGGCGTGGCGGGGGGTGGTTTCACAAACTGAGGCGTTCCCAAGCGAATGCCTGCCGTTTGTGGGCCGCCCCACTGACATCACCAGTGATGTCAGTGGGAGAGCTTCCAGCTCTATTAGAGCCGGAAGCTCTCTGGGGCTTGCGGAAGACGAGACCCTACCACAAGGGTCTCGTCGCAAGCCCCGACCATCATCCTGGCCGCTCGTTAAAGCTGTGGGTGGTAAGATGCGGCCGCCCTCATTCAGAGTGAGCGCTCACATTTTGCGAGCGCCTCTGAATGAGGTCCAGTGTGTTTTTCTTATGATAAATATATAAAATAACATTTACTTGTGTACTTCAGTAAAGCAGTTTCCTAAGGAAAGAAGTTTTTTGTATTTTAATATCGGAATACAACAAATAGATCCCAACAAATACTACTTTGGACAAATACTAAATACCAGTAGCATTGCATCATGAGAGAAACAGTAAAGTCAAAACTATGTACATCAAAATCCCCTAAAAAAGAAAATGAAGACCAATTAGGAAGCAGAGTGATCACTTCAACAGATATTATGATCCCTACAATCAGTGATAAACTTTAAAGCATACTTGTCTACTCTCTAGGAATGTCCGGGAGACTACCACATTTTGTGGTGCAGTCTAGAGAGTAAACCAGCCTCCCGGGTCTGTCCACTTCTCTGGGATCTGGGGACTCACATATCATGTCCTCACTCCCCATTTATCAATTCTGTGCAGGTTATTAGGGAGGGATGTGTGAGCACGGGGCCCTGGGTGTGGCACCGTCACTGCCTCTGCATCTGGTTTGCAGAGTGCCTGGAACGGCACCCTGCGGCCAGTAGCTCTGCTGCAAAGCTGTTCAAAGCATCCAAAGATTGCTCCAGGCATGCATGTGTAGTGTTCAGGCAGCTCTCCACTGTCTCCCTCCAGCAGCCCCGCCCCCTCACATGATGTCACGGGTTTGGGGGTAAGGCCGGCACAGGGTGCCGAGGAGCCCTTCTCTGGCACTGATGCTATGAATCAGGGTCACAATGATGTGTGTGATTCGTGGCGCCATATTCCATGCACCTCCCACATGGGCCTCCCTCTCTGGAATCAACCAGACGTGCCAGGATAAAAGTTGGCAAATATGTTTTAAAGTATCCCTATGTGCTATACAGGGCAACTATTATGTGGGCTCCTTTAATATTCATAAGAAACTGTCTGCTGTGGTTAGAGATGCTTGAATTATAGTATATTTATGTAAATTTACACAGTGCTATCAAAATAGTTAGAACACTGATTTTAACAAGAATGTTGAACATCAAATGTGAATTGAATAAATGAAACCCACCGATGGAATTGAGGTCTACTATGGGCTTTGGCTTTTAGTGCCGCTAATAATAATAATCCAAAAATATGAACAAAATAAATTAATATTTTAATCCCATAAACTATAGAAAAAAGGTTTATTTAAATAATACAACATTGTTTCATCAATTTTCTCCAACCCTCAAAAATCTTGATAAGAAGGATTGCAACGGCAAGCCTTAGGAGTCTATGTACTAAGCAGTGATAAGAGACAGAGTGAAAAGTGATAAGTCTGTGATAAGGTGGCAGCCAATCAGCTCCCAGCTGTCATCTCACAGGCTGTGTTTGAAAAATTACAGTTGGGAGCTGATTGGCTTGCACTTATCACAGACTTATCACTTTTCACTCTGTCACTTATCACTGCTTAGTACATAGACCCCTTAATGTTCTAACACCACAAAATGTGTAAGAGCCAAAGAGGGGTGAATACCTTTTATAGCCATTGTAGCAAATACTGAGCAGTTTTATTTTTATAGTGCATGCCTCCCAACATATGATATTCTAAAATATGGACTTTACACGCACCGTGGCTCCATGGCACTCCTCCATTGTCATCACTCTGGAGGTGTGCCCAGCACTCTTGGAGATGCTTGGCTGCCCCCTAGTTCTTCCCCATAAGGCCCCTATCCACTAGACGATTTAAATGAACGATTGAACGATAACGATATCTTTCATAAATCATTTGCAAATCGTTTGCAAATATGTCTAACACGATCAGCTATGCGCGTGCCCGCTGGTCGTTTAGACATCTATCATCGTGTAAACATGCTGGTCAACCTGACGCCCTGCATGTTTGCAGATGATGGATGAGCCTCGTTCAGTGCAGGCTATGAGCAGACATGAAAATGACTGCACGATAATAATGTCATCGTGCAGTCATTTTCATGTCTGCTAGTGGATAGGCACCTTTACCGTGCGCATGCTCCAAACTTTCTTCAAGTGTCCCTGTGGAACACTGCGGCCTGCGGCTGGGACGGTTGGGAGTGATTTAGGGCCAACTATAATAAGGTGACAGTTTGGAAAATGTGAGAGTTTAGCAGTAGACTCTCGCACTATTACATTGGTCGAGATGTATTTTCAAATGGGAAAACATCTGGATGAGATTTTAAATCGTGAGAGTTTTTTGAGTCTGAAAAACATGAGAGTTTGCATGTTCTTGGATTCTATTACACTGGTTGAGTTTAAAAAGTGTGAGAGTTCACATTTTCTAAACTCTCACCCTATTACATTTGGCCCGTAGTGTGATAAATTCAGTTAGGATCAGCAGCGGCTCCTGCCCTCTTTCCTGAAGGGGGCTGCCGCTGCTGCTGATATGGCTATGGCTGGCCGGGTCCAAGCGCCTACGCAATGAATCTGAATACTGTATTGGTTACAGCCCTCAGAAGCCCTGTAGGGCTGCCCAAAAGACAGAGCAGCAGCTTCCACTGGAAGCCACTCTGCTAATCGCAGCCCGTACTGGCAATCCCAGGGGGAGAGAAACCTCCCTCTGGGGCTTCCTGTCCTTTGCGTGACTAGCAGGTGGCGCTTCCAATGGGAAGCCACCTCCGGTCAAAGTGAAGCCAGTGCAGTCACGGCCTGCAACTGGCTCACTGAAGTAGCAGATTTTACTGGCTGGGCTGCAGCCCCTAGGTAAACTCCGCCACAGGTTAGGATGCATCTCCCTCCCGACTCTAAATCTATCCGCAAATTTTAAGGTTCTTGTAGATGGATTTCCTAATACTCTACAGGGGGACAAAGAATGCAGATGCACCAGGGTTGCCTACCCTCCTGATTCGTATGGGAGCCCCCCGATAAACGGGAGCAGCTCCTGGCCCCCCGGAAAGGCAGGCAAGCCTCCCGGCTGCCGCCGATCCCACCCGGCTCCCCTGCAATTAGCAGTTAAACCCCCACAGCGGGGGGGGGGCGATGATGCGATTCACGCTGAATCACGTCATTTTGGCCCCGCCCCCTGCTTCACAATGCCTGTATTATCGGCATTGTGTAGCGGGGACGGGGTCAATAAGACGAGATCGCGTAGCCCCGCCCCAGTTACGGCCGCAAATGTAATCAGTCCATCTTGCAACGCCCCCTTTTTGCCGGCCACACCCCCGGCTCTGCCGATCTGGCTGCTCCCTCCCAGAAGGAGCAGCCAGATAGTCGGCAAGTATGAGATGCACACTCTTGATACTAAGAAAAATGATAGTCTTATACATTGTACACTAGAAAGCTGAGACTCCTCTGCTTGGTATTTGTGCCCCACCCATCTGCCCTTAGGTATTTAATCATTACAGGTTCCTACATTGCTGTCTACATATTACAATGGGCACTATTATAGGTAAGTCCTGGTTAAATTGAAATAATGTGTTAGTATTAGGGATGTTAGTGATCCATGTTATGGGGTTCACCTTGACGCGGTGGATGGATAAACATTTTTGGCCAAACATGTACTAAGAACCTCACTTATACTTTGTGTTAACTGTATAGTTTGTCAGGATTATTTTGACTATCATTTTCCTTTGGACCTGATTCAGACCCGCTTGCTAGATGCATTCGGACACTAGATGCGTATGCAAATTCTGCACGGCAATACGTGCATGCCGACGCCCACCAGCCTGTATTAAGATGCCCACTTGAGCACGTCATATCTAGGAAGTGTATGCAACAATCAGTAACATAGAGTAACATCGGATGCGATTGCAGCACTTGTGGTTGACCATACCCTGCCGCAAACACTTCGAGTGAATATTACCAAGTGACATGTACAGTGACGCTGCCTTTAATTATGCACACCTCTGAAACGGCGTTAGGACGCTCAGGCACGCCTGCGTTTGCACCTCCACTTCCCCTTTTTCTAGGAGCCAGCCCCTCTCACCACCCACAAAGGGCATCTCCTGTCACTAATTTTGCCGGGCAGTCTATGCACAGCGAGTGAACGCTTTCTGATCGCTCGCACTTGTTCGTGCATGCGCAGAATGCAAACAATCGGCTGGCTGTGTGCGAACGCATCCTAGCGAGCGGGTCTGAATCAGGTCCTTAGTACCAAAAGTGTGCAGCTGCATTCTTTGTCCCCTGCATTGTACTACAAGTCTCAGCATGGTAGCAACTCTTATTAGCAGTAGAGTATAATTAATGGGTGCAGGTTTTTTTTAATACTTACATCTCCGGAGTCCCACATTGACTGTATCAGCGCTGCACAAACTGCCTGGAAAATGGACGCTGCAGCCATTCTCTGGGCGTTTTGCGCATGCGCGCTAGGGAAATCGCTGGGGAAATGGCTGCCGCGACATTTCCCCGGTGGCCTGCGCATGTGCAGTGGACTCTGGAGTCTAGTGCCCAGACTTTACTGCTGTGGTAGTGCGCTCAGTGCGCTGCCGGCTGCCGGAGAGAGAGAGGAGGGGGCCCTGGACAGAGACTGTACAAGGGCCTCCTCTCTTAATACGCCCCCTCCCCCTTTTCTAATATTCTAAAGGTTGCCAAGCACGTTTATCCTTTTCCTAAAGCAACTTCATATATTTCATTTACATGACTCTGGGGCCTATTCATCAACACTAAAATAATGTTTTTAAGGACATTTTCCTTAAATAACATTATTTTGGTATTCATGAACAGACTTAGCACAGGAGATATCACAGATATCTCCTTGCTAAGTTCCCCTGCGTTAATTTTCACACTCCCCATACATTAGTATGGGGATGTGGAAATTGTGGTATTCATCAAATTCTGAAAATTATGAATTTTGGGGTCGGGGGGGGTACACAAACTTAATGCATCTGTAGGCAGTGCTGCGCATGCGCTGGTTTTACAGATGTAACAGCGCATGTGCAGCACTGTTTCCAGATGCGATAAGGTAGTGTAGGCAGGGAAAAGTATCTATTTCCCGAAAAGCTGTCATCGCAGAAATGACAGCTTTTCGGAATAGATACTTATGGAGAGGTGGAATGATGAATTCCACCTATAATTAGGTAGAACTCCATGCGAGTTCTAAACCTAATTATCTCTAGAGAATGTTTAGGTTTAATGAATAGGCCCCTTTGAATTAAACTTTAATATCTTCAGATACCCCTCAAACATTAGCAAAGATCTGTCTAAAATGTTTTACTGCTCTTCTCTTTCTTTCACAGCGTACTGTCCTTAACTTGAACCTGTCATTAAAAATTAACTTGAGCTAATCTAATAGAGCGTGTTATTTTCAGCTATGCATCATCGCACTGCAGAAATATTGCTAATCGTAAAGGTATAAATTGAAGCAAATAATGTGATACATTTTGTACACTAACCAGTGATGGACATTAATGCGATCAGATGGGGTGACCACCTGTGATCCAAAACACCTGGTGGGAAATAGTTCTGGCTACCTTCCCTCTTGGGGTTGGCATTACTGCGGTAATACAATATTAGAGATAAAGTCGATTTTACTATTTTTATATTATACAATGATACTTGTTCTTACTTCAGTGTTGTGGCTGCCAAATAATGTAACAACGCTGTAATGTTGTAGCAGTAAAGAGTTGAAAATAAAGAGAAATGCATGAGGGAGGGGGGGAGCAGAGAGAACCGCAGGGGGGAGACAGTAATGGAGGAGAGGGAGGAGATGGGAAAAAGTACTGAAAGAGAAAATGTGGTAGGGGGCTACTGAGGTAGAGAGGAGAGTCGGTGGTGTAGGAGACTTAGGGTCATGCTTGTATAACCATATAATATGAATTATATTTTGTATGCATATATAGTACATATATATATTACATGCATGTGTGTGTAAATGTGTATATATATATATATATATATATATCATCCCTCATGTCATCTGTATGTCTCCCCTCTCCCCTAGATTGTAAGCTCCTAGGAGCAGGGTCCTCCTCACTGTCTCACAGCCCTCTTCTCTAACACTTCTATGACAGCCTTCACCTTCCCAGCTGCATTGTGTATGGAGAATTGTGTTGCTAATTGTTACTTGTGTTCTGTTTATAATTTGATTACTGTATTGTAATGTAATGTTCTGTGCACCCTTTACTGTATGTATGGTGCTGCAGACCACTTGTGGCGCACTATAAATAAAATGCAATAATAATAATAATTATATATATATTTATATATATATATATATATATATATATATGTAATGATGTACACTGCCATTATTATTCTACTATTCAGTCACCTATTTGTTGTATATACAGTACTGTATATGAAGTTACACAGTGGTATTCCAACTACTGCACTTTGGCTTTCCCAATGATGCTTCTTCTTGATGGGAATTTGCTACAGTATTCTCAAGGCTAAAAAAAATTAAATTACATATCCTATCCAAATATGTATATATCAGTCTATGGGGGTCATTCAGACCCACTCGCGAGTGGCAGTACGCACGCAAGTGGGTCAATGGTTCCTACTGCGCATGCGCACGACGGAGGGAGCTCCGTCGTGCACATGCGCGAGACCCGGCGAGCGAAGGACTTTCCATCACTCCGGGTCTCGCACCAAAGGGGGCGTGCTGTCGATGTTGATTGACAGCACGCCCCCTTTGGTGGGCGTGCCGGGGGCGTGCCTGCCAGACGGAGGCGTTCCCATGGAAACGCCTACCGTCTGAAGCCGGCCCCACTGACATCACTAGTGATGTCAGTGGGAGTGATTTTGGCTCTGATAGAGCCAAAATCACTCCAGGGCTTGTGGTTGAGAACCCCGACCACAGGGTTTCACTCGCAAGTCCGATGGTCGCGATGGTCAAGACCATCGCGACCATCTTGTTGGACGCTCATATATGCTGTGGGTGGTGACCCACAGCTATACGAGCGTCCAGGAGGACGCTCCATTTTAATGGAGGAGGGCCCTGATTCAGAGCGAGCGCTCTGGTCAGAGCGTCCGGCTCTGAATCAGGGCCTATATGCCCAACTAGCAGAATTATTCACAATACTCAATATGTATACTAATAATAAAAGTCCAGAGTACTGCAGTCACTTATTTGTGATATTCTGTACAAGAGACCTTTGCAGACCTTAAAATATGTAATTACATTTGAAATGATCTTAATTGATTTATTTGTTCTAATGATTTTGTTGGATGTATATTGGAAGGCATTAAGAAACAAACATTGTGCTTTTTGAAAAAAGAGTAACTTATTTGTCTCCAAAACAAAGCGGATAATAACACAGAAAAAAAAGAAAGCAATTACCTATATTCCATTCCCACATGATTGTCTCTCCTGCAACCAGAGTGCACTGTCAGTTAATGCATCTCTCTAAAAAAAAATTCAGTATTTCAATATCTATCTCTGGACCTGTATAGAATCACTAAGCGAGCAATATCAGCTGTTTGTAGCATACATAAGTGAGTAGATGGCTATAACTGGGATTTTTCTGCTATAATGGGCTCTTGAAAAACAATCCTGATCCGCCATCAACCCATTCATTAGCTTCTGACAGTTTTGAAGCCTAAGGCGTTTAACATTTGGCATCTGTATGTGAAGATGTTGTACCTTCCTGGTTTAATGACTTAGGGGTCTATTTATAAAGCAGTGATAACCCCATTCTCTGGGATTTTAGCTGGAGAAAGCAGTTATAACCACTTCTCTCAATTTATCAAGAAGTAAACCGCTGATAAATCCAAGATGGTACCTCTCTTTCTGCCATCGCCATACACCTCTATAGGAAGGTGAGTCGACTTAATTTAACCAATGGCATTAGCTATACCAGGCAATTGGGACTGAGAGTCTTCACTGGATCTCTCTTTCTATGCATGGCACACATTTTAATTTCTACTTTTGCAGGCAGTATTAGACTGTCAGTGAGCCTTCACTCCAAAAATGGGACAGTTGGCAGGTATGGGCTGCCTAATGCCAATGCTGGGTTTCCCACTATACAGGTGAGGCACGTGCCTAGGGACACAACTGGGTAGGGGAGGCACAGCAGCCCCCCTAGCATTAGAGATTTCCAGTGCCAAAATTCAGCTGTGGCTATTTGGAATCTGATCAAAGTCTACATCTCTCATGGTGCATAAGGGGGAGTCCCAGAAGCAGGGGCGTATCTATAATGGGTGCAGGGTGTGCTGGGAACACAGGCCCCTGTGTCCAGGGGGGCCCCACACCGCACACCCTGCACCCATAATATTACTTACCTCTCCGGAGTCCCACGTTGGTGCAGGGGTCCGACTCTGTACAACGACAGGAAAAGGGCCGTGGCGGCCATTTTCCCATCGTTTGCGAATGTGCAGTACGGGGAAAATGGCCACCGTGGCCATTTTCCCGGTGACATGTGCATTCATTATAGACTCTGAGCAAACTCTAGTGCCTAGAGTCTATAACTCCGGCGCTGGCCACACACAGCTCAGTGCACTGCCGGCCACCGTGCGGAGAGGAGTGGGCCGTGTCGGAGACTGCACACGGGACCCCTCCTCTCTAGAAACGCCCCTGCCCAGAAGCGGGTGCATGTGCAGTCCAGGAGCCTGGAAGATTAGGGTCGTATTAGGGGGAGTCTCTCATGCATTCGCATATGCAATCCTAAAGCCTCGAAGAGGAGGTTTTTCACCCACAAATGAAGCCAGAGAAAGGCAAAACAAAACAGGTAGCTGGAGAAATAGGAGTCTGACCAAAAGATCCACTTTATCTCTTTCCAAGGTTTAATACATCTTTCACTTAATCATTGTTGTGTATCTAATCCTTGACACATACAGTCACACACATAATACATACATACTGTACATACAGTCACACACTTATACACATACATACAGTTACATTCACATAGTCACACACTTATACATACATACAGTCACACACACACAATCATACATAGTCACACACATACATATAGACACAGGGCCGTAGCTAGGCACATCAGCATCCAGTGCCGGACCGCCCACTGAGCACGCAATGTCATTACGTTGCACAAAGGGGGTGTTGCAGGCAGCTCCAGTAAGTGCAGCGCTGACCGATCGGCTGCATATAGTGTGTAGAGTTCCCATCTGCAGCAATCCTTGCTAGCCAGGAGCAATGCCTCTGCGCTCTGTGCGACGGCATTGGTCGCCCACTTCTCTCTTGCAGTGCAGTTCCTGCTCTGCACTACAGCTGGTGATTAAAGTATGGAGGGTCCCCTGGATAAGGGGTGGCAGTGGGGACATTCCATCTGTGCCACCCCCTTAATCCAGCTCTGTGGGTGCAGGCTGGGGGGCAGGTAGAGAATGCTGCCTGACCCCTCTGACTGTATAATTCACAATAAGAGCAGCTGAGGAGCATCTTTCTCTGCCTGCCTCTCAGCCCACTACCCTGTGCACAGAGCGAGCAACCGCACACTCCATGTAGATGCCGCCCAGTCCGCCTCTGCTCAAAGGTCTCTAGAATTGTGGGACCCTGGGCAGCTGCCCAGTGTGCCCATACGTTAAAATAGCCCTGACTTGTGGTGCATTAACTTCTACTTTTCTTGCTTATGGTGAATGTTGATGAAAGAACACTACTGTATGAATAGCATTCAACAGTGATCCTCAAATCTCCTGCTGATGCTGAGCTAGAAAAAGATTACTGAAGAATGTCTGGACATGCTGGGACTTGTAGTTTTATGACAGCTGGAGAGTTACAGATTGTTACAACTGAGGTAAAACAACTGCTGGGAGGGCAAAGGTGGATATATAACATTTACTGTTATGACATTTTAGGACTTGTAGTTCCACAACAGCTGGCGAACAAATGATTCCCTTGGTGTAAATTATAAAGGTATTTGAAATATATACATTATTTTACTAGAAAAGCTGTATATGTATATATATATATATATATATATATATATATATATACAGTCACTTATTCCTTATCATAGGCTACCGTTCCTAAACCACACAGTGTTTATGACATTACTGGTAGCAATTATACTGTAAGCAATGATTAACATCACTTGTGTATAATAACAACAGCAATATTAATAACAAATGATTTAATTGAATGAATGAGAAAGCCTGCAGTCATCAGGAAAGGAGGGATATGCTTTCTGTTTGCTTTCCAGCCAGGCAGATAGATGGGAATGCTCAGGCTGGAGAACAGCGCTGCGCTTGTAATGTTTTATTAATTTATTTTCTCCTATAACACTTTTAGGGGCCAGTAAATACATCATCAGTCTGCACTTCAATCACAAAATGTTTTCTGCGCTGACAAATAAAATGCGGTATCAATCATAAAGCAAATCAACAGAGACTTCGTTGAGACAGTAGAAAAATTACAAGTGTGGTGAGGGATACTGATTTCCTTCAACACAGAAATAACTAGGAAACGAGACAGAGCCTCTGAGAGCTAACACATTTTGATTTTAATATGTGGAGTAGAGAATTACAAAGCGCTTTAGAGTATTTACTTCCTTAATCTGAAATATGGATGACGACATAGCACCTGTTGATTTCCTATAGTGTAGCAATAAGCTTCCTAAGGGCTGGGTAACATAGGTTACACTGACCTCCAATACCTCACATATAAATGCAGATCATGCTTGCCCACTCTCCCGTAACATCGGAAGGCTCCCGAAAATCAAGTGGCGCTCCCAGCCGATCCTGGAGGAGTAGGCAGTGTCCTGGAGCAGGGTGCCCGCACCCCCTGTAGCTGCCCGCAAACACTAATTGATGACACGATTCACGCCGGATCACATCATCGTAGTCCCGCACCTCACCCCCAGCCCACGTAGTCCCACCTGTAATATCGGCACTGTATAGAAGAGGGCAGCTCCACGATGATGCGATCGAGTGCCTTGCCCCCCACACTGCCCACCTATAGCAATGCCACGCCCCCCCTGCTATGACAAGGCAGCGGACCTGGCCGCCCCCTCCTGGAAGGGGCAGCCAGAGAGTCGGTAAGCATGATGAAGATCAATACCTCCCGCTGTAACTTCTGACAGTCGTGGTAAACTGCAACATGTATAGTCATTTCCATAAGATGGCCATAAGGTGTCATATTTTAAAACCTGTTTCAATCCCATTGCAAATATGGTGAAAAACAATGTTGCTTCTGAGAGGTGTGTTTGAACCTGTGCATCATTCTATACATATGTCTGTGCATCCTTCTATTATTCTATACATATGAGAGGTTTTGAACCTCTCCATCGTTCTATACATATTGAGAAAATGAGAAAACCAGGAACCAGAACTAGGCGATTAAACCTAGACTAGTAGTGGAAAAGTCAGGGGGTCAAGAATTGTAGGAATTTTCTACTAACCAGCAGTAAACCTTACCAGTGGGAACACACTGCTTGGGGTCCCTCCGCCATAGTGCCACCCAGCCCTAGGCCGGTCAGCACAAGGTTGTATAGGAATGAATGGGTGCAATCCCACACTGTGTGTCCACCCCTACTATAGTGGCAACAACCTTGGCTGGAAAAGCCTAGTGCTGATTATTGGAAAATTTGGGCGGACCCCACACTCTTTGTCTGACTGATTTTTTCACTATCAACCTAGGCTTAAACGATGATATTTTGCAGGTAAACCCCAGGTGCTTTAGTTTCTAATTTTTTAAATAAATATATATAAAAGTCAGCATAGACACGAAAAACTGCAGCATTTTTACAATCTCCTCAAACCGAATTGACCCTTCTCAGCTGCATTGTGTGAATTTAACTTTTAAATCTCACGGCTTTCATTTTTACTTTTCTTTTTATTATAGCACATGTACGTCCACATGTCTGATATTTTGAACCACATTCAACTTTACATGCAATGATAGTTTTCCTGTCCCGAAAAAAATCCAATATGCTTTGTGCTGTAAATCAGCTTACCCATGCTAGAATAATAAATTTCAAATACATAACCAATAGCTTTTAACCTTGTGATTTATTATATCTGCCAGAGAGTCACTGTCAGAAAAAAATCATCTCTTATTAAAAGCCAGATGAATTAATACTTTACAATTGTATCTCCAATATGACACACTACATTGCTATAATGTGGATTAATGAGCGAACAGGATGTGTTTAGTAACATATTCACACTTGAGCAGATGACTATATAGGAAATAAATAAAATGAGTTCTCCAGAGAATTATTCAATTCTGTGCATTTGTGGTGCAATGAACTTACACCCCGAGTGGAGTGAAAAAATGTAATCTTGCAATATCCAATTCATCCTGTTTCTTGAGCATGATGATGTCCTTGCAAAGCGTCTGCCCTGCTCGTCTGCAATACGCACTGACCTATGTTATGGCTCGCAGGATGTGAGAAAAAAAGGCAATTATTTCAAAAATGCAATATTAAGGCTTGTACAAGCCTTGCAAAAAAAAAAAATCAATATTAAGTAGTCAAAGAGGCATGAAATCACCTATTCCGAGTAACTGATGAGACGAGCATAACATTTTATGTCATACAGGATTGCCAATCATTGTTAACTTTACTGCTAGTAAAAACGTGGGTTAAATTTTCCTCTGTCAGTAAGAAAACAGGTCAGTAAAAATCTGACATCGGCAGAAAATCTATATACACACTTAAGACTTTGTAAATCCTTATTAAAAATCCATTATCACCTTGTTCTTCTTATTCTTTAAAGTAATAATAATAATAATAATAATAATAATATAAGAAAAAAAAGACAGTATGTTTCTAAATTAAAAAGTAACAAAATATGAAATATATGGGCAACTCAGTGCTACAAGCAAAAAGATTATTATTATTATTATTATTATTATTATTATTATTTTGTTGTCAAATAGTGCCAACATACTCTGCAGTGCTGTACAAGCATATTATTTTATTCTGGCGTGTAGCTTAATGATACTGTTTACATTGAAAGTAATTTGACAAATGACGGCATTGCATTTGATCTGTTAATCTTTCTTTGTAGTTAAAAGATTGTATCCATGCTGCTCCTCTTCCAGCCGGGTGCTGATTTCTATGATTGCGTGTTCCCTGCGGGTTGAGTCTCTGCAGGAGGCAGTTGCTCCACAGACAAAACATCTTCTCCCCCAGTGTCCCTAGGAAGCAGCTTCTCCCAGCTATATGTTATCCCCTTACTAAACTGGTATCATGCAGACGTGAACACACAATATCCAGCTACTGAGGGTTTCTACATTAGCCCTGGTATGAACCAAGCCGCTCTCTCAAACGAACACTAGAAAGAAATTCCTCCTCACGCTGATCACTCCTGGTTTCTATAGAAACAAGAAAGGACCGCCGTCCACTTTCCTCATTTTCCCCTCAAGCTTTTTTATACACTACAAAACATCTCCAGCTATCAGGCTCCTGCATTTATGCCATTACTTTATGCAATTTGGGAAAACAATGAGCTTGACAAATTATCTGGATGTCGGTTAAAGCATCATAACGCACGATTTACAGTGGTCAGTGGATCTATTAAGGTCATCTTAGACTATAATTAACAGGACAGTTACCCAGTTAACAGCACAGGGTCGGCTGTACATTGACTTTAAAGTAGTATTTCAGTGTTTGTTGTATTTCAATGGGAAACTGTCTCATCAGTGTATTATTAAATTAGTCTTCTGAGCTCCAGGGCATCGAGCAGATGTCACTTACTGCTTTGTCGTATGGGTACGGCCCTGTTTACTTTCTCAGAAGATTAGATTTGTACAGGCTGCAACTGGGTTTTAAATATTGCACCAGCAAGGGTACTGAGAGGGGGGAGTGGAGATGTCCTCACACGCATGGCCAGGCCCCTATCCTGGAGCCCGACAGATCTCTTGGCAGCCCTGCTATTTGGGGAGATGCAATTCAAGGCGATGTGCGCATAACAGGCCTGGTTCTGAGCAGGGCCGAAACTAGAATATCTGTCACCCGGTGCAAGGCAGCAATTTTGCGCCCCCCTCCCTTCCCGTACCTGGATTTTGTCCTTGCTCCTCCATAAGGCAGTGCCCTAATCAAACGTCCCTGGTATAGTGACTTACATTATTCCACACACAATAATGCCCATTACACATTATGTCACACACTGTAATGCCTATTACCAAAGTGCCACTTACATAATTGCCCGACACCATTTTATACCCCACAGTAAGGCTTCTAATTACTTTAAAATTATCTGCTCATTGTCAGGGGTTTTATGCTCATTACCAGGGGTTCCATGCTCATTGCCAGGGGGTTACATGCTCGTTGCCAGGGGGTTCCATGCTCGTTGCCAGGGGGTTTCATGCTTGTTGCTATGGGGTTTCATGCTTGTTACCAGGGGGTTTAATGCTCGTAGCCATGGGGTTTCATGCTCATTGCTATGGGGTTTCATGCTCATTGCCAGGGGTTACATGCTCGTTGCCATGGGGTTTCATGCTCGTTGCCATGGGGTTTATGTGCATTGTCATGGGGTTACATGCTCGTTGCCAGGGGGTTACATGCTCGTTGCCAGGGTGTTACATGCTTGTTGCCAGGGGGTTTCATGCTTGTTGCTATGGGGTTTATTGCTCGTTGCCAGGGGGTTTCACGGGAGAAGATGCAGCTTTCAGCATCTTCTCCTGGCACTTGCGCTGGCCTACAGACACTAGAGGTCCAGTAGGACCTCTAGCATCTGTCTCCTCCTTGACAGCGGCCATTTTTGGATGGCCGTTTTCTGAACCTGCAGCCCCCAAGCCACCGTGAGTCAGCCCTTTTTCACCCCTTGCATTCCGGTACCCGGTGCACGTGCACCTCTAGCCCCCCCCCTAGTTGCGGCCCTGTTCTGAGTCACAAGTAGGCCCAAACGCAGATGCGACTAAATGTACTTCTTAATGTGTACGCATCACAGAGCCCCACAATTTCCCGCGTGCTAGAGTAACCATCATCATTAGTATCAACACTTACATGTACCCCATGCAGCCATGCTGGGGGCAAGAGATCCCTTGGCATACGATCATTCAGAATAAGGTGTAACTGTATTCTGGATCACCTACATGCTGATGACACTCCTATGAGTTGGTTCACTTCTGATAGCACACCCATTTACTGTATCACCCAGAAACTCCCCTATCACGTATGGAAACTGCTGAATTGGGTCGCCCAGATATACAGTATGTAAAGATGTGCATGTTGGCATTCTGATAAAACTTTCTATATGTGTCCATCCACATATGAACCTGCAGAATCAGGCCCAAATGCCACTGAAAACAGCACCAGAGTAGACTACATGACAATCCATCTTCCCATCCCCTAGAGGTGTGCAGGAAAACCAGTGAACATCTGTTCTTACAACGGCAGTGGTCACCAACCAGAAAATCTACTATCAAGTCGGATCCAAACACAAAGGAATGAATGTTGGCAGGTAATGAGAAATCAAGGAATGTTTACTATGACATAGAAATATAAGGCTGTCAAATACAATTCCGCATGCAGGCCAGATTTGTTCTCTGTTTCTAGTTGCTAACTTCAAAAAGTGTTATTTAATAACATGCTGCAAAAAGCGTAAGTGTATTGCACTTCATAGCAGTCAGTGAAAATGTTTCAGTTATTTGCTAATAAAGAGCATACTGTATGTGCACCAAACCCGATCAACTAATCAGACACTTCCAATCAAACTTATCAAAACTAATTTACTAACTGCCTGCGGTCGGCTATACACATTGGCAATGTTGCTTTTTATTAGTATATCCATTGTATGCAACTCTCAAAGCTGATTGGCTGATTTCCAGGCATTATTGTAATAGTAATATCCAGAAATGTTGGAGGCATGTCAATCAGCTAAGCGTGCTGCTACAATAACGGTCAACTGTCCTGTGCTGTCTCACAAAAAAATTTAATTGTATCAGCTGTCACAGAGTGCCTCACAGCAGCTCCCTGCATAATATTATCCACCACTGTGTGCCTCACAGCAGCTCCCTGCATTATATTATCCACCACTGTGTGCCTCAGAGCAGCTCCCTGCATTATATTATCCACCACTGTGTGCCTCAGAGCAGCTCCCTGCATTATATTATCCACCACTGTGTGCCTCACAGCAGCTCCATGCACAATATTATCCACCACTGTGTGCCTCACAGCAGCTCCATGCACAATATTATCCACCACTGTGTGTCTCACTCCATTCACCAGAACTGTGTGCTTCACAGCAGCTTCCTGCATAATATTAGCTATCACTGAGTGGCTCACAGCAGCTCCCTCAACAATATTAGCTATTTCTGAGTACCTCACAGCAGCTCCCTACACAATTTTAGCTGCCCTGTGTGCCTCACAGCAGCTCCCCGCATTTTATCCACCACTGTGTGCCTCACAGCAGCTCCCTGCACAATATTAGCTGTAACTAAGTGCCTCACAGCAGTCCCTGCATAATATTATCCACCCCTGTGTGCCTCACAGCAGCTCCCTGCATAATATTATCCACCAATTTGTGCCTCACAGCAACTCCATGCACAATATTATCCACCACTGTGTGCCTCACAGCAGCGCCATGCACAATATTAGCTGTCTCTAAGTGCCTCACACCAGCTCCATGCACAATATTATCCACCACTGTGTGCCTCACAGCAGCTCCATGCACAATATTATCCACCACTTTGTGCCTCACAGCAGCTCCCTGCACAATATTATCCACCACTGTGTGCCTCACAGTAGCTCCTTACATAATATTATCCACCACTGTGTGCCTCACTTCATGCACAATATTAGCTACCTGAGTGCCTCACAGAAGCTCCCTGAACAATATTAGCTATCTCTGAGTGCCTCACAGCAGCTGCCTACACATTATTACCTGCCCCTGTGTGCCTCATAGCAGCTCCCTACACAATATTATCCAGAACTGTGTGCTTCTCAGCAGCTCCCTGCATAATATTAGCAACACTATTAGCTTTCTCTGAGTGCCTCACAGCAGCTCCCTATACAATTTTAGCTGCACCTGTGTGCCTCACAGCAGCTCCCCGCATAATATTATCTACCACTGGGTGCCTCACAGCAGCTCCCTACTAGGGGTGAGCGGGTTCGGATTTCTGAAATCCGAACCCCCCCGATCCGAGGCCGATCCGAGTCAGGCTCGACTTTTCCCGCCTGACTCGGATCTGAAATCGAGGCAAAACGTCATCATCCCGCCTTCCGAGTCTCGCGGGTTTTGGATCCTATATAAGGTACCCGCGTCGGCGCCATTTTCTCACTCGGCTGTGGACAGTGAAGATGGATGGTGGGAGTTAGGGCTGGCTGGGCTGTGTAGTGTAGTGTAGTGTAGTGCAGAGTAGTGTTGTGCTGTGCTGTGCTGTGCTGTGCTGCTGTTGTCCACTACTTCAAAGTCCATAGGGGCTGGCTGTGTTGTGATGTGCTGCTGTTGTTAATAGGGGCTGTGTCCACTACTTCAAAGTCCATAGGGGCTGGCTGGACTGTGTTGTGCAGTCAGTTCTCCATAGGGGCTGTGTCCACTCCAAAGTCCTGTGCAGTGTCCCAGTCCTAAAGGGGTGCTGTAGTGTTGTCCAGGGGGTGCTCTGTCCATCAGGGGTGCTCCCCCCAAGTGCTAAAAAAATAATATTTTTTGTGTGTTTGTGAATTGTGTGCGCAGTAGCCGCACGTGCATCAACAAAGTAGTGCCAAGCGTGCGCCTGTGTCATAAGTAAAGGTCCAGCTGGCTTGACCGTTAAAGGGTGCTGTAACCCCAAAGTACATTCCAGTCGAAACCAAAAAAAAAATTATTTTCTGTGTTTGTGAATTGTGTGCGCAGTAGCCGCACGTGCATCAACAAAGTAGTGCCAAGCGTGCGCCTGTGTCATAAGTAAAGGGCCGGCTGGCTTGACCGTTAAAGGGTGCTGTAACCCCCAAAGTACACTCCAAACCAAAAAAAAAATATTTTCTGTGTTTGTGAATTGTGTGCGCAGTAGCCGCACGTGCATCAACAAAGTAGTGTCAAGCGTGCGCCTGTGTCATAAGTAAAGGGCCAGCTGGCTTGACCGTTAAGGGTGCTGTAACCTCCAAAGTACACTCCAGTCCAAACCAAAAAAAAAATTATTTTCTGTGTTTGTGAATTGTGTGCGCAGTAGCCGCACGTGCATCAACAAAGTAGTGCCAAGCGTGCGCCTGTGTCATAAGTAAAGGGCCGGCTGGCTTGACCGTTAAAGGGTGCTGTAACCCCCAAAGTACACTCCAGTCCAAACCAAAAAAAAAATTATTTTCTGTGTTTGTGAATTGTGTGCGCAGTAGCCGCACGTGCATCAACAAAGTAGTGCCAAGCATGCGCCTGTGTCATAAGTAAAGGGCCGGCTGGCTTGACCGTTAAAGGGTGCTGTAACCCCCAAAGTACACTCCAAACCAAAAAAAAAATTATTTTCTGTGTTTGTGAATTGTGTGCGCAGTAGCCGCACGTGCATCAACAAAGTAGTGCCAAGCATGCGCCTGTGTCATAAGTAAAGGGTCGGCTGGCTTGACCGTTAAAGGGTGCTGTAACCCCCAATGTACACTCCAAACCAAAAAAATATATATTTTCTGTGTTTGTGACTTGTGTGCACTGTGGCTGCACGTGCATCAACAAAGGAGCAGCGCCAAGCGTGCGCCTGTGTCCCATAAGTAAAGAGCCGGCTGGCTCATTTCTTAAAGGGTGGTGTAACCCACAAAGTGCACTACTCTCCAGCAAAAATAAAAAAATATTTTCTGTGTTTGTGTGCGCTTTAGCCGCACGTATATATCAATATAACATAAATGGAGGGCCAAACTTTCTCCGATAAAAATAAAATAGGGAAAGATCAAGAACCACTTCCTCCTAGTGCTATTGCTGCTGCTGGGAGTTGTTCATCATCCCAGAGAGGAAGTAGGAACATCACTACTTTGACTAAACAATTGACCCTCCAACAGTCCCTAGCGATGAGGATGAAGTACGACAGCAGTCATCCTGAAGCAAAACGTATAACTGAGGCCTTGACTGCTATGTTGGTGTTAGACGTGCGTCCGGTATCCGCCATTAGTGCAGTGGGATTTAGACAATTGATGGAGGTAGTGTGTCCCCGGTTCCAAATCCCGTCTAGATTCCACCTGCATCCTCAAAGCAGCAGCGACAAGCGTGCGTCTGTCTGTTAAAGGGTGGTGACACCCTCAAAGTGTGCTACACAAACAATAAAAATATTGTTCTTTTTTTTTCGGTCTTTGTGAAATGTGTGGGCTGTAGCCGCACCTGCATCCTTAAAGCAGCAGCGACAAGCGTGCGTCTGTCTGTTAAAGGGTGGTGACACCCTCAAAGTGTGCTACACAAACAATTAAAATATTGTTCTTTTTTTTCTGTCTTTGTGAATTGTGTGGGCTGTAGCCGCACTTGCATCCTCAAAGCAGCAGCGACAAACGTGCGTCTGTCTGTTAAAGGGTGGTGTAACTCTCAAAGTGCTCCAAAAAATAAAAAAACTATTTTTTTAATGTGTTTGTGACTTGTGTGCGATGTAGCCGCACTTGCATCCTCAAAGCAGCAGCGACAAGCGTGCGTCTGTCTGTTAAAGGGTGGTGACACCCACAAAGTGTGCTACACAAACAATAAAAATATTCTTCTTTTTTCTGTCTTTGTGAATTGTGTGGGCTGTAGCCGCACCTGCATCCTTAAAGCAGCAGCGACAAGCGTGCGTCTGTCTGTTAAAGGGTGGTGACACCCTCAAAGTGTGCTACACAAACAATGAAAATATTGTTCTTTTTTTTCGGTCTTTGTGAAATGTGTGGGCTGTAGCCGCACCTGCATCCTTAAAGCAGCAGCGACAAGCGTGCGTCTGTCTGTTAAAGGGTGGTGACACCCTCAAAGTGTGCTACACAAACAATAAAAATATTCTTCTTCTTTTTTCTGTCTTTGTGAATTGTGTGGGCTGTAGCCGCACTTGCATCCTCAAAGCAGCAGCGACAAGCGTGCGTCTGTCTGTTAAAGGATTACATCGGTGACAGCATCCAAGTAGGCATGTCAGACAGTCCGTACCTGTACTGGCAGGAAAAAGAAGCAATTTGGAGGTCCCTGTACAAACTGGCTCTATTTTACCTGAGTTGCCCCCGCTCCAGTGTGTACTCCGAAAGAGTGTTTAGTGCAGCCGGGAACCTTGTCAGCGAAAGGCGTAGGAGGTTGCTTCCACAAAATGTGGAGAAGATGATGTTCATAAAATGAATTATCAACTCTTCCAGGGAGACCAGCCTCCAGAACGTACAGAGGGACTTGTGGTTCCAGCGGGGATGAATTAATACTCTGTGAGGATGAGGATGTACACACTGAAGAGGGTGAGGAATCGGTGGATGAGGAGGATGAGGATGACATCTTGCCTCCGTAGAGCCAGTTTGTGCAGGGACAGATTAATTGCCAGCTTGTTTTGTGGGGGCCCAAACGAACCAATCATTTCAGCCACAGTTGTGTGGCAGACCCTGGTGCTGAAATGATTGGTTTGTTAAAGTGTGCATGTCCTGTTTATACAACATAAGGGTGGGTGGGAGGGCCCAAGGACAATTCCATCTTGCACCTCTTTTTTTTCTTTGCATTATGTACAGTTTGGGGCCTAGTTTTTCAAACTGCCATCCTGTCTGCCACTGCAGTATCACTCCTAGATGGGTCACGTGTTTGTGCCGCCCACTCGTGTCGCTTAGCATAGTCATCCAGCTACCTCGGTGCAACCTTTTGGACATAAAAACACTATTGTGAGGTGTGAGGTGTTCAGAATAGACTGGAAATGAGTGGAAATTAAGGTTATTGAGGTTAATAATAGCATAGGAGCAGAAAAACCCACAAATTCTGTGATTTTAGCTGTTTTTATGCTTTTTTTCAAAAAAATACAGATCCAAAACACAAAACCCAGAACCCAAAACACGGAAGGGTGGTTTTGGCAAAACCAATCCAGATCCAAAACACGAAGAAAGATCCAGATCCAAAACCAAAACACAAAACACGAAAAGTGGCCGGTGCACACCCCTACTCCCTACACAATATTATCCACCACTGTGTGCCTCATTCCATGCACATTATTAGCTGTCTCTGAGTGCCTCACAGAAGCTCCCTACACATTATTAGCTGTCTCTGTGTGCCTCACAGTAGCTCCCTACACAATATTATCCAGAACTGTGCACCTCAGGAGCTCCCTGCTAATATTAGCTATCACTGAGTGACTCACAGCAGTTTCCTGAACAATATTAGCTTCCCCTGTGTGCCTCACAGCAGCTCCCTACACAATATTATCCACCCCTGTGTGCCTCACAGCAGCTCCCTGCAAAATATTAACTATCTCTGAGTGACTCACAGAAGCTCCCTGAATAATATTAGCTATCTCTGTGTGCCTCACAACAGATCCTTACATAATATTATCTGCCCCTGTGTGCCACCACTGCATGCCTCACAACAGCTCCCTACAAAGTACTGGGTGTCTCTGTGTGTCTCACATCCGATTTCTTCAGATTACAGGGAGCAGTCTCTTTTAGGGGCCTATTCATCATCACTTATTTTTCACAAAAGTATGTGAAAATTAAAATTTACACATACTCATGTAAAAAATAAGTGTCAGGGCCATTCATCAAGTTCCGAAAAAGCATTTTTTTCAGACCTTGATGGTGTTACTGAATGCCACTCTGAGATGGCACCATGTTCAGCCCCCGATAACCTTCACAGGCTGCTGTTTACACGGCAGCCTGTGAGAATTTACATGGCAGCCACAGCAGAGGGATCTAATTCAGAGCCTTCCAAAGTGTCTGCACTGCCACACTGCAGACATGTGGCCCGGACTCAACAAAAGAAGACAGATGAGTCGGGCTGAGATGCGGCGGCAGGAAGGAGGAGGGTTTGGACAACCGCAGAGGGGAGGGGGCCAGATTGTACACCCGTGTGGGTGTGATGGATTGTACACCTGCAGGGGGGGGGGGCAGATTATACACCCGCAGGGGGGAGGGGGCCAGATTGTACACCCGCAGGGGGGGGGATTGTACACATGCGGGGGGGATGCAGGGAGGATCGTGCACACGGGGTGGGGTGGCAGGTTGTACACCCGCAGGGGGGGGATCAGAGAAGTCTGCAGCCTGTCTTTCTCACTTCCGAAAAACTGCTTCGTAGAAACAGCAGTTTTTCGGAAGTGATAGTTTAGCGCTGGAGACATGATGAATGCCTCCTAAACTGTGTTTGAACTCGCAGCGAGTTCAAACCATAATTATCACATGTGATAATTGTGTGTTAATGAATAGGCCCCTCAGCAACCAATATAAATTCTCACTTTTAAAATGTATATTTAAAATGCTGGTATTTGACAACATAAAGTGGTGATAAAATATATGGTTGAATTCAGCTATGATAATTCAGTAAAACAATTACTATTACCAACTGGAGATATCTGACGATGATGATAATAATAATAATAATAATAATAATAATAATAATAATAATATTTAAAAAACAACAACATTTTTTTGTAAGCCTATAATAGTATTAATCCCCTCTACACAGGGCGTTACTGATCTATAATTCCCTGGCTGAGGGCCTGATTCAGAGCCGGACGCTATTTGCGGACGGTCGTTCCAAAAAAGGGGCCGGCTATTTAAATTGAGCACTCGCTCATTGCGGTTTGTTGACGCCTCTATGTCTGAGCGAGCGAACGAAAAATGCGCTCGCTATTTTGTAAAGACGCCCCTTTGCCGTTCGCATCACACGTCATCTCCGGTATTTATTTGATTAATCGGGTACATCGAAAGGCATCTGAACTGCTCGCAGTGCTTGTGGTATGTTTTTCCTACCGCAATCACTGCGAGCAGTTCAGGATAAAAGTCAACCAAGTGACGTGGTCGATGACGCTCCTTTACTAATTACGCACTCGCATTAAATGCCCTTTTTACCGTTAGGCACGCCTGCGTTCAGATCTCCACTCCCCCGTTTTCAAGCACCTTCCCCTGTTACCACCCACAAACGGTACATTCTGTCAATCAAATTAGCAGCCCCTCGCTGTTTTGCGAGCGCTCGATTTCTGACCGCAATGACTGGTTTGCGCATGCGCATTAAGACCCATATGCATGCGCAGTTGTGCGAACATCGCTCATAGCGAACGAGCGGCCACCTATGAGCAGCTCTGAATCAGGCCCTGAGTTCAGGTCTTGGGCCTTCAACTCTTCCAGCCAGTAATGAAATGTGGGAATTATTGCATGTTGCCAAAAAGGAACACATAAGATTTCTTATTAAAGAAGCATTCAGTTTTTTTATATTATAGTACTTAAAGCTGCATTACATCATATTACTAATATGTGCCCTTTCCCCCCTGTAACTCTAGTAAAAGCTCTATGCAGCTAATTTTTCCGGTGCTGCTTGTTTTATGGACATTATGGGGTATATTTACTAAAATGAGAGTTTTTAGAAAAGGAGATGTTGCCCATAGCAACCAATCAGATTTTAGTTATTATCTTCTAGAAGGTGCTAGATATATGTTAAGTACAATCTGATTGGTTGCTGTGGGCAACATCTCCACTTCTAAAAACTCACACTTTATTAAATATACCCCTGTAACTCTTTCCTGAGCCTCCTTGTGACACTGAGTAATTAAGTGAGTAGAACCTGCGCTTACTCTCTAAAGCTGCATACACACACAACGATTTTGTTAACAACGATTTTATGAACGATTTTCTGTCAGATTATCTGTCAGATTTTGAAAGTGTAATGAACGATTTTTTTGAACTACAAACGATTTTTGTAACTTCCCTTAATGAAAATCGTTCAGTTGGTCAGTCAGAATGAACTACAAACGGGAATGCACATGAACGATAATCGTTCATCGTTAGAACTCAGAAACTGAACGATTTTTTCAACGATTGAACGATAATGACGTCGTTATAGTTAAATCGTTCAAAAAATCGTTACGTGTGTATGCACCTTAAGAGGTAACTCAGCAGCGGGCACCTGGGGGTAATCCAGACCCCTAGATTATAACTGACAACAAGAAAATATGTGCCTGCGCTTGAAAATGAGTAAATGTATAAATGAATCTTATTGTAAATGATGATGACTAAGTATGTACTTTATAGAATTAATTATTGCTATGTTAGAGAATTAAGTGGAGTCACAATGCTCCTATCTGCAATCAATAAATAACAGTGTTTTTAAAGGAAAATGCTGGTGTCGGGCAGGGCAAAAAAAGGGAGGGGAGAGACTGATAATAGCCTTGATAAAGGCTAGAGTAGTATAAAATAGAATCAAAAATTCAGTATAATAAATTGATGTACATGCAAAAGCAACAATAGTCTCGAAAAAAAAAAAGGAAAAAAATCTGGCAATTAGAAAACAAGGTGCTGTCCACAGTCTTTGGTAGTTGCGCTCTGGAGGGTCGGCGTCCCGTACCCTCTGGTCCGTCAACTTACACAGTGTCCTGCAGGTGCCTAGGCACAAAGATGAGCTAATAGGGGAAGGAAGTACGTGTGGATGTCCAACGCGTAAAGGCTTGTCAGCCTTCTTCAGGGACATGACACTACTTAACAACCATTTTTGTGGCAACGTAAATGTTTTCCATGGTTTTCTATTGTTGGATGGTAATACAGCCTTATGCTCCTTAATTAAGTGGAAGCCATAGGTGTCTAAAGTCCACGACAGCAATCTAATAACTTTTGCCAACACATTGCACGAATATAATGTTCATTTACACTTCTCTATGATGTTGAGCACTGGTGAAGGGACTGTTAACACTACAGGTAGGTGGGAGTTATTTAGGAACTGCAAAGGGTAACTATTTCTGCCACTGAGTAGGAAGAAGATTAATCCCTAAATTAAACACTTTGGATTATAGCAAAAACAACAACATAAAGATGTAAATATATATTCTACAGTAGTAAAAAAATATACACAGCTTGTTTTCTACTATCATAATTATAAGCATAACTTACCACTAGTACTGATTATATTGTATTTTTTAAAGAAATCCATAAAATGTAGTATGTAGTCATTTGCAATGGGTTGTGATTCATTGTGTTATTAATATAACTAGAGAAACATTATTTACCAGTTGAGCCTCACAACTATAATCCAGTCCACTGCAATATAACATCAATAATCACGTTCAAAATTTATTTTCTTCAGCTCCATTTAAAATTGTACAATGAAGCTGGCTTCTTTCATCCAATTCTTCATGCAACATTACAGCCGCATGAAAATATATTACACTTAATTTCATTTTATCTATAAATACAATAAACAGTAGGAAAACAGTACTTATAACAATAGATTTATATACCTAAAGTGAATATTAGCATTGTGCTTACTGTAAAGGACTCTAGTTGTTGAAAAGAGACATTGAGTAAACAATTAGATAAGTTATTAATTTGTACCAAAAAATTAAATGAAGAACGTAAAGTTCCATAGCCACTTATGAGTGACCTGCTCATTCCCGTGACAGCCTGGTTGGGCATAGCCTCAATCTGTGCTTGATTAGCGGTTTACTTGGAATCACAGCATTAAGCCCCGTTCCACAGAGTGTTAAGCTGGCCACACATCTAAAGATTATCTGTCCAACCAGCCAACTAGTTGATTGGTTGGAATGAAAATCTGGTAAAGAATGGGAGTAAATGATGATCAGCAATTTGCTCCAAAATGCCAGAAAACAGATGAAAATGGTTGTCAGACAAGTTTGTTAAATGTTTGATCTAAACAATTTGTTCAAACAACAGTTTTTGTCCATTTTCCGGCGTTTGGGAGCAAATTGCTGATTATCATTTGCTTTCACACTTTACCAGATTTTCATTCCAACCAATCAACTAGTTGGATGGTTGGATGTAAGTTGGTCTAGTGTGTGGCCAGCTTTACTGTGACTAGCGACGTTGCACAGTAGAGGCCAGGCGTTAGTGATGAGTTTGTATGTTCTCCCCATGTTTACGTGGGTTTCCATCAAGTGGTCTGGTTTTCTCCTGCAATCTAAAATCTTACTGGAAGGTTAATTGGCTTCTGGCAAAAAAATAACCAAAGTGTATATGTATGTATGTAGGTGTCAATATGATAGGGAATATAGATTGTAAGTTCCAATTGGCCAGGAATGGAACTGAATGACTAAGTATTCTCTGTGAGGTTCTGCATAATAGGTGTGTGCTATATAAATACTGTTAATAAATAAATAAAATGTATTGCCAGAGTGGAGGCATACAATGTCGGCAAGTATGCATTCAGCATACAAAACACAATAAATTCCTTTTCTCCATATTAAGTACTGTACAAATATAACTGAAATTTCAGTGGAAATTAGGTAATAAACTATTGTAAATAATGTAATCTCCATTATCAGAAGCATCATTCTTTACGTTATCAGTAAAATAAAATACTTCCATGAAAAGATAAATATTTTATAAAGTTAATTCTATGTGGGAGAAAAAAACATTGGAAAATCACCTTTAGAATTTTCTATACATTTGTACAAAAGTGCATCTGTATTGGGCTTTTGTTGCCCTTTTTTTATGTCTATTTCCTTTTTGATTGACTATTCAAAATAAAAACTTAAAAAAAACATACATGATATAAAAATATAAGTATACATTAGAAAAAAATTATCTTTAATTTAGGGAAAAAAATATTTATATAAATAATAATGAATATTTCCTATAGGAATCCTCTGCTATTGCCAGAGATAAAATAAATAGTAGCAAATATACCCCTAGACTATGTGAACTAACAAATGTGCAACAAAAAGAAAAAAAAGTAAAACAACAAAGAATGTTTTCTGTCCAGCGGAAAATAAATAAAGTAAAAATATCTTCTGACATTAACTGGAAGGCAGTGTTATTTTCCTTTTTTTTTCTCCATCTTTCTTTTGATTATGAAATGGAGAATAAGAAACAGCCAGTAGAGACTGGGAACCTCCAACAGTGGCTTTTCTTAGCTGTCCTTGGGCAAGGAATTCTTGCGACTATGATATACTGCTACAGGATGGGATATAAATCTTACAAGCTTTCGCTACCCATGGCTAGTGGCTTTCTGCTGTTGCCTTTCTGTATAGTATTTTCATTGACAGTATATTCAATGACTGTGTATCAGTAGCTGTGTCTTTTGATGTAGCGCAGAGGATCAAAATGGGAAGAATAAGCTTTGAGGACATGGACTAGAGGCTTTTAGGACATGGACTAACAAAAACAGTCAAGAGGAAACCACAGCCCTTTGTTATACCCCTAATCAGTTGTGTTAACAAAAAAAATGGCAAGTGTTAAATTTTGTTTGTCCTATTACAGTAAGTGGACATTTTTAATCAACTAAACACTGTTTATTGTGCAAACTGAACTGAAAATAAAACTATACAAATCATTATTTGCAATACTAGATTTTTCGGTAGCAACACACAATAATCATGTTTATAAGGTTGCAGCCAGGTGCTCACTAAGGGGCCTATTCATTAAACGTAAAAATTCAATGGAGATAATTAGCTTTAGAACTCTCATGGAGTTCTAGCTAATTATAGGTGGAATTCATCATTCCACCTCTCCATAAGTATCTATTCCGAAAAGCTGTCATTTTTGCGATGACAGCTTTTCGGGAAATAGATACTTTTCCCTCTCTACACTACCTTATCGCGTCTGGAAACAGTGCTGCGCATGCGCTGTTACATCTGTAAAACCAGCGCATGCGCAGCACTGCCAACAGATGCGGTAAGTCTCGTACCCCCCTCCACCCCCCTCCGCTCACTTTCCCCCCCCCCGACTTACCTGTCCGCGCAGCAGCCTCCGGCTCCGTCCTGCTGGTCTGTCATGTGGTTTCCCTGCAGACCACATGACAGATTAGAAAAAAAAAAAAATTTTTTTTTCTTTTTCTAAACTTTCTTGTGCTCTGCTGGGGAGCACACATGACAGACCAGCCTCCGGAGCCTGAGGACGGAGCAGAGCGCCGGAGGGACTCGTCGGGGGACCTGCACACGCTGATACAGGTAAGTGGATTCTGCTATTCGCCACCTCACAGTGGCGAATAGTAACTGCATCAAATTCCGAAAATTGATAATTTTCGGAATTTGATGAATACCATAATTTCCACATCCCCATACTAATGTATGGGGAGTGTGGAAATTAACGCAGGGGGACTTAGCAAGGAGATATCTGTGATATCTCCTGTGTTAAGTCTGTTCATGAATACCAAAATAACGTTATTTAAGGAAAATGTCCTTAAAAACGTTATTTTAGTGTTGATGAATAGGCCCCTAAATTTGGAGCTATTATACTAGCTTCTTATATATCATATGAGGGATAATGTACCCACTATACATTTTGCTACCCAAAGACCAAGTGTAATGACTCTCTTTTTGGTGTCTGTTTATGAAGATGCATCTATAACAAAGATTTTATGTCACCACTTTTCACAGCAACAGAGACAAAGGCTGGTATCCAATTAGCCCAGTTATAATTTTGGGAGTGAAAAACAGAGACTTTTTCGCAGACAATCTGTGTTTTTTGCTGATTTTTTTATCCCCGTATCCTATATGTTCAGCCAAACTAATAGGATTTGTCAGCTGAAAACACATCAGGTCTTGAAAAAAAAATCCCTGATAAGTGCCGGCTTTCGGGGCCAATTAGATAGCCCTGGGGGATCCATTAGCGCAGGGCTCGACAAATCAGGGTCACCATGGCGACTAAGATTTTAGTTCTGGCGACCAAGTTTTGCAAGGGTCCCCCCCTCCCGCCGCAGCAAAACTCCATTTGCTGGGCGCCCGACTTACCAGCGGACGCCCGACTCCCCGTAAGCGGCAGCCAGAGCTCACTCCTGAGCTCCAGCGTCCGGCTCCCCCCACGGGTACTATGGGAGAGATGTCATGACGTCTCTCCCATAGTTATGAGGAGCGATGGACGCCGGAGTTCATTCCTGAGGTCCAGCGTCCGGCTCCCCCCCCTCGGGCACTATGGGAGACACGTCTCCCATAGTGTGTTTGCGCTGCACTATTCCCGAGGACTTACTACTAGGGGCACTTTTACAAGGGGCTTACTATTGGGGGCATTATTACAGGGGGCTTACTACTGGGGGCACTTTTACAAGGGGCTTATTACTGGGGGCACTTTTACAAGGGGCTTATTACTGGGGGCACTATTACAAGGGGCTTACTACTGGGTGCACTATTACAGGGGGCTTACTACTGGGGGCACTATTACAGGGGCTTACTACTGGGGGCTTACTACTGGGGGCACTTTTACAGGGGGAATACTACTGGGGGAACTTTTACAAGGGGCTTACTACTGGGGTCACTTTTACAAGGGGCAATTTTACAGGGGGCTTACTACTGGGGGCACTTTTACAGGGGTCTTACTACTGGGGGCACTTTTACAAGGGGCTTACTACTGGGGGCAGTATTACAAGGGGCTTACTACTGGGGGCACTATTACAGGGGGATTACTACTGGGGACACTATTACAGGGGGCTTACTACTTGGGGCACTATTACAGGGGGCTTACTACTGGGGGCACTTTTACAAGGGGCAATTTTACAGGGGCACTACTACTGGGGGCTCTATTACAGGGACCTTACTACTGGGGGCACTTTTACAGGGGGCATTACTAATGCGGGGGCACTACTACTGGGGGGGCATTACTATTGGCATTACAGGAAGCATTACTTTTGGGGGCACTGTTACAGGGGCTGGTATGGGCATGTTGCAGAATCTGATGACAATTAAAGAGGCATGTGTGGTGATTTGATGGCATGTGGGGAGGTTGAGGGGCACTGAAAGGGCATGTGTGGTGGTCTATACAAGCTTTCATATATTTCGGTAATGGACGATGGTCTGCTCCTAAACTTTTAAGATGGCTCTAAGATTTTCCAAAAATTTGTCGAGCCCTGCATTAGCGCCCGAATAATGTTCAGAGAGAATTGGATACCGACCAAAGAATCAGTTATCTCCAGAAATTACTAATAAAATGGCCCTGGATCAGCTGAGTGATAATCAGCTACCCTGCGACGGCAAGTCTGAACTTACTGTGCCGGATACACATGCACAGGTGTAAACTGGTTTTGATAGTTCCCATGTGCACAGTGCACTGGAAGCCAATAAACTCCTCTAAACATAGCTATCCATAATGCCACCCTCACTATAATGCTAGTATTGACTTGTGTTTTACTCCAGTTGTAGTTTGTTACCCTCACTATAATGCTTACAATGTTTTTAGATCGCAGTGTAAATGTGGTACAATATATAATATTTAAACTAAAATTGAGGTCCATATGATCACATTTTGATTAAACTGTATAAACCCGTAGATAATGCAGTTCTGATGGGTTCTTAAAACATACTTGCCTACTAATGAAATTGGGTAGTTCTCCTGTACTCCCCAAAGAGACCACTCTCGCATCATTGTCACCCTGCCCCTGCTGCACAAAGGCATGAACTGCAGTGGCCTGAACTTGTACGAAATTGCACAGAGGAGGGCTGCGAAGTCATGATTCATTAAGACTACATGTGTAAGCATAGGCTGCAAAATAGGGACTGAAAGGAACACTATCACAGTGGAGTGGTATATTCTACTATTTGATGAGAGAGACACATGCTGACACACAAACACACACATGCTGTCACTTAACACAAGTACAGACAATTACACAGGTTTATTTGCACTGTCCTCTGCTGAATTGACGTGGACCTAGCAGAAAGTACTTCTGGGTAATCTATTCAATGGGTCAATTTACTAAGTGGCGCTTTTCAAAGCCATCGTGTCTTCGGCAAAATTGGTAGATTTAAAGGGGCTAATATTAAATATAAAACATGCCTGATTTTGTATTTATGATTATTGCCTTTTTAAATTCAGTGACAAAAACACGGCGACTTTGAAAAGTACCACATACTGTAGTAAATTGATCCCACTATTTTAGCATATGAGGAATTCAGACAAATAAAAGTAGCAATAAAGCACATGCGGTATTAAACTGTATAAGTCACTTTCATGGGCTTCTTTCTGGGTCTATCTAGTATTCAGCAAACTTCAGAAACTGAAACATTTGTGAGTTGGCCTGTGGGAACCAACGCCATCTTTGGATGGCGTTGGTTCCCGTAGCCCTGCCCCTTCCTATGGGAAGGAGGTCAGGGGATGTGGGAAAGAGGTCAGGGGATGTGAAGAGTGATCGGATAGGATCCCTCCGCCGCCTCCCCCACTTGTGCCCTGCGGCTATGCGCCTGCATGAATTCTGCTTGCGCAGAAGGCCTGATTGGGCAGTGGTAAGTATCGCTGCTACTTCTGTAGCAGTGTTAGAGATCACGAAACAGCTGCTTTCCGGAGCAACTGTCCCCGCACCAGAGCACTAAATTGCTGTAGTAATTAGGTATCTTCAACCACAATTCGCAGCAAGGCAATAGGAGTGGAGCTGCGTCCTGTGCCAGTAATGGTTGGTACCCCCTCGCCCCCTTGAAAAGGGGGTGTGGGCTAATTTCCATAGACCACACCCCCTATATGATGTAATTTAGGGACGTGGCCGTATGCACGCCTCCTGTTTTACGTCATGCTGGGTGCAAACCTAGCACTCTGTCAACAGCTGGGCTGCCCCCAGCTGTCTCCCTGCACTGAACAGATGCCACGTGCCTGCGCATGGCATCCCTTTAGCATCACTGGCACCGCTGCTCTCTGCTTAGCAAAGGAGAGCTGCGGTGGTGCGTGTCCCCATCCTCCCGACCACCCACGGAACACTTCGGCAGGACAGGGCCCAAAAAACGGGACTGTCCCACTGAAATCTGGATGGTTGGGAGGACTGCGCACTCTCTGGGATGGCGCCCCTGTTCGACCACTCTAGTCAAAAGCCCCAAGAGCCGGCCCTGCCGATTATCCAAATTTAAAGCCATGTATTCACTGTTCTTCGAATTATACATTTCAGTTGAGTTTTTAAACTCTAATGTGTGTGAAACTAATAACTGCACAAGGTGAGATCATGCATATTTGCTGTTTTACATAAGTTA